>JALPQD010000025.1:6981263-8181263 GCA_023101885.1 Typhlomys cinereus | reverse complement strand
GAAAGTGACAGAGCAGGACACCCTTTGGTCTCTGCATGAGTATTAACAGAAACACGCACTCACATAGGTGCACGCACTTGTGTATACCACACACACGCACAAAATTGAGCTACCAGTGAAAGTATGCTTTAGACTCTTTGAGAAGATTTTTGCATTTTCTCAGTTAGATAAATATAACCACTTGTATGCCTTTTATCATTAAACAAATGGCCCTCAAATAAGAGTAAAATAGCACTGGGCATTTTTATAGCTCGTGTAGTAATTTTTCTGTGAGCCACTGACTTTTTAAAAAAAATTTTTTTTGCAAGACATTAATTGGTTTCCCACATGAGGAGAGACCACGGTAGAGGTACGCATGGATCTGCTCTTTTATTGTAAATCAGCGTTGGTGCAGCGTCAGAGAGTCTCACATGCCACATTTCCCTGGGATGCTCACATAGACTGTGTTCTCTTTCACCCATTCATTGCTCATACTCCTAAGAGTCTTCTTAAAGTGTGTTGTTTTTTTTCTGACTTACTCTGGCTCTTCCATCTTCTCCTTCCTGCTTGATGAGAAGTTCTTAGAGGACAGGGGTGCCTGTGATTTCCCTATATGCCTTACAGTGATTTCCAATCTAGTGAAGGAGAACATTCCATTCAATGTGGGATTCTCCTGCAGGACAAGAGTGAAAGAAAAGGGATTCTTTTGTAAGAATTAAGTCCGCGAGGGACAACCTTTCAGAGCACATGATGCCATCCGTGCCCGTCTAAGGGGTTTGTAGCTATAGACTACAGTACTCAGAGGCACGGGCAGTTTGCAGAGTGTCTGGGAACCATGAGATTGTGCCCCCAATGCCACAGATACCATCTTCCTGAAAAATCACTCAAAGAAGGAATTTTGTACACGATGTCTGCTGGGGAACGACTGCCAGGAGAAATGTGGAAACCATATGAAATTCGCTGCATAAAGAAATCTGGTTCCCATTTCTGCTCCGTGTTTTGTGCTCGCAGGAAGAAGATAAACAAGCTGTTTAAAGCTAAAGCAAATGGTCAGGGGATTCAGTGTTTTTTTTGTTTTGTTTTGTTTTGTTTTGTTTTTTTGTTTTTTAAAGCAACACCCCTGTATCAGAGCCTGGGAAACTTAGTCTCATCCCACAGGATCTTTTAAGAAGGGTGAGAGCACTTGAATCTTCCAGGCTTGGGATGTTGTGGGATCATGCTGTGTGAGCCACGCTGCTTCCTGTTGGTGTAATGGGGCTTCCACACTGCTGCACACGAAGTCAGAGCATAGATCACAGTCAGGGTAGGTAGACCCGGTAGTGAGAGTAGGAGGAAGGAAGCAAAAAAATCCCTCTGGGTTTTTGTTTGTTTGTTTGCTTGTTTGCCTTTTCTTACTCTAGGTCATCGCTCTTGAGGTTAGAGAGATTCAAACCTAGTCTTTTAATATAGCTGCTTCAAGCTCTTCATTTGAAAAAGTGTATGGGTGGAGTAGGTGAGAGGAGAGTGGGTGAACTATTCTCAGAAAAATATTTTGAAGGGTTTTTTTTTTTTAGTTTATTGTTTAATGACTCTTTTACAGTTTGAATTTGTTATGAGGTTTGGCATTTAAAGTGGAATAGGCCCAATTAAGACAAAATGGATTGCGAGTCATAAAATTTTAACATTTGAAACACAAAGACCACTCACACACACAGGGATTTTCTTTTAATAAACGTGGTTGGATCATATTAGCCCATGTTTAGGACTGGTGGACATGTGTTTCTGGATTCAGGAGAGCTTTTGCTTTGAGAAAGCCTTTGAGATCAAGCAGATTACAAAATTAAGTTGATTATATACTTAAGAGATTTAAACTTTTCCTTCCATAAATTGATTTTCTCTCCCACTTTATCATACAGAAGGGATCCTGAGTTAATTAAAGTTTATTTTATGTTCTCTTACTTAGCATATTGTTTTCTATTTTAATTTCTAAGTGACTACATTTTAATAGTACACATTTGTCCCAAGCTTAGATTCATGGTTCAAGGGTCTTCAAGACTTGGAGAGTGCCATTTTGTGGATGAGACATAAAAACAGTTTTTCTGTCTGCATATTCATGCTTTCTTTCATTTGTTCACATCGCAGGCATGATCAGATGCACAATGAGATTCTGTGTTAGACATAAAAAGTAAATAACAGGATACCCATGTCTGCAGAGAGCTTGCTGGGGATGGCTTGAGGGCAAAAACAATGGTTAGGAAGAAGGATAATGATGTTAATCTTTTGTGTAAATATGTATTTGCACAAATGGTCATGTTTACCTAAAATATTCTTTGATCAGCTCAGACAGAGCTAAACCAGGTTTCGGATTTGCTTGCCATTTGTGTGTGTGTGTGTGTGTGTGTGTGTGTGTGTGTGTGTGTGTGTTGTGTTGATGTTGTGTTGTTGTCATTCTTGTTGTCAGCAGAGTGCCAGGTGGCGGGTGGAGGCTGTGCCTTGAGCCAGACAGTCTCCACCTGTGTCCGGTTCCAGGGCAGACTGTGCTCTGTGTTACTGGAGTGTTACTGGTCATCTGTGACTTTTCATCTTGAAAGGGAGGAGAGGGAAAGCTTTTCCTTCATTGAATGGTTTTCAGGATTGCCACGGATTAATTTACGAAGGTTTCCAGTATGGTCCTGGTGCCTAGTAAACATGAATAAGGATTCGGGGATGTTTTTCAAGGTATTTACCAAGCAGAGCAGTAGGGAATGAACCAGGAAAGACGGCCATTGTCCCTGAAAGCTACTCTGAGCATCCGTGTGCAGAACCACTGCTGTTACTGATGCGTCAACAACCTCTGAACCACAGCCATCCCCATCCTGTGGTGTCCAGCCCGAACCAGCCCCCCTCAACAGTCTGGGCTTTTAGACACTTTAGAGTTCATTTTTAAATTTTTTCCCTCAGTTTTAGCTAAGTAGTCTTAGTATAGATTCATTTTCATTTTCTAGATAATTCAGGATTATGGCTTCTAGGAAAACATTAGCGCCAAACCTCATGTGGTTGATAATGTTGATTGATAGTATAGGATTACTTGTTTTTCTTTTCTTTTCTTCTACTCTTTCCCTCTCCTTCCTTTCCC
Source organism: Typhlomys cinereus (assembly GCA_023101885.1). Classification (NCBI taxonomy): domain Eukaryota; kingdom Metazoa; phylum Chordata; class Mammalia; order Rodentia; family Platacanthomyidae; genus Typhlomys; species Typhlomys cinereus. The sequence continues at coordinate 8,178,190 of JALPQD010000025.1, read as the reverse complement.
TGCTTCCTCCTCTTGCCCTCTCCTTCCTCCTTTCCTTTATTCTGGTAAAAGGAAAATAAAATGTAAAGCTAATTGCCTCAATTCTTTTTCAAATAAAGTGTATACTATAAATTATTCGACGTGGTAATTAGCCAATAAGTACCCAGCACTGGTACTCGAGTCACCTGTCAGTGGTTAACTCACTCTGCATTACGTGTCTCCCTTCATAAAATGAGTTATAATCATAATATAACTGAATTTTTTCGAGGTGATATTAAGATTTGGTGGACACCTCTGAGCGGGTCAGAGTTCTCATGCTTTGGAATTAGGAATTGAGCAGTCTTAGAAGTCACAGCAGAAGCAGAGACACTTCCAGAAGGAAGCTGCTCACTGAGCATTGCTATCAAAAGATGGCCTTTTGTGTCATGTGGTGTGACTTTCTTGGCTCATTTGCATAGCATAGTCTTTACTGCGCATGCTCATGGGTTACATATAACTTAATGTGTCCTGTCTCTTATTAGCTCCTTGAATCTCTTCCCAAGGGTATGTGTCTGGTATTATGATAAGCAACGGGTCACCACTGGACATTCTGGAGTGTCTCGTCCCCTGTGCCAGTGGCTGGGTTTATATGGCCACGGCCAGATAGGAGAGGCTCTCTGTGGAATGTTTATGAATGATGTAAATAAACACATGTCTACGAGTTAGTTTTAATGAATAGACTACTACTTCTTTATGTTTGCAATGAAGCTTTACACACAAGGACTATCATTCTTGACAGTATATATACATGATCGACTATTCACACATAGAGTGAGGGAGACAAATGGGAGTCATCTGTGTGATTCCATGCTTCCTTCGTCAGAATTTCTAGCAACCCAAGATTTGTCCATGGCAGTTAGCATTGAGTATAACTCACTACTACACTGTTGGAAAAGGTAATACATGGAGAAAAAAGACCTCTATGGTAAAGAATCAGCATGCCCCAACCATCTGACAAGATCTATTAGACTCTGAACATCCCTAATAGTTCTTTTTTTTTTTCCGGTGTGAACCCATCAGAAAAAGTTTGCAACCCAAAGTGATGTTGGGTAGTTGTTTCTGCTACAGTAAATTCATCTCACACAAACTTATTGTTCCAGACTGGCATGGTGCCTGTAACCTGCCCTATATACAAATGAACTTAACTTTTCTCATGGATTGGTTCAGCTTAGATTTAGTATATGCGTCATCAAGTTTCTTTACCTTCCAAAATACATGAGATACAGTACTAAATCAACTTCTGTGACATCTACTTGAAGAAATAGATGATATGACTATCACAGACATGCTAAAGGATGGGAGATCTATGGTTCTATCCCTCGCTTCACTGTTATTTTTCTGTGGCGATGTGTATGCTTTCTGCATTACTGAGTTTCCTGTGTGTCTCTGGGAAATAGATTCTAAGCACTAGCTAGTGCCTCATAGATTTTCACAAAAAGATCATATAAAGCTATTAACCCCCTTTGCCATAAAATGTGTGAGTTACTTAATCCTGACAAATAGCCTACTAATAGACTGGAGCACAACACTTAAAACGTAAACTTTTTGGGTTTGATTTGTGAACCAGATTGCCTTTTATTTTCTGCATTGATTTTGGTGATAGAGTTTCTTATTCTGTGGTTGACTAGATTAGACAGTGGTGCTTACCACCTGAATAGTGCAAATATAATGCGATCCTTGCTATTCAACAAGGAATAAGAAGGAGAATATGGTTCGTAAGGAACAAAAGAAGTCTCAAATGGGCTAACAGCCCATTTCTTAAATTCAGCATTACATTGATATCTGTGTATGGCTGAATGGTAGAGTCCTTACCTGGCCTGCTCCCTTCTTGTTCTTGAAACAAAAAGCAAGTAAGCAATAACGAATGTCAGCATTTGGGGATTCTTAAGATTTTTTGTCTACGTGTGTGTGTGTGTGTGTGTGTGTGTGTGTGTGTGTGTGTGTGTGTGTTTCATGTGAGTGGATGTACATGTGGTGGGGCACATATACAAGAAGGCACTTGGTGTATGTGCCTGTAGAGTGAGATCAGAAAATATACTGGATTGTTCTTCCACCTTGTTGATTTGCCCTGGGGTTTCCCAGGCTCTGCCTTACAGTAGGTAGGAACTGTAGGTTGCTACCGTATCCTTCTACCATTTTTTTTATCCTGGGAACTAGGGATCTGAATTCAGACCCTTTTGCTTGTGAGACAAAGCAACCAAGTTATCATCCTAGCACAAGATATTTTTTAAAAAAGTTTATCGTAACACCTAGATAAATTTGGTATATAAGATAACTCAATAGAATATTGCCAGAATACTGGGAAGAGGAGATATTTGTATAAATCAATTCAGAATGATGGCTGATCTCTGCTTGGCATTGGTCATACATATATTTAATGAGATATGAGCCTATTTCAAGGTCCACATTCAAAGAGAAACAGGAATATTGTGGGCCTCACAGATGAGCAACAGGGTGCTTCCAGTCTGGAATCTGGCAGCATGTGTGGCAGTGGAATTGCAAGGGAACTTGGAGAAAGAAGGTGTTGTTTTGACGGGGAAGAAGATGAATATTGACTTAACTGCCATTAACTGCATTAGATTTTAGAATAAGAGATTAGATTTCAGAGGTTTGGCATAGTTCATTTTGCAAAACAAAGTAAGCAAAATAAGTTACTGTAAATCACTACTAGAGACTGAAATCAAGCAAACAAAAGAACGTATGGGCTTGCTTACTCTAGGAAGAACCATTTCTGCAGGTTGTGGACTTTCTCTCAATGATTTATCTTTGGAAATATGAGATTTACCCATTGGGCTTGATCAGTCATCTTATTTTCTAAAAGCATGATTTTCTAAGCCAAAAATTAACAGACACATATTTACAAAGGAATTGTGAAATTACTTCTTTCATTTTGTTAGATTTCACAGTTTTGTGTACTTCAAAGCATTCTTTCAACAAGTGTATATTGGGCATGGGACCTTTGTCAGATGATGTTTTTATAATGGCAGGAAACAGCAATATGTGCTATTATTGTCATTGAGAAACAATGTGCAATCTCTTGCCTAACTTCTGTTTTTGATTACTTCTATGGAGTTTTACATGATGAAAATATTCCAAGTCTAGTACAATGTGATACAATGGCATAACTGTTGTTTGCTTATCAGTTTTTAAGATTTCCCTTAGAGAATTCATGATTTATATGGTTAAAAAAAACATCATTTTGGGACAAATAATTCACATAAGGGATGTTTTCCAAACATTTGGCCACAAATTCTGGCCTCCTGATTAATGTTAGGTAGCTTAATGTAGGATGTTGTCATGGTGACAGTTACTCAGAAATACAAAAAATAAACTGGAAAATAGATTTTAAAAGAAGAGAGAAGTCATTCTCATGTATTTCTACAATTTAAAAAATACTAATCAAAGACATCACACACCTTTTTGAGTTTTTTAAAAATTCTGAATAGTGACTGTATTATTTTAAAATGTAATGGAATCATTTGAAAAAGTTTTTGATTACTCAGTTTTGTTTTGTAAACACAATTGTCTTAGGAATCCTTTTTGAATTTTTGGGAACTGAAACAAAAATCAGATTGTCCTGAATAATTTTCTTCAATATGTTTTAACTTGTACTTACTATGTGAGAGTGTTTTACTTTTTGCGACTTTTAAGATTTCATTGAAGTGACTAACCTCATAGGTGCAGATCTGTTGAGAATGGGTATCTTTGACTATGTCTAAGTACTTCATCAATATGGGGACCTGCATCCTTTGCAAGGTACTTACATAACAAGTATTTGATAGACTCCTTCCTATTTGTGAAAAGTTGTGGCTTCTCTCCCCCAGCTTTATTAGCAAATAGAATTTATATAAATTTTTGATTATGTAAATTTTGGCTGGGAGATATCTCAGAGGTTAAAACCTTTGTCTAGCAAGTCATAGGACCTGAGTGTGGACTTCCAGATCCCACATAAAAATGCCAGCCAGAAATGGTGGTGGCCTGCACTTTCAGCTCTGAAAGGCAGAGCTAAAGAATAAGGAGATAGAGCAATCCAAGATGATTTCTAAAGTCACTCTTTGGTCTCCATAGGCACACACATTTAAGTGCCCTCTAGTACAAACATAGGACATATATATATACACTTACACAAGTGCTCAAAAAATCACATAAATTTATAGCATTCAATGTAATGTTTTGATACATGTTGGGAAATGATTATCACAATCAGATTAACATATCTATCACCTCACATGGTCACTTTTGTGTATCTTTAGAATACTCAATCCATACTCCCTTAGCAAATTTCAAAGTATATTATACAGTATTTTTTTATATTTTGTTTATTTATTGTGTGTGTGTGTGTGTGTGTGTGTGTGTGTGTATGTATGTGTGTGTATCAAAGGGAACATGTGTCCCTATAGAGGATCAAGGGTGACTTCAGTATTCATCCTGGATTGCTTCTACTTCCTCCTTGCTTGGCTCTGGGATTTCTTCAGGCTCCACCCACAAGCTGGAAGTGAAGGCTGCTGCTGTTTTCCTCCTGGCGTTTTTTACATGGGACCTGGGATCCAAATTCAAGACCTTCTGCTTGCAAGAGAGAGCCTTAACTCCTGAACCATCTCTCCAGCCCATGAGACAGTATTTTTAACTACTATGCATCTCATTAGGTCTTGGAATTTATAGTGTAAAACTTATGTCCTTTGACTAACATCTGCTCATTTTCTCCCTTTCCCTTCCTTCTCTCCCTTCCCACCTCTGGTAACAGCTCTCTCTGTTCCCTTTTTCTGATAGTTCAGCTCTTTGAGATGACATGTATAAATGTGACCATGTAGTATTTGTTTACCAGGGTCTGGCCTATTTTAATGTTTTTCAGATTCAATGTGTTAATAAATGAGATTTCCCTCATTATTAAGATGGAAAAAATTCCGTTCTATGTAATTTATCAACTAATCTTTATCCATTCTTCTGTTAATGGTACTTGGGTGGCTTCCATATCTTTCCTATTGTGACAAGTATTACAACAAACAGGATTGGGACTTATGATGAAGTAATAACTTTCTGAGCTTTTGTAGAAAAACAAGTAAAAGAAATTCATCTTATGTTCTACTAATTGACTGAGTAGTACAGAAACAATAGAAGCATCTTTGGTTCAAGGTTCCAGAGTCTGGGAAGTATAGGATGGAATAGTCCTGCCTGGTAAAGAGCTACTCAATGGATCATAGCATAGAAAGACTTCATGTGGCTCCAGAGAGTGTGACTAGGATGGAAAAAAGACAAATGAGCAGGAAGGAAGTTGTAGCAGTTCACTTGCATTGTTGCTGATAAACTACCACCAACCAGCTTAAGGGAACAAGAGGTTTATTCTTTTGCAATAGTCCAGCCTGGCATGAGAACCCACTGCAACTCCAAGAGGAGAGGGGACTTACTGCACCATCTCTACATAGGAGCTGAGAAAGGGATGATTCTCACTTGCCAGATCAGCATGTCTGGCCAAGTATACAAAAGAATGCCTCTCTTCTCAGTTTCTTCCCTTTTGTTCACCTGCCCAGGAACTAGTCCCATCCATGATGGGCTGGGCCTTCCCTATACACTAAAAATCTCCTGCAGGTTCGCCCTGGGCTTAACTCAACTACCAGTTCTGCCTAGAGCTCAAATCCTCAGCTGTCTAGTTGTACCTGTGTCTAACTGACAGCGGCTGAGTTCATCCTTTTACCAGGAGCCTGCTTTCTTGGCATCTAACTTACCCCCAGAGCAGCAGTAGTCCTCATCATGAATCAAAACTCCCCATTTCTTCTTATAAATACAGAAGGAAAGACAGACTGAGCTTTTTAGTTGTCAGACCTTATGATGAGCCAGGATAGCAAAGTGTAGCTGAGGATCTTCAGTAGTGTGAAGGGTCGTGTTGAGATGCTGGTGTTATTGCTGTGTGTGATGGCCAGGCAACCACCTCTTCTGGGGCTGAGGGCTGACTCAATGAATGAGGAAGGCAGGGAAGGGTCCAGAAGGGTGCTTTTTCCTAAGAGCAACAGCTTGTTGACCTGAGGGGGCCTAAAAGATGTAGTTGGGCTGCTGTGATCATGCTGAACTTTTGTCTCAAAGCACACATCCCTTATGCTTATGCGAATGTCCTGAGCAGCTCTGTCCTGAGGCAGAGTGCTTGGCGCAAAGGCAACCTTGTCATTTCAGCTGAGTTTACAAGGTTTTCTTGAGATCCAGTGTCAGTAATTGTCCACTTTCAGTTTATCTATGCAAGCAATCTTAGCGAATCTGGTTAAAGTATGTTATGTGTTAAAGACCTAACTGTTCTTTAACCTGATTAATCTTTTAAAAATCCAGCTTTATTGGGTAACAGATGGACAGGAACTCTCTGTACTGCTTTTCTAATTTCTAGTAAGTCTAAAATTATCTTAAAATAAGATTTTCAAAAAACTAGGAAATTGGAGACCAAAATGAATATATGTGTTAAAAGGATGTGGTTCAGAGGTTAAAAACCTTTGATTTACAAACAAATGACCTGAGTTCAGATCCCCAGATCTCACATAAAAAATGATGGTCATTAGCCTGTAATTCCCACCTGGGAACACAGAGCCTGGGAAACTCCAGAACAAAGCAGTAAGGAGATAGTGCAATCCAGGATGATTCCTGACGTCACCCTTGGGCCTCCACATGCTCACATACTCAAGGGCGCTCTTGTATACATGCCTGCATTTACATATACACCCAATCCATGTGCAAACACATACATGCACATACAAATGTAACTTTTGTGCTACCACATTGCCTCACGACATTTAATGACTTCCTATAATTTATAAAATGCAATTCAAATTTGTTAACCTCTGAATTTGGATTCTCTTAAGTAAAGAATCCTACCTTCCAGTGGGTTACCACCACTCTGCTCCAAATGTCTAGCCAAAGTGTTCTCCCTGCCAAGCGGCAGCAGGGATTTCCCTGTAGATAACCTCATGTCTCTGCCTTAATGAATCAGTAGCCACCTTGAAAGGAACATTTGCGTTCTTACCTCCTAGCTTGGTCCACCTGCAATCCTAGCCCTGTAGAGGCTGAGATCGGAGGATTGCCAAAAATGTATTGATTGCCTGGGCTATGTAGCAAGACTCTGACTCAAAAATAAAACTAAAACAACCAACAAAAGTCCCACTTCAAGACACCTTCCCTAACCATCTTTGGCCAAGGTAGTGCCTCATGCTAACATCCTCTTAAAGCAAATATTGCATGTTGATCTTCAGCACTTCTATTTATCAGACTCCCATGTTGTATTTTAGTGTACAAATAATAGATTTCATGATGCCAATTTCATACATATATATGATTGTATCTTGTATGTATTGATCCTTCACTGCCCTTCCTATCCCTCCTCCCCACTCTTTCTGTTCTCTCTCCTCTCCCCTTGTAGTACCCTTCTACATTCTTGTAATATATATGTATATAAAATGAAATTTAGATTCTGATTATGAAAGAAAACATACGATATTTCATCTTTGCCCACATTGTCTCTGTTGTTTTCCCCTTTCCTTCTCATTAGCCCTCCTCTTTCTCCCAGTGTGTGTGTGTGTTTGTGTGTGTGCGCGTGCACATGTACTGATACTGCTTATGAGAGAAAATGTGATATATGATTTTAATTCACAATTTCCAGTTCCATCATTTTCCTGCAAATGACATAATTCCATTCTTACGGCTGATCAAAATTCCATTGTGTATATATGCCACATTTTTATATATTTATCTTTTCATTTTATGGATGTATATTTTTTCTCTACAAAGTAAGAACTCATATGTTGTTTGAATTTTCACATTGGTTAAACTATTTATTAGCTCTATAATTTTTTTCAATGACCTTTTATATACTGAGTGTTTAGAATATGAAGAATGATGTGAAGATTTCTTAAGGAGGGTTGCTGCATTTCCGCCTGTTCTATTTAGACAGGCTCTTACCACCTCCCACTTCAGTCTGTCCTTAATGCTTGTATTTAGAGGTTGCACACATATTGTTAGATTATGTGTTTGTCCCCTCCACACTGTAAGTACCTTGGAGCTAGAAACTTGATCTTTCCTCCATTGAATTCCCAGAATTCAGAATAGAGCGTGTAGTAATACAAAAAATATGTGGGTTGAATCAGACAGATGCTAAAAAACTATAGCTGAAGGTTTTGTTTAATTGTTTGGAACCTCGTGATTGAGGCTCTCAACTAAACAGGGCATTGACTTTCAAGCAAAATGTTTGGGAATCACATTCTCTTCATTTCTTGTTCTTCTATAGTCAATGTATTTTAAAACCACTAAAGAGCTTCATAATATAGGAGGAGTGAGGGGAGATGGAGGGAAGCAGAGATAAGTACCCAATATTATAGAACTAGAAAAATAAAATAATTAAAAAACAATTTTTAAGGTATTGTGGAAAATGTTGCTTCTATCTGTGTTTGTCAATAATAGTACTAAATTATTAAAAATCTACAAAATAGTGGCAAAATATATAGGATTTGCATATGCTATTCTGTGAATATATCTGCCAGGATCACCTTCAATGAACATCTGTTTTCTACAGATACATATACACAAGGGTTTTGAATTCCAGGAGAGGAATTGTCCTGCAAATTTCATTGCTTCCAACATTAAGTAGTGATTTAGCATTGGGACAGTCTCCTGAAGACAAGTAATTCATTCTTGAATCTCCGAGCATCCAGCACCTGCAAGGTCCCTAGTATATGGTAAATGCCTAAGTGACATCTGTGGCAGTGACTGTAAATAATTGTAATTCCTCTTTATACTCAGTATCTCTTCTCTCTGGTCATAGTAATATCATAAGGCTTTATCAGAGATGTGAAAAATTACAATTTTTCTGGGTCAAATTTCCTGCTTTTGTACTTATGAGTTTTTTTTTTCACTCGAAAATTCTGAAATGACTGAAATGGGAGATCAAAGCCCAGAAAGGAATGACAGAAACCTACTAAACTGTACTAAATAAGTATGAACCCCTCCCCCAGTTGCATAGTAAAAATGGTGGGTTTTTCTTCAATAGTAAGAATGAACAATTTTTAAATTATTTTTCTAGTTTTATAAGTATATCCCTGCTTCCCTTATTCCCCTTCCTTCCCATCCCTTTCCCTTCCCTTCATCAAACCATCCCACTCCCTACTATCCTCCTGTTTGCCTGCTTCTATGGACCTCAGGGTTCCCTCTGATTTGCCTACTCTTGTGGGCATTTAAGCTCCTTGTGGCATACTAAGTTGCCTCTCTTCGAGCCACCCCACTGATAGGTCCCCAAGTTCCATTGTATATTCTTTTTAATATTTTATTCATTCATTTATTTGTGTGTGTGTGTGTGTGTGTGTGTGTGTGTGTGTGTGTGTGTGTGAGAGAGAGAGAGAGAGAGAGAGAGAGAGAGAGAGAGAGAGAGAGAGAGAGAGAGAGAGAGAGAAGGCACTGTGTGTTCTTGTGGAGAACCAAGGGTGACTTGGGGAATCATCCTGAATTGCCCTATACCTCCTTCTTGCTTTGCTTTGGGATTTTCCAGGTTTAGCCCACCAGAGCTGGAAGTGGAGGCTACCACAGTTTGTACTTGGTGTTTTTATATAGGACCTGGGATCTGAACTCAGGACCTTTTGCTTACGAGATAGTGTTTTAAACCCTGAGCCATCTCTTAGCCCCAACACTGTATATTCTTATCTCTTTTGAATTCCTCTATAGTCTATGGCGGTATGTTGGTTTGTCATTCATTATGCAGGTCTTGTTAAAGACAAGTCTCACTTCAGTGAGTTCTAGATACAGCAGTCCTGCCTTGAATGGAATGTATTGCCCAATGGTGAACCTTCCCATCTTTAAGTTCTTACAATCTCCTCACCCCCTCTTCTGCTAGGTTATCAAAGCCTTAGGATAGGAAGGGATTAGGTTGGCCTGATTCTGGGTGAACCTTGCTAGGTCGCTGGTACTTCTGCATTATAGCTTGCTGCTGTTGTCCACTACCACTGCTCTTCTCCTGCCCTAGGCTCCATCCTGTCAAGGTATTAAGATCCTCTACTCTGTTGGAGAATACTCTAGGCTGATGTCAAGTATTCTTCAAATCTATGGGTATAACAGCAGCTATTTACAGAGCAATTTGGTGTATTGTCTTCCTACCGACAGGTTCACTGTCTGCTTTTCCCTATTGATCTATTTCCTTCCCTTTTTTATATTCTTGTTCTAGTTAATAGTAGCAGGAATGTTTTCCAAGGAATGAACAATCTCAGTCCCAAATTCAGTGAGAACATACTCCTTATTCTTGGAGAACCAAAAATGAGCTTGTGGATGACACTTCAAAGTATTTATCAAAACCTGCATGCTAGGGTTGGGGCTGTCACTCATTTTTAGAGCACTTACCTAACAATTAGGACGCCCTAGATTCAATCCACAGTGCAGCTTGGATAAAGCAAATGCATACACAGAAAACCATATATATAAAAATTTAAATCCAACTATGATTATTATTGCTTCAGAGTATCACATTAAGAACTTGAAGTAGAGAGACTTGAGTTTTTAATCTATACCTTGATAATATCATGCCACAGTAAGAATTTTTTGTAGTACAATTACCTGTGAAGTGGAGATAATTCCTGATATGTCAAGGATTTAGGTTCTTCAGATAAAAAGACCACAAAGGAAAAACATGGCCATACCATCTCCAGCAGTAATTATATTCTTTATAGTTGATAACTCTTATGCTTTCCTCGTCTAGACATTGGTACAGCTCTGCTATACTTCAGAATGAAGTATTTGCTTCTAGCTAGGCCGATCTATATCATAACTCATGGTGCTGTAATTTACAGTACGTGCTTGCTTGGTAAATATTTGCTTATGCATGAAGGCCTCTGGGTTATCAATTGTTCACTATAGTTTCCTTGTATTTTTTTGTCTTTGTTGAAATATTAAATACATTGCAATGTAAAAATAAGGAGGTACATCTTCTGTCTTTTCATTGTGGCCCATCTTATTTTTTTCCTGTATATGTTAACACAAAAGAGAAAAGGAAACCTTGTATATCATAACAAATGTTTTTGTGGTCATGCAACGTGGACACTTTAAATAGGGCTGAGTATGCAATTGTTCTATTATCAGGACAATTGCCTGATTGAGAACAGCTCTCTGGAAGCAGTCCAAGTATGTGTCTGGATGACCACAGGGTGCTGGAGTGAGCAGCCAAATGCTTTGGCTTGTCTCCACGAAGCAATGGAAGTGTATGGGATCCCTGAGAGACAGGACTTAAAAGTGCTCGCTTCCTGTTCTTGCCTCCTTTGCCTCCTTGGAAGTATTAAATGCACAGGGAGTCTCCATACAGGAAGCCCTAAGTCAGACCTGAGGTTTGTAAGATTACCCAGCCAACTCCACATGAGACGGGCCTCATATCAGCCTTATTGCTGATAGAAGCATGTACTAACTAATATTTCTATAATTTTGAAATTAGGTGTTGATTTTTAGGATCTACATGACAAGACTCCAAAGGGAAACAAATCCAGAACTTTGTACTATAGGGGAAACAAATGAAATTCTGACTACATTTTAAGGTTAATTTTTTTTGTGAATGTGTGTGTATGGTTGAGAGAGAGAAAGAGAGATACATGTGTGTACATACGTGTGAGTACACCTGGATACAAATGCACATGTGTGGAAGTTCAGAGTTGACACTATGTGTCTTTCTTGATTATTCTCTCTTTTATTTACCTACATGGGGTTTCTTGGTTGAGTTCAGAGCTCACTGATATGGCTACACTAGCAAGCCAGTTTGCACTGGAAATCTTCTGTCTCTGCTACACCAAGTGCTAGACTTTTAATGTGCCCACCATGCTGTTCAGTTTTTAGTGGGTTCTGGGTACCTGACCTGCAGTCTTCACGCAGCGAGCTCTTCACCCACAAAGTCATCATCTCCCCTGCCCCTGAATTGTAGTTCTTCTGCATTTGAATTTTCAAAGCTGTAAATATTTATAAGTGATTGACTAAAAAGTCGGGGATGGTAGAAGTAGTATTCTTCAGGTATATACATGAACTCTCTGTTATTCATGGTCATCTAGTGGAAACGGTTTCGACGTATTATGTCTTGGTTGGCTATGGTCACTCTTACTCTTCCCTGCCTGTAGTTCATCTGGGATGGGAGTCTCCATTGAGCTACATTTCTTTCACTTTGGATGTTTTACAAAGCTAGAGATGGAAACCTAGGGCTTCACAGTGTATACTGAACATGCTCTTTACCACGGAGTTATACCTCCACTTCCCCATAGACCTGCTCTAGCCGAGTGCAGGTGCTCCTAAAGTCAGGGTGAACACCTTCTTTATTTCCACTTCACTTGTCTCAGAGCTACTTCTCTGTGACTTGTTTCTCAGAAGAAAAATACTCACTGCAGTATTTTCATGAATTTGCCACCTTTGGTCTTTATATATGGGCTCTAAATCTTAGGGCCAACAACATTTGAATTTGGAGATAGAAAGATAGCTTAGGACGAACACAAAAAAATTTTAAAGAAAACCTTGGGTCTAAATCTGACTTATTGGGAGGTGGATATTTACGCCATGTATATAGGCATGTAATATTCATTTTGCTGAGTGGGTGATGTTGGGTAAGTAGTTACTTGAAATAAGCATGAATTTCTGTAAATGTAAAATGGAGTCTTATGGCATTTCAAAGAATTTCACATTGTTTTACTTCTTCTTTTGAAGAATTTTGAGTCATAATAATAAAACTTAGAACAAAATGTTGGATTTTCCAGCGTGTGAAGAAATCCTTTGCACCTCTGCTGGAAAGCTCAGTTGCATTTTTTTTCTGAGTATGTTTAGGAAGCAGTTTCAGAAGGCATTAAATATTTATATGCTCAAAGAATGCTACCCTCTGGGGCTGGAGAGTTGACTCAGGGATTAAAGCCTTTGCCTAACAAGCAAAAGGACCTGAGTTTGAATCCCTGATCCCACATAAAAATGTTGCGTGGAAATCCTAGTAGCCTGACAGGTGGGGCCTAGAAGATCCCAGAGCAAAGCAACAAGAAAGTAGATCCATCTAGGTGGTTCCTGAAGTAACCTTAGGTTCCCTCTAGCGCTCACACGCGCGCGTGCGCGCACACACACACATACACGCACACACACACGCACACACACACACACACACACACATGCATGCGTGTGTCTCTGTTTTCAGAGGAGAAGAATTAGATAATAGAATGGAAAAACAAGAGGTTTTTTCTTTCTTTTCTTCTGTTTAAGTTCTTATGCATTTACTCTGTTATTCATTTACTATCTGTTAATTCATTACTATCAAGTGAAGGTACCATTAATATAGTCAATGAATAAGGAAATGGGCTTGATATTTCATGTCTCATGGCTGATACATGGGAAAAACTGCTTTAAACACAGATGTATGGAACAATAGAGCAGAAGGCCCAGTGTGAATAGGTCAACTTTGGAGCAGGTTACTAACTGTTAAGCCTGGGGGTCCTGAGTTCTCTATGCCTCCCCTAGTTTCACATCCCTAAATTGTGCATGAAAATGAGATTCTATGAATCAGTGTATGTAAATCCCATAGCACATCAGATGGTGCGGGGTAAGGACTTCAGTGCTAACCAGAGTGAATGTTGAAATGCTTGATTACTGAGACCATCATTTGGGGGTTGACTTTTTTGTTTTAGAATATGTGAATGAATATCAAAATTTTATTTGTGTGCTTTGTTGTTTTTTTGGGGGGAAGTCCAAGACCTTGGACCCACATTCACTATATCTGCCCTCCTGTTCACCCTGGCTAGTACCAGCTCATAAGGAAGAGTGGTTTTCTGAATTTTGGCTATTGAGGTCATATCGACTCTGCCTTCATTATGTACTAAACTAGGAATAGGAAAACTATCTAATTGAGGTGATGTTTCGATACTTTTGGGAATTGTGGTGTAATTTTTCATCAGCTTAGGGTTTTAGACTTTTGCCTGTTTTTAAATTCATCATCTCTTTCAGTTTCCTGGTCTGGTATTGCTGTTTCATTTCAACATGACTTTTGAAAAATAGAGATGGATTATTTTGAGGCCTCACAGGACACACCTCTGATTGCTCTGATGAGCCTAGGGGAAGCTGGGAAATGCTACACATGGTTTCAAACAGAAGAGGGGTTGTAACTAGGCGTGAATTAACCCTGGAAGGACCTCCTATACTATGTTTACTTCTGCATGTACTCTGAAATATTTTCTTGGTTCATGTTCAGACATTTTGACTTTCTGGGAACTTTCAAAAATAGAGTAGCTTGTTTCTGGTTATTGTAATCACTTCATTGGGTAACTTACTACATTTCACTAAAAGAAATCAAGCACCATAGATAAAAGTATATGAATAATGTGTAAGAAAGAAATTACCTGAGTAGAAACTAACCTTTTAGGACACTGTGACTGCACCTGGTTACAAGAGACACATGTTGTGTCTCTTTTCCATAATTCTTTTTAAAAATTTATTTATTTTATGTGTGTGTGTATCAGAGGGCACCGTTTGTCCCTGTGGAGGACCAAGGAGGGACTTTGGGAATCATCCTAGATTGCTTCTACTTCCTTCTTGCTTGGCTCTGGGATTTCCCAGGCTCTTCCCACTAGGGCTGGAAGTGCAGGCTGCTGCCATTTCAGCCTGGCATTTTTACATGGGACCTGGGATCCAAACTCAGGACCTTCTGCTTACCCCCTGAGCCATCTCTCTAGCCCCTCTTTTCATAGTTCTTAATGCATTAGTTACTTTGGCATTGCTGTAATCATGATAGCTGACAGAAAATTAAGGAAAGAAAAATGTATTCTTGGTCATTGTTTCAATAGCTTTTAATCCACAATGATGGTGAAGACATGGCAGAGAAATTCAGTTCACAAAGGGGGACCATGCGGTAGAGCTTGTTCACATCACTGAGTACTAGAAAGCAGAATGCAAGCGTCTGGGTATGCTCCAACAAGTCCTTATCCTTGTGCCTCACATCTACCAGCTCCACCCTACCTCTAAAGCTTCTAAAGCTTCCCAAAATAATAACACCACCTGAATACAAAGCATCCAAAACATGAGTCTGCTAGGGAAATTTTAGATTCAACCTGTAATGCTTGCCATTCTGCATTTTTGATGACTGGAATGTGTGGTTGCCAGTGGATTCTATCACTGCTCTTCAAGACCACAGACGAACCCTCTCTCTCTTGTGATGAGTGAGAATAATCAAATGTGCTTTGGAAAATATGCTGATTTCAACCAGAAGAATTAGACTCATGTCACTATCTAACAGTGTTTGTTATGTTTATTTAACCAATATGTTATGATTTGAGTAGATCTGATTTCTGTGTTCAGATAATAGATGTAAATGCTTAGGACAGTACCACAAAACCATATAGGATTGGGGAGATGGCTCAGTGGTTCAGGACGCTTAACATATGAACAAAAGGATGAGAGTTTGGACACTCAGCCCCATATGAAATGCTAGAGCAGTTTGAAGGTTGGAGGTTGGTCTGTAATTCCAACCCTGGTAAGCAGAGCCTGGGCCCTTCCAGAACTAGCTGGCTGGTTTGACTAGCCATATCGGCAAGTTATGGTTTAATTAGAGATTCAACCTCAAAAGACAAAGGATGACTTCCAATATCAACCTCAGGCTTCCACATGCCCATGTTCACATATGCTTGCACATCCATCCCCATACACATGTAAACACACATGTAAACACACATGCACATACTTACCCCACGTACACGTGACCATGAAAACGAAAAAAAAATTGGTTTTGTTTTCCATTTCAGTGTTGAAATCAGACTCAGATCCTTCTACATTCTAGGTGAACACTCTGCCATTTCCATACAGTGCAGGTCTGGTAGTGTTTTTTGAATCTCTATTCTCTTGAATCTTTATTCTCTCCATTGTAAATGGAGGTTGAAAAGACGGGATGAGGAATTATGTTCCAGACTCAAGAAATCTGCAGGATGAACGCCAGATCATGAAAGAGTATTGAGGAGGACCTTTGTCCCACACATGCTTCCGGAAGTGGTGTGGAGAATGGGTTAGATAGGAGATGACCGGAGACAGTGACTGGTGTTTATGTGAAACTAACTTGACACTAGAACTAAAGCAGCAGCAGTGAAGGTGGAGCAGATGGAGGAGAGCACTGGAGTGAGGAAGCTGAGGAACTTCCCGAGTCACCTCTGTAGGGCCAGGAAACAACAGTCAGGATCAGCCATGGCTTTGCCTAAGCAACTGGGGAGCACAGTGCCGTCAAGTAAGGGGAGAGCCCAGGGAAAGGTGCAGGGGTGAGGATGCCAGGGGCGACCGGATCGTGGTTTTTGTTAGGGATGGCCTCAGATTCATGCCCGTTTTCTTTCTTTTTTTTTCCAAATTAAATCTGGGAAATGTCCTGCTCACAATCAAAAGATCTGTCTGTTTGGATATATTGGGTGCCCAGGAGTCAATGTCTATGAGAACAAGGATTCCAGTGGATCCTAAAGCAGGCACACAACCTCAGTCATTGTGCCCTGTTGGTAAATACCATAATTAGTTTCACAGGATTTCTTTGCTTGGTTTGCTGTGTTTTTCAATGTGTGAAATAGATTTAAAAAAATAGCAATTTGATTCCAGGTCCAAACCACTGTTGCCAAAAATAAAATAAACTTAAAAAATAAACTTGAGACAGTGTCCACAGATTGGCATTCCCACTGGGAGCAAATTTATTCATTTAAAAGCATTTATTGAACATTTCATTATGTGTTGGGGGGGGCGTCTTTGTGAAATCTTGAGGTAGCTCATAATAAATAGCTACACATATATGGATATACCCTAATGAAGAAAAAGTGGGAGAAGATAAGAATTGATTATTAAATTTGGAACACAAAAGTAAAGGAGTGATAGAAATGAACAGAGATGGAGCAGTGAGGGAAAGCAAGTGAAGACAAGAGGGGAGGAGGAGAAAAAAATAGGAGGAGGAGGAAGAGGAGAGAGAACAAGAATGTGTTCTTGTCACTACATCTTAACTGGTGCAGAAATATCTATGAGGAGAACTAAGAATAAGTCACCGGTTGTGTTGATAGTTGCTCAGTAGCGAACTTCAGCGCGTCACAGTCGCCAGGATGGGAAGGACAGAAGTTGGGCTGGAGAGAGCTGAGCAGTCGCTTTCACAGATGTACAACAGTCGTCAGATCTAAGTCATTACTCTGGCTCCAGGCACTTAATTATGTCACTTTATTTCTCAAAACAAAACAAAACAAAAACAAAAAACCAAAAAATACTACTGCCACCAAAAACCCCCAAACAGTATTTTCCTTTTAGCTTGAGTACAATAGTCTGAGCTGCTGGGTGGTGTAACGTGTAAAGCTGGAATACAAATGGTAGCAATCAGCTCGGATTGCAGCTGGCCAGGCGAGGACCTGCTCTGGGGTGTCTCCTTTTGCACAGTCTCGCTAATCATGTTGTAGCAGAAATCATCCACTGCCTTTGCCCGCCTGCCATTTCCTTTTGGTGCTTGGAGGGTGAATTAGAAATTTGGTTATAAAGCTTTTCTGGACTAAATCCTGGCACATCTTGGTTTTGACAAAGCTGTTTGCCTTCACTGACTGTAATCAGATATTGAATTTAAGAAATCAGTCCTCCCACAGTATTGTTCCCAGAGTAAAAGAAAATAGAGATGAACACAGAAAGCTAGTGTCAATATTACCATAATTTAAAAGATTGGAAAGATGTGTGTGTGTGTGTGTGTGCGTGCGCGCACATACACACACACGTGCATATGCCATAGTGTAGTTTTGAAGGTCAGAGAACAACTTTCAGGAGTAGTTTCTCTCTGTTCACCTTTTAGAGTATCTCTCTTGTTTCTGCCACTCTGTGTACCCTGGGCTATCTGGACATGTGATTTTCATGTCTCTGTTTCTCATCTCACCGCAGCAATATTGTGATTACAGATAGTGAACCCTCACATCTGACTTTCTGTGGGATCCAGGGCTTGAACTCAGGTCATCATCAGGTTTGTGTGGCAAGCTGAGCTCTACTTCTAGAAGTATTAGAATTAAAATAGTATTTACAAGTCTTGACTTGTGGATGTAATTGAAAAAGCAGAAAAATCTTTTGCTATGGTTGATTTCAGCTTCTGTATAATTCACATAAAGTTTTTTCTTAAAAATGCATGTGTGTATGGTGTGTATGCATCCATGTGTTTTCATATGTGCAGATATGTATATGTGTGTGTGTGTGTGTATGTATGTGTGTGTGTGTGTGTGTGTGTGTGTACATGAACACACTTAGTGTGTGTGCCTGCGAAAGCCCAAGGGTGATACTAGGAATCATCCTCAATCACTCTTCTACTTTGTCGTTATGAGCCTGAGTTTAAATTAAATCCAGAAAGTCAGCTTGCTCTTGTAAGTCCCAGGCTCTACTTTCCAGGTGGGCCTCCACCCCCGGCATTTTTAAATGGGATCTGACAATCTGAACTCGGGTCCTTTTGTTTGCATGTTGCACTTTAACCGATGAACCATCTCTCTGGTCCCCACATAAAGTTTCTAAAACAAGTATGTGTGCAGGCAATAGTACAAATATTTGTGTCTTTCAGTGACATTCATGCATCTTTGGATAACGTGTAGTCTCATTTAATTCTAAGCATTATTTCCTAGATTAATTTTGGGAATCTAAATTCATTATGTTTGGGTGTCTGCATTAAGAATGACATGGCCACTGTGGGAGAAGTATTTCTTCATACTCTATCACTTTATTTTCCCAGTAACTTGGTCAGAGTAGGAGTAATAGG
The DNA here is from genome assembly GCA_023101885.1 of Typhlomys cinereus. Taxonomy (NCBI): domain Eukaryota; kingdom Metazoa; phylum Chordata; class Mammalia; order Rodentia; family Platacanthomyidae; genus Typhlomys; species Typhlomys cinereus. Next base: position 8,159,442 of record JALPQD010000025.1, on the reverse strand, counting down.
TACTAACCTTTTGGTGAATAAGGAAATTAGGTTAGTAAGCCTCTTGCTAAGGGCATATGTAGCACAGGTGTTTTTATCTGTGAGTAGACAATCCAGACAATGAAAAAGTAGAATGCTTTGATAAAGCATAATTCTTTTTTGGTGTATGCAGTGTGTGTGTGTGTGTGTGTGTGTGTGTGTGTGTGTGTGTGTGTTGCATGTAGGTAAGTGGACATGACTGTGGGCATGTGTATAAGAGAGCACTTGAATGCGTGTGCACCTATGGAGACCCAAGTATGACATCAGGAATCATTCTGGATTGCTTTTCCACCTTTATTGCTTTGCTCTGGGGTTTTCCAAGCTCCTCTTTCCAGGGCTGGAATTACAGTCTGCTGCCATTTCTGTCTAGCATTTTTGAGCTATTTATGTGGAATCTGGGGACCTTAACTTAAGCAAAGGCTTTAATCACTGAGCCATCTCCCCAACCCTGATAAGACATAATTCTATCTGCCGTCACATCGCATCTTTTTGTCAACTTTTTGTTGCTCTTAGAACTGCATCGCCTTCTGTGCCTGGGCTACTCTTGTGCAACTTCTGCCATGAACATGTGGTATAGTGCCTTGTAACAGTTAGTCTAGTTTGCATGGATTTGTTAACTTGATTCCAGTTAGCCCTTAAATCAGGAAAATTGATTTACAGTAAAGGGTCATATTTTTTTCTTTTGTGCTTTGGTTTTTCAAATGGCGAACTATAGGTAGCTTATATAATAAGATAGCTAGTAATATTCTGTGGCTTCCTACCTTTCCTCATGTTTTATGCTTTGTCATTCTTTATCTCACTCATTTTACCTTCATCTGTGTAATACATGAATGAATGTCACAAAGCCAAGACAAAGGGCATTGTGTGATGTTTTTAGCAGACTTCCAATTTGTTGAAGTAAAGATTCTGAGAGATGACTAGTTGAAGGATAGTGGATTCTCTCATGAGGCGACTATAATATCTCTTTTTGCCTGTATCACTAGACCCACTGCTAGATTATGGGTTGACTTAAGTAAAAATTCTCATCACATAGCATACTTGAAGGAACACGGGAGATTATTAAAAACTTCCCTCTTCCTGCTTCTGCAAAGATAGTGTACTACTTTTTTGAATCATAATTGTTTCCCAAGAGAACATACCACACTTTTCCAATAGTGGACTGTTTTTGTGTTTGTGTAGAGGGTTAGAGGAGCAGCTGTGTCCTTCCCTGCTCAGTTATGCACATGTATGGAAGCTGTGGCATTCTTCTGAAAATGTCTCAGCATATGAGAGATGTTTGTCTTAGTCATGGACATGATGTAAAATAATACCAAGCAAGAATAAAATGTTTGGTTGCCAACATTTAGAAAATAGTTTAGAAAACTGTCAGATGGTATTTACTGAGTGTCTACCAAGTGCAGACCCTATTCTGAACCACAGGGAACTTTGCTGGAACCTTCACTGGGATCCTGAGCAAGGCTGTGAGGACCAAACATCAAGTAATGGCCGTCAAGGTTAGCTTTCGCATTGTACTTTGGAAAGCATGGGAATTATCTCGGAATATAGCTTACAGCAAAGTTCCTTCTCAACTGCCTCTAAGATCAATTTCCTTCTTTTAAATAAAGGCGATTTTTAATTGTTGGTCTGCTTCCAAGATAAAGGATCCAACCTGGTGACCTTTTTCAAAATGATTGGATGGAAGCAACAAATGTAACTGACTAATGCAGCTTTCAATAAATCCTTTCTCATACTCTGCAACACAGGCACATGTACATGCATGCAATCATGCTACACATGTACACTCACACACATATACATGCATATCCACACATGCACACATATGTATGTGCACTCTCTCACATGCAGATTTTCCTAGCAAGACATATAAAAAGATTATATTACCTCCCTTTATATACACTGTCAGTGCTATAACATTAAACAGGCATGTACTATATGTCTCTGCTTTCTTTTTTTTTTCTTTTAAAAAGTGAATGTATTTCTCCATGGAATTGTTTTGTAGCCGTCTTTCTGTGGAAATAGTGCCCAGCTCCAGGCCTGCAGACTGCTGACACACAATTAATCTCACAAATTTATGAATGCCAAAGTATGGAGCAAAATGAAAACAACTGGGGGAATGTTTAAGGGAAATAATTGGACTGTGTCCAGATGTGCATGTGTAAAACATCACTCCTTAGCTCCTCCCCCATATCCTGTCTGAGGACAGGATTTTTTTTTCAAAAATAAACTTGGGTTATTTGAAAAAAGTTGTGGTCTCCAACTGAAACCGAATAAGCAAAGCCAGGCCGGTCATGAGTGTGTGTGTTCTGGGTGCCTTTGTTTCTTAATTAACTCCTTGGGAAATGATGAGTCAAGCTGCCTTGTGGCTGGTCTTGGGGTCTGTGTCACCCCTGCATCAGGCATGCCATTTCATGGTTGCATGTGTGGGCTTTTAAGAATGAGTGTTATTTTCTTGGCATTTTGGTGGTCATAAGCTACAACTTTTTACCCTTAGATGTGGGCAACATTACAGTGTCTGGTGTGGGGAAGGTCTTTAGGGTGAGGACTGCAATCTAGTCCAGAGGTAAGAGAAACATGAGAATATTGGACAGAATTCTTAAAGCAGTTTAGGCTGAACAAGGGAGTTGGAAGTGGAGGGATTTTTCCTTAAGAAGCTTAGCTTCTGAGGTCCAGTGTCACTGGGTATGAGAACCCAGAGGACAGGATGCTGGAAGCAAGGATCTTTGCCTGTTGGTGTACTGTACTGTTTATTTCTTCAGATCCCGGCTAATCAAGTTCAACAATAAATGCAGCTAATTTAGTCCAAGGAGCTTTCTACAGAGACTTGCTTTCCTCCTGCTCTTTAACGAACAAAAATAAATATGGAATTAAACGACAGCTAACCCATTTGAAAGTGCTCATGATAGGAGCATGTAAAAATTCCTCCCCCCCCCCGCCCAGCTTGCCCAGCCTACCCCACCAGTCCCTCCTCTCTGCTTGTGCTTGTCCCCAAAGCTTCCCTGGCAGTCAGAATTCTAAACTTCATTAACATAGAGTCCTAAGATTGGGTTTCTGGTTTTATTCAGAGAAGCAAAATAGAAAATTCTCAATGCCCAGTGTGTCCTTCTGTTTAAGGAGGGTCAATGGACCCTGGTTTTCAATAAGTTGACAGTTGGTGACCAGTGTCATGTCAGTTTCAGAGCAGTGTGAGGGGTGAATATTGATAAGAATTGAGTAGCTAGTGTCACTTCTGTTGAGCACAGTCCATCATTTAAAACTGAATATAGATTGTCAGCACAAAAGAGCTGGTCTATGTAGTTAGTTCCTATACTAAGAACCAATACAAAGTAAATATTTTAGCAAAGAAAACTTGCTGGGGAGAGCCATTTTTCTATGCCTACGGGTGTGAGATGATTATGTGTACATGTATATATACATTTGTAAACATATGTATATGCAAACATTTGTGTATGTAAGTACATACAGGAGTTCGTATGAACATAGATGAATAACACCATCCCTGTATCACATGCCTGTTACTGTTCTCTGTCAAATCTCTACATCTTCCCCAATAAAGGTTCAGTTAAGTTAGAGGGAAAAGTAGGCAGACCAGGAGATTGTTACACCCTGCAGTTATGAATATTTCTGAGCAAGTTTATCACCATTTTAATACAGTTCATATTTCAAATACAAAACAAAAAGTTAAATACGTTAACTTTATAAATGTGATAAATGCATAATTATTTGATGTTGAAAATACATTATAGAGTTTTTTTTAAAGGAAATGATAAACATAAGTAAATTTTGCTGTCATAAGTGAAGACTTGGTAAATACTTAGTATCATATGTGTGGCAGTTTAAGAAAAAAATAGTGATTCCAAATCTCAAAACTCAAGTGCAGTGAATTGTCATGCACTTTTTTACTAAAGGATGTATTTTGCCTGTTGGGTAATAAAACATCAGTTGCTCAAAACAATTGCCAGTTATTTGGTGAACTCATTCAGGTGATTTCTTCTTAGGGAATTAGCAATGTAGCAAGAATTACTAAGACTCAAACAACTGTAACAATAGCAATAGAGTCTTTAAGGCACCTCCACCTCTTCTACATAGAAGGGAATTAGTGTTGCTGCCTTGCTCGTCTGAGAGTTGTGTGGGTCATTGTGTTTGTTGCTGCATTCTGCTTCCATTGCTCACAGTGTTCCCTGGATTCCCACCACTGTTCCATCAAACTCTTGCTCTAGTCTTCAACATCCTAGAGCACCGACCTCTGTCTGTGTGTTTATAGCAATGTTACAGTTAGGCACAGGTGTCATCTTGACAGTTGAGGGTTTGAGCTCTGGGCACATTTGTAGAGAATTAGTGGTTGAGTTAAGCCCAGAGCAGACCTGCAGGAGATTGTCCAGCTGATGGGGAAGGCCCAGCCCATGGTGGGTGGGACTAGGCTGTGGAATAAAGTACAGAGAGCTGGTTGAGAGAATTGGCATCCTTGTGTATACTTGGCCAGACATGCTGGTCTGGCAAGTCAGGATCGTCCCTCTCTCCAACGTTATATAGAGATGGTGTGGCCAGTTCCCTTGGCTCTTGTGTTGGTGCATGCTCTCCGGTCAAGTTGGACTATGAACTGTAACTGGACTATCATTAGAAATTAAACCCCTTGTTCCCATAAGCCGTTTGATGATCATTTAGCAGCAACCATGCAGGCAGACTGCAACAAGCAGTCAGAAGCTTAGGAGCAGTTTTAGGTCCTTTCTTCATTTGATCCTTTCCAATCCACCCTCAAGTCTTGCTGGTTCTTTCTTCAAAGTATGTCTCTGACCTACTCCCCCCCCTTCTTTTGTCCTATGGGCATGGCCTGGTGTCAACAGTATGTGGAAGGCCCTTCCCTCTAGGCTTCTTGCATGTAGCTCCATTAGAAAGATAAGACAGACCTGGTGGTTTTTTTGCTTGAAACCTGCTGCTAATCACAGTTGCACTCAGGATACAGTAGACTCTTCAGCTGGAGCCTTTCAGTTGCTCTGTCTTTTCCCACTGTTCCTTCCCAGGCGAGTGCTTTCCCAACTGCAGGGCATGAACACTTTCAGCTCTGAGATTCAACACTGTAACTTTTCTGAGAAGTTTTACTGAATTTCCCTTCTAGTCAGAAATGAGATGACTTCTGCTGTTCTCCCTCTTTGCATTGATTCCAATAAATAATTACTCATCTATCTGTTCCCTAGGAAAAGACCTGGGGATCCACAAGCTTTATTCTTACTGTTCACTCTGGACTTCAGAGAGACACACATGCTGCCCAACATGCAGAAGTTTCGTGAATGGCACTGCGCCAAGTGCTGGGAATGCAAAGCTAATTTTACCCTCCCTGCCCCCCCAAACCCTAGTCTCAGTGAGCTCACAGTCACTTAATGAGAAAGAAACATGAACAAAAATTACTTGGAATCATTCCAGAACTCAGAGAGATTTTAAAAAATGACTCAGAGATCAAGGAGAATAATTTATATTTCCAGAAGTCATGGAAAAAGCAGAATTGTGACTTAAGAGCCTCTCGGTTGGAAGTGGGGTTCACCCATCAGGGCAGCATTACTAATGGCACGGATCAGGAACACCATTGTATGTGTAGAGTTGAGTCAGCCATCGAACCGGTGATCTCGTTAGTAGTAGTAAAATTTTATGGTATAGTTTTGTTTTCTGTGTGTGCTCATTTGCCTGTGTATCCACATGCATGTAACATTACTGCTTGGACAATTTTTTCTTGGGAAAGAGAAAAATGTATCCTTAATGGATATTGCTGTCATTTCCAAAAGCCTTGCAGAAGAATGCTAGATGCAAGGACAGATACTGAAATCTAATATGAGTATAGACATAGATGTAGGTCAAAATGATGAACTGAAGGAGACCTTTTCCAGTGTGAAGCAAGTAACTAGTGAACTGAGGGAGAGGGACCCTTCAGTGACATGCTATCATTAAGAGTGTTAAGAATAAAGGTCAAGGAAGAACTCCAATAATCCAAGCATGGGGACATGGATTTAACAAACATAGTTAAAATTCAGTATCAGGCAACTGAAATACTGAGCAAATAAAGAAAATTATCACTAATCAAGAATGATAAATATTATCACATTTCCAACCCAATCACACTTTTCCTAAGATTCATCTACAACTTAGAATAAATCCATCTCTAGAGAAGAGCAGGCTCTTTTCCCCCATTCTGGGAATTAGTGATTGAATTTAGAATTAATTTTGTTTTGAATTTAGAAATTGAGACATTTCATTCTCCTTTTTATTTAATTTTTTTATTTATTCAATTGTGCATGTGCGCGCATATGTGTGTAGAACCACAGGTGAATTTGGGAACCACCACGGACTGCCTCCACCTCCTCCTTGTTTACTCTGCCCCGGGATTCACAGGCTAAGGCCTACCAGGACCGGAAATGCAGGCCAGCCCCGCTTCTAGGATCCGAACTCAGGGTCTTCCGACTGCAAGGCAACGGCTTAATGCCTGAGCCACCTCTCCAGCCCTTCATTCTACTTTTTAGACAATTGACCTGAAACCCCCACGTTCAGCAGATAGTGGGGAAGACCACCTCTCCAGAGGGGGCTGAACTACTTGCCCCACCCCCCTTTAAGAAATTCATTGTTTCCATTAGACATTTATTTTCTTGTGTCATCAATTTTAAAAGATAAATTCTTCCTGGGAAGCCTAAACGTAAGCGAGGACAGAAGAGAAATCATCTTAGAATTTACTGATAGAGGATCTAGGCTGTGAGCTTAATGTACATCCCACACCCAGTCTTGGGTTTCCTCTGTTTTACAAATGCAGAAGCCAAATATCTTTCTCTGTGACTTTCCTTTGCAACTCTGTGAGTGAACATACGTAGAGCTGAAGTTTGATCCCCTCAAGAGGTCTGCATGCAAACTAATCATCAAGACAATACACTATATCAATTTGAGTTTTTTTCCTTAATATCACATTAGAACAGCCAGAGAGCTAAATGTTTGTAATAGAAGCAGAGATGCTAAAATGATAAACAGAGGGAATTCTTCTGAGGGGAGAGTTCAGAAGCTTTGTCAATGTCTGGCAGTTCCTCCGTGCTCAGTGACCTATGTCCTCTCTGTTTCCAGGTTGTTTTTTTTTTATAGACTCTCTGGGTACCAAAGCTAAGAAAGGAATTTCCCAATGCTCCTAATATGTCCTCCTTTCTCTGTATCAATGACAAAATTAAAAGACCACTGAAGTTTGAGTACCTGAAATGAAGACTACAGAAATATAAAACAGACTCTTGGCTTTAAGTTGCCTGTGTACATTTGCTGCACTGTAAAATTAAAATGAATAGAAAATGGAAAAAGCACAAGACACAAGGGAAGAGAAGCTCAGTTTTGAAGGAACCATTTTTGTGCTAATAATTATTTTATATTTTCGCACATAAACTCGAGAAATCTACATGTTTTCAACCCATGTTACCCATTCCTATTGAGTTCTCAACCCCCTCTCCAACCAATTTCCTTCCTACTTTGTTGTATTTTTTTGCTTGTATCATCCGCTGGGTTTCACGAAGGAACCATTTTGGGCATTGAAGTTGTGGATTTAAAGCATTCAGTTCTTTGGAAACCATTGCGAGGGGAGTATGCCTGTAACAAGCTTTCACCTAATTCATTCTATATGCTTGGCAGAAGAGCCAAATTCCTAAGGGTCTCTAAGGGAAGCAAGGCCACACTGTATTCAGAATTGTATAGTAACCTGGCCCTGACAAAGGATTTTGAATGTGCTTGTGCACTTAGGAGTCATTCTTCTAGAATTCTGTAATCATTCAGCTATTTCACGAGGCTCTGTTGTGAATATATTGCAAACTCTGCTTCATAGCTAGATAAGAAAGACTGCTAAATAAATTAATCAAGTTAACTAAGTTGATTTCACAGCTGGTTTTGGAAGTGGAAATAAAATAATGTGGAAGAGGTTATTGATTAGTTCCACGATGATAATAAGCTCCTAGACATAGCTTAAGATACATATTTTGACTTTTTTTGTTTTGTTTTGGTCTGAGGAATTTGGCCTGTCCTTAAATAAAAATTGTTCTTTAATTCCAAGAAGTCTTATTCTAAACAGTTGTTAAATTTTTATATTGTTTTACAATTGGCTAATAAAACTCATTTGCAAGGCAAAAAAAAAAAAGAAAAGAAAACGGGAGAAGCAAGAAACTAAATATCTATAATCAGTAATTAAAATAAAAATAGGACTAGGCAGAAATGTCATTTAAATCCACTTTCTGGGAAGATGTTCTGGAGTTTGGGGGGTGCCAGAAGGTCTTTCGGGTACTTAGGGTGCAAAAGAGAGAAAGAATTGCAGACTTTTGAAGTTGTTTTTGCTTACAACCAACTTTACCTCAAAGTGCAGAGTGCACAAGAGTTAATTTAAATGTCGGTTACAAATTCCAAGAAACGCGGAGATATAAACCAGAGAGACGACATGACCTAGAGAGCCGAGCAAGGCTTTGGGAATGTGAACTCTTGGGGTTGACCTTGTGTCAGATTCTTTTTTTTAGCTTCATCGTGATGAAATACAGTGTCTGCTGGCTTTGGCACTGTAAGGAAATGCCAACTGCAGGTAGAATGGAGTGGATTTTCTTCCTCTGGGGAGGGGGGAAGGAAAGTATACAAAAGGGAAATGAGACCCATCCATTTCTGAAGATAACACACAGGGTTAGTATCAAGTAATTTGAAGAAGTCTGGGATGTAAGGGTCTGCAGATCTGAAGGTTGCTGCCTCTTGTTTTTCTAAGGAACTTTTGCCCTCTAGCCACGGTTAGTCCAGATGAAAGAATAAGAATCAGTTGTGGAATGAAGTTTTGCCAAAAATATGCTTAGTTTGCGCATGCGGTTCTTAAGCTTGCTGGAGCTAGACAGCACTATGAGTCCCAAGAACATCATGAGCTTTATGGGCCTTTCTCTCCGAAGATTGCATTCCCTCGTGACCTCCTAAGGGTCTCCAGGGTCAAGGACACCTGACCTTATAGGCTGTGTGTTCCAAGCTCTGAAAACAGTAACATCTAGGAGTCTCTACATGAGGCACTTCCCCCTTTTCCAGGTGACGTTGGTGTAGAGAGGAAGCATCTGTGTAACCTAATGTTTCTCTGTCTCCATTCTCAGATGTCCTGAGACGTCATTCCAGAGACTTCACATTTAGTGCTACTGTGTTCCTAAGGTTAGGTTTTAGGTATGAACGGGTTTCATTTTCTTCCTGCCTATCTGTGATACTTGCTGCATCTCATCTCACTTCACCATCATGTACTAGTATTGAATAATGTTTAGACTAGCAGTTTCTAACCTTATTAAAGGTTAGATATTGGAGCACATTAGATTGCTAGTAATTCTTTATTTTATTTTGCTCATACATGTGTGTGCATGTGTGCACACGTGTGTGTGTGTGTCTGTATTTATATCTATATCTTCCCTTGCTTTACCTCCTGTTTGTGCTACACTGAGGTTTCCCAGGCTCCACTTCCAGGACTAGAAGTGCAAGCTATTGTTATTTCTGTAGAGTCATTTTTATGTGGGATCTGCTTGCGAGGGAGAGGCTTAACCCCATAAAACATCTCTCCAGCCTCAGATTGCCAGTAATTCTTATATCAGTTCTTCAAGTTAGATAGCTTATCATCCTAAATTACAGTAACTTAAACTGAGGCTCAGAGGTAAATATAACTTCTTACAGTTGTGACTGGTAATAAATGCTCATTACAAGAAAATGATCATTATCTCACATTTTAAAATTTTATTTATTTATTTATTTAATTGTGTGTGTGTGTGTGTGTGTGTGTGTGTGTGTGTGTGTGTGTGTGTGTGTTATGTGTCCCTGTGGAGGACCAAGAGTAACTTTGAGAATCATTCTGCATAATCATCCTGAATTGCTTCTATCTTCTTTCTTCTTCGCTCTGGGATTTCCCAGGCTCTGCCCACTAGGGTTAGAAGTTCAGGCCGCCATGTTTCCACCTGGTATTTTATGTGGGACCTGGGATCTGAACTCAGGACTTCTGCTTGCAAGGTGTCTTACCTTTGAGCCATCTCTCCAGCCCTCATATTTTTTACATATAAAACATTCCAGTGTAGTGCTATGTCTAAGCATTTCACAGAAATTAACTGTTATACTTTCAGGCACAAACTAATAACTTTCTAAGTGAGGAAGACAAAAGCTAAGTAATTTATCTTGCCCAAATATGTTCACAAGTATAGCATCATTTTCATCCCTCTGACCCGAATAGCAAGCTGATTCACTCTTCAAAACCCTATTTAAGAGTCTCTTTTATTCTCACTGTGTTTTGAGCTCCTTCCTCCCTCTCTCCGAAAGTTAATCCCTCTTTAAATATTCTAATATATATCTATATATATGCATACAGTTTAAAATCTTAACAGGTTTTTAGACATGTTTGCATGTACAGAAAAATGGAGCATAAATTACAGAGTTCCCATATGTATATGAATTCTTCTTCAGTTTCCCCTATTTTAACAGTTCACATTTATTGTTATTATTATGATTGAGCCAATATTGATGCATTGTTATTATTGGCTGTACTGTTTACATGCATTGTTGCTATTAACTGAAGTCCATGGTGTATGTCATGGCTATGTTGGTGCTGTGCTGTCTGTAAACCTTGACAAATGCATAGGATCACAGAGCTACTGAACAGCATCTGTTATACAGAAGAGTTTCATTGGTCCAAAACTGTCTGTGCCTCTCCTGTTTATTCTTGTCTTTCACTCTGCAAACCTTTGTTTGGTCTTTTTATAGCCTTAGCCTTTCCAGAATGTCATATAGTTAGACATGTTCTGCATTAGACTAATTTTTTTTCACTTATCCATATCACATTTAAGGTTTCTCCTTTTCTTCCTTTCCTTCTTTCTTTCCTTCTTTCTTTCTTTCTTTCTTTCTTTCTTTCTTTCTTTCTTTCTTTCTTTCTTTCTTTCTTTCTTTCTTTCTTTCTTTCCTTCCTTCCTTCCTTCCTTCCTTCCTTCCTTCCTTCCTTCCTTCCTTCCTTCCTTCCTCTTTCTCTCTTTTTCTTTCTCTCTCTCTTTCTCTCTTTCTCTCTCTTTCTCTCTCTCTCTCTCTCTCGATGAATAACATTTCACTGTTTGGATGAAGCACCACTTATTTATCCATTTGCCTATACAAAGGCATCTGGTTTGCTTTCTGTGCTTTGGTAATTATGAAAAAAGCTGATATAAGCGTTTGTGGGCATGTTTTTGTGTGAGCATAATGTTTGAGCTCATTTAGGTAAACACGGAGGAGTATAGTTGCTGCATCTTGTGGTAGGACTTCATTTAGCTCTGTAAGAGCTGCCAGATTGCCTTCAGAAGGGGTGGTGCCATTTCTCATTCCTCCAGCAAGGAGTGTGAGTTCTCGCTGCTTCCCCTCCTTGCCGGCTGATGGTGTTATCCAGCTGTTGGCTGTCATGTGTTCTGAGCAGTCTGCAGGGGTATCTCATTGTATTTTAAAGGGAATTCTCCTAATCATAGATGAAGGTGAGCTCCGTTCATCTGCTCTTTAGCCATTCCTGTCATCCTATTTGATTTGTCCCTTACTTTATTTGCATATATTTAGTGGGTTTCTTTCTAGGTGTGTATAATGTGTCCTGGTCAAGTCCCATCCCCCATTACCCTGTCTTGTTCCTCTTCCATTTCCGCAGGGTCTATCCTTTCTCAACTAATCCCACTCCCCTTTTTTCTTGTCTTTTCTGAGGGAAGATGGCCTAATAAGTTTCATTAGGGTTGTTTACAGGAGCAGGGATATACCTCACTAGTGGCTACACCACTGAAGAAATGTCTCTCCCCTGCATCAACCATGAAAGGCATTTAAACCCACAGGGAGAGGCGGGGCCTTGTGAACTCTTGCCCATTCCTCCGCAGGGTGTGGGTGGTCCAATCTTGTATGACCTTTTGCAGATGATCTCAGGAGCTGTGAAATGAAGAGTGCAGCAGCCAATTGGGGTTGGCCCCTCTCCCCCACTTCTTTCTCCTGGCTCTCATTCTTTCAGCTCCTTCTGGGATGTTCTCTGAGCCTCCACAAGAGTATTTTTACTCATCTTTACATATAGATGACACATTTTTCAAATTGGGCTCTTTTTTCTTATTGATAGAGAGTTCTTCATATATATATTACATATCTGGATATATTTAGTACTCATATATATTCATATATCTATATCTATATCTGGACACCTATCTTCATTAAATTTACATTTTCCAGATATCGTCCCAGTCTTTTGGCTTTTTTCTAGTCAGTGGCATGTGTTTACATTCTGTTAACAATGTGTTTCACAGAGGAGAGATTGTTATTCAATAAAATCTAATATTTTAACATTTCATTCATGAATTGTGACACTAGTGTTATATCTAGGTACATAAACATCAAAACCCCAGATTTATGTTCTAGGTTATTTTCTAAAGCTTTGTAAAGCTTTCCTGTCCTTTGTAATCCATTTTGAGCTAATTTTTGTGGAAAGTGTAAAGTCAAAGTGTGCATGAATATTTCCCTTTGTTCTGAATCAGCAGATTTTGATGAAAAGACCATGGTCCATTTCTGAGCTTTTTGTTTATTCTTCTGTTTATTATTATTTATTCTATTTGTTTATTCATCTATTCTTTCATCAGTACTACACCTTCTTGTTAAATGTGGCTTTCTAGAAAGTTTTTAAGTAGGGAAGTGTCAGCACTTTGATTTTTCTTCACCATTATGCTGATTATTTTGGATATTTTTGCTCATCCCTGTTTTAGAAAGCAATTTATCCAAAATCTAAATGTTGAAAGGGAAATCAAGTTGGGAGCACTGATAGCTTCATATAATCCTGTCTATTGGCATGGAGGCTCCATGTATTCGTTGTCTTTGATTTCCTTTGATTGCTAATGCTTAGAAAGACCATCGATTGCAGTATATTCACCTGCTTTCCCCCTTGCAAGCATGCTTTATTTTTTTCAGGAGTTTATTTATCTTTAGGATTTTCTACATCGACTGTGATACCATTGGTACATGAAAGTGTACTAGTTACTCTTCTCTGTTGCTGTGAAAGAACACTCAAAGTCAAGCAAGTTAAGGGAAAAGGGGAGATTTAATTCAGCTTACGGTTCCAGAGGGGAAATATAGTCTTTCATGGCGGAAGCATCGTGGCTGGTGGCAAAAGGAGAAAACGGGATAAGTCCCATCTATCCAGGAGGGTTAGAGCTGCAAGACTGCTGGCTGTAAGAGCAGACCTCTCCAGGAAGTGGAGTGGAACTAGTCCACCGCAAGCCCTATCCCCTGTAACTGTCTTCCTCCTGCAAGGCGCCACCTTCTAAACATGCCATGACCTTCCCAAACACATGAGACTGTGGGGGACACATTTCAAACCATGACAGAAAGCAATGTTATTTATGTATTTCCTTTTTTAAGTTTTAAAATATTTTTATTTGTTTGAAAGAAGTAGGGGGAGAGTGAGTTGTAAGAAGGAATGTGCAGGCAGTCCATGGTACTCACAGACATCAGAAGAAATGACAACTTTTGGAAGCCACTTTTCTCCTTTCACCATCACCGTGTGAGCTTCTTCCAGGATGGAACTTGGGTTACCTGGTTTGCCAGCAGGTACCTTACTATCTGAGCTATCTCATCAATCCTATTTATATTTTTCAGTAGATACATAACTTTAATTTCCTTTTCCTCATCATATCACATTAGCTGGAATTTCCAGTGTAACAATGAATAGGAGTTATGAAAGGGGACATCCTTTGCCTTGTCTTAGGGTCTTAGGGCAAACAATTTAGTTTGCATGATATCAGCTATAGATTTTTCTTAGTGGTTCATCAGTGACTTTAAGAATTTTCCTCAGTTACCAATTGTTAGAGCTTTTTTGTATCATGGATAGCCTTTGGATTTTATTTGCTTCTTCTGATTTTGCTAATATATGATACTTTGCATTTTAACTTTTTGATGTAGTAATTGATTTTTTTTTTCAAATGTGCATCTGGACTAAATGCTGCTTGGCTGTTGTATCTTATTCTTTTATAAATTGTTAGATGAGATTTGTTAATATGCTACTGAGGATTTTTATATCTGTGTTAATGAGTAATACTGGTCTTGAGTTTTTTTCTTAAAATAACTTTGTCTAACTTTGATTTTAAATTAAGATAAAAGGGGCTGGAGAGGTGGCTCAGGGGTTAAGCCTCCGCCTTGCAGGCGGAAGGTCCCGAGTTCGGATCCCAGATCCCACGTATAGACGCCAGACGGAAGCAGGGGCGGCCTGCGCTTCTGGTCCTGGTAGGGCGGAGCCTGTGAATCCCGGGGCAGAAGGAGGTGGAGGCGTCCATGGTGGTTCGCGAATTTGTCCGTGGTTCTACACACACATACACACACACACAGACACACGCGCGCACATACACACAGTTGAATAAATAATAATAATAAAAAAATTTTAAAAAAATAAATTAAGATAAAAATATTATCATGAAATTAGGTAGAAATTAGTTCTTTGCTTCCATTTTCTGGAAGATATACTCATTGTGGAGACAAGTAGAATATCTTCCTTAAATAATTCTTCAACAAACAGTAGGGTTATTGAAAGTACTAATCATACTTTTGAACTTTATATCCCTAAGGCTTAGCATAATGAAACATTTTAATGAATGTTAATGAAATAAACTTCTTTAACACATCAAGTGATGTAAAAAATATACCTGAAAAATACTCCAATTGTAAGGAGATGATTACTTGTATTATTAACTTGGAACTTTTAAACTTTGGGTTTTGTTAATTCAAGACGTTTTCTGACTTGCTTGATCAGGCTAGCATTTAACTTCCAGGAGAACTTTGCCTCTACTCATAAAGGCTAGGATTCCAGAGCGTTTGCCTCCTTACCCAGATAAACTTGACTGCTTTATGGGGAATGAAGCTATTCCTTCTAACCAGTTTGTTTCTATAATATAATTGTACTTTTTAAAAGAAAGCTAGCAAACCATGAGTAATGGGAATCTAATTTATAAAGTAAAATGGATAGAATTATAAAAATGTGCTTCACCTCTTCCTCCATTTCTAGAAATTATCTATTGCATGAAACAGAACACACCTGACTATAGACACACAGACACGATAACCATACAACCCGGACGCTTCTTGGATGAACTGATGATTAAAAATTACAAAACAGGAAGTTAAACTTGTAATTTCAACTTCTGCTTAGTCTTTGGCTATGATTAAATATTATGTTCAGGACAAAGAATGAGCTGGAGGGTCTCTTTAAACTCTGCTCTGTTCTGCTAAGTGCTGTTGTGTAATTGAAGTACCTTGTGTTCCCCCAAAAGGATGAGCCACAAGCTGCTTTCTCCAGACTCTGTGTTTAGATTACTCGTGAGCCCTCAAGTGCTACATCCGCTGAGACCCAGCGTTGCATTGCATTGATGTGTTCAGACTCTTCTGGTTGGAGAAACTGAAGCATAAACATTGCTGCTGACAAACCCGGGTCACCGAGCGGTGTTTGGTCGCTGAACTGCCCACGCAGGTTATTCTGGAATAATATCTCAGTGGCAGCAGCAGCATGACAAGTTGTTGATGTGTGCTCTGATCCCAGACATTTTGCATATGTTTAATGTTACTGAGTCTTTTTTTTTGAGAATTGCAGTGATTGCAGTAAACAACCAAATTGCTTTATGACTTTGACCGTTGTGTCATTTCTCATAGAATTTATCATTGTTTATCCTGATTTTCTTTGTCTGTGAAGTTTTTGTTGAATGTGTTTAAAAATATAGAATATGAAAAAGTAACCTTGTATCTTAAAAATGTTTAGTCTCATTGTTTTATTAAATAGCTGCAACACTGTTCTGTGTGAATTACCAGAATAAACTATGTATAATTCTTCCAAGGCAATTCCACAGAATCTAATGGGTAAGTTCTTAGGAATGTTTGCTTGCTAAATTGGTTGTTGATGTAACATATGATATTCGCAACGGTTTTTGATCAACTTGCCTCTTGAATTCCATAATTCTAAAATGAATAAAACTTTATTACATTTTAAAAGGATGTAAAAGTCATTGTTTTACTTCAAATAGAATGTCTTGTACCAAGTGCTTTGTTATCATAAACACATTTAGTAATGATATATAAATTTGGAAGGGTGCAGTTTGAAAAGAAACTACTTGGCATGATGTAGTTAAAAAGAAACTAATTAAATTGTGGTTTGTTCCCTGTTTTGAATGTTTATTATTTAACAGTTCTCCAGTCATGCAATAAGCACATCTATATTGTTCTGTGTTAGTTCTTTACAGACAAAGAAAAGACCAGAACTTACTAATGTTTATAGCTTATTCACTGAGGTTTTACTGATATAGAAGAAGATTTTCCTAGCAGTATGTGACATCTCCAGTGATCTAGGATATTTCAGTAAGGGCAGTATGCATTGTATACCTTTTGTGTAATTAATCATGTTGAAGGTACATTACAATATAATGTTCTTTATGAATTGATTTTGAAATTTAACTTTGGCATGTGGGATTACATTCTTGTTTTTTGTTTTAGTGAAACTGTTTCTGCTAAAGAGTTACTTGTGTAAACTCTTTCAACTAATACACAATGTGTTATTTGTCCTTAAAAAACATAGCTATTTAGTGTTTAAAAGGAGATTTAACGAACTAATACAGTGTTTCTAAAATGGCAACATAGAAACCTAAGATATTTCTGGGTTTTCCAACTTATATTTTGTTCATTCCAATAGAATCAAATTTCTGTTCTCTTCTTTGGCCTACCTAACAAGCGGAGTAACTTGAAGGCCTCTTGAACCCTAGATCGTTCATTCAGAGGTCAGGAAAAAGTGGCTGGTTACTACATTTGCTTCCATGTCCTGTGCACCTATGGTTCTCCTGCATACTCTATATTCCTTAATGACCTCAACAGCCACACAGTAGATTCACACTTCCTCCAAGTCATTGTGAATAAAAGCGCTACATCCAATTTACCTTCAAATTCTCTTGGTCCTTTTTCTCTGTTAATCCCCTTCTCCCAGTGCTCTGGTTCAGTCATGGTTTCACCTAATCCCTCTGAATCAGGTGAGATAAGTAGCTCTTGAATATTCATTCTTCCACATCTCACTCTGAAAACACAAATATTATCATGGTTTTTCTGCAGCTGAAACATTGGCTGTTGAGTACAACAGACTGGTTTATGAGTTAGAAGAAGCTATTAATAATTAGTGAATTTATAGTTATGAACTGAATTCAACTTTTTAAAAATGATCGTTAGTAAAGTGTTTCACAGTTTGTAAAAATATCACTGTGAACACTGTTTTATATTGTCCATCATCTATCATCTTACATATCTATCTCAAATTCATATTTGTTCCTGTACTGTTTCATGGTGTGATATATATTTCTGACCATGAATTTATAGGCTTGAAAGCCAGAAAATCATGAAAATGAAAGATAAGATCAACAATTTTGGACACTACATGAAGGTCTTTTATTATCTTCTCAGTTTATTATTTTTTTCCTGTCATTCCAATCTCAGGGAAGCTCTATTTGTTGTCATATCCTGAACTCACTAATTTGCCTTTGTATAGACAACTGAATGAAAATGTCTTGTATCAAGACAACAAATTACACTCCTTAGGAGAAGAGGGTTCTGTCCCTAATTGCCTTAGGACTGAGGGTGCAAATTATTAGGTCTTTCTGGAACTCCAGCTTTTTGGCCTACTGTGCAAAATTTTCGCTTGCCAACTTCTACAATCATATGAGCCAATTCCTTGAAATAAGTTTCTGCATGTGTACAAGTCCTGTGAGTTCTGTCTTTCTGGAAAATGCTGGCCAATACAACCAGCTTGTCCTCATCCGGGATAAGATGCTACCTTCTTGCCCTCTGTTTCTTAGACTGCCTAACACATAGAAACCATGGTACCATACCATGTTCAGATCATAGTGCAGATTTAAAATACTTGCACATTTATGTGTGGTCAGCCATTTCTGTAGATGTATTCAGAATTATTGAGAAGCAGAGATGTATACATCAAAAAAGAAGTGTATTGAGCTTTATGGACCTAGGTAGAAAGGCAGTGACTGATGGAAGAAGTTACAGAGTTGACAATGGGAAAAAGATTCTGAGAGAGACTGCACTATTTCCTACCCACAAACTTGTGTGGCAAACCTCAGTAGTGATTCTCAAGAGGTAATTTGTTGAATGTAGCCATGAGGGTGGTGTCTGTTCATTGACTGCTGTGCTCCTAGGAGGGGAAATTTAGATGGACCGAGAGTCTCCATGGCCTTTTACACAGAGGAAATACCATGGGAGGACTCAGCAAGAAGGTAGCCTCAGAAGGAATCACACCCGTTAATACCTCGATTTGGACTTTAAGTTTTCAGAAGTATGAGAAAATAAATCACCGTGGTTTAGGCTACCCAGTCTGGAGTGTTTCCCTATGCCCACCTTACAAATCACCATATGTCAATATAACACACATGGCCTACTTCTTGATTTGGGATTGGATGTAATTTGGTGTATTGGGTATTCTTGTTTGCCCAGAACTATGTCCTAGTTTTCAAGAACTGTATCACACTGACTCTTTCTTCTATGACTGGCTTTAAAGAGTCGAATGTGACTTCTGCTGTTTCCATTGAAACAACAAGAGGACTCGTGTGCCTTGTCCACACCAATTTACAACTGCAATTCTGGGTAACTGCAGTTCCAGAAATGTCTTGCTGGCTTGTCTTAGTCTGCTACCTGTTGCTATATCAGAATACCTGACTGTGGGTAAGTTATCAATAACATAGCTTATTGGGAAGTGCAAAAGCGTGTGATCAGCTTCCAGTGAAGGCCTTGTGCTGCTTCAACTCATGGAGGAGAACATAAAGAAGAGGAGGAAGAAGTAAAAGGCACATTACAGGGACTCTCACCTTACAACAGCCCACTCTCAAGGTAGCTGACCTAGTCCTGAGAGAAAGTCACTTATCCCTAATCATCTCATAAAGACCCTGTCTCTCTACATTACCACAATGGTAGTCAAATTCAGCTATCATAGATATACATGCATTGTGTGAGATCTGGTTCTATGTGTAGTTTCAGAATGAGTTTTAGAAGGTGCAAACTGCATTCCAACCATGGCACACAGCAAATGCCACCAATAAGCCACAACATTATAGGACATTTCAAACAGCCTAGTGAGTTTTATTTTAGCTTAGTATTCCCAGGGACCTTTTTTTCTGTCACATAGTTAATGCTATCTGGATTCAAATAGCAAAATAGATTTAGGTTTTACGTTATGAGATGGTATGATCCAAACCATCAAAAATGTACCAGCCATCCATTAATTATTTTAATAGTAATTTCATAATTTTATAATATTATCATTAACACCATTAGCACCACATAACATCACTTTTCTTTGGAGGGGACATGTTCCAAGACTTTCAGTAGAGTTCTCAAACTGCACATAGTACTGAATTATGTATCTATGTTGGTATATATAGTGTTTGTATCCTATGTATGCATATGTATGAAAGTTTAATTTATCTGATAGGCATGTTTTGGTTACTTATCTGACTGCTGTGACAAAGTACTGACAAGCAAACTTCAGGGAGAAAGGACTTCATTGGCTCACAATTCCAGGTTGCAGCCCATCGTCATAGGAAGTTGCAGTGACAGGGGCTTGAAGCAACTGGTCATTTCATGGTCAGCTAGGAAGGACAGAGACCACGAATACCTGCATGCTTATTTGTCTTCAGTTAGAACCTCAGGTGGTTCTGGATTTCCTGCCAAGCAAATGGTCCTGCTCACAAGGGGCAGGTCTCCCCACCTGAGTTAGAACCATTATGGGGGCCCAGAGGCTTCTCTTCCATACGATTAACGTTGACAGCTGTGATTACTCATCACAAGGCAAAATAGGCGAGTGAAAATGATAATCATAACAATATGATAAGAAGTGATTAATTTTTCTCCTCTCAAAGTCTCTTATTATGATGCACTTTCTTTATGTGATGATATGAAGCTGTACAAGAAATGAATTGAATGATGAAAGCATTGGCACACAGTGATAGGCAACTACATTAAGGATCTCTAAGAACAAACACCAGTCTGATTATCAGTGTCACTTCATGAATGAATCGCAGGCAGGTAGTTATTCAATATGGATAATACTTGACAAATGGACACAATTGGCATCTTGGGAAGACAAGATGGAGGATGCAATGATCTCATTCTATTTACATAGTGTGCAGTTTAATCCTTTTAAATTGCTTACTTCAGGAATTTTCCATGTAAAAACGGATTGTGGTTGACTGCAAAATAACTATAACCATGAAGAGTGGCAGAAAAAATGAGGCAGAGCTACTGTAATATCAGCTGTGTGCCAAACACAATTTGTTATAATGCTTTAGCTATTGTTAATTTAGAAGCATTATATATATATATTATTTATTTTTTCCACTCATACAAACTTAATAGGTACTCCGTCCCCTTCCTCCCTCTACCCCTCCCGGGACCTCCTCGCTCCCTCCCTCCTTTTCCCCTTTCTTCCCCCCTCCCTCCCTTCCTCCCAGTGCCCCCTTCCCCCCATCCCTGGTAATTTAGAAGCATTTTGACTAGACTATCTCATTTGATTCCTGTTACAAAAATATGTGTTAGTCAAGGCAGGAATTATCCATCTTGCAGATGAGAAAATCAGGGCATAGGAAAAGTCAGTGTTTTTCTCCATGTCAATTCATCTGGAAAATGGCAAAGTTTAGGTATAGTCTTTAGATTCCCAAATTAGTGTTAGCACTTTTTCCACCAATCTTCTTGTGAGTAACACAAGTGAATTTATAGATATGCACACTGATATGTTCAAGTATATGTGAAATCAAGTTTGGCAAGCCATGCCTTTCCTTCCTCGTTAGGTCTTAAACAAAGAAACATCAGAATCAACAAGATAAGGAGAGCTACATTTACCTCCCTAATGGGCCACAAGATTTCAGTTTTTTGAGGGAAGCTGGGAATGGTGAATGGGGTCCAAGAGGCACCATGTTTCCAGTATCCAGAACTGTGTGGGTTGGGGAAAGAAGAAAACTAAACTGTAACCTAAGATGCCTGAAAACGAAGGGGGGATATTTTAAAAAAAATAAAAATGGCAATAAAAATTATAAAATGTAAAGTTATATCTGAGAAAATCAGAAAGATAAAGATTACAAAATATGAAACCAGAAGAATACTGGGGGAAAAAAAGCTAAAAGATTAGGGGGAGAAAGCTTGTCTTTCATTTGTTTATTTTTTATGTAGGATGAATGTTAGACTTGACATAAGACAAAGTATATTTGAAAAGAAAGTTATGTATTTGAGATGCAAAAAAGCAAGTAACATATATCTGTGTATAGCCCAAAGCTCTAACACCCATCAGCATATGCTCTTTAATATAAAGTGTGCCACTTTCTATCTGTTGGCTTCATTCCTGACCACAGAAACACCAACAAGGGAAGGATGGAGTACTTCAGCCAGCCCTAGGCCTCTTTCTTGAAGCATAACTTGTGAACAGATTCAAGATTTCTACCTTAACTAAACAGAGTTGTGCACGCAGAGATATCTTTTATTGTGTCCAAACCTTAAAAAATATTATCACAATGCTTTGGTGACTTCAATATGTATGACAGGATAGAATCTACCCCCACACACAAGAAAACATCTGGGCTCTCAGGTAGCATCGTTCTTACCCAATACCTTGATTAACTGATCAGGACTTCATGGGAAGGGGGAGGGAGTAAATCAAGACAAAGGGAGAACATTTTGAATTATCATCACTCCATAGTTACTAGTATTTCCATAACCTAGGCAACTTTGGCTGTCTAAGAAACAAAATCCAGCTGAAACTGAACCTTCAAAAGTTTTCCTTCTATAATTTTTTAAGGCTCAGAGTGGGATCTCTGTCATACTAAAATCCCCCCTGAATGTCTGGAAAAAGTCTTAGAGTCTGGGAGACTTTCCAAAATATGTTCAGTGCCCGTCGCCACAGGCGTGAACTTCTTAATGCATTTTGCAGAAGCGTCCACCACGATCAAATTGATGACTGTCTGAAAGGACTTTTTCCTCCTTTCGGACTAGCCAGCAGCTAGAATATGTTTTTCTTATGTTTTATTACATCCTTAACTATCTCATGTGGACTGAATGCAACGGGAGGAGGTTGCCACTCTGGTTTTGATATATGATGTCCAGCTTCAAGCATTCATTTTTTTAAAAATATACTGGGTTATATGAGAATAAAAGGAAAAGCCAGTTTCTCCTTCAAAAGAGATTATTGACACTGATTATGAAAACTTGAGTCTCTGTGTAAGTTTCCTGTTGCAGAAACTGATAAACAGTCAAAGAATAAATGTGATAGAAGTAAATTTTTTGTAGAAAAGACAGAAGTTGGAAAGCAAATGGAAGCCTGAGCTCTGTGAGTGTAAGTCTATCCTCATAAGATAAAGGAGGGGATTGAGAGATTATTGTCTTATTATATATATATATACACACACACACACACACACACACAGAATTGAGATTACATATATATATATATATATATATATATATATATATATAATTGAGATCAAGCAAAAGAGTGAACTTGTAGCTAGGCAACTGTGATTGGGTTTGATTCACTTAATTCAAATAAATGTAGTGGATTATTGCCAAACTTGTCATCATGTCACATAGAAAGAGCCTAATGGATCAGGGAGGGGAAAGTACCAGGAAGATGAATGCAGTCAGGCCCGGGGCTTACGGGACATCAGTCATGCAGCTTCCAAGCCTCGCTTTCACAGCACTTTCCACTTTTCTCGCCTCAAGTTGGAGAGCTGTGTGGTGCCTGGTATGAGTCGCGCCTCAATCAGACAGCACAGCCAGGCTAGTCACGGCTGCCGGAAGGGGTGTCCCTGCATTGAGTCAGAGGGCCCAGTTGTCAGAAGCACTGACATTCTTAAGTAGAAGCTGATGTATGTCTCATGCTATCGTGCAGTCATGGAACGTATTTCATGTGATGGAAAATGGCTCGGCAGAACTAAGCTGTTACTTATCTTTGAACCAGACGTCGCTGAGAAATGACCTAGTCCTCTGTGAGCATCCCATTTCCTGAGCTTTTTATGTCTGATAAGTGTGGTAGTGAATGGCCCATGAGCTGCCATAGAATGAGGTGGGAGCACCATATAAGGAGACTACACCTTTCACTTTATGTTGTCCCAAAGGGCTGCAAAGGAGGCAAAGAATGCATTTAGTTAATGACTTTAGATATGTTTCTTTAACACCACTAACTCATTTTATTTGTTAGTACAGATGAACAAAAACTTATAATCCATGCAGAGTACAGGACTCTGGAAAGGAAATAAAAAAGTGAGAGAGTAGAAGTCACCAGGTCAGACCAGTTCTTCAGGAAAAGACCACCCACTTCTCGACCCCCACACACTCACCTCTCACCTGTTATGCACACATACCTTTGTATGAAAACAGGACATCTCAGCATGGAACAGACCTTAGAAACCCTGTAGTCAGTATCTTTTTCCTGGGTAAGGAAAATCAAGCACTAAAAAGGAAAAACCATGTTGTCCAAGGTCAAAGAAGCTATGAAGAGGAAGAAAATCTGAATCTCAGAAATGGGCTGGCAGTCAACCAAGCGCAGCGTTCTTTCTTTTCTCCCTATAGACTGTCTTTTCTGCTTTACCCACCCTCAGATCAAGGCTCTGCATTGAATGAGTGCCTTTGCACCAAAATCAGCTATGCTTTAAAAGCATCAGACCAGCCTTTCACAGTACACCTATTTCAGAAAGAGGCACTTCTTAGGTACACATTAACCACAAGTCATTGTTGGACAGGAAGTCAGGCATAAGTGTGCATATGTGTAATGTTTGTATACTGGAGATGGAAACAGGAGGATGGCAAAGCTATGGTCAGCCTGAGCTGCACGAGGTCAACACCACAAGGGCACTTGGGCCTCTGCTGGTGCTGTTCTGGTCTTAGTCTGGCTGCTGATTACATGGAACATGCAGTTTGTAAAAATTCTATGGACTATACATTTCTGTGAACATACAGTAACAAAAAAGCTTAAAACGGAATAATTATTAAGGAAAGCATGTTGTCATGAAAGAAAATAAATGCCTGTAATTTTTGCAAGTACATGATAGTAAAACAGGAAATTTTCAATAAAAAAGAGTCATCTTTATTTGGCATGAAAGTTTTTTTCTGTAAGGCAAATTTAACCTGTACCTACAAGTGAGAAGTTTAGTTTTGAATGCTTGATCTTTCTTTACACTGTCTAATTGCCAAAGAGATCATTTAAAACCAAAAGCTATATTATGTTCTTCTTGCATCTTTATATGTGAAAATTATTCTGAATAAGAAATGACACAGCTTTTGTTTCTATTGTGAAATATCTAAATACTTGCAAAATCTATTACAGAATTTCATGATAATCTGTTAAAATCCTTATAGAGAAAAATAAAGTAGAAGTTGATATGGTTGGAAAATATGTTTTATAGTTATTTTACTATTTCCATAAACCAAAAGAAGTTTGTTTCTCAATGTGAATATCTCTCGATATATATGTGTCTCTATATTTATATATCTATCTATCTATCTATCTATCTATCTATCTATCTATCTATCTATCTATATACACACTCATATCTTCCCATGTATAAACCTAAAATTTTAGTACAAAAAGTATTTACCATGAAAGTGTACTAGATATGGTTAATGTATGCTATAGTCAATATCTTTCATATTGAACAAAAGTCTGCAAAGAAGCTGGGATATAAGTGTAAAAGTGCACATATCGCAATGTAAGTGTAGAGAGATGATAAATAAGTCGACACTTATGAATTATTAAAAATTAGCCAGTAGTAACAGTGAAGAGAATGAGAGACTGCTTGTAAACAAGGCAATTACATGTTCCGTACACTTGTACATGCATGTGCACATGTTGTGGGTGCACGTGTATGTATGAGTGCATGTTCACATATGTTTGCATGAAGAGACCCAAAGCTGATATGAAGGATCATCTTTAATCCCTATCCTACCTTACTCTTTTCAAGACAGGATCTCTATAAATCCAGATCTCACCAACCGGGCTTGTCTGGCTAGCCATCTTGCTCTGGGTTTCCCATTCTGCACATTCCAAACCTAGAATTGCAGGTGGGCGGCTGTACTTACATGATATTTTACATGGGATCTGGAATGAGAACCCTGGTTATTTTGCTTGCATGGCAGATGCTTTAACCACTGAGCCATCTTCCCAGCCCTTAAATCAGGACATTTAGAATTTAGAATTAGTCTTGTTATTCTATCCTTTTCAACTGCCATTGGAAGTAGTTTTAACCAGCAAAGAAACCAAACAGACAGAAGGCAGAAAGGAGATCTGTGGCATGAGTGACTGATTATTCCCTAATAAAGACCTGCCTTTGTTGATAAGCATTAGATAAATACTTGGAAATTTCAGCTGTAGAAACTCATCAAGTATCAGGCATATACATCTAAAATTGAGGGTAACTGTTCAATGCTTTAATGGGGGACTTTTCAGTGTTGGTTCTACATTAATCCTGACTATTGACCATCTGAATGGGCAGGACTATATCTATTGAAGTTGTGAGTAGCAAACTTGAATCTCCTTCCCCTTTAGGACATGAAGATTAATGATGCTCTCTCAAAATATTCACCTGGTAACCACTCTCTGATTTAAATTCTTGACGACAAGTAGTTTGTACATTTGTGCTGGGGCTTCCATTCACAGAACTCCACAAGAATCAAATGAGATATGTTTCCTAGGAAGCAAAATGATTTTTCAATAGACATGAACTCAAAGATGATATGAGTTTGGTGATATCTTCAATTCCCAGTCTTTATTAGTATTTGTGTATGCGTGCGTGCGTGCGTGCGTGCGTGCGTGTGTGTGTTGGATTGAGAAGCAATCCAACATTTGAAAATCAGAGTATTTACCTATACTAGAGCAATGTTTGGAAGACGGAAGGATGACTTAAAGAGAAATAAATGGTAAAGTAATGGCAAAAGCAATACAATGTTTTAAGAAAGGCAGAACTATTAACTTCCTTCTTTTGAATTGTATGTATCCATGTGCTCAGTCACTGGCCATCTTGTGTTGGGTCTGAAATCAGTCTCCATAACTACTCTTGGATGGATCCAGCTCATTGCCTTAGCAGGACCCTAACTGGAGAGGGCCTGTGGATGACTTTGAACTTTTATCAGTCTCTATTAAGACTTTGAACCGTTCTCCCTAAAATATGCCATAAACCAAATGATAACTTAGTTTAATACTCTTCTTCCTTAAGAAGAAGAGAAAGGGATGGGTTTAATGGTGCACAAGTCATTTTTTTCAGACCCTCTGTCATTGAAATCAGAGCCAATAAAGAACCTGAGGAAAATCAAGAATTTTAGGCATTTAATTGTAAGTTAGATGCAGAATTTCTGACTTCATTTGGGCATCATTTCTTGTTCTTTTAGGAAGTCGTTTTACACAGTGGTACCTCTGTTCAAAGGGTCTGATTCCCATGGAATATTCATATGTACTTTACACAATTTATCCATTTGAAATGTTTATAGAAAACAACGTAAAACTGAAATGTTTTGACTTCCTTATCAGTGGCTTTGCCTGAGACATGATCTAAGTAGTGATTATGTGACTGGTGAGCTGTTCTGAAAAATCCTCATCCCCATTTAAAAAGAGCAAAACCAGAAACCCAGCTTCTTTGTTGGACATGGGTGTTGATGTCATGACTAGACAAAAGGCTTCAATTTTTCATGACTGTATTTGAAACAAAAAAACTACTTACTAATCTCAAAATTCAAGAGACTATAGAGACCACTCAAGAGTAAATTAGAGAAAAGTGATTCATTTTTTTCTAATGAATGTTTGTTTCTCATGAATGGAATTTACTCATTAGGCAAATACAACATTATTTTTGCTTCTTTAATCATCAAAGATAAGTTAGTTTAGAAAAGAATGGGGAAAGGAGTTAGAATACAGATACATTTATGCATATTTATATATACACATAGGTATATATGTATGTATGTATGTATATACACACATATGTTATTTCATTTGCATGTCTTTTAATCCTAAGTTTGAACAACATAAATAATTTGTGGAATATGTCTATACCTTTGTTTATGCTAAACTTTTAAGGTCAAGATAAGCCAATTTTAAAAAAAGTTAAAAAAAATTTTTTTCCACTCATACAAACGTAATAGGTACCCCAGTCTCCTCCCTCCCTCCACCTCTCCCTGGACCCCCTTGCTCTCTCCCTCCTTTTCCCCTTCCTTTCACTCCCCTCTTTCTCTTTCTCCTGTGCCTCCTTCTTCCCCCCCATCCCTGGAGCATCCTTTAGTGTGAATGTCAAACTTCACTCTGCATCCTCCACTCTAGTGAGGTGTGAGGACTCAGTGGCATTGCTTAGAGCCCTTACTTGTGCTCCCCTTTAGTATGGGAACACTATTGTGACTGTTAATCCCTTGCCTCTAAGGATCCTAGTGCCTGTGAACCATGCTAGACTTTGGGGGGATCATTGATATGTCAGTCATTGCGCAGGTCATGCAAGGTCCAGTTATGGCTACTGTGGCCCTAACTTGTGTGGAGGATCTTGCATATCGTTGCTCCTCCCCATCTTTAGGCTCTTACAATCTTACTGCCCCCTCTTCCGCAAATTTCCCTGAGCTTTAGGATGGGGAGAGATTTGGCTGGTCTGGTTCTAGGTGATTAATGTAGGGCCTCTGATGTTCCGAATTATGGTTTGTTGTTTTTCTTTTCAGTTTTGCTGTTCCTGCATTGCCCTTGGCTCCATCCTGATTGATATTGGATGTTACCTCCTAGCCAGAGAAAAAAGGCTGTTAAAATAGAGTCTTACTATAAGAGTAGATTCAAAGATAGATGGAATAAGAATAGGAGATCATGGTGGTGGTGGGGATCAGTCTCCCATTTGCAGGATGATTACCATCTATCTGCCAGACTCTATGCCTTCCTTGACTGGTGAGGTTGAACCCCCTCATTTGCAAGTGACCAGGAAGGAAAGTAAATGAACTTAACCAGTTGTCTCACTACTTACTTGCAGTACTTGATGGTGACCTATTTTCTCTGCTGTAGCATGATCCCCTCTCTCCTTAATTCTTGGGGGGGGACCCTCTTTCCTCTTCCCTCCTGTTTATAATCTTTGCAATAACTGTAGGTGTTACAGAGATTTAAGAGAACCCAAATTTTCTTTTTTTTTAAATTTTTTAACATTTTTTATTATTATTTCCGCTCATACAAACTTAATAGGTAGACCAGTTCCCTCCCCCCTCCTCCTCCCCCTGAACCCCCTACTCCCCTTCCCTCCCTCCCCGTCTCCCAGTGCCTCCCCCCCAATTCCCAGAGAGTCCTTTATTGTGTATGCCTAACTCTCCTCTTGGTCCTCCTCTCCAATGACGTACAAGGACCCAGTGGCATTTCCCTGAACCCTTTCTCGTGTTCTCCTTAAGCATAGGAACACTACTGTGGCTGTCAATCCCTTGCCTCCAAGGATCTTGGTGCCTTTAGCCGATGCTAGACTTTGTGAGGTCAAAAGTGTGTTGGACATTGCGCAGGGCATGCAAAGTCCTATTATGATTGGAGAAGCCAAATTTTCTGCCTATGTATTTTCCTTTTGTAATTAGATATATAGTTAGATATTTACTGTAGAAATTAATTATACAGAATATATTAAAATTCTTTTCATCAATAGCAGCTATAATTTCTAATTTTCTTCACTGGTTCATTGCAGACTTCTCAAGAACCTCCCTTTTTAATGAAGTGACACATCATTGGCTGTTTATTACAATGGAAATGGAATATTTCTTAGAAAAAAATGTTCTAATTTTAGTAGCAACCAACAAGCATTTAGTGCTGTACATGAGACTGTGCTATACTGTGATGCCCAGGTGCTTTAGTTATCTCCAGTCTCCTTGCCCACACTCTAATATTGCCACTGTTTTTTCTCTTCCCACCCGAATATGAGATGTCTCTGAGCTTGGGAGACTTACAGTAACTTGTCCTTGGCTCCAGCCATTATCTCTTGACAGACATTCACAAGGTGATTCAGGGAACCTGGTGTTGCCAGGTATTGTCAGCCCTTTGCCCTCAAATACTTAAACACTCCTATGACTGAAGATTTAATGGGACAAAGCTTCAAGTAAGCTGGGAGTGCCCTCTGGGTCAGAGAGAAATTTCCAGGCAGATATTGGCTTCACACTTTTTCTTCTCTTCAATACCTAACCTCTTACTAAAACACTATTTTTCTAGTCTTGTTCTTTTTTCTTCCTTCCTTCTCTGAAGAAAGCTCGATATTTCTTCTGATAAAAATCATTTCTGAAAATTCATCTCTCATATTTGGATGGGAATCCAAGTACTACTCAGGTTCAGCCCTACTTGGCTTCTGAGTCTAGATGAGATGAGAAACATTCAAGCATTACAAACACCTGAATATGAATGCCATCTCTCTTTTTTTTTAATGAACTATAAGCACTAGGTGATGTTCCATTCTCCCTTACATCTTTATCCACAACTTATAACTAAACTTTTTCGTGGACTTCTCTTTGAGAAAAAGACTGAAAGAAACAGAAAAACCTTTAAAAAGAGGTGCATGAGATATTGGTAGGAGCACCATAATAAGGATACTTAAAATATGCAATCCGCCTGTATTTTTGTATTTTTTGTCCTGTTTTACATTAGAATGGTCAGTAACTGTGTCTTTCCCAAATTACTGCAAGCTAGTTTTATAGTAAAAGACATTTTGTACTTTTTCAACGTATTTTGGATAATGAGGTAGGGAATGTTCCTAGAGCATTTTTTTTCCTGCTGAAATTATGAACTCTATAATATGTGCTAATTGAAATGTTCCCTGCATGTATGAGAGCTTTGGGAGTGTCTTTAATTTGTAGGTCTTCTTTCTTTCATAGAGTTCTGATGTAATAACATACCATTACAGGGAGGGACTGTAGTGGACAGCTAAGCAGATGAGAAGAAAAGTCACAATAGCAACAAAGGACAGGGACACTCACCTGTAACCCCAGTACTGGAGAGACAGGATCATGAGATCAAGGTCAGCCTGGGCTATACCAGGAGACCTTGTCTCAAAACAAACAAATAGAAGACAATAGCAAATTGACCCCAATTCTTATGACAAGTGAGAGTAGAAAACAGAAGCTGAAAGAAACTAAATAATTGCATGGTCTGGGTTTAGATTATGTAAATCAAAAAAAATTTTAACATGGAAGAATTGTGTGTTGTTACTCTGGTAACGTAAAACTAATCAGAGTAACAGAACTGAGCAATTACTGTCACTTATGATTGCTTCTCCATATTTTAGTCAAGTATGATGTCATTTGTTTGATTTCAACAAGCCAAAAGAAAGACAATTTTTGGCAAGATATTTTTGTTGGTAAAATCCGATTTACACTAGTGTGGGCTTATGTATGATTTTTATAGCTCTCCCTAATGTGATTTCTTTCACATACTTTAATGTAAAAACAGTTTTGTAGGAATGGGGGATTGCAGCTTAGGATACATTCAAAATACTACCTTTGTAAAATGTGAAAAGTCTGGAATTTCAAAGTGTTTGTTGTTCCAACGATTTCAGATAAGGAATTATGGAGTGTTGGGGGGACTACAAGAGGAATAGCGAATGAGTTTAAAACTTCCTTTTTTAATAGGAAGAGCCAGTAGCTCTTGTCTAAAGTAAAGTAGGGAAAAACACATTATGCATTGCAAAATACTATATAGAGTAACAGATGAATCAGAAAGTTCAGAGAAATGGCAAGAAATTGTTGCTTGAAGTAGGTCCTTTCAGGATAAGAGACTATTTTTCTTGTCATACCTGATTCGAAATTCATTGAGCTGTTATCACATGTGTTACTTTGTCTTGAATTTTTGTAAGACAGAGAATCTGTAATTGTAATAGAACTCTCAAGAGTTTTAATATGGAAAATGTACTCAGAAATAAAAATATTATGTGGACAAACTGTAAGTGCCTATTTAGGATTATGCATAGGAAAGTGAGTTAGTGACTGTTTTCCTACATAAAATGCACTTTTCTTTCACCTATTCTCAGTCATAAGTGATGAGGCAGACATAAAGAAACAGCTTTCTGTTTGCCAAGGAAGGTGGGTTTAGGGTAAAGACTGGTTTTCTTTAGCTGTGTGGCAAAGTTCTGTCACTTTGGGTCTCTTATATAGGTGTAGCATGACTGGGAAGAATTACAGCAACCCTTCTTCCTCTTTGCCACACGATTCACCAGGCCCTTTGATCCTGCCCCACATCTCCACCCCACAGATACACAAACTTTCTCTTGTTGGAAAATATTATATTTTAATTTTATTTTCCATGTGGGTGACCATAAGAAAATACACAAGAATGTCTTCAAGCAATCCAGTAGGAAGTTAACTTTTTCTAGATAGCAAATAATATATGTAGTGAGTGAAACATGACTTATCCGTGTAGGGTCTGATTGTGAGCCAGCTAGTTAATCTCACAGGTGGCCCTCGAGGGGGCCCTAAACCCAGAATTCATTGCCTTAATCCAGCCTGAACGCTTCAAGGGATAGACACACGTGGTGAGGTCATTGTTTGTTTCTGTACCATCTTGGCAGCTGTGGCAGCTGCAGTCTCTCTTCACACACCCAGATTACAGGGTAGACCTGAAAGTTGAGCTTTTTTGTTTTAGGATCAGATGGAAGTTTCTTGAAACACCAAGGTTTTGACTGAGCAGGAATGATGAAGTAGGAGCTAGATGCAAAGTAATTTCCATAAGCGACCAAATACATTGTGGAAAAATGCACCATCCAAAAAGTCAAAATAGGAAAAAAAATTGCAGAGAAGGATAAATACTGTCCAAGGAAGGCTAAGCAATCAGTGCTTCCATGGGAAAGCCAGGAAGGCCTGCAACAGGTGATGGGGTGTGTGTGTGTGGGAAGTATGTTGATAGATGAGCTTTGTATTTCTTGAAAACTTTGCATGTATCTCACTTCACAGAGCAGATGGGAAGGGAACAGATGTCAGAAGCAGCAGTGTTTCTAAGGGGAAGATTAAATGATAGAGGAAAATGGGGATCACATTACCAAATAAGATGGAAGGGGAAGCAGTGTGTCTAAGTGGGGCTGGAGAGGACGACCAGGTGGAATTTGGGTCTGAAATTTAAGGGATGTTCATGAAAGCAGCCAATGTGAAGCTGTGGCCATGTGGTGGGTTGGGGTTACGTGAACTGATGACATTAGTGAGTGCTTCCTTTATTGGTTGATAGTACAGTGCCATAGAGGTTAAGAACATTACGCTTTTCATTTTAGATTCATATACTGCTCCATTTCAGAATTGTTGGTGGGAAGTTGAAAACATTGTTGTAAACATAGTAGAAATGACTAAAATTTAGAGATTTTCAATTGTGTTAGTCTATTGAATTACATTCTGTACATCTTTCATTATTTCTCTTTATTTCTTCATCTTTTCTCCTCTTATACATTTCCCCTTATTTTGCACCTTTTCTCATGTGAAAGTAGTGGGCGCTCACCAGAACCATTAAAAGAAAAGAATGTACTTCAGGAATTGCTCACAGTACTATTATATACATTTCTACCCAGTAAGGAAACACATAAAAGAGTCATTCAATTAGATTTATGATCTACATTTTAAAGAATAAAGAATTGGAGACTGGAATTAGAAGACCTAGCTCTGAGTAACTAAGCAACTCTGTGTTGACACCAAGACTTCAGTCAAGTTATGTGACTTCCCTGCCTTTCAGTCTCTTTTACTGTAAAGAGGACTTTGAATTGATCAATATTGACTGCTTTTTATTTAAATGCCATGGCTATGGGTGGGGGGTCCTAGTGAAAGCAAATGGTAGTCATGGTAATAGTGGAAAAGGAGACCGTGTCTCTTAGAGCAGAAAACCTTGGTTAAGGAATGCTTCCATTTTTTTTTTTTTTTTGTATTCATTCCACACTACAGTCAAGGAAGCATCTATATTTTCCTGTATCTGGAAATACTTTCCTTCCAGATAGCTTTTTGCCTGTTTTAGAACTTCATCCAGCCAGTGTTCATTTAATGAGGATTTCCATGTACTCATCAAATGGCACATACTCACAAACACACACCCGACACAACAGACACACATGAGCACACAGACGCACAGCCTCTTGGACTCATCAGGCCTCTCTCCATGCATTAGATTTTTTTTGTACAGTCATCATTTTCTGAGATTCTAAAAAAAAAATTAAAAATCCCATGTTCATTATTTACATCTCCCATTAGAAAGCAAGACAAGAGCAGGGATTTAATGGGCTTCATTCAATGTGTGAAATCGACCTTGTCTCATAGAAAGCCCTCAGGAATTCTGTTCAGCTCTTGTTAGCTGAGTCACTGCGGGTTCTAGATCGTTGTGAGGATATTGCCGATGTGGAAAACTGGAGCAGTAAAGGGTTCAACATCAGATAATCTTCAAGACCCATGCAGTCTTTATTTCACTCGGGGTCCTGTGTAGAAGTGAACTGCAAACTTAGTCTGGGCTAACTGGGTTAAGAAGAATGGGCCAGCCTGCTTTTCTCTTGCCTCCACAAGGGCTTGCCTGAAGAGATAGATCCTGCACAGATTTTTCTCAAATTTACCTAATCTCAAAAATCACTTGGAACCCTGGCTAACAATTCCACCTGGTTCTGCCCCCTGGAAAGGAAAGAAATATAGTCAGCTATTGGCAAAAGTGTGGATTAAGGAAGGTGCCCGTGAAGAATAGGGATGGATGGGTGACCCAGTACAAATGTGGGTAGTAGGGCTGCAAGTGGCTCAGGGCTTCAGAGACCTGCCCTTTGCCTCAAAAGCAAAAAGACCTGAGTTCGAATTCCAGATCCCACATAGAAATGCTGGGCAGATATGGTAGTTCCAGATCCCACGTAGAAATGCTGGGCAGATGTGGTAGTTCCAGATCCCACGTAGAAACGCTAGGCACATATGGTAGCCTGTAACTCACAGGACTGAAATGCAAAGCCTTGGAAATCCTAGACCAAAGCAATAAGGAGGTAGAGAAATCCAGGATGGTTTTGTTGTCACCTTTGGGTCTTAATAGGCACGCACACTCAAGTGTTCTTTTGTGTACACACATACACACATGCGTGTGCGCATGTACTCACATTAAAAAAGAAGAAGAAGAAAAAAGATGGGTTAACAAAAGGACATAAAGTCTACCCAGTGAAGTAATTTTTATGCTGGTCAGTCAGTTACACTTGCCTCCCACATAAGAAGCAGCAATTGGATCTTGGTTTGGGCTGAGCATCAGATATGTTTAAAAAGAGAAAAACAAAGCCATATTTAGGGTTTCATTTTGTTGAATTTTATTATTGACAATGGCGCCAAAGTACCAGCATACAACCACTTGAACTAAATAAAACATTAACTGAGTTCTAAACACTCAAACATGTGATAGAGAGAAAATTCCTCTGGTCCAAAAAAATCTCATTCATTGAAAACTAGTCCACAAACAAAACCTAGTAAAAGCTGTATTTATATTTCCTATGTTTCAATATTAAGTATCAGTTTTGCTCTTTGTTTGTCACAAAAACACAATCAAATGATCTTATTTAATTTGTACCACCTCTCCAGACACACTGTAGCAATGTCCCCATTCTTTGATGAAAAATTCCCATATAGCCTATAACTTTTTACTTAATAGATAAAAGTTTTTTATATTTACTGACATCTGTATTTTCTCTCAGAAAAACCATACCTTCTAAAAGTATTCCAAAGAGAGAGAAATCTTTTCTTTTCCTGATATATCACTCATTGAGTTTCTCAGACTGAAAGTACCCAAAATGACGCCCAGGATTCCCACTGAGCACCTGATTTTAGCATCATCCATCCTCACCTGTCTCAGGGATCACCTCCATGTGTTCCATTACTTGGTACCTGCTACTTGTACCTTCTACATACTTTC
Organism: Typhlomys cinereus; assembly: GCA_023101885.1. Lineage (NCBI taxonomy): Eukaryota > Metazoa > Chordata > Mammalia > Rodentia > Platacanthomyidae > Typhlomys > Typhlomys cinereus. Next base: position 8,124,527 of record JALPQD010000025.1, on the reverse strand, counting down.
CAATGCACGGCCTTTCTCCTCCTGCTTTCTGAAAGCATGCTGTCCACCTTACCACTGCCTTCCCTCTCAACTACTTTCCTAGTTTCCCGCCAGCTCTTTTGTCTACTTCAGGGTATATTCTCTCAATTTTTATCTGGACCACTGGAGTAACCAGTACCCACATTGCCGTCTCACTCAATCTGTAGTCTCTACTGACTTCTAGTCATACAGCATGTTAATCCCAGCTTCATCCTCACAAAACATGCATGTTCCCCAACTACTCTGTTGCTTGAATCCCACCCATACTTAGTATTCTCTTCACCAGAAATACTGTCTTCCCCAAAACCCATGCCTACCAAAATCTGCAAGGCTCACAAAACTGTTTCTTACCTCCATTCAGGACGAAGGTGCCTTTCTGTCCTTTGACCTTACATAGGACTAAGTAGAGCATAGGGACAACTTTGTGAGCGTAGACCAGAGACCAAGTGTTGCCCCATTCTGTCCGCTCACCCACACACTGAACTATTCCTTTACATACAGTAAAGCCTCAATGTGTTTGAATGAATTTTAAGTACATTTTCCTTAAATATGTTTGGTAGCCTTGACTCTTAGAAAAGATCTTAATCACTGAATTCATTTTCCTTTGCTGGTGTTCCATAGTAATCAAATAGAAACCACCACACATATGAAAGCAGAACTGTACTCTTTGCTTTATTTCAAAGGGAATCAGGTCCTTTTACCACCAGAGAGGAAGAAAGGAGATTAAGCTGAAATTAATGTCTTGATGAAGATGAGGCAGATGGTAAATTAACTGGAGGGAAACAAGAAAAATGAATTTGCCACATGTTAGCAACAGACTCTTTGTGATTGATGTTCAGTGATTCGGAAATTCTCTTCAGGGCAAACTACATGTTTGTTGCTTACTACATGTATTCTGAGGCATAGGTTAATTTCAAAACAAGAACTTAAAGCCATAAAGCCCTCTGGTACTGGGATCATCTTGTGGTTTTCAAACTTTCCTCTCTCTCTCCTTGTTGGTTTTTCAGCATAAGAACCCTTCATTCAATCACAATCTCCCATGAAATCCCATTACATGAAATCAATAGCACTAGGGTTGCTTTGGGTAAAGCAGGGTGGAGTCTGGGGTCCAGCCCTCTCTTCCCAGGGCTCTGTAGCTCTGTGGTAGCCGCTGAGGCGTGGTCAGAGGAGTCCTGGACATTCCAAAGACCAGGAGTCCCTCTCATTTTCTACAGGAAGAAATGGGATCAGAAATGGGTACAAGACATACCCAGAATGGCAGAACCGGCCTGTGGTCTGGCAGGACCACCCCTGATGCTGGAGGCTGTCCTCTGTGATTCTCTTTCCCTTCACTTCCTGTTGTCCCCTCTGGTGCCATGCCCTGCCTCCAGTCACTTCAGCACTGGAGAACAAAGTCTTGCCGGCCTCTTCGAGTGTTTTGAAAGCTTTTTTTGGAAAAAAAGCTCTCCATCTAGCAACTGTTACCTGCGGCCATAATTCTTGGCATAACTCCCCGGTCCATCACCTAAGAAAGCTGTAATTTCATAAAGAAATGCCACTTGGGAGGATATTGAAGGGCAACCTTAAGAACTTTATTTCATCTTGGTCTTCAAGGGAACTTAGAATAATAAAAGTAAATAAAAAGACAGAGGTAAGAATCCAAGATGGACAGGATTACAAGAGCAGCGATAAGATTTCATAAATACAAAAACCAAAGATAACTTACATTCCAGAATGAAAAATATTTCTTTATGAGAAGGTTTTTTGGGAAAAAATTCAAGTAAAGAAAGTTTTCAAGTACTCCATCATTTCACCATTCAGAGAAAACTACTCTTAATCCTTTCTTTGGCTACCCTCTTAAAATATAGTGCATGAATTCATATAATGAAATATAAATAGAATTATATTATTCATAATATTTTACAGCTTCATTCTTTCAGTCAATAAAAATCTTGGTGTTCTTTTTAGAAAGTAAGGATGGCCTCTGATTCAGCCTCCTGAGTACTAGGATCATAGACATGCATCACCATGCCTGACCTTTTGCTATTACTTTTCAAAATGCTATTGCAAGAGTTGGAGAGATGGCTCAGGGGTTAAGAGTCTGTCTCACAAATGCTATTGCAAATATAAATCTGAATTCAGTTATATCCTCCAGATACTTTCCTTAGAAATGAAGTGGTTGAGTCAATAAATATTAGTTTTTAATAAGAATGTCTCTTTATGGATACTTCTGATCAGTAAAAACTTCAGACAAAACAAAACTCAAGTATGAAAATCACCTCCAACTGCCCAAGTTAGTATGCTGATATCCAAGAGAAACTATATATGGAGTTCCCACACTCAGTTCAGTGTAATCTACAAATATCTGTACTGTTTTTAGTGATTTTTAGATCATTAGGTCATAGGGGCCCATACTTAGTTTTAGGACATACAACTCTAGCGCATCTCTTTCACTGGCTGCAGAATATTTCAGGCACAGGTGAGAGAAGCAGAGGGAGTTGAAAACTGGCTTCTTGCCACCAGAAATATGACCTCAAGAGTCAGTTGGTTTCTCTGTACCCCAATCTCTTCATTCTAAAGATGCATCTTATCATGGTTTTAATGTGAGTCGCCACCTACAGGCTCATGTGTTTGCATCCTTAGCCAGTGTTGCTGTTTTGGAAGGTTGTGGCACCTTTATGAAATGGAGCCTTGCTGGAGGAAGGTTTGTCACTGGGGTGGGTCTTAGGTTTAGTAGCTTGGTCCCACTTCCTTCTAGTTTGTTCTTGCTGGTTCACCTCCACATGATGACCTGTGCTGACCTTAGCTGCCCTCCTGCTTCTGCCTCCAGCTGTGCCTTTTGCTATGTGATTCCTACCATGATGGACAATATCCCCTCTGGAACCATACGCCAAATAAATATCCATTTCTCCTTTAAGGTGCTTATGTACAGAGTACTGTCTCAAAGCAAGAGCAACTATAACAGCTATCTGTATTATAATTTTGTTAGGAAGATTAAATACTAGAATCTATTATAGTAAATCTGAACAGAATTTGTAACTTTAAGTAGCGTGATTCCCATCCAAGATCTGTTTCTCTGTTTTGGGTTTGATACGTCTCTCAGCATGATATTTATAAATGCCGTTAATACAGACACTGGGTTTGATATGTCTCTTCACATGATGTTTATAAATGTCTTTATACAGACACCGTACATTACCTGTTGGATTTATTCCCAGGCATTTTTGGCGAATATCCTGTAGTCACCTAATGGTTGGGTTGAGTCCATTCCCACCAGCTGTATCTGCAATGTGAAAATAAACACTTTCCATGTCATCAGTCATCACAAGAGACCTCCTCTTTTGCTGTGAGCGTAACTGCTCCCAATCAGTACATTTTAAGCTGTACCTTGGGGTCCTGGGACAACAGCTCATTCCTGAATTATGTCTCATCTATATACAATTCCCATGAAACTCAGACTGGCCAAGGTTTTGCCAAAAATTATCCATCTGTTTAGATTTTCATTCTTTGTTTAATTTTGCCTAACAAAGCACAACTGCAAAGTAAGTGTGCATTCAAACTCATTGTGGTTATTAAAAACTCCAAATCTAGTCCTATTGTGTATAGTTTTCATTGAGCCAGAAAACAGTTTTTGAGAACTATTCAGAAATCTAGAACTAGGAAGATTTCCCTACTGTTGAGTGATTCACTGTCTAACAGGGAATATGAGAGCAAATTAACTGAGATGTGTGCTTTGAAACAATTAAATCTGACAAAGTCAGCTGAAACCCACAGCCAAATGACAATTAGATATCCAATGACTGTGTATGTGTACTTGTATTTGCATCAATAACATGTGTATGTATATGCATGCATGTGTATATGTGTGTGCATGTATGGATATGTATGAACATGCATGTATATATGCATATATACCCTGTGTGTTCCTTTGTGTGCATGCATGTATGTTTGTTCATGTGTGTCTGTAATAGTATATTCTTGCCTAAGTTAATTATCTGTTACAGAAAAGTTTATGTTCACCCTTGTTCAAAGCTCCTCTGAAGTGTTCCTAAAGAATTTGTTCTTTTATAAATTCTTTCACAAGAAGTCACAGTGGTGGCTTCCTAGTCAACATGACTATGATGCTGTTGCTGCCACACCATGGTATCTATTAGCTGGTTTCTATTGTGGGAAGTTTGTGTGTGTTGCTCTGATCTATTGCATTGTATGGTCAAAAGTTCCTGATTGGGTCTAAACTAAAACAGCAACAATATAAAACTGAACAAAACCATGAGAAACACATCTGTGAGGTTCCACTAAGTTATTGGACCTCTCTTCCTCACTATTTGGGCATTTGTCTAAATCTCTGGCTTGCCGCTGCTTGCTACAGCCTAGGAGCTATCTCAGCAATTTTCATACTGTTTCAGGAGATGTGTTGCGTTGCATGGAATCTGGTGCTCTAGTGAATTCAGAAAAGAATCCCATGTCTGACCATGCCACGCCACACCTGCTCTCATGGAGAACACATGTGATTTAAGCCCAGTGTCTGACCATGCTACACCATGCCCACTCTCATGGAGAACTCATGCAATTTGAGAAGTAGTCAAATTTGGTTTTACAAAATTAGGCTGTTCTTTATGTGACTATTGGTTCTTACATGCAGTTTCTTTTCTATTGCAACTTGAGGCACTTAAAGTTTCCTGGGGTGGGGGTCTTTTTACTGTGTTCATATGGGACTCCTCTGGGTTCTCATTTTCTGTTGAACCTGCTTCAAGCCTCCCAAAAAGGCTTCCATTCCCATTCCTCCACCAGAGAGCATTTGTGCAGCAACCATGATCCTATGACTTGGAGCAATGAATGGATATCTTTTCCTGACCTTTCCCTCCAACCAAGAGCACACAGCATTCACCTATTGACTTCCATAATGCTCCTTTTCCCATTCTTACTCTACTTCCTTTGTCTCCTTTTTCTGGTTCTTTCCTGCTCCTTCCTGCCTTTAAGATTTGGAATGGGCCATGTACCTGTGAATCCTATCAGTACCATCTTCAACCTGAATCCCGGGCTTGAATCCCTCAACTTCACTTAGTGAACCAGAATGCAGCCTGCATGTTCCACAGCTTTCATCGCGTTAGTAATGACAGATGCTAACCTTAAGCTGAAAGCCACCCATGACACCTTTATCTTTCTCACTTCTGTCCCCATTAGCTGCCTTCTTGCCATTGTAAGTCTCAGTTTCTTTCTCATCCTCTTTATATCCTGTCGTGTTCCCCTACCAAGCCTTTCTTTTGATCTTTTCTCTTTTCCTAATCATGCTCACAAAATGGTGCATTGGTTGCTTTCCTTGTCTCAAGGACAGAATGCTTGACAGAAGCTACTGAAGGAAGGAAGGATTTATTCTGACTCATGGTGTAGGGGTTGTACTTCTTTATGGTGGAGATGGCATGGTGGCGGGGATTGGTGGTATGGTGGTGAGGATAAATAGCATGGTGGTAGGGATGTGTGGCATGATGGCGGGAACAGATGGCATGGTGTTGGGAGCAACCCACAACCATGGCAGCAGGAGTGTAAGGCAGCTGCTTACATCAGGGCAGGAAACAGAGTCTGCTCTGTGCTTTGCTTAGCTCAGTCAGGCTACACCTGCTAAAGTTTCCTTGACTTCCCCAAAACACATCATCTCAGAACATCCTATGGGAGCAGTTGTCATTCCAATCATAAGGAATGCTTCCAATTCACGCATAAAATAAAAATCAACATGAGAACATGTTTATGCATAAGAATACCGACATAAAGCAGTTTCTTGTTGTTGGCTTATTTTTATACTGATATGGCAAGTTGTAGTGAGGGACAGATGGATTATCAAATAACACTTTATTTAGCCATGGTTTGATGTTACCCTTCTGTCCCGTAGCTTGGGCCCTATACAAAGCTGGGTGTTGTGGCTGTTATTACTTAGGGGCTTACGGGCATGAGGAAAGATTAACATATAAATAAAAAATACAACTGTGAATTAAGTATCACCACAAAGAATAAATGCAGGCACCTGAGTGGTATAATAATAAGGTGGGATAAGGAAGGATTAAGCCACTATAGTCCAGTTGTAAGCAAAACACAGGAGGAAGAAAGGGGGTCAAGAAGAGGAGTATATACACAGGCTGTTATCTGAAGTCAGCCAAAACTCACCACATGTGTTCACATTACAGCCTCTCTTTGGGTCGCCCCGAGTCTTGTCCTATTTGCTAAAGTCCCTTTGTGTTGTCACAGAGGTCCAGAGTGGAGATGGTCATCCTTGTTTCTCTACTTTCCTTTCCACCAGCCTCTTGAGGACTTGCAGGCATGAATTTCCTTTCCCTACCAGTTCCACCACCTTTGCCTACAGAGTTCTCCCTCCACTTTCCTCCATTTCCCTCTTCCTCTGACTTGGGACCTGACCTTGCTGAGTCTCAAATCCCATTGTCCCTAGTTCTTCCCCAGTTCTAGTTTGGACTCAAGCAACTTGGCATCTTACCAAACTTCCTAAAAGAAGCAGATAATTTGCAACAAAAATTAAACACAGGTTCAATTACACATGTCACTATGAATTAGACACATACTGTTGAGATAGTTTCAAGAGCTCCTCTTTTAAATACCGAAAGGATGAAAATGCTTTCACGGCTACCGCCTCTTTGTTTCCATAAAGTTCAGTGTGTTTGTTTTCTTTCTTTGTAAGGGTTGAGGTTAGGTATTATTATCCCTGTTTTACATATGGTGAAACCAAAGTATAAGCAGGAACAGCCTCCCAAGGGATACTCAGTGTCTGCTGGGGTGTGCTGGGGCCTCGGGGGTGCTGATTGCTGTTTCCCCTCCTCTTGTTCTTGTTGTAGGCTTTAGAAACTGAAGCAATTTCTAAGGTCTGCTCCAAGCTGGTTATAAGTCAAGGCCAATTGTTTGTACCTATTTAATATAGAATGTTTTTTAAAACTTTATTATTATTGCATGTGTATGTGTGTGAGCACAATGCATGATGACACACATGTATTTTGTTTAACAAGTGGAGGTCAGAGGACAACTTTGTAGAGCTCAGTCTCTCCTTTCACATTTTATGTAGGCCAGGGATGGAATTCATGCTGTCAGACTTGCCTTTTAAAAGAGTTTCAAATATGCCTTTCCTAAGCTAAGGAAATAGACAAACAACTTTTAAATAGTTACCATTCATTATGAATGCAGGCATCATTTGCTCATTGTTTAACTGTGTACAAACAGAAAGCCAATTTAGTTTACATACCTGCAAATATGTAAGTATCTTATACTTTGTATTCTATATCAAAAAAGAAAGCCAAAACTACAGGTCAGATTTAAGCAAAGAAATATCATTGAGAAATTTCAATTGATCAAAAATATTAAAATGAGAGATGGCATTCTTATAGAAAGCAGAAATCAAGAGTAAATGACTTCTGGAATCCCAGATAGGTTGTGTCTAGATCGGCCTGCCTGGTCACTGTGGTCTTGGTGATCACCATCCTCTTGTCACTAGTAGGATAAAGTCTTAGTGCACTAGGATATTGTAATGTTACTGAAAGAAAGTACATTACTGATGTACTGATTTCTGTCTTTGCTCTTTTTTTCAGTAGTAGTTCTACAAATAAATTACTGATGTTTGACACAAATGCATACCCAGGCTTTAAATAGGCTAAAATAGAATACCAATGTCCAGTTATAAAGTAGTCCCACAGACAGGTCAGAAACTATTGTAACTTTACTAAATGCCAACATTAAATTTCTTTTTATCACAAGACCTTAGACTCTGGGACTCAGGGCATTGTAGTTGGATAAACTCTACCCTAAACGTCTTGGTTTATTTGCCCTTAAATGCCTTGGTATATTTGAGACTTGGAGTATCCAGCCTTGGGCTAAGTTAGTCCCTACAGCAGTGGTTTAGGTGAACCAAGCTAAGAATCTCATCCCTGTCTCAGTGTGAAAGTCGAGACATGAGGTAGCATACTTGACAGCACACACCAAGTGCCTGTGTCTGTCAGGGATCTATGGACAGGAGCCCATGGTCTCCACTCATGTTTCCTGCAATCAGATGGTGATGCAGAGCAGTGAGGTATCAGAGGAAGCCTCTACGGAGCTAGCGGAGAGGGAACTGGGAAGGAGGTGGCTGTGGTAGGAGCCGACCCAACCCAGCTGTGAGGGCAGCAGAAACCAACACTGGCCCAGTGGAGGAGGCTTGACTAAGATCAAACCTCCCCCACTTCATACATGCCTGGCCTCTCTTGAGACTCTGGACCCCTATCTTTTTTTCTTTGACCGTTTCATGCACATGAAATAGGAATTTTTTCCCATACTACTGACTCCCATCCCGCTTTTCTCCTATTGATCCAGTCTCCCTCCTACTTTCATGTCTTTTTGGTGAGTGTGACCCACCTGAGTTTAGTAAGTGTTGCTTATATAAGCATGTGCCTGCAAACTTGCTAGAGCATGGTGCCTGCTGCAGTCTTACTAAGTATGAGGGAGAAAAAGGATTCGCAGGATGGTCCAGAGGGCAAAGGTGCTTGCTATATGAGAACCTGACTTCAATCCCCATGGCCCCCATATTGATAAAGCAGAAAACCAACTCCTAAAGTTGTCCTCTGACCTCCACATACACACATGCCAGGACATATGAACCGATACACACTTATATGTGTGTATGTGCATGCATTCATACACATACACATGTACAAGTAATAATAAATAATAGAAAAGTCGAAAGATTTAGTGCAAGAAGGTCTCTATCATATTTTTATTACAAATATTACATATTTTCTGGAACCCTAGTTCCTCCCTGTGTTACAGCTTCTCAATTCTTCTCTTTCTTTTTCCTGTCTTACTCTCATACGTTTTTGTTTGTGCTGTGTGTGTGTGTGTGTGTGTGTATGTATGTGTGAGTTTATGATATTCATCTTTTTGTATTTTTAAGAGTTCGTCTTTGCCCCCAAGTATTTTCCTCAATCTCTTCTGTGGGACCACAGGGCAGGAATGAGCACATCCCTCTGCCTATTGCTGCTGTAGCTCAGTCACACAGTTCTGGGTTTCTTGCATACCTTTCCTGGATAATAAAGCTTATTTTCAGTGAATTGCTACAATTACTTAGCTGCTTTGTTTGATATATCATTTATATTCATTGTGTTTTGACCCACTGAGCATGTAATTAACTTTCTGCTTCCCCCTTCTAGTTCAGTAGCCCACAAGTGTAAAAGCTTAGCATTGTAAACATGCTGAAGAACACTCGATTGTGTTTATGGGTGAAGGGCTGATGGATGCAAAGGTTTTCTCCCAGAAAAGGAAATGAGCATTTGTCAAGAGTACCCAGAGGCACGATCTTCCCGTGATCTCATTTACCTTGTAGCCTCTGTGAAGGATGCCTTGTCCCGTGTAAGACAGTCAGGCGGGGAAGCAAGCAGCTTGCTGGGTGTTCACATGGCTGAGGCCAGAGCTCCTAATGCAAATGTCTTATGTGCCGACGTCAAATGGTGTATTATTACCTCTTTGCATTGACCACATGAGATTCCCCTTCCTGTGTATTTGTCCCTTAGAAGCTGTGGCTAGATGGGGCCACTGAGCGTGCTCAGGAAGCAGAGAGGACTCCTGACTCTGGAGCCCTACTCCCTCCCTGCGTTACAGCTTCTCAATTCTTCTCTGTCTTTCTCTTGTCTTACTCTCGTATGTTTTTGTTTGTGGTGTGTGTGTGTGTGTGTGTCTGTGTGTGTGTGTGTGGTGTGTGTATGCATGTGTGTGTGGTGTGTGTGTGTGTGTGTTTGTGGTGTGTGTGTTTGTGTGTGTATCTTTGTGGTGTGTCTGTATGTTTGTAGGGTATGTGTATGTTTGTGGTGTGTGTGTATATGTGTGTGTGTATGTTTGTGGTGTGTGTATGTGTGTGTGTATGTGTATATATGTTTGTGGGGTGTGTGTGTGTGTGTGTGTGTGTGTGTGTGTGTGTGTGTGTGTGTGTTTTGCTCTCTGGGCATTCAGCCTAAGAATGTAAAAGAAGCATTCTAGTTCTTTTTTTTCCCTTGTCCAAAGCCCTGTGTCTTTGTGGGGATATGCTTGATATAATACTGGTGTCCGGACCACCAGCTGTCTTAGAGCAGAATCCTGTCCAATGTCATCTGAAGTCTAGGGCTGAGTCCCAGAAAGCTGTTGGAGGGGCTCCTTCCTCCCATTTTATGAGTCTGCGCACCCAGAGACAAGGGTTTTTTGCTCCTTGCAAAGGACAAAAGGACCCAGGGCTCACTCAGCTCAGTTTTCTGGGCTCAGAAAGTTTCTCATTGATTTATATGTTAATATCAGCAGACCAAAAACTAACTAAAGCTGTGTAGTCACCACAAAGGACTTCAGAAGACCTCAATAATTTAGCTGACCGCCCTGGCCTGATACTCGTCTCCTGAGTGCGGGCCCCCTTGCTTATGGTTTCCGTGCTGAAATGATAGGGGGAAGAGGGGAATTCAGCTTTGATATTTGTTTGCAACCCGGTGACAAATGATGGGGGTGAAATTTTAAACCATTCATCTACCGAGTTCTGGGAATCGTCAGGAGATTTTTATTTGTACAATGCCTTCCTGACCCACATTTTCTCAGAGAAGTAAAAAAACTACGCTGGATTTGTAAACAGAGAGCTTTTATTAAGTTGAACTTTTACAAATGTGTGGCATGCTTAGCCAAAGTAACACTTTTATTTAATACAAGCACACCCACAGGACTGTGCATGGAGCATGGCGTGTGATTAACGCGCACTTTAAAGCTGTTACAGAGTCAGCATAATTTCAGTGTTCATGGGGGTCTTGCAAATTCACTTTGTAAATTTGAAATTTGCAGCCACAGGATTCAGAGTTGAAGGATGTTTTACCTTGCATTTTAGTTACGGGGAATCCATATCATATCCTACACCTTTTCAAGTAAACCAATCAATGTTCCAAACTTTAAAGTTTCTCCTTTTAAAAAAATGTGAATTGCCTTGCTTTGGAACACAGAAACATGAAGAAAATGGGACCATTAAATGTTTGAAATATGCTCGTATAGCACTTGCAGCATGTGCTGCGGTGCTGAGCATTTTTCTTCTTCTTTTTTTTTTTTTTCTTCCTGGTAGCTGAAAAAATACAAAGCACTAATGTTAGCACTGGCTGAGCAGTAGGGAAAACTTTACCGTGAAGTCCATGACTGAGAGTGAGAGGGTTGCTTGACTTGCCTTGAGCTCGGTGGCACCAGCGATTTGCTTCCTCGTCTTCCTCTGCTGCTTTGTCTCTCTTGGGAAGCTGTTCAGAGCTTACACAGCCCACCCCTACCTCGAATTTCAAATGTCATAGTTTACAAGCACGCGAGATTCTCTGAGTAAAAGTTTAGTAGTTGAGCCTTTTATGAAACTGTTAGTATACAGGTTCTGAGGGTCTCAGAGAACGATTTTCCATCCTGTTGGGAAGAGCAGGAAAGTAGATGTGCCTACGAGCATTCTTGTGCAGGAAAAAGGGCTTTACCATAGCATCTCCAAATGGAAACTCATAAGCATGCAATACACGTGCAAGCTGATACATGCTTCATGTGATTCTTTTAAATTGTTCCTTATGAAGTATCACTGGTTAATGTTATTGTTTTGCTTTCTTATCTATTTTTTTAAGAATACAAATTGCTAATATGCTCTCACAGTGCTTCTTCTGGAGTTACCTGAAATGGAAGAATTCATTAAGGTCAATAACCTGTTTCATGAATAATTGTAGAGCTTGGTTGAGTTTCCAAGGATAGTTTCCCCAGTCCAATTCCAGAGATGAGGTTCCATGTCAGGAAACTATCATTGTATTATAGCCCAAGGAGCTACACCACCCCGCCATGATGCAGGTCCATGAAACAGGTGTCAGAGACCCTGCCTGTATCCTGTGTGACTCATTTCTGAAGTTTAGTTTGCTGTGGATTCATCTGATTGATTGACAGGCTGTCATCCCGGGCTCCAGCTGCGAAAGCACAGCTGGGAAGCGAAAGAGATTTGAAAACAAGCATTGCAAGAAACCGGGGTGAGGGTTGGGCGAGCCTAGCTTCCACATTCACCCTGTTAGCAGTCTTGATGTATTTAGTCCATGGACATTCTGTACCACTCAGTGCTGGAGGAGTTTGTGGAGTATAAGACCTCCCCGTATAGGAACCAGGCAGACAAACTGAGTCTTTCATAGAACTGGTAGGATACAGGTTCTGTGGATTCCCCAGAGAATGATTCTCTGTCCTGCCTGGGAAGAGCAGGAAAATGGAACATCTCCGAATGGAAACTTTTCCTAGTTTCTCTTTTTCTCCCTACACTGCTGCTTACTCTCACTCTGTGCTGGAGTTTCCAGCAAGAAAAGCTGCCCGTCTTTTGCTGGTGTGGGAACAGGTAGAAGTGACCCTGTGTCATCAATGGTTCATAATGCTTCTTACAAACTTCTACTTAATCCCCATTGTGAGCATTAGACACCATCAAGAATAGAACAAACCTATGTGAGCTTCCCCTCTCCCTTCCCTTCTATTTGTTCACATTCCTCTGCCTGTCTTCTCTCTACTCACATGTCTGGGAACTCTCCTAGTCACTCATGTTTTCTTTCTTCCTGTGGATTTGATTTCTTTTGAATTCTTTTACTGTTTTAATGGTGGGTTTCGGGGAAGGAAAGATACATACATGTGACCTAACTGTAGCCCTAACTTCTTTTGGCTTATTTTTAAGTATATTCACCATTGTCTGGCTTGTGTATTAGCAATCTTCTAATTCCAAAGCCCATGGAAGGATCATATATTTATATATAAATATTGAAGAAGAAAATCTTTTATATTCCTGCTTTAAATTGGAAAGCACTTTCAATAGGGAGAAAGGGCAAGTCACATTCTTAGGCTATTTAGTGTACCTAAAAATAGAATAATATAATACATACACACACACATACATATACATACACATACATACATACATACATACATACATACATACACACATACATACATATATTCTAACTGGGAAAATAAAGACATTATTGGGGGGAAAAAGTCCTGCAAATGGAGGAGAGAGCCCTCTTATGGCCACCCAGGCTTCCTGGAGACAGTAGACATTCACTTGGATCCAGATGAGGAGGAAGTCAGGAAAAGGACACACTTTGGGAGAGTCCCAAGAATGACTGGTTTTCTTTCTTCCACTGAATGGAGACATGCCATGTGACGTTCCACTCTAGAGCCTGATTACAGAGACAGTGGAAGTGAAGCCACCAGTCTAGAGACCATGGAGTTTTCTGAGCCCAGTCAGGAGAATCCCATTGTTTGCTGGTAGTTTGTTCCACACTCAAGAGAAAAAAATTGAAGAAGTCCATTTACTAACGACCCCCTGGTTGACAGATGCTCTTTCCCATTCAAGATGTAGTTCTTATTAAAGTAGGGAAGTAAAATCCCAATAAAAAGATGGGTAACTTACATTATGAGTTTCATACTTGTACATCTCTATAGTTGTAACTTCTTCAATAGCAATAAACACCAGATTTCAGTTTTCAACAGCATGTGGAATCAGCATTCTGGTATTCTCAATATTTTTATGGCCTCTTTTTTATCCTTTGATACTCTGATTATTTTATAAGTCAGTCATCATCTCTGAGTCCTTAATCTAAGCAAAGCACTGTGCCAGCCCTCCGGGGAGCCGCTCATGTGTTCATTCAGCTAGCGTTGGCTGAATGTCTAGTCTGCAGCCAAAGTAACAGGGAAGCAGCTTTTCCTGACAAAAAGCTGGTGGCTTGGTAGCAAAGTCAGAAAAGCAGGGAGCGAGGTCCACAGAAAGCTCAACAGTAGCAAAGGGAATGGCAATAATGGATTTGCTTATTTCCAGAGGAGCTTATCCTATGGTTAGGAAGGCAGAGTATGCACACACTTAGGCATATCATAGTTATGAAGTCAGACAAAAGCATGAAGTGATACAGTAGAGATCAAGGATATTTGTATTGTGGAGGGATTAGACTCAGTCAGGGCCAGGAATCTGCTTTTCTTGCCTGGAGAGCACCACGTGCTTTTGTGAGGTGCTGACCATTTGTACAGGCCATCATAGGACCACTAAGTAAGAATTGCGATTTCCAGTGCATCAGTCGCCCCTGTGGTTCTGAGCCATAGGTGTGCGTGCTTGGAGGTCACCATGCTCTAGATGAAGCTCCTCAATTGTGGGAGGCCTAACGGGAAGAGGTAATGCAAGTTCCAAGCAGGTGACAGCCAAGATGGAGTCTTGGTCCTACATAATAAAGCTTCAAAAGGAACCAGACGAAGGGACTGGTGTCTAGAAATCCAGGTCTGCATCCTTGTTCTTACTGCAGTTTTGAGAGTGTTTTAGGAGTGTTCTCATCTTCTTCCCTGTCACTTTCTTCCTGTTCTCGTGTCTTTTCACATTGTGGCACTGAGTGGGTTTACTGTTAGGAAAAGCATCTTCTCTTCCCCTCCACTCCTCCATTAACATTAACCTTCATCAGTCTCTTGGGCAGGTGTGGGGCTTCTTGGGATCATTCCCTTTCCAGGGTGAAATGTTGACAGGACAAATGCTGTGTAGATCTTATGGAAATATACATAACTTCAGTGAATTTATGGATGCAGCAGCCCTGCCATGTCCAGAAGAAAAGATCCTGTCTGGCCACAACCTGTCCCACTTCCGACTCATATACAATTTCACTGCTCCTTCTTTCTCAGTGTTCTCAGAGTCTTAGGGTGTGTGTGGGGCACGTGGTTTAGATGTCTGATTTAGGACTGAACAGTCCACTGTCATTTATTTTCTATACTTTGGCCAATTGTGATTTTTTTGTTATAAACATCTTCCATTGCAAAAGGAAAGAGAAGCTAGCTAATATGCTGGATTTTCTGTCAAATTACTTTTGGTGTTGTTGATAGAATTCCAGTCATTGTCAACTTGACAAAATCCAGAGCAATGTCAGAGATAAACTTGGACACACCTGTGAGAGATTAGCATGATCAGGATAACTGAGATGGGAAGACTGTGGGTTGAATCTTGAACTGTACTAAAAGGAGACTGAGCACCGAGCACATAGCATGCATGCTCTCTGTTTCCTGACCATGGAGGCCATGCGACCATGCTTCAAGCTCCCTGCATTGATTCCCCCCCACCACAGACCGTCCCCTGGAACTGTGAGGCAAAATAAACCCTTTTTATCTTAAATTGCTTTGGTCAGGGTTGTTTATCTAGTCAGCAAGACAAGAAATTAAGACAGCCTGCAAGTACAATGTAGAAAGGAAATAAGACAGAAAAAAATGAGATGTATATTTAAAAAAAAAAAACTGAAGAAAATCTTAGGTGGATAGGATAATGTTTTGTAGGAATTTTCAAGCAAAGCCAACTCTGAGTGGCAAAAAGAGAATGAAATTCTTACTGGAGGAAGTAATGTTCCACCTTTTGATATGAAATTGGTATCTGCTAATGTGCTGGGATCACATTTGTGGATGTCCTTGGACACATTTGACCCATTGGTGAAAATGATATGAAAACATTTTATTTGAAGTTTCACTGGCTTTCCTGGGCTGACGAGTCCCTTAACTGGTGCAGTGGACGAGGAGTAAAGGTTGAGGTTACTTTGACAAGCAACATAATGAATGTTTAAAATGAAGTTGGAGCGGGAAGCATGATGAATATGCACATTCTCTGTAATTCTGATTGTGAGTTATATAAAGCATGGAAGCCTTACAGAGGGTCATTGCATTTTTCCTGGCCCTGATCCCTAACTCGAACCTCAGTATCCTGCAAGCATTCTGGCAACAGAATATTAAAAAAAAATGAAAAGTTTGTTAGAAAAAATTATTGATCAACATTATTATCTCTTGCACAACAAGTCCCATGGTACCTTATGAGTTTCCAGAATTCTGCAAGATGAGGATGCATTCAGTGGGGACAAGTGTAGAGGTATCTGCTCTGTCTTTGGAGGAAGTACTCAGTGGGACAAAATCATCCTGCCACTCATGACTTTGGCTGGAATGGTATTGCCATCTATGCGGTCTACACACCTACTCGTGTGGTTCTGTGGGGAAAGGCAGCACTGAGTGGGGAGAAATGTGTTTCAGTTACTCAACAGAATAAAGGACATTTGGCCAAGTAGGTGCACATGATTTGGCAAATGCCATCATAGAGAAGTGTCTCTATGGACAGTTGTGTGCATGCAGGGAGAGGAATGGTCAAGCCTGCGAGACTTTCTTGTAAGGAATCATTGCTCCTCACAGCAACCAGGCATATTTTCTATTAGTCTGTCATGGAACCTGCCTCTTATCTTGTTATTTATGAGCCTGAGAAACATTGTGAAAATGTTTTAGAATGTTCAAACAAGCCAATAAAAGATTTGAAGAGATGTTGCATAGTTAAAAAGTAAATGTGATATCATCATTGCATTTATAAACATATATCTGATACATCACCAGAATTTTAATACCAGGTTAACATAATCTATATGCTCTACAATTTTTGAAAACTTTTTTACCAGGTTATATTTCTTTTTGAAAATGCATTTTTAATTATTAAAGAGAGAGAGAGAGAGAGAGGGAGGAAAAGTATGTGTGTGTGTGTGTGTGTGTGTGTGTGTGTGTGTGTGTGTGTGTGTGTTATAGTGAATGGGTGGTTTCCAAAGACTCTCCTCCTCTTCCTCCTCCTCCTCCTCGTCCTCGTCCTCCTCCTCCTCCCTCCTCCTCCTCCTCGTCCTCCTCCTCCTCCTGTTCCTTCTCCTCCTCCTCCTCTTCCTGCTCCTCCTCCTTCTCCTCCTCCTCCTGCTCCTCCTCCTTCTCTTCGTCCTCCTCCTCCTCCCTTTCTTCTTCTTCTTCTTCTTCTTCTTCTTCTTCTTCTTCTTCTTCTTCTTCTTCTTCTTCTTCTTCTTCTTCTTCTTCTTCTTCTTCTTCTTCTTCTTCTTCTTCTTCGATTTTTAGGGTTCAAACTCTGGTTGCTAGATCTGCAAGCAGGTGCGTGCTTTACCTCATGAGCCATCTTGCTAATCTCTCATCAGGTTACATTTCTCAGAAGAGCCTTTGCATAGTTTTGCTCTATTACTTTCAAGTGTTTTGGGTGATCAGCAATTCAGGTGGCTTCTGCAAATCAAATCAGGAGTATTGATGCAGTTTGTTAAAAATTCATCTAGCATGGAGTAAGGCTTAAACATGAATATCCCTTCATTAAAATTTTCCAAGAAATAAAATTCATCTAACAAATTTACATGCTATGAAATGTTGCAGGGTCACTCAAAATCAATCTTTGAGGCGCTGAAAGTAAGTGTTTCTATTATATCTGGCTAGATACACTTTAGCATAATGGTATATAAATTGATCCACCATGTTGGAATTTTATTTGTGATGTGGCACTATTGCAGTTGCTCTTCATTATTGCTGATAAATACATGACCAAATGGCTTAATGGAACAAGGGATATTGTTTTGGCTTATGATTCTTTGTTACAGTTTTTTGTCTAGCTTGGCAGGAGAGCTCATTTCAACACCAAGGGCTGAGAGAACTGGCCACACAACATCCACAGGACTGATGAGAGGGACGATCCTCACTTGCCAGACCAGCATGTCTGGCCAAGTATACAAAAGGACACCAACTTCCTCAACCATTTCCCCCATCATATTCACTTGCCCAGAGCCTAGTCCCACCCACCATGGTCTGGGTGTTCCCCGTCAATTAGACAATCTCCTGCAGGCTTGCTTGGGGAGGGGGAGGTATGTGTGCTTCACGCAACTATTAATTTCTCATAACTAAGTCCAGAGCTCAGAGCCCTCAGTTGACATCAATATCTAACTCTGATAGGCACCACCAATCAACTTTTTGTTAAGCTATATGAATATGTGCAGCAGTGTAATGACCATTATTCACAACCAAAATAAACATGGCATGATTCTTGTCCTAAAGGAGCTTTTAATATACTAGAAGAGTGAGGCTGAAGATAAATAAAATTTGATGTTCTAGATAATCCATGAAAAAATTATAGGCAATTTGAAAGCAAAAGAAGGAAGAGGTCAGTGACATGCTGTAGTTGGTGATGTCTTTGTGGAGAATGTGGAACTTGACATATTTTAAGTACTTGTTTTGCTTCACAGAAGAGGGAATCCCTAGCAATGAAAACTGCACATAAATAGACATAGAAACAAACTCACCTGTCAGTATGAATGTTGCAGAGTTTTAATGATAGAAAACAATGCCAATCAATTAGACAGTTGATTAAACTGACTTGAGAAGCACCTAGATATTAGGAAGGCATGTTTGACTTTGAGGGTACTTGCGGAAAGGGTTAACTTAAGGGGAAAGGCCCACTATGACTATGGGCAGCACCAACCACTAGCCTGAGAGCACAAATACAAGGGGAAGAAAGAGGAAGCACAACGGTGAAAGTGTTCTCTGTGTGCTCTCTGGATACCATTATGTAAACTGTTACCTGTGATGATGGAATGAAACCACGAGTAGTTAGTTACTCCTCTTAGGTTGTTTTTGTCAGGTATTTTTGTCAAAGTAGTAGGAGGCTAAAATAGCATCTACACCATTATTTTAGAATTTCCGTATATAAAGCTATCAGATATAGTTCTTAGTACCCACCTTTGGTCAAATCAATTTGGCAGTATTTGATCTATCCACTATGTAAATAGTTATGTCCAATGCTATGCTAGACTCTATATAAAATTAGAAAGGACTTGTAGTCTTTCTTCAATCCTTCAAACTCCTTGTAGATTTTGTCCTTATTAATAGGAAAAGTTATGTTCTGATAAAGTGGATTAGTGTGCCATTCAAACTAAAGTCAACCCAATATTCCCGGAGTTATGTAGCCCTCTGTATGGATATCGCTATGTGTATAAGCACATCCTGAACCTGCACATGTGCAGAAGCTCCTTCTTCATGTCCCAGTCCTCTGCTCATACTCACTCTGGCTCCCTCCAGCAACCAACCTGAGGCCAGAGGCCATCACTGGGCACCAGCCAAGCCTGTGCCTTTTATTTGACTCCTTTCTTGCAAATTCAGTGGAGGCATATTGTTGCCACTCCACAATTCCTACCTTCTCACCTTGATTCCTCTGCCTGTTATTCATCATTCACCTGTGTCTACATCCGGCTGCCACCCCCTCCCACCTCCTTTTGGCATAACTGATTTTCTTATTTCTAACTTTCTCCATGATTCTGGGGGGGGGGGGAACACTAATCCACTAATCCTCTGTGCTTCTTTTCTCTTCAATCAAAGAATGTCTGGCATCCTGGATACCATCCATTCAAATAATCCGGTGACCCTCCTGTACTGGAAAAAGTACAATTTGAAGGAATGTGTCACAGAAGTTACCGATGCAGAAGCTCCTTTACAAATATGCTAAATGTTTTCCTGAGATATCTAGCCAAAAATACATACAATGTTTAACTTTGTCTTGTTTGTAGAAAAAGAAAAACCTGAACAATAGAATTACCTGAACTTTCTAGTGTGAAACAAACAGCTTTCACACAGATTTTAAAATATAATGCATGTATAAACTGAAGACATCTTATATAAGATATCCTAGGTCAGGACCTTGGAGATGGGACCACTCAAGCAAAAGGACCTGCGTTCATATTCCCAGATCCCACATAAATGGTAGCAGCCTGAATGTCTGGCCCTGGAAGGTAAAGCATGGGAAATCCTAGAGCAAAGCAATAAGGAAGTAAAGTAATCAAGGTTAGTCCCTGAGGTCACTTTTGGGCCTCTACAGGTACACACAAATATTCCTACACACATGCACATATACATATATCCATACCCACACATAAATATCCTAGTTTAAAATTAATGGAATAAATAATACCTATTGCATAAATTTAAAGAGGAGAGAGGTGGAGAGGAATTAGAGGAATTGAAAGTCTAACTCACACTGGGTGTCTTTGGCAAAGATGGATTTAGTTGATATGGAGTTGTTTATTGGTTTGTGTTTTGTTGTCATCGTTTTGTTTTGTTTTTGCAATAAGACATTACGAGCCCAGAACTCACCTCTGTAAAACACCGGGTTTCAAATTTGCAGTGATTCTCCTTTCTCTGTCTCCGAAGTGGCAGGATTATATCATGTACCAGCACATACATCCAGCAAAAAATGGAGGCTCCTAACAAAGTAAAGGGGATGGATTGACAAATTAGAAGTGGGCCAATTTGTGGATATTTTGCATTGTCAAAGCATTTATTGGATATTCTTCCACAACAATAGAAGATACAGAAAACTTTGAAGAACTTCAATGAATTTGACAGAATAATCTTGAAAAATCCCACCCTGGTGGTATAACAGAAACTAAAAGGCAAAGAGATAGATGAAAGATCATGGTGACAACAGGTTTGTTAAGTGCCAGAGACCTTGTGTAGCATGGTAGAGTGTCAAACAGGAACTGTGACAAATACTTCAAATGCAAATGAGTTGACATGATGTGGTCAAAAGAGGCTAGAAAGAATAGTGGTGAAGGAACTGGGGAGATGGCTCAGTGGTTACAGACTTCGCCTCATAAGCAAAAGGACCTGAGTTTGGGTCCCCAGATCCCATGTGAAAATGCCAGGTGGATGTAGTATCGATCTAGCAACCCCAGAAGATCGCTCCAGGAATGATTTCCATCATTACCATTGGGCCTCCACAGGCACACACACTTGTCATCTTGTATACATGCCCATCCACACATGCAAACACGCATGCGCACACACAAAAGAAAGGGTGGTGAGGTTTCAACCAAGTGACTAAAAGTGAAGAACACAGTATGTAGCAGACACAGGGAGGTCAGAAGGACGTATTAAGATGGGAGAAAGCGGTAGTGAGCTTATAAGAGTCAATGCTGCCAGTAAAAATCAAATGTGAGCCACGGGAGTTATCTAGCAGCCACCTTCAAAAAGATAAAAGTGAATAGAAAAAATTATGTTTACCCTAACATATTCCTAATATCATTTCAACCTATAATGAACAGAAAAAGGATTGGTGAAATTGCAAGAAAAATTTATTTGTTGAACAGTGAGGCTATTGATTAAAAATACTACTCTTTGTTTCATACTCTGAAATTGGGTGTATATTTAATATTCATACACATTCCAGTTTAACTGGAATACACTTCAAATGCTTCATAGTTTCCTGTAGCCTGTGGCTACCATTTTGGATAGTACATTATTAGAGCTGACATTATTTAGCAAGTTTCTTAATTAAGATGGTGCTTAGACTCTCTGTATTTTAGAACTTATTGCTCTATATACTCTCTCTTCCTCTATTCCTTTTATTTATTTGAGCTAATTTGGATTTAGGATTTTTTTTTAGCAGAACATCTTTCTTTCCCAAAACCACGAAGGTTTTCATGAACGTCCATGATATATTGTTTCATTGCTCGGAGTGGCTGCTGCTTCATTTAATTCTCGGTTTGACTTACAACTTTAATTAAACAAGTCAGTCTGAAGAAATTTTCTTCTTTGTCAGCCTTAAAATTTGTGATTATGAAATAATTTAGCAGTGTCCTCAGAAACCTTGGCTAAATATGAGAATCTAAGTTTGTTCATCTCACATTCCCCCTGCCTGCATGTGTGTGTTTTTTTCCAGCGTTGAATATCTGACATCAACTTGCTGGATTTTCACTCTTCACTATATGCTAAAGAATGCAGTACAAAGAGGGGCTGTGTCTATAGAAAACAAGCCAAGGACGTTGTGTTCCATCTTTACAATGAACTGCAGATTTCCCATTAAAAGGCAAATCCATCATTTCAAAAGGTTGAATAGAATGGTGCATTTAAAAGACCCAGCTGCTTAAATTTAGGGCATTGAAAAACGTCCAATAAAAAAAAAATGCTCCCCGGGTCTCAAGCATTTTCATTTGATTATGTATTGGATAAGTTTTATTCAATCTAGAGTCTGGCCTCTTAGAATTCAGCCCTAAAATAGTTTGACAAGTGTTTTAAGCAAGTTGGAGTCAGCAAGGGATTCTTCCTTCACTTAAATTGTACATTTTGCTCTTGACAATACCCATACATTTCTGACTAAATTATTAATCTCACCCAAGGACTACTGAACTCTCACAGAGATTTGCGCTTTCATACTTTTCTTAGACTTTCTGTTCTCCCATCACGTTTCTTTTACCTTTTTCCTTTTTCTTTGAAGGCTTTGTCTGCCGGCAGCCATTTTGTTCTCCAACCAACTTCCTTTCATATTTGCATTCCTCTCTTACACTGAACTTTGTTTGTGGTTAAGGGTTTTGGGCTAGCCTGATCACTCTATTAAGTTTTACCCTAAATTCAGTGCCTCTCCTCACATGGGTTAGAAAAATTGGGATTGGGGAAGGGGAGTGTACAGGAAAGGAGAGATAGAGAAAAGAGAAAGAGACACAGAGATAGAGAGACAGTGAAAGAGAGAGAGATAGATAGTGGTATTTCCTGCTATTACCATGGTACCCACAAGCTGACTTGGGAGCATAGGAGTCTCTTCTCCATGCCTGTGAGTCTACTCATCCATTCGCCAGGAAGCAGTCTACCTGCTATAGGCCAGGAGAACTTGTGGCCAACAGGGTTGTGTGGTACCCATGCTTCCTAAAGGCAATGATAGTTATGTATTAGAAACTAGGGCTAAATCTCCATTCTCCCCATCCTCTGGAGTTGGCCCTGCTATTGCGCAAGTACTGTGCTAACATGCCCTGATAACACATAGTTACTAGGTTTCATTCTCTGAGTATTTGGCTCTTTTGCCTATTAGACTTGTCGATAGCATCTGCACATATGATACTGTCCCTGGGCTAACCCTTAAAAGTAAGTGTTTCTGGTAGCTCTTTGGCAATCAGTATGTTTTACTATATGTCTGGTCACATCCACAAGCTTCACTTTTCCAATATCCATTTTCTTCAGAAGTAAGTATTCTAAAAGAGAACTTGTGCTAATTAGTATCAATCTACTTCTAATGGGTTCTTTTTTTAAAGCCCCAAAGAGCTTAATAAATCTCTCTCTCTTTCTCACTCTCTGTGTGTGTGTGGTGTGTGTGTGTGTGTGTGTGTGTGTGTGTGTGTTATAGAAGACTTCATTTTCTGAACCTGTGCTTTCTTTCTTCTTGACCCAAACGGGTATTTTCTTCACTTTCCTGTGGTTTATGAGGGTATTTCATACTGGGGTCCTTGTGCTTCCACACTCCCCTGCCAACACTGGCTATCAAAACTGCTTAGGCTGCAAATAAAAGACGAAATGAAATCCAGCTGGCATTTCTCATTGAATTAGGACCAGAACATTTTTGTTAAATATTAACAGATGGCTAAATTCTTAATATCAAACTAACATTTAAAAACATCTAAGGGGACCCACATGAGGGGGGAGAGAGGACCATGTGTTTTCTCCATCTCAGAGCCTTTCCCGTACGCTCCCCTTCCCCCATCCCAATTTTCCAACCCATGTGTGGAGAGGCACTGAACTCCCCTGTCTTAGATGGCTCATATTCCAGTGTAGCTAGTGTCAAAACAGTGTGTGATGATGTCAAGATAATGTAATTGAGTATTAGCCCTCTCGGGTGTTGTGTTGCCTTTGGCTTGAGACTTTATTAAAATCCTTTCTTTCTCTCCCCTTCCATTGCATCAGGAAAAAGAAAAGAAGTACATGCTTCCCCTGGACAACCTGAAAGTTCGGGATGTGGAGAAGAGCTTTATGTCTAGCAAGCACATCTTTGCCCTATTTAATACAGAGCAAAGGTAAGAAAACGAAACAGCTGCAGGTGTTGAGAAATTTATTTCTTTCTGGTGTGCATGTGCATGTGCGTGTGTGTGTGTGTGTGTGTGTGTGTGTGTGTATGCTGGTGAGTTGGAGTTTAGTTTTTTAGACAAGATTTCATGTAGCTGAGGCTAGCTCAAAACCTACTACATAGCTAAGGCTGGCCTTAGATTCCTCCCAATACTTTTGTTTCCATCTCCCAGTGTTGGGATTATAGGCACATACCACTTCTCCAGCTTTCCTTACATTTGTTTTATACATTTGACTTCCACCATTGGTTAAAATACAGTCCAAGAAAGAGCTTCAGATGTTACTTTATTCCTAGTTTTCTAGCAGGCATTGTTTCTTCAAGCTACATTTTACTACTTAGAGTCTTCCTCATCTTGATTCATTGTTTACATACAAATCCTCATTCATCACTTTTGCCTGTGAGGTTAAAAAGGTGATGTGTATTGATCATTATTTAAATTAGAAAGGGTGGGATTGAGAGGCCCTCCTCTTGAGCAAGCCTGTGTGTGTGTGTGTGTGTGTGTGTGTGTGTGTGTGTGTGTGTGTGTGTGTCTGTGTGTATCTATGTGTGTACTTGTGTACTGTATGAGTGCATGTTGTGAGGTGGTTATAAAAATGCCATGCTACATGTGGATGTCATAGGAAACCGTCAGGTGATGTTCCTCTCCTTTCTACCATTTTGGTATCAAGTCTCTTCACTCCCGCTGTGTAAGCCAGGCTGGCTGTCCTGCAGGCTTCTGACCCCTCTATTTCCTATAGGCAGGTTGGGATTATAGACATTTGCATCACCGGGGCTGGTATTTAACCTGGGATCTGAGGATTGAAACTTGTCTCAACACTTGTAGTCAAGGGTTTTACCACATAGCTATTGCCCCAACCCTTTGAGATTTTGAGATCACACAATGCAGACCTGTAAAAGCCAAGAGATTCGATCAGAACAGTTATTGAGATGTGCGTAACCCAGACCTGGAATCCAGAGCCAGTTCCCAAGACTCATGATTTAGATCCATGACCTAGTGCCATGACCCAGACCCGTGACCCAAAGCCATGACCAAGACCTGTGGCATTAGATCTATGACCCAGAGCTAGGACCTGAATAGCACTTGTCCTGTCCACTTTCCTTCCACACAGATTTTTTCATAGTATTTATTTATTCTTCTTTTGCTTGCGTACAATATTAATACCTTGTTGCAGGCTATTTATTATGGAGTGTCATGGTGTTTCATTGAAACTCATCAGCAAAGTTAAACAACCAAGTAGGTAGCAGCAGGCATAGATAGAAAATAATAAAGGGAATTGTTTTTTCTTCCAACTAGAAATGTTACAGGAAAACCTAATTTATGTGAGTTGCTAATGAGAGAGTGAATCATTAGGTGGCAAAGCCTAATTTTAACCTATGCTTCCGGGCTGTATTTTATCTTTATTTAGCAATGAATGAAGTTGCTTGATTAGGTTCAATGACTAGCCTAGGGTCAATCACAGAGTTAATCAAAATAGCAAAAGAAGACGACTTCTTTCTACATTCCCAGTCTGTTGCTCATAGTGACTCAGAATACAGAAATACTTGGAAAAACCACAAGAGCAAACCATTTAAAGAATCAAGGGGAAAGAAATGAAATACTACTCAACTACAAAATACTGAAATGGGATTTTTATAAGACTTACTGAGAATATCTTACTTGTGAGTGGCTTGTGAAAACTGATAAAAGTCTTACAGAGAGAGCAGCAATGATTCTGCCATCTGGGATCAAGCTCAAGGACTGTTTCCATGGCTTCCTGAGAGTTTTGGATGAGCTGAAGATCCAGAGTAATCATCAGGGTATGCTCAGCTGGATGGAGAGGAAGGCAGGACAACCAAATAGGAAGTCAAACTAAAGTGAATGCTGGTTATAAAAAGGGCCTAGGAAAATGGAGGACATTGGACGAGCATCTTTTTGGATGAAATATGTTACTCTTCATGTTTTCAATAAATGCATGACAAGACAGCTTGAGAGAACAAGGGGTTTTATTCTTTCTTAGGATAGTCCAGTTACAGTTTCTTGTCCAGCTTGGCATGAGAGTCCACACACCAACACCAGGGCCAAGGGAACAGGCCATACCTATCCAATAACAGTTGAGAGAAGGACAATCTTTCTTGCCAGACCAGCATGTCTGGCCAAGTACACAGGAGGATGCCAACTGTCCCCACCAGTTCCCTCCATCTTATTCACCTGCTTAAGGACTAGTCCCAGCCACCACGTCTGGGCCTTCCCCATCCACTAGACAATCTCTTGAAAGTTTACTCTGTCCTAATGTAATTACTAATTTTCTACGAATGTGCCCAGAGCTTGAACCCTCAACCATCAAATTGACACTTGTACCTAACTATGACAAAATACAACTGTGGACTTTAGAAAGTGCAAACCTTGTCAAAATGAGCAGGTCTATCTCTTAGTCTTCATTGTGGCTTTTCTTTTTTTTGCTTTTGAGGTATCTGGAAATGTGTTTTATGTTTTATAATACATAGAATTTTATTGTTTTTAGTCCTATCATGGTCAGAAAATTTTGTCTAGCATAGTCAGAAAATTTGCTAGCCATTCATAAATATTTCACATATGTTGAAGAGTTTACCTTGACTATTTGCAAAGTGTAGATTCCAGGAGAGCTTGCTGGGGCATGCTTGTTGGTTACATCATCTGACATCTGTTGTCATTAGCTTACTCTCATTTGGAATAATTCAGACACTCAGCAAATTGATTAGGTAGAATCTATGCACTATGCTTTGTTCTGAGCTTTAAGATCCAGCTGTAAATAAAATATACAAAAGGGATTGAATATTTTAGATTGCATCATAAACAAGAGACTTATAGGGAGACAGAAAGTCACAAAGAACAATAGTGTATCAGAAGGATGTTAAAAAGCTAACTTTATTGTGAGCTCCACTTTTCTTTTGTGCATTCTTTTGTGCAGAGGGAAGTCTCTGATGTTTATGCTTACAAAAGCTTAGAATTCTTAGTGACTTTTAAAGTAATTTTTGTAACACTTTTTTTCAGAGGTCAGCTGTAAGTCTAATGGTTGTTTCATTTTCTCATCAACTAAGATCTCTTTACCTTTGGTATTCTAAAATTTAAAATATAATTTACTCAGTTGTGTGTGTATTATTTTGTGATTTTTGCTTGATATTCATTGTGAATCTGACTTCTGAAGAATTTTGAAAATTTTGAGTCTATTCTTTTTTCCTTCCTAAAATTCCCATTAGTTACCTATTAAACTTTTATCTTTCTTCCATGTATTTCAGTCTTCATTTTATATACTGCATATCTCTTTATGTCTTCTACTTAATTTTTTACCTTCCAGTTAATTGATATCTGTTTCATTTAGATCAGGCCAAGATAAGTTGCCATCCATTTTACTTTGGTAGTAGACAGATTTTTTTCCCTTCAGTCCATCCTCTTTCCAAAGATGGGACCATTGGGGAGGGCCTGGCTGTCCTATATAGAAATTCCAAGATATGGTCTTCTGTCCCTTTGTGGATGTTAATTGGAAGCCTTTGGTTTACTAAAAGTGATACCATCTGGTGTCAAAATGACATAAAGTTCTATTTTCCTTTTGATGGGGATAGATGCTGGAGAGGATGGAGAGATGTCTTTCATTTTGGAGCGAGCTTACATTTCATAATATTCTTCATAACTAGATGTCCTGTAGAAAGGAGTTTTTAAAATTCTCCTTCTGCTAACATGGTTGAAATGCAGTGCTTCTCTTTCTAATTAAGTCACAGGAGCACAAAAGTGTGCTCCTGACTTCCTGATGGTTCCTGATGGTTAATGACTGTGGTAACATGATAGATCATGATGCATACAAGCTTAAGTGTTTTGCAAACCAGTTGGAAAGAATGATATCCAGACCTCCCAGTCTCTCATTTATTCTCTCAGTGTCTGTTACCCATTCCAAACCATCTACTAACGATTTCCTCATTATTAGCCATGAATGTCATTAAGGTGCTCTAAATGAAATAAGAGGTGTGATCTTGTTTCAGTGACATTTGTAATTGTCCTGAGTGTCCTAAAAATGCATCTTCTACTGATCAGCAAAGAAATAAAACAGAAAGAAAAGTGGAGTCTAGTCAGGACATTAGAAAACATGAACAAATGGATTCTAGGACATGTGGTCACATTTAACCACAAGAGCATGTACCCTATTCTAGTACTTAAAAGCTAGTGTAACAAAACCCAGGATGTACCTCAAACAACGCAGTTAGCATCATGGCAGGCAGCTCTCATTGGCTTGTGGCATGAAATACAGGAAGAACTATCTCAAAGAAAGAGGAGTGTTGGTCAAAGCAATTAATAAGAACTGTTAATTAATATGTGGTCCATCTTATCTGGATACAAAGAAACTAAATTTAAAGCCAGGGGGCGCTCTAGGGACATTCCCTATAAGGGTTGCTGACCCTTAAATAGCCATTTAAGTTTATGTGGGCACTCTAGCTAAAGAAGAAGCCAAGCATCTGTGGAAGCCCATAGACTTAGCATTTTCTTATCAAGTACTCTTTATATATATATACGTATATATATATACGTATATATATATTATTATCATTTCCACTCATACAAACTTAACAGGTACACCGGTCCCTCCCTTCCTCCACCTCTCCCCAATCCCCCTGTTCT
This sequence comes from Typhlomys cinereus, assembly GCA_023101885.1. Lineage (NCBI taxonomy): Eukaryota > Metazoa > Chordata > Mammalia > Rodentia > Platacanthomyidae > Typhlomys > Typhlomys cinereus. Next base: position 8,096,214 of record JALPQD010000025.1, on the reverse strand, counting down.
CCCCTCTTCTCCCCCCTCCCTCCCCCATCCCCCAGTGACTCCCCCCCAGTGCCTCCCCGCCCCCCAATCCCCGGAGCATCCTTTAATGTGCATGCCAAACTCTCCTCTGGGTCCTCCTCTCTGATGAGGTGCAAGGACCCAGGGGCATTTCCCAGAACCCTTTCCTGTGTTCCCTTAAGCTTAGAAACACTACTGTGACTGTCAGTCCTTGGCCTCCAAGGATCCTAGTGCCTTTAGTCCATGCTAAACTTTGTGGTGTCAATAACGTGTTGGACATTGCACAGGTCATGCAAAGTTCTATTATGATTGCTTCGGCCCTAACTTGTGTGGAGTATCTCTTATCAAGTACTCTTAAATTATCTTCTCTTCATCATTTACATTGGCTTTGAGACTGTAGTCCTAATCTTTCATTCTTCTGAGGCAAGATCCTATAAGAAAGGAAGCATTCTCTTTCCTTGTCTTACATAAATAATGTGGCTAATTAAGAAAGAAATTTCTCAAGCTCTTTGTAGTTTTCATCCCTGTCTTCCTTGATGGTGTGCTGCTGGAACACTGTATCTATTCAACAAACCTATGTGAGATCTGTTGCTTGGAGTTAAAAGTTCTTGTGGGAATATCAAAGTTGGAAACACAAAAGATACACTAGCATCATGATTTGCTAGAGTTTTGCACTCTTTTTCTTATGGGAAAAAAACTTAACATCAGTAACAATTAGGTGTCTTCTCCTTGTGACTGAACCAGAACTGAAACCCAGTGTCAAGTCTTCTGGTCCAGTACTGCTTTGGATACCGTAGTTTAACTCCAGACTGTGGGAAACAAGTTGGCATTCCTCATCTATGTCTTTTAACTAGAAGAGCCACAGGGAAGAATTTTTAACATCTCTCTCAGGTCTTACAAATTTCCATGGAATGCTTTTAGCCTTGTTTTTAAAGCCCTGTGTGGAACTGACCTACCTCTCAGCAGCACGGTTCCTGAAAAACTAATTCAGCTCTTGCTGCTCACAGTGCAGCATTATTCCTAAGGACTCATTCATTCCCTTGCTATTTCAACTTTCTAGTGTAAAGATGAAAACCCTTCCTCTGTGATCCTGCCTCATCAGGTGTGTGGGAATCGATACCTTGAACGTTCTTTTTTTTGTTGGTTTATTTTTTAAAAGCCCTCAGTGTCTCGGTGACTTAATATGATCTTTAGAAGTCTGGTGACCAGACTCCTGAGCGCTTCTAAACAATGTTTCAGTGCTAAGATGTTTATAAATGGAAGGATTTGTTACTAGCTCCAGAGACTTCAGTGCTTGAGGAGAGTCCATTTCACACCCAGAGAGACTTATCCTACCTAAGCTGCAGGTAAGAATATGCATTCCCCAGCGCTTCTCTGGCCTCTTGAAAGATGGCATCTCAGGCCCCCCGGGGAGGCCCCGTCTGATCCCTTGCAGTTCTCCTTGCTTCTCATGTTCTTGTGGCAGCATTCATTAAGATTCAATCTCACTACAAAGATTCCTGTGAAACTTGTCTGTGGTATGGTCTCAGTCACAAATTGGAATGCTCCCCCTTGGTTTTGCTCCATCAATTCTGTTAGGCATGCCATGTTCCCTCTGCTGGAAGCCTGCCTGTGTAATGGCCTCCCTATGCTGCTGTCCCCTCTCCTCAGGCAGGTCTTCAGTCCGAGGGTCATGCTAAGGCCCATTTGATACCAGGTATGTCGAAATCTCTTTCTGTGCAGAGGTAGGAAAGGGGGGTAAGGGTAGCCACGCGGTATTTTGTGAGCACTCCTTGGGGTGGTCAGGGTTTGTTTTCTTTAAAAATAAGGCATTCTTTCTTGAACACTTGCTTTGCAGCTTCCATTCAAGGTACAGTTTATGTACATTTCCAAGGGTTTCGGTTCGCCTCCTTCCCCCTCCCCCTTTTCCTATAGAAAGTGGCTTTAGGATGTCTTACTGCTTCATTTTGTCCGTGGCACATCGCCGACACTCAATAAATGTCAAAGAACACGCAGTGTAGTTAGTACATGGCCTTTAGGTGTTCTAAACAATGGGTCTTTGTTCTCACTGCTGGATAACGTGTTTTCCCCTTGTTAGCTGGAAGAGAGTTGGGGTCAGGTCCACCCTTTATATACTTTATGGCCGTTTCTATATTAAGGCATGCTCCATGTTTAAGTTGCTGCAAACATGCTTAATTAGATAAATATGCTAGGCAAAAGGTAGTATGTAATGCCTGCTCCAAGAGAGCATGCCTTACATGGATATGACTGAGTGCCATATCTGTATTAAAAAGGAAACATTTAGTCTTTTATAAAAAAGGAGGGTAGCTGTTCGGATGTCCTGAAATTTCAATAGGTAAACACATGTAGTTTCTACTCTGGACTAAGGACTAAAATATTATGAAGAACTCCAGTATAATTAACTTTGTATATGGAACATAAACAAGATACCTGGGAAAAATACTTTTATTCCATTGCTGTCAAAACAATATTTATAATTTCTGCTTCTTAGACTATTGCTTATTGTTTGTCTTCTGATTCAAGATAACTTGGTTGAGTCAGAGGAAGAGTCATTCTACAATATCAATCCAAAAACTCAAGCTGAGAGATGACATGATGTGTTACCCTAGTTTTTCCCACAGCGGCTTGGATGGTTCATCTTCCCACAGGGGTTCTTGGCAATTCTCTCTAACTATGAGTATCTGGTTGAGGATAAGTACATCATCGTGAGGCTAGAAACTCTCTAGAACACTCAGTGAATCTCCATAGATCTTCGGACCCTTTCTGTAACTTCATGGTTTTCTCTAGACTTTACTTGGAATATGTAAGATTATTAAGCATGAGGCATCTAACCTGTGATGCTTTGTTTATAGAAGGACACTAGTAGACCAGTAGTAATCTTTTTGCAGCCACCACTGCTGGGCTGCTCTCCAGGAAAGAGACGCTACTTGTCTTGTTCATTGCTGTGATCCTAGGGACTAATACAATTCCTGGCCATTTGAGAACTGAATAGCATGAAAGAATAAATGGAGAATGTTATTCTGTCTCCCTCTGTTATATTGAGAAAATGAGGTTAATGTTACTTATTCATAAAAAGATTCTGTAGGTTGACCCTAGAAGCCTAAAACTTCAAATAATAGAGCACTGGAAGATAAAATGACATCCTTCATGTAAAAAGTAAGAACTTGAGGGTTTTCAGTTATATTTCATACAAATAGATGCTGTTTAAACCAAGAATCAAATTATAAATTAGTAGAGAAGTTGTATTATATTTTGTCTTCTTACAGTTCTTATGTCTGTTTTTCAAAAATGCTCTTAGACATCTTAGCTTAGCATTCTTTATCTTCCTTGTTTAAATCTAACAAAGTACCAATAGACTTAAGGAAACTTCAATTTTCTTTTTTTCCTCCACAATTCTGGGAATTGAACCCAGGACCTTGTACATTCTAGGAAAGTACTCTAGCACTTAGCTACACCTATGATCCTCAGGCTTTCTTTCTTTCTTAGAACTTTCAAATGTTGGGGAAAAGAACCAGAAGACAGAATTTTAATTTTCTGCTCCTAAGTTTTCCCTTCTCTTTTCTGCAGGAATTGTTAATCTCACGAGGATCTCACAGAGATCTGGGCATCTTTGCAGAGTTGCTAATTCTTCATTCATAATATGCCAGAGACAGTCATGCTTATCTCTTTATAAATCTGAAAGATAAGCCTTACTTTTCCTTTCATTGAGAGTTGGCTAGGAGCCCATGTTCATCAATGGATGAAGGAGAATTTCATACCTTCGAGGCTGCTGAGCCTCGCCATCTCTGTGCCTGTGTGGCCTCTCCCTTTGTCCTAGCCTCTGCCTGCAGTGTGTCTGCTACCATATGGTTCTGATCCTGGCTATTACAATAGTTTTCCAATTTCTACTACTGCATCTTTCCCTTTATGGGTGTCTCTGGTTGTGAAATAGCATCATTAGGAAATCTTAGGTACATCAGAGACGAGAGGAAAATATTTTCAAAGGAGAGTCTGGAGAGATGGATGAGAGAACTAAACTCATCTGCCTTTTGGTTTATTTGCTGTACCAACTGAGACAAAAATCAAATAGGATTTAAATGTGTGTGTGTGTGTGTGTGTGTGTGTGTGTGTGTGTGTGTGTGTGTACCAAGTCTGTGACTGTTGATTTCACAGCTAAGATGAATTCTCATGAAGAACACCAGAATTGCCTGGGTATGAAATGCTGTGGCTAAAAGCAATCAATTTGAAATTCTTATTGGTTTGTAAATTAAACTTTGAAATGAAATAGGAGTGTGTTCTCCTTGGATAACTATCTGCTTTTTCTGGGGGAAAAAAATAACAAGCATGTGCTTTTTTAGCCCTTCAAATGTCATTGAAAGGCTTTGGAGGAATTCTTCATGCTTCAGACACGTGTGTAATCTGCACCCATTTTTTTGTGTATGAGGGGATTGTTTTTGTGTATGGGGGGATTGTTTTCCTCCAAAACCATTCTGTTTCCAACAAAGGGATTGATATGTTTGAAGTTACACGTTAGGTTCATTCTCTTTCTTCTGAAGAACCTAAACTGAGTTTGTATCTTGAGCTAGTAGTACTAGCAAGGATTTGGGGTCTCAGAATTAGAGGCAATAATGTTCAGGGTTTCTCTCCCCATCTAAAGACTGCTGATGAATGAGCCCAACATGGCTGTGTGAAGTTCAAGAACAAAAAGAAATTAAGGTCCTTCACAGAAAGTTTACTTTTCTTCTCAGATTTCAGAACACATTGCCCTCTCCCCACCTATTTCCCGAAACAACTGTGTGCTGATGGGCAATCACCCCCCTCCTTTCCCCCAGACAAACACTGTGGCTTGGGACTGAAGTGTGCCTCCATTTGGGAATCATAAAACAGTCCCAGCTGCCATTCATTAATGATAGGGGAACAATCGCTTGTTGCAAACATACTGTACAGAAAAATGTATGACTGGTTCTCAAGCAGTCTGTAAGTGGGACGCTGTCATGGTGACCTGCAAGCGAAAGTAAGACAGAAAGTAAGATATTGTACCTTGAAGGAAATGGATGCCAATTATCTCATATCTTTAAACATGGGCTTGTTTATAAATAAGAATGTATTCCTAGTTTTTGTTTAAAAAATTAACTTTTCTTCTGGAAAAATCATTAGTCATTCTTAAGGGAAAAAAAAAACTCTTGAAGACTTGAAATGGCTCGTCTCAAGCTGTTCCTTTAAAGAATACGTTGACTTCCTGGTTATTTATGATAAAGATGGACTTAAAAGGATTTGAATTAAGATTGCTTCCTTTCGGGTAGTGTGATTCAGTGGCAACAAGGCGCCCACAGACTGAACAGAGCAGAAAGGTGGCTGAGGGTTCAGGTGTTTGAGTCAGCAAGCTGGAGCAGAAAGCTCTTCAGAAATGAATAACAGGGCTGTGAAAAGCTCTCAGGCTGGGTCTAGCCTGAAGGAAATTTCTAAACACCCAAATTTCTTTGGCAGTCTCAGAGGCCTCCCAAGAACAAAAAATAAAGAAAACTAAGGACATGTTTTACTGACTATTAGAATAATCAAGTCTTTAGAGATGACCTGCAGAATATTGTAAAACAGTCTGCATCTTGGAAGAAATAAAAGGCATCAAATAATAGAATAAACAGAAAAAAAAAACAAAGAGGATTATTCTTCAAGTCTGTGGCTATTTAAATTCAGTTGCAGTTGAATGGTGTGTCCATGGCCCTCTCTGGAAAACACAGCATTTTCCCTTACTGCCAGTGTTGCTATATACTGCTGGGACATTGCTAAAGTAGTAAAGCTTGTGTAGGGCCTTCTCCAGTTTGGTAAAAAGAGTCTTTTAAATAAAGTCAAAGTCACAGTTAGATGTGCAATACTATATGAAGATCACTGGGATACCACAGATCACACACTCACTAGAAATCTCACTTTAAAACAAAATGGCAATTTTCAAGCTAGGAATTTTTTTGTGAATTGATATTTCATGTGTTACGTATTTTTGTTTTTCATCAGTTAGCTTTGGTGGAGTCATTCCACCTCGAAAGGACGTCTTCCATGCTTACTGAGAGACATTTTATGAAAATTTGAGCTGTGAACCTTGCATTTAAATTCTTTTCTGCTGCTTCGGTTTGCTGCATTCCAAGGGAAACTACTGGCATGTGCAATTAATTTTAATTAACACAGAGAGTCTCAGCAAAGGGAACTGCCATGGCACATGCTTTGGTAGAAACCGCCAGGCACACTCTGCAGCTAACTCTGAGCAGATGCATGGTTTCATAAAGAAAATATTTGCAATGTCTAACTATAGAGAGTGTTCCCCTTGCTTTTCTTTTTCTAATTTTGAAACTGCCTGTGTTTATTTCTTAAATTCTTGGGGGAGTACTAGGCATATACAGGAATATGGGGCAAAACATGCAGTTATAGAGAGTAAGCTGTATTATTCAGACCCAGCAGCTCTGACTTTGCCTTCAGTATGAATGTCAAATTCATACCTAAATCCAGTCCAGGCAAAAGTATGAATGATGTGAGCTTTAAGCAATTAATAATGAACTGAACCACTTTTAATAGTATAAAGTGATTTTGCTTTGAAGAATATTAAATGTCTGCATTGTGGTGGTTCTTTATTGGTACTCTGATTTTGTTCTTTGAATGTATTTGATGATTATATAAAGATAAAAACAAGATCTATAATGACGGCTCTCCATGTTTTGCTCCGGGAGCCTTTTTCACTCAAAATTTGTTGAAGACCCCAAAGAGCTTTTATTTACTTGGATATATGAGAGATTGTGTGAACCCCCTGACCTCATGCACAGCAGGAGTATTCTACAACAAAAATTGGCAAAGGCTATAAAACTAGAGCTTTATATCCTCCACCCCCAGAAAGTCAGTTGGTTAACATATATCAGCATGCTGCTAGTTATTACCATAGTTAAAAAAGAGAAAAAGTTAAAATAAGTATAAATTAATTTAAAAATAACAAATTATCTCATTTCATATTAAGAGAGGTATTGTGGAAAAATACTTTTAAAATTTGAAAAGTGCCATTACTTTTACAATTTTGGAAATCTCTTTAATGTGCAGCTTAATAGAACACAGGCAAGCTCTTGTATCTGATTCTGTTTTCAGTCTGTTGCAGTGCGTTGCTTTGGTTGAAATACATGGAGGAACTCTGGTCTACTTGAAGAATGCAAGAGTAATTTCATAACCTTTTCTTTTCTCAGACAATTGGGGGTTTTCTACATGACACCTCAGGAAAATGTGACAAATGATAGTTTCTTTACATTTAGTTACAATGTGAAATCTGACACCAGGTCTGCGAACTGTTCATGTTGTTATATTAATCCATGGGTCTATTATGCACTCGAAGTTAATGTTTTGCTTTTGAATGGCTTTGTAACTTCATACACATCTGTCATTTGAAAAATCATAGTTCACCAATTATATCTACCTTTCAAATGCATATATACTTCATTATATTGTATTTAAAAGTTTCACTCATTAATATCACCCCTGTTCTCATCAGGAAAGACAAAGCTGTCAAGCTGAGAGGATAGCTGTAGGTTTTCCAACACTTGAATGCCACACTTGATCACTGGCCACAAATTCTGTCAGTGGTTTTCCTTTAAATGACAGGATCATTTTCTTTTTAAAATAATGTCTGCCAGCCTGCCCCAAATTCAGATCTTTAAAACCATAGATCGATTGTTAGTCCTTCAAGGGGGAAAAAAAAGGAATCTCATGAATAAAGCAGCTAGTTCTGCTTATGAAATTTAGTCACACAATCACCTTGCTTGAAATAACTCCTTCCAGGTGTTTAGAAGTCTCATGTGTGGATTCCTTTCATGAAATAGAATATCAAAATCTAGCCTATAGGATTTATTACTCTATCAGTCTGAAGATTATGTTGTTTCATATTCTGGTTAATATTGAATGGTTGTCCAGAATATATATTGATCTATAGTTCAAACATAATCCATATATTTAATACTAATAAATATTTCATCCTTCAGCATTATTTTTCTCATTAGTAGAAATGAAGATCTTGATGTGCATCCACACAGTCTGTGTCACATAGCCTATGCCCTTGCCTTGGTTTATGACCCAGGGTTCCCTGTGGTGTTTGTACTTTCAATGTGGACATTAACATACTTGTTGCACAGTAACTGTCAAATTTTTTTAAAAAGTTATTCTACACTTGAGGAATTTCTAGAATGCTTGTGTGTTTTGATGTATACTCCTACAAATGAAGATGAAGAATTAGTTGCCACTGATGCCAGACAGGATTGCTCTACCTCCTTATTGCTTTGCTCTGGGGTTTTCCAGAAACGCTGCCATTTCTGCCTGGTATTTTTTTATGTGGGAACCTGGGATCTGAACTCAGGTCTTTTTGCTTGGCTGACAAAGGCTTTAACCCATGAACCAGCTCTCCAGCCCAATTGTGGGGTTCTTGCCCAGCCAGATCATTGCAATGACTTACGCCTTACTTCTGACTTTTTCACTTCTGTTTTGCAAAGCTCTAACAAGGCACATTGGTCTTTTAAATAGCATGGCAATGTTTACAATATTGGTTGTTTTTTTAAAATACTTAATGACTGTTTTCAAAATGATACTAATTAACTGGCATTATAGTGGCATTCAGTTGTGTAAGACAAAGTAAATTAAAGGCATCTGCAAATCTAAAGGAAAGATAGGTAACTTTCATGCTATTTTTGTTTTGCTGGTCCTGTTTATTTGCAAAGGATTCTTTCCTTTTGTCAGACAGACATGGGAGTTTTGGGCAAGTCAGTCTCCTTTTCAGCATCTATGGTGGCTCAGGGTATAAAAGATTAATCTTCACTTTTTTTTCAAACTATTGCAGTTACTCTTTCTATTGCTGTGAGACAACACTCAAACTCAAGCAACTTAAAAGGAGAAAGGGGGATTTATTTGGCTTATGGTTCCAAATGGGGGGCACAGCCCATTATGGTGGAAAAGACATGGCTTGTGGCAGAACCTGGAGGTGGCTTTAGTCACTGTGACATCATGGAGGCCGAGAGAGCCAACTGCTGACTGCTAATGGGAGCAGGATGAGCTAACCAGCCTCGAGGCCCACCCCTGTGACGTGCTTTCCTCCAGCAAGGCTCCATCTACTAAAGTTGCCCATGACCGTCCCAAACATTGGCTAAGGGTTCAAACACATGAGCCTGTGGGGAACAACTTAAATTTAAACCATCACACAAGCCAAGAAGCCTTTTCTAAACATAACAAATGCACAAATATAGTTTATTTTAAAATTACAAAAAGTTTACACTTCAAAATTTTTCAGAATCGAGGTAGTGCAAAACAGAGACAAGAACATATGACCCTCCCTGTGTCTCTACACATACCCAGGGAAATGGAATTTCAAACAGTTCTCTAACTGTAAGTGAAGTCAAAAGTTTCAACAAGTACAAACAAGCATGACTTAAGGACAGGGTAGAAGTATAGCAAAAAATGAATTTACCACTGAAGATACACATGAGAGTTCACTTTCCATTATTGCTTAAGTAATGATGATATCACATACCACATAGCTTGTGGAAAACACACTTATCTATTCATAGCAGAATGAAAGTGGAAAAGCAAACTAATATGATGAAAATTCTTTTGACTTTGATGATTCCTGAAAGTTCTGCACTATGATGAAGTGATGTTTGGACAGTGCATGGCCAAGTTTAAGGATTATTATGCCAGTTTAAGGATTATTTTCATGTCTTTAAGGGAGTACTTGTTGCATAAATTAGTCTGACTTGTTTCCCTTAGTTTTGAAAAATTGAGAATCTATTGGTTACCAAATTGGGGTTCTTCCTGTTTTTTTATACATTGTCTTAAAGCAGATGGTGAAGACTGAGCATGTGTGGAAAATGAAACCAAGTTCAGGCCAAGGTAACAGAGGTTTACCTGAACAATTAAAACCATGTCCTTCAGTTCCCTCCCACTCATTTCACCAAATTAAAATTTCCAGAGTATCTGTTGCTCTCTTATTTGTTGCTTCTCATCCAGTGATGATTTGGATGGTAGCGGGTACTGGTGAGAGAAAGCATCAGATAGCTCAGATTGAAAAGGAGATAAAGATGCTGGTATATGGTGAAGGTTGTGGGTAAATGAAGATGTGACTACTGAGGGTCGCCTACTGCTCTGTGTTTATACACACACACACACACACACACACACACACACACACACCCTCCCTACTCTCTTCTTCTTTCCACTGGAAAGGGAGCAGGAACTAGACCTCCATGAAGAGTCACATGGATAACTTTGAGTCAAAGGCATATTTATCCTCTCTCCTTCCCTTTTTCCCTCTCTCTCTCCTCCTTTCCTTCTCTCTTCTCGTTCTCCCTCTCTCCTCCTCTCTTTCCCCCTTTCCTTCCCTCCCTTTTTTACTGCCTAATATTTTTAATCATAATGAAGATGGAAAGGTATTATTAAGCATTGAATTCAAAATTCTGTTTAGTAATATTTAGATGTAAATTACATTGAAATTCTTTTAAACTTTATTTATTAGTGTGTGTGTGTGTGTGTGTGTGTGTGTGTGTGTGTGTGTGTGTATCAGAGGGCACTGTAGGTCCCTATGGAGGACCAATGGTGACTTCAGGAATCATCCTGGATTGCTTCTACCTCCTTAGTGACTCACTCTGAGATTTCCCAGGCTCCACCCACCAGGGCCAGAAGTACAGATACCACCATTTCCATCTGGCATTTTTATGTGGAACCTGGGATCCAAACTCAGGACTTTCTGCTTGTGAGGCAGAATCTTAACTCCTGAGCCATCTCTGCAGCCCCCAAATTCTTTTAAAAATTTTAACACAGAAATTGTATTGATCACAGAAAATAAATACCTGTATATGTGTAGGTAGTGTGTGTTTGTGCATATACCCTTTCCCCAACTGGCCTTGATGGGAGCTCATGTTAATTATAATTTTGACTTTCCAGTAGTGAATGTTTTAGCACTATTCATTATCAGTACTTTCATCTTGCCCCTGTATTCATCATAGGATCTGAAAGGCCAGGGAATTTCCAGAATTAAAACTAGGGAATCTATTACTTGTATGAAGGATAAAATAGTTTCTTGGAGAGAAAATACCTGTTACTACTATGCAACTTGCTTGAGTGGTTAAGTATTTATAATAATAAGGAATAACTGGTATATAACTACATATTCAGATAGCCACTGGCAAGGTTTTACTGTAAATTCTATTAACAAATCTCAATGGCTGTTGATTTAAAAATACCTGTTGTAGGGGAGAAGGCTCCAGACAGTAGGATCCTTAGAGGCAAAGGATTAAACAGTCATATAGAGTTCCCATACTAAGGAGGAGCCCAAGAAGGGGCTTCAGGTTATGCCACTGAGTCCTGAGTCCACTCACTAGAGTGGAGGACTCAGAGGGAGGTTTGGTGTTCACACAGGATGCTCCAGGGGAGGAAGGGAGGGAAGGGAAGATAAAAGGAAGAGGGAAAGGAGGGGGAATGCATGGGGGACAACTGGGGAAGGGAGCTCGGGTGTACCTATTGAGCTTGTATGATTAGGAAAAAAATAAAATGTGTGTGAGAAAAATACCCATCATTGTGCTAATTAATTACTTTTGCATGCCTGTGATCAGGGTACTGACAGAAACAACCTAAGAAGGGGAAGGCCATGTCGGCACATAGTTTCAGAGGTTCCCAGTCCATCGTGGCAAGGAAACAGGCCAGAGAAGCACTGTTGACAGCAGCCAGAGATGGTTTGCATCACCTCAAATCAGAAGAAAGCAGGGAGGTAGGAGCCAGGAACTAGGTATGACCTCCAAAGGCCCACCCCTAGGGACCTACTTCTGGCAGGTTTCCCCACCTCGTAAAGGTTCCACAGCTTACCAGATCACTGCCACCAGCTAGAAAACATGGAAACATGCATTCAAAACATGAGCCTGTGAAACTGCAGTGAATGTGTTTTCTGAAAAAAGGGGGCGGAGCTAAGAAATTATGTTGGAGAAATTGCTTGAGGTCAAAATTATCCAACTTTGGAGAACTTGGTTGACCTTCCTCTTATGTTTTAGGCCGTATGGTCAGGCATAACATATTACAACGTGTTCCTTATTCTCTGCACTTGTGGTCTGCATGTATTGGGAAGAGGCATCCATCCGCCTGTCAGTGGTACAGCATAACAAATGAAATATCTCAGGATCCCAATTTCCTAGAATCCCAATACTCAGACCAGTCTTAACATCTGTGTAAATAATCAGAAAAACATCACACCAACTCTGGTTTCACAGATCAAACTTGGTTGAGTCATGAATAGACACTTTTAAAGATTTCATGGGGCTTTAGTAGTAAGCAGGAAAATTACAGAATAATTGCAAAGTGGAAAACATGAGGTGCCATGTAAGGGTTTTTGTGTGTGTGTGTGTGAGGAAAATAATCCAAACTCTTTTTACAAACTCTTGGATTCTGGTCAAGGTCAGCATGTGAACGGGATTTTGGAATTGCTACAGATAAGTCTTGAAGGAATCTGTGCAGTGCATTGATGTGGTCAGATAGATCTCACATGAATAGAAGACATCTTTTACCTTTGCACAAAAAAAATTGTGGGGTTTTTTGACCTAAAGATACCATATATTAAAACCTCACCTCAACTGTAATGTAAATAAATACATATATATGTATATATGAATGTGTATGTGTATATAATCAGAAAAGATCCTATGTGAAATAATCAAAATTAATGATGAAATACAGAATCACCTCCTGTGTTCCCCAGCAGAAAGATGAGAACGTTCATTTGAGAAGGTAAGAGATACTTTGAACATGCTAGTATTATTAAAGTGTTTGACTATGGTTTTCCCCACAAGATTGTAAGCTATTGGAAGGATACTTATACCCTGATAAGAATACAGACTAATGTGCAGTTCTACTAATTATGGACTCAATCTGATTACAGTAGGGTATGAGATGGCACAGGTGTTTTCCCCCAGCAATTTGTATGAAGTGATAACTGCATACAAATCAGCCTGCTGCTGGTGGAGGAAAGCATCTCTGCGATCAGACTGATACCTAGGAAAAGCTGTTTGCCTCCCTTGGTGTTGCCATTTTCTCTTTCAGACACAGAAGGCAGATGAAGTGAACCCTAGACTGACACAGATCTTGCAGTTTTGTGGTCTATTCAAAGTACTATGTAATTAAAACATCAAAAGTGCCCATGGAGAACATGAAGAATACAGCCTATCTTCTGTAAATATGCAAATGGTTCTTTGCCCGAAGACGACATTGCTTATAGTTTTAAATTCTGAATGCTAGTTGTCGATCACAGCTTATGGTTAATAACCCCTGCCAGCCTGGGTATTTTGCAATAGGTAACTTCAGAGCCGCCTTCAGGGTGGCGCTCACTACTCATTCTCTGACAAGCATCTGTGATTCACTAGCCCTTTTCCTCGTGACGCCCCTCCTGCTTGCAGTGACAATCAGGAGCCTGAACATGTGACTGTTGCATAAGCATGCCCACTGAGCCCTTGTTCCGTTGCACACTCACATCCTGCCTTAAAAGTTCCGCAGTGTTTCCATAATAAACCCAGCTCATGCTGACGAGAGGAGAACCCTGCAGACCACAGGGATTGACTTAATTTGGAGGTTAAAATGTTCTTTTGCTGGTCGTTTCTATTGTCAGTGTGACTTTTCCCAAGAAATGAGATCAGTCTGTCCATACTTAACCCAGGGAGTTAGGCCAGGGTTGTATTTTTTCTCCCCCGGTTGCTGAAATTCGCTTTGCTTATTTTCACTAGCAGTCTGGTTTTGTAAACATAATCCAGCCAGACTGTATGTCATTTTCCTTCTTCCAGTATAGGAAATCAATGAGTGTTGCAAAAGGATAGGCACTTCATCACATTATTTGTGAGAGAGTTGGGACTAAAAATAGTTTGTTAGACTGAAAATTGATGGAGGCATTTTAGTTTTTTTAATGCACAAATATTGGAGTAAATGATTATTCATCTAAAGTATACAAACTTAAAAATTATTTAATTGGGTGCCTGCTTCTCGTGGCACTTCATGCTTGAAGTCCATGAGTTCTTTTCCAGTTCCACACCCCTCATGGATTCTATGCCTGGAATCCATGAGTTTCCCAGGGTGCCTGCCCCTCATGGCACTCCACATCTGGGGTCCGTGAATTCCATTCTTTCTCTCCTCTAGGAAACTCTACCTTAATCCTTAAAAAAATGCCTTAATTGAGTAAGATAGTAGAATAAACACACTCACTGAATAATGTTTTGCGTGTGCACATATGTAGAGTATGCCTGTGTACTCATGTGTGCACTTGGGTCATTCCTATACCAGCATAAATTAGCAGTCATCCATGTTTGGACATTATACATCCTGGATACCCTGGTGAGCAGTGTTGTCATGGAAATATTAGGAGAATGCTCCTGGAGACTGGGGAGATGGCTCAGCGGTTAAAACACTTCCTGCCCAAGCAAAAAATGTGTAGTCCAGATCCTCAAATCCTACATAAAATGCCAGATGGTAATGGCTACCCACCTGCAATTCCAGTCTCCAAAGGCAGAGACTGGAAATCCACAGAGCAAGCTGTCTAGTAACAATATTTTTATCAGTGAACTCTGGGTTTAATTTGAGACCTTTGCCTCAAAAAGAAAAAGGTAGAAGAGCAATCAAGGATGATTTCTTGATAGCAACCTCATGCCTCCATGCTCACACACACAAGCATATATATCCACATGGATGTACATCCACACAAACTCATGTACCCACACATGAGAAACTGCATACACACAAGCATTCACATACACATGAAATAGGAAAAGGGAAAAAAATCATGCCTTAGTCATCTGTGTGTTGATGGTATGAAATGTATCCACTTGGCCCTGAATTTTCTTCAAATCTCAGTTTGTATCTGGTCTCCTGCTTAATGAAGCCAGTTTAGCTCTGAAGCCTGGGTTCCCACCCAGACATGATCCTTCATCCTTCCAGTCTCTGACTGAAACCAAAGCGGTCACTCCACTGTCCTTCCTTAAGTATTCACTTGGCAGTCAACCTTTCCTCTCCTACCCCTCTACCTTCCACTCTATGCATCTCTCCCTTGGTTCCGCCTTCTGTTCACTCCACAGCTACAGTGCACTTCATGTACTACCACAGGGATGTGTGCAGAATGTAGTAGATGGTGTCTCATCCCCCTCCTCCTAAGTCCTGCCATGTCTTTCCACCAGTCTCCAGGCACTAACCAGCTCATTATCACAGCCTGCATGATCCTCTCTGAGCTCTGTTCCTATAAATTTATCTACCTGTTCCCTGGGTTTCTTCCTGCTCCAAGGACATGCCCTTTCCTCTTCCTTGGGTATTGCTTTTATCGCAGTTGCCAGGTATGTGCTTTCCTAGAAACTTTTATGGCTCTTACCCTCTCTCTTCAACTCATGTCTCTTATCACATGTCACTGCATCATTTTCTGCCACTGGGTCTGAAGAGGTACCACCATCATTCTATATCTTTCTGTCACTCGTAACACTAACTCCTTCTTAATGCTTTTATTGATTTTCTGCATCTGCATGTCAGTTCACTTTGATATCTTCAGTTCCCAAGACACTGCCTGGAGTGTAGTAGTTATTCAAGAATAAATGAGTAAGTTGTGGCAGAATACATTCCAGGCTCCAGAAGCTCACATCTTGCTGGATGCTTTGCTTTGTCTTAAGCCTCAGCTAATTGTCTTTAATGACAATTGCATTTTAAATATCTGTGAGGATTTGTGTGTGTGTGTGTACACAAGATGTACACATGTATGGGTTTTGCGTGTGGTGGGTATACATATGTGTACAAGTATGTGTACAAGAGGACACTTGAGTGTGTGTGCCTGTGGAGACGCAAAAGTGACATCAGGAATCATCCTGGATTATGCTATCTCCTTATTGCTTTGCTCTGGGGTTTCTCGGGCTCTACCTTATTGGAATGAAGCTGCAGGTTGTCACCATATCTACCTTACATTTTTTGTTTGGGATCTGGGAATCCAAACTTAGAGCCTTTTGATTGATTGATAAAGCCATCTTCCCAGCACATCTGTGAAGATTTTTAAAAATTTAAGAGAAAACATGCAATGCTTGTCTTAACATCATACTTATTCAACTTTTATATAGTTTATTTTGTGAAATGCTTAAGAAGTTATCCAAAAACATATTTTATGAAAAATATTCATTGAAATCATAAAGTCAATGACACTCAAAATTATGGAAATTAGCAGGATTCAGATTTTACACACACACACACACACACACACACACACACACACAGTAAGAGGAAGGGAGGGAGGGAGAGAAAGGTAAGAGAAGTATTTAAAGCCAAACAGCATCAAGTTATCATGAAGGATGATTGTGAAGGAACTGAAAAGACTTGGTTAAGAGTGGCATTCTCTGTTCCAAACTAGGGAAAGTATAACCAAATTAAAAAAGGGACCATGTTACAGCAGGGAAAATAGGCCTCCACCAAGGACCCAAATAAGTAATGAGACATCTGATTAAATTCACAGACTTTTGTTCCTGATCATTTACTACTGAGGGGGTGTGATCTCACCAGAAGAGGAGGGCATATAGTCTGGCAGATAAAAAGTAACCATTTTGCAAATGGGTGATAGACCCCTCCCTTACCGTGGTTTCCCACTTTTATTACATCTACCTTTGAATGTGCTTTTATCACAAGCCTCTAACAGCTTTTTGTCTCTGGCCAGGGGGTAACATACAATGCCCACCAGGATGGAGTGAAGGGCATTGCAGGAGCAGCAAAACTGCAAAAGAAAATCAACTAACCACAATCCAGAACTTCAGAGACTCTATATCAACCACCTAGAACTAGGCCAGCTTAGTCTCTCCCCATCTTGAAGCTCAGGGAAATTTGTGGAAGAGGGGGCGGTAAGAGTGTAAGAGCAAAAGGATGGGAGGAGCGATGATATGTAAGATACTCTATACTAGTTAGGGCTGAAGCAATCATAATTGGACTTTGCATGCCCTGCGCATTGTCCAACACACTGTGGACCTCACAAAGTCTAGCATCTGCTAAAGGCACCAAGATCCTTGGAGGCAAAGGATCGGCAGCCACAGCAGTGTTCCTATACCTAAGGGGAACATGGGAAAGGGTTCAGGGAAAGGCCACTGGGTCCTTGTATGTCATTGGAGAGGAGGGCCCAGAAGAAAATCAGACATGCACAAGAAAGGACTCTCTGGGAATTGGGGCGGGAGGCACTGGGGGATGGGGAGGGAGAGAGGTGGGGAGGGGGAGCAGGGGGTACGGGGGGAGGAGGAGGGAGGGAGGGAACTGGTGTACCTAATAAGTTTGTATGAGCTGAAATAAAAAAATAAAATAAAATAAATAAGAAAACTAAAGTATATATATATACACATACTGTGTTTGGGGAATGACAAGTTTGGTTTTGATGGAGAGGTCCATTTGTACCAGTAGGGTGCCATCTTCATCCCATCACATTGCCTGAATCATTTTGTTTATTCTCTCTTCCAGGACAATGCATAGAGACTGTGCTGTGAGCCCTACCTGCTATTCAGCTTTTTGTGTTTGTTTAGAATAAATCATAGCTACAGAATAATGCACTTGCTAACAACATCCTTATGCATATATAAAATGTCCTCAGGTCCTATTTACCTTCTCCTTCTACTCTTTTTGTCTCCCTATCCAGGAGCATTGTTGGCTCTTCCTCTTCTCAAATAAGCCCCCTTCTACTCTCAGTTTCCTCCACCTTAAATCTAGATTTAGTATAAAAGAAAAAAACATGCAATGCTTGTCTTAAGTCTGGCTTAATATTACTTAATATGTGGATCTCCAATTCTGTCCACTCTCCTAAAAATGAAGGGGAAGGTAAATAGGACCATGATTTTGTCCTTCTTTATGGCTGAGCAATACTCTGATATCCATATATTCATTTCCTTTATTCAACTTTTTATGGGCACAGAAACTGATTCCATAACTTGGATATTGTGAATAATGTCATACTGAACATGGGTGCTCTAATCACTTGCTTGTATGCTGAGTTGGTTCTTCAGAATCATATGATAGATCTATTTTTGGTTTTGTGGGGAATCTTTATGCTGTTTCCACAGTGGTTCAAACTGACTTCTGTTCACATCCACACTTCACAAGAATTCCTTTTCCCAAGCCTTTGCTAATGGTGTGCATGTGCGTGTGTGCGTGCATGTGTTTTCTTGATGACAGCCATTCTGATTAGGGGCGATGGACTCCCAGTGGAGTCTGGATTAACATTTTCTTTCTTGCTAAGGATGGTGAGCACTTTTTCCCTGTACTTAATTTTTGCTGAGCTCTTGGTTGTGGACATACTCCCTTGTCCAATGACTCATTGGCAAGGACATTCTACAGACTAGCCCTCCATTTTCCTTGATGTGTTCTCTGTTTTCCAGAAATGTTTGACTTTCATACAATCCTATTAGTTAGTTCTTGGTATTAACATCCTGAACTATTGGAGTCCTGTTTAGAAGTTCATTCCTATGACTCTGACTCTGTTTTCCACTAGCAGTTTCAACATTTCAGGTCTTAAGGGTTTTTATTTAAAGTTATTCATTAAATTTGTTCTTTCACAATTTTTAAAATCTTTTTGTTATTCAATTGTGCATGTGTGTGTGTGTGATGTGTGCGCGCACGCGTGCATGTGTGTGCATGTGTGTGCATGTGTGCGTGTAGAACCGTGGGCGAATTCGGGAACCACAATAGATCGCCTCCACCTCCTCCTTGTTTTCTCTGCACTGGGATTCACAGGCTCTGCCCTACCAGCACCAGAAACGCAGGCCACCCCTGTTTCCACCCGGCATCTATACGTGGGTTCTAGGATCTGAACTCAGGACCTTCCGCCTGCAAGGCAGAAGCTTAACCCCTGAGCCACCTCTCCAGTCCCTCTTTCACAATTTTATACACATATATAATACAAATGCATTCTGATTACTCTGTCTTCCCACTCTCTTTAACTTTATTTATTCATTAATTGTGTGTGTTTGTGTGTATGTGTATATGTCTCTGTCTGTCTCTCTTTCTGTGTATGTCTCTCTCTCTTTTTCTCTTTCTCTCTTTCTCTGTGTATATTTCAGAGAGTACTGTGTGTCTCTATGGAAGACCATCATGGATGGCTTCTACCTCCTTTTTGTTTCTCTCTGGATTTCCCACGCTCTACTCACCAGGGCCAGAAGTGAAGGCCACCACCATTTCCACCTGACACTTTTTTTGTGGGACCTGGGATCCAAATTCAGGACCTTGTGCTTTGCAAGGAATCTTAAACCCTGAGTCATCTCTCCAGTCTTGCCTCCCCCTTCCCACTCTTATCTCTCAGCCATCATTATCAATACATCTTCTGTCATTTTGGTTCCTTTCCTATATTCATGACTTTGGGTTAATTTTTGTGACCCATTAGGTTAAACCAGGGCCATCTGTGTGACCATTGGATTGAATCTTTCCTTTGGAGCCTGGCAGGGGTCTTCATTAGGAACACAGATGAAAATCAATGACTCTTTCTCTCTCTCTCCCTGAATATATTTGTAGCAAATGTTACTCCTCAGGGCTTCCTCTCCCCATGCCTGACTGTTGATGGGCCAGTTCTTGTGCAATGGCAACGTTTTGCCCAGCAGGATAGCATTTCCCAGGCATTCTCTCTCTTCCAGCATTTGCATTCTCTCTGCTGTTCTTTCTACAAATGTTCCTGAAGGGATGGTGTAAATGTCATGTTTATGGCTGGATATTCATCCATCACTTATTCTCAGCATCTTGACCAGTTATGTATCTTGGCATTTACTGGTTAGAGAGGCATCAAGATTAATGCTGGGAGTAGCATTTGCCTATAAATATAAATGTAAGAACTGATTAGACAGTTTGTTGCTTTGCCAATTTAGCTAGATAACATTTATTTCCTAGGGCCTGTTCAGATTCAGTTCTCTCACCTTTGGTGATTGATCACATAAGGAACCAGACATGTATTTTCTTCTCTGGAGTGGATCTCAATTCCAGTCAGAGAATGGCTGGTTACTCCCACAACAGTAGTGCTATTATTGCACAAGTGGGTACATCGTGCCTGGAAAGTTAATCTTGTAGTTAATAACATTCAGAACTTTGCAAGACCCT
Organism: Typhlomys cinereus; assembly: GCA_023101885.1. NCBI lineage: Eukaryota > Metazoa > Chordata > Mammalia > Rodentia > Platacanthomyidae > Typhlomys > Typhlomys cinereus. The sequence continues at coordinate 8,076,126 of JALPQD010000025.1, read as the reverse complement.
CCTTCTTTTTGTCCCTTATCAGCCTGCATACCATCTTCCAAAGCTATGAAAGCACGCTAGCAGGGAGAAAACGCCTAATTCAGTTCCAGATTTATTCCTATATTGTGCAGATCAGGGGCTTGGTGTCTTCAGTTGTAGCTCCTATGGGAAGCCAAGAGTAAGGGCAAGAGCCTCTGTTGTTTTGGGGGCATCTGGAACTTCCCATGACTAACACTTCATGAGAAGGTGTTCCAGCTCTGACACTGGGCTTCTAGAAGCTACTTTTCCCAGCCATGGGATATCCCCTTTGATTATATTGTGTTAGATAACCCAAAACCAGGAAAAAAACACCAAATTTTGCCTGTTCTTCCTCATTTGAGGATCCTGATTATAAATCTCTAATTTTCTATGTTTGACTTGGAGTTTCTACAGAAACCAGGAAGCTAGAAAGAGGTTGTTAGCTGGGAGATGCATCAAAGGAGTGGGATTAGTAGAATATAGGTAATATGGAAGTCCAGAGGAGGAATACTAGAAACAGAAAGTTTTAATCAAGGAGGAATGGAAGACTAGGGGAATCAAAGAGCATATGAAAAAAGCCATATGCAAACAGTCTTTTAAAAAGTTTAAAATAATTTATAATAAAATTTTTGAACCATGTGCAATTGGCTTCTACATAAAGCAAGAGATATGCGTCTATTTTCATTCTTTTTTTAATTTATTTTTATTATTTCCACTCATACAAACTTAACAGGTACACCGGTCCCCTCCCTCCCTCCACCTCCCCCACCCCTCCTCTTTCCCCATCCCCCAGTGTTTCCCCCTCCCATCCCCGGAGCATCCTTTAATGTGCATGCCAAACTCTCCTCTGGGTCCTCCTCTCCGATGAGGTGTAAGGACCCAGTGGTATTTCCCAGAACCCTTTCCTGTGTTCCCGTTAAGCATAAGAACACTACTGTGGCTGTCAATCCCTTGCCTCCAAGGATCCTAGTGCCTTTAGCAAATGCTAGACTTTGTGAGGTCAATAGTGTGTTGGACATTGCGCAGGGCATGCAAAGTCCAATTATGATTGCTTCGGCCCTAACTTGTGTGGAGTATCTTGCATATCATTACTCCTCCCATCCTTGTGCTCTTACACTCTTACCGCCCCCTCTTCCTCAAATTTCCCTGAGCTTCAGGATGAGGAGAGATTAGGCTGGCCTAGTTCCAGGTGGTTGATATAGTCTCTCATGTTCTGGATTATGGTTCGTTGATTTATTTTTTGCAGTTTTGCTGCTCCTGCAATGCCCTTCACTCCATCCTGATGGGTATTGAATGTCACCCCTTGCAGTCCTTGATGGTGGCTTATTTTCTCTGCTGTAACATGGTCCCCTCTCTCCTTGTTTCTGGTGGGGCCCTCCTTCCCCATCCCTCCTGTTCATAATCTTTGCAATTATTGTAGGTATTACAGAGAATTATCCTTAAGTGTCTCTAAGTGGGCTTGGTACTGTGATCCACCTATTAGGGAGTACATACGGCACTTAATTTTCTGTGTCTGGGATACTTCACTCAATATAATAGTTTCTAATTCCATCCATTTCCCGGCAAATTCCAGTAATTCATCATTTTTGATGGCTAAGTAGTACTCCATTGTATAGATGTACCACATTTTCCTTATCCACTCATCAACTGTTGGACATTTGGGTTGATTCCATGACTTTGCTATTGTAAACAGTGCTGCTATGAACATGGTCATGCTTGTGCTATCAAGGTGAATTTTTCCTGTATGGGGGTTAGTCCCCAAAGTGGAATAGCAGGGTCATATGGCATTTCAATCTTTAATTTTTAAGAATCTCCAGACGGCTTGCCAGAGTGGTTTTATGAGCCTGCATTCCCACCAGCAATGTAGGAGAGTTCCCCTCTCTCGACATTCTCTCCAGCATTTGGTGTTGTTTCTACTGTGGATTATTGCCATCCTGACCGGGATGAGATGATATTTCAGGGAAGTTTTGATTTGCAATTCCCTGATGGCTAAGCATGTGGAGCATTTTTTAAGATATTTGTTAGACATTCTAATTTCATCCCTGATAAAGTCTCTTTTAAGTTCCAGGGCCCATTTTTTAATTGGGCCATTTGTTTCCTTGGTGTTTAGTTTTCTAAGTTCTTTGTGCACTCTGGACAATAGAGCTCTATCAGATATGTGGTTAGTGAAGATTTTCTCCCATTCTGTGGGTTGCCTTTGTGTCGAGTTATAATCTCTTTATCTGAACAGAAGCGCTTTAATTTCACAAGATCCCATCTGTTGAGAGTTGGTTTCAGTGACTATGCTATTGGATGTCTGTTTAGGAACTGTTGGCCTAGCCCAATCAGTTCGAGGGAGTTCCCTACTCTTTTAACTATGGTTTTTATAGTCTCTGGCCTTATATTGAGGTCCTTGATCCATTTGGAATTAAGTCTTGTACATGGTGACAAGTACGGGTCCAGCTTTAATCTTCTGCATGTGGAGATCCAGTTTTGCCAGCACCATTTATTGAAGATACTGTTCTTTTTCCATTAGATTTTTTGGGCCCCTTTGTCAAAGACCAAATGCTGTAGTTGTGTGGGCTTATATCTGGGTCTTCAACCCATATCCATTGATCTATGTGTCTATTTTGGAGCCAATACCAGGCTGTTTTTATAACTATGGATTTGTAGTATAGATTAAAGTTTGGTATGGTGATACCTCCAGCAGTGTTTTTGTTACTCAGGATTGTCTTTGCTATTCTGGGTCTTTTGTGCCTACATATGAATTTTGAGATTGTTTGGACAACCTCTTTAAAGAATTGCTTTGGAATTTTAATTGGTATAGCATTGAATTTGTATATTGCCTTTGGTAGGATGATCATTTTTACGATGTTGATTCTGCCAATCCAGGAACAAGGGAGGTCTTTGCACCTTCTGGTGTCTTCTGCTATTTCTTTCTTTAGGGATTTAAAGTTTTCATTGTAAAGGTCTCTTACTTCCTTGGTTAGGTTTATACCAAGGTATTTCATTTTTTTTAGGGGCTATAGTAAATGGGATTGTTTCTCTCAGGGATTTTTCACTTCTTTCGTTCTGGGCGTATAGGAAGGCCACTGATTTTTGTACATTTATTTTGTATCCTGCTACCCTGCTGAACTTCTTTATTAGTTCCAGGAGTTTCCTAGTAGAGTTTTTGGGTTCACTCAGGTATAAGATCATGTCATTTGCAAATAGGGATACCTTGACTTCTTCCTTGCCGATTTGAATCCCTTTTATGTACCTTTCTTGTCTTATAGCTTCAGCTAAGACTTCAAGTACAATATTGAAGAGAAGGAGTGAGAGTAGGACAGCATTGTGTAGTTCCTGATCGAAGTGGGAATGCTTCAAGTTTTTCCTCATTGAGTATAATCCTTGCTGTAGGCTTGTTATATACAGCTTTTATTATATTGATAAAGGTTCCTTCCATTCCAACCTTCTCTAGTGTTTTGATCATAAAGGGCTGTTGGATCTTGTCAAAAGCTTTTTCTGCATCTATCGAGAGTATCATGTGGTCTTGGACTTTGGACTGGTTTATATGATGAATTACATTTATTGATATGCGTATGTTGAAACAACCTTATGTTCTGGGGATAAAGCCTACTTGATCCCTGTGAATGATCTTTTTGATACGTTTTTGAATCCGATTTGCTAAGACTTTGTTGAGAATCTTTGCATCTGTTTTCATCAGAGAGATTGACCTATAGTTTTCTTTTTTAGTGTATCTTTATTAGGTTTTGGGATTAAGACGATATTAGCTTCATAGAACGAAATTGGTAGTGTTCCTTCTTTTGCTATTTGATGGAACAGTTTTAAGGAGTATTGGTGTTATAAGCTCCTTAAATGTCTGGTAGAACTCTTTGCTGAATCCATCTGGTCCAGGACATTTTTTTGGTGGAAAGATTCGAGATTACTTCCTCAATTTCCTCGTATGTTATAGGACTATTTAAATAATTCACAACTTCCTGATTCAATTTAGGTAAGTTGTGTTTACTTAGGAATTTATCCATGTTTTTTATGTTGTCAAATTTCACAGAGTATAAGTTTTTGGAATATGATGTTATAATTCTCTGGATTTCTTGGGTATCAGTAATGATAACTCCATTTTCATTTCTAATTTTGTTAATTTGGGTTTTCTCTCTCTTGCTTTTGGTTAATTTAGCTAGGGGTGTATCAATCTTATTTTTTTTCAAAAAAACAGCTTTTTGACAGATTGATTTTCTGTATGTTTTCATAATCTCGATTTCAGATATTTCTCCCTTTATTTTGCTAATCTCTTCTCTTCTACTGCTTTTGGGATCGGATTACTTTAGTTTCTCTAAAGCTTTAAGCTGCATTGTTAAGTTATTTATTTCTGATGTTCCATTTTTTTGAAGTAGGCATTAAGAGCTATGAGCTTACTTCTTAGGACAGCTTTCATTGTGTCCCAGAGATTTTGGTAAGTTGTATTTTCATTATCATTTGCTTTCAGGAAATCTTGAATTTCCTTTTTAATTTCTTCCTGAATCCAGTTCTCATTCAGCTTCATAGTGTTAAGTTTCTATGAGTTAGTGTATTTATTGTTGTTTGTTGTGTTGTGGATGTCCAGCTTTAGGTTGTGATGGTCTGATAGGGCACAGGCTAGAATTTCAACTTTCCTGTATATGTGGAGATTCGTTTTGTAGCCCAATATGTGATCTATTTTGGAGAAAGTTCCATGTGCTGCTGAGAAAAATGTGCATGGATGAAAAGTTCGATAGAGATCTGTAAGGTCCATTTCTTTAAGGGTTTGATTAAGGTCCAACGTGTCTCTGTTAAGCTTTTGCCCTGTTGATCTATACCATGTTGAAAGGGCGGTGTTGAAATCCCCAAGAATTATCGTTTGGGGGTTGATTTCTCGTTTTAGATGCTGTAGGGTTTTCTTGATGAATGTGGAGGGGCCTGTTTTGGGTGCATATATGTTCAGTATTGTGAAGTCTTCCTGGTGAATTGTATCTGTGACTAAAATGTAGTATCCATCTGTGTGTCTTATGATTTTTTTTGGTTTGAAGTCCACTTTGTCCGACAGCATAATAGCTTTCCCTGCCTGTTTCCTGGTTCCATTAGCTTGCAGAATTTTGGACCAGCCTTTCATTTTTAGGATGTGCCTATCTTTTGTGGTGAGATGAGCTTCCTGAAGGCAACAAATTGATGGGTTGTGGTTTTTAATCCAGGTTTGTAATCTGCGTCTCTTAATCGGTGAGTTAATACCATTGACATTTAATGTTATAATGGAGAAATTATTTTTAATTCTGGACATTTTTTATGTTTAGTGGATTTTGTAAGTGTATTGTTTGACATTTATGTTTTGGTGGTATTATACTTCCATTCTGTCCTCCTGGATACGCTTGTTTTTTTCTTCAAGTTTGAGTATCATTTCTGGCATTTTTTGAAGGCCTGGTTTGGTAGACATGTATCCCTTCAAGTTGTCTTTGTGCTGGAAAATTTTTCTTTTTCTCTTGATCATGACAGATAGTTTTGCCAGGTGTATCAGTCTGGGTTGGCATTTTTGCTCATTTAATACCTGAAGTATGTCTCTCCAAACTCTTCTTGCTTTTACTGTTTCCATTGAGAAATCATTTGTTATTTTAATAGGTTTACCTTTAAAAGTGACTTGCTTTTTTTCTCTTGAAGCTCTCAGCACCTTTTCTTTGTCTTGAATGTGGAGTGTTTTGACTATTATTTGCCATGGCGAGTTTCTATTTTGGTCATATCCGTTTGGAGTGCGAAATGCCTCTCGTATTTGGATGGGCCTCTCATTCTTTAGTTGAGGGAAGTTTTCATTTAAGATAATTTGAAAAATTTCCTCAAGTGTGGTATTTTGGGTTTCTTGCTCTAGTATTCCATGAATGCGCATGTTAGGCTTCTTCAGGGTGTCCCATATCTCTTGAATGTTCCTCTCAAGTATCTTTTTGGCTTTAACAATCTCTTCCATTAAGCTGGTTAATTGTCCCACTGTCTTCAAGATCTGAAATTTTATATTCTGCTTCGTTAGTTCTGCTGATAAGACTCTCTGTTGAGTTTTGGGTTGAAGATAACTTGTCTTTTAGTTCAATTTTAAACTCTGCCTGAGACTGTTTTAACTACTCTATGCCCATTTTTGTTTCTTGAACTGTTTTTCTCAACTCCTCCAGGTGCCTGTTGTGTTCCTGTTCAAAGTGGTTGATGCGGTTGTTTAACTCCTTTTGGATTTCCTCTTTCATAGTATTAATCATTGTAATGATCATACTTTGAAAGTCGTTATCTTGGGTCTGGCTTTCTTGGCTGTTTTCTGTGAATTTGTTCTGATTGGAATCCATCATTATGGGGTTAATTCTTTTGGTGGGAAATTTGTCTTCTTGGGTTTTGGTTCTCATGGATCTGCACTTTGACTTGGGCATTGTTGTTTGTCTTTTAGGACCTTTCAGTGTCTGTGTGGTTTTGACTGAACTGATTTAGTTGGTATTACTACACTTGGGCAGTTATTACTAGTGCTTGCCTTGGAGTTGGGTACGTTTGTCTTTTGTTATTATTTCCTAGATGAGGCTTTTAGGCTGTTAGTACATCAGTTAAGTCAGGGTAAGTAGACAGGGGGTGAATATTAGTATGCTAGTGCACTTTTATGATTAGTATCTTGGTGATATGTGTGGATGAGTGGTGTACTCCCTGGAGTTGTATATGTTTTCTTCGGGGTGGCTGTATGGAAAAGTTAAACTATAGTGATTAATACTAGAAAGGAACAGTAAGGTGAAAAAAAGGAGGTTTACTTATCTTTGGGCTGGAATGTGAAGAATCTCTCCCATGTGATAGGATGATTGTAAAAGTCTTTAGATTTATGACCTTTGACCCTTAGAACTTTGCTTGAGTTTGCTTTGGACTCTGTTGAATTCTGAGTAGCAGTGTGTCCTCCGTGGACCACGTGCTTGGGTCCCCGGTGGGCCGGAGAGGCAGAGGGTCTGATGTTGATGGCAGAATTCTTCACCTGGGACCTGGGACTTGGCTTAGTGGCCCACCCAAGCTCCGGGGATGGAGGAATGTGAGCAAGTCCTGTCCGGTCAGGCGGACAGGCCGGCGGGAGGAAGAAAGGGGCTGGGGCCCCGGTCGTGGCCCAGGCAAAACTGGAGGCAGCCTGGGTGTCGCTGGTACATAGGGCCACCTGGGGGGCTGGGCGAACTCACCTGGAATGGAGGACTGGGAGTGCGGTCGGGGGGACAGGCAGGCGCGAGTATTTTCATTCTTTTAGAAGTGGATATACAAGTTTTCTTGCTGTTGTTACCTTAAGCACATACCTCTTCATGGCCCTCTGGAATCATCAGCTACTGCTTTAGTTACCTCAGAGCATAATCTGTCTCCCTCCCCATGAGCACCATCTCATTATATGGAGCCTTGAACTTGACACTGTGATTGGATGCCCATTGCCAATGTAGAGTCTAAAATCACCGCTATTTGCATTCTTAATCGATTCTCTGCTGCTGCTTCCTAAAGCCTTTTCCACTCATCACTCCTTGCGTGGGCTCATTCCTATATAGAAATAGAGGATAAAGTTGATTTTATTGAGCTTGGTGGGGAAGAGGTAAGTTCACAAGAAAGTTCTAGGTTTTCTCATCAGCTAAAATTTTACAAGAGATGTTCTTTGTGTTTTCCTTTCAGTTAAAAATGTGTAGTTGTTTGTTTTGCATTAGATTTAATTCTGTGTGGCATACAGTTTTCTCATGTGTGTGTGTGCAATTTTTTTTCACTTAAAATGAAATTCAGTAAGAATACGAAAGAAAGAGAAGTGCTCTCACAGCTGTTGCATTTTCCTGGAAGGCAAAGACATCTCAATTTTAAAGTTAGTCTTAAGACATGAAATGATTGTTTTTTGAAACAGCTGTCTGGTCAAAGACTTCTTTGTAGTGTACATTTTTAAATAGCAATTCTCAAAAACCACTAGGAGCTTTGTAAAGCAGTCCTTTATCTGGGTTATGAATTATTTTCAATCTTTTGAGTAATAGTCAAAATGATGAAACTTACTGGAACAAAACAGATGTCTGTTTTTTGTCTCTCTTTTTTAGGGTGAAGAGGGAAATGTCACTGGGATATGGGGATTTACTTGGTATTTTGACAGTAAAGTCTAAACAAATGATTAGTGTCTTAGCATTCCATTTACATAATGCTACTATATAACCTCCTTGAGAATAGGAATCTTGTCTGTCTTACAATCCCTGTGTCTATCAGGGCTCCAGACAATATCTAGCACATGGCTTCCCAAGAAATGTTTATTAAATAAATCGAGAGCTGGATACCATAAGATCCATGGTATGGAGCATGCAATCACATACATAATGCACAAAGATACTTGGCTTGGAAGATTCTTTGAATAGAAACTTTGAGGCTGAAGAAATAAACTATTACTGTTTTTATCGGTCCATAATAGATGTCTTTCCAGCACTTTATGTAAATCAACTAGCCCTATTTGTATACCTACCAGTTCTTAGGGTAAAAAGTCTTTAAGTAGAAGATACTTCAATTTGATAGATTCATAAGTAGGACATGAAGAGATCACAAGGGAGAGAATAATTTTTGCAATTCATGCTGAGGAAGGTCCTGGGGGAGGGGGATTTGAGTGGAGGCTGTGAAGATGACAAGGTCAGAAGAAATAGTAACTTGCAAACTCTGAAAGAACTAAAGAGTTTTCAGGGGCTGAGCTTCCTGGTCACAGAACTGCACCACCACCATCATCTATCTAGCTGAACATCACTCTTTTATGTGAGACTTAGGTTGCTATGGGAGTGACTACATTTCTCTAAAGTTATAAATATGATTTCTTTTCTCTGAAGGTTCAGCTAGACTCTTACATTGAAAACTGTACATACACATAAGGAGACCTCAAAAAAGGTGGTTACTAAGTAGCCAGGTTTCCTGCAGACCTAGTTTGAGCCAAGTTTCTGCAGCAAAGATTTCAACATGCATGAACAGACTTGGGGTCATAAGCAGGTGCGTCAATCTAGGGTGTCCAACTCACCCCATCCTGATCTCACTGATGATTAGCAGTAAGGTACAGCAGAGCCAAAATGCATGTGACTCGATGTGGCCACGGATAAGGCCTGCTGGGCCCAAGCATACCATAGGCAGTCTTACTCACAAACTCTGGAACTTCCCTAGATTCCCTCAGGGCATCTGTTGGTAGCCTCTAAGAACAGTGGCATGAGCATTCCTTTTCCATGCAGCAAGTTCTCTTAAAAAACTTTCCAAAATTAGCTCAGACAGCTCACTTTGACAGAACTGGACATGACTTTAAATAACAAGAAATAAGCTGAAAGGCTAATTTTGTGTGGGCTCCATTGTATGAAACCATGAATCTCATGGCACACAGAATCCCATTTATTCTCTTAAAGTCCTCCTATGTTCTGCTCTCTTTAAGAGCTTCTTAATCTCAGTAAGTTTATACAGACATCCTCATCTAACCCAGGCTCCAAGAATTCCCATCTAGCTCTCTCTAAATGTTTGAGAGTGCAAATGAGCCCAAATTGTAACGATCCCTGCAGGATTGGCTTCACATATTTTAGCCTGTGCAGTTGGTTTCTTGATCAAAATAGTACTTCATAATTCTCACCTCTAGTGTTTTCTAATGAGTCAGCATTTTGTGTTTTCCTGATGGGGCTGGCTGTTCTTTAGTCATGAACACAAATGAAAGATGCGACATAGCGTGATTGTCAAGCGACTGCTGAAGGGAAGCGGCTAGGGTAGCACTGCTTGCACAGCATTCTTTCCTAACACGTGGTGCCGCCTGGCTCAGAGGAGTCCAGGGCCACTCTAGTTATTCCTCAGATTCTAAAAATGCTCAGCATAAGCAGGCTGTTACCACAACCTCTTATGACCTAATAGATGGGACAGACCAAGAATAATTGTGGCTCTTTCTCTGCTTTCTTCACCAGTTGCCTTTTATTCCCTTCTAAAGTCTCTCATTGCTCTGGGCTACGTGAAGTTTGGATTGCAACAACAACTTTTTATATAAAAAAATGATATTGTAATATTGGCTAATTTGCCTGCTATTGGTTATGCCCAAGCAGACACAAGACCTGTGGCTGTTTGGCTTGTCTTCCTTTGGGGAAATCACTTAAGGAAGCTAATAGGCTGTATTAAAATAAAATAAACAAATTCACATGGCATGCAGCATCACAGCCACATGCAGTGTGGTTATTATTTATTATCCTGAGACACCAACCCCTCGTCTCCTACTGCCCACTGGGCATTTTCACTTAGAAGACCTTCTGTTGTTTCCTCTTTAACCCTTCTAAAATGATGAACATCGATCATGCTCCCTTCAGAGCCATCTCTCACATCTGGAATTGGGGGGGGCGTTGTTCATTGCACCCTTGACTCCCCTTCTCTCCTTAAAATGGTTGCTGTTGCTATTTTTAGATTCAACACTCAGGAAGCAGACAGATAAGGCGTGAGACAAATGGATTGAGATCTGAGGCCAAATTTCTCACTCCTCCTTGGGCCCCCAATAATCATAACCACAGCTGAGCAACCACAGGCTCTACTAGAGGACAGAGCAGGGCCTCTGGGAATGGAATAGCATGCCAGAGGCCTACAGGCAGAGCTTGCTCAATGTCTCCTTTCTAAGTCGCCAATCAGATCATCCCCCCTCCTTGAGAGGAGGAAACAATGGAGACTGGAGAAAAGGGGCCAGAAAATCAAGTTCTCCTCTAGCCACTCCCAACTTGTCTATTTTTATTTCATTGCCTTCTTAGTTCATAGGACATCAGATTTGCACTGTGGAATGAGGAACAGGACTTAGATCTTAAACATCTTTATCTGAGAATTTCCTTCAGTTGAACTGTTTTCTCCTTGGTCTTGATCTTTTTGTCATCACCAATGAAATCCCCCTCCTCTCCGATGTCTGCCCCCTCCCCCCCAGCCACCCAGTTACAGCCGAGAATCAGGTTCCCAGTTCTTAGCAGCAACGGTGATTAATGCTGGCATGGGCCTGGCACTGTGGTGTTGGCAGCCACAGCAGGTCAGGCCGAGTGGTGACTCAGCTGCCGCTGTCACTGCCCTTACAGTAAATGTATTTTGCAAGACTCTGCTATTTAAAAGTCCTTCTCCGCAAATTTAATTTTTTAAAATTTTATTTATTTGTTCTCTTTGTTTTTATTCCTCACTCATGTTAAGAAAAGGAGATCAATTTAGGTTATTGCCCTAAAGGCAACGTATCCTGATACTTTAAGACAAAAACTAAGGATTGTCTCTGTCCCATAGAAAATTATAGAGCTGTTCTTTATGGGTGATACTGTAAGACAAATAAAAATATTTTAAGCAGTAAAAGGACCTAAGTCAACTCAGTCATTGATGATTACTTCAGTCATTTGTTTGTTCATAGGAACTCATTTAGTTAGCATCAGATCTGTGCTTCAGTTCCATAACCAAGATAAACATATCCACTACTTCTAGGAAATGTGTATTCTAATGGGAAGATGGCTCATAAGGTAAAGCTTTTACCTTGCAAACAAAAGACCTGAGTTAGCCTCCGCAAATGCCAGTCCCAAATAACTGAGACCTGCAATTCCAGCCCTGGAAGGTGGAGCTTGGGAAAGAAACCCTAGAGCAAAGCAATAAGGAGGTAGAGCAATCTAGGATGATTACCAGGGCTACTCTTGGGCCTTTACAAGCACACATACACACTCAAGTACATTCTCTCTCTTTCTCTCTCCCTCCCTCTCACTCTCTCTTTCACACACAGACACAGACACACACACATACACACACACACACACACACACACACACACACACACACACACATACACAGGAAAGGGTAGGATGAGATCTGCAAAGGATTTGGCCTATTCACATTTCATCTTAGAAATAAGATCTCAAGAGATTCTACACCTCCTTGAAAGACCATTGAGGGCAAAAGCCAGATGGGGGAAGGAGAACTACTTTCCTCAATGTTATCCCCATTGATACATCATCCATGTTCAGGCAAGCATGCAGGAACATGCCAACACAGAGAAGTCAGATGAAACTCAGTAACGCATGAAAAAAGACATGAAAGTAGAGGTAAACTAGTTGGGAAAAAGAAAATTTACATTGGGAAAATGGAATTGGGTAATAAGATGTGAAAAATGACATAAATTCATTGTATTCCTAGATGAAATTCAAAATTTTTTGAAAAATAACATGAAAGAGAAGATATAAAACTTTGAGACTAGATCTATTTTTAATAAATTTTAATTCCTTCTCCAATTTATCCTGCAGGTATTTGTCTGTTGAGATTTTTGTAATTTTAATTTTATATGTAATTCCTAGAAATTATGTCTATAATTGGTATTTATCAATTCAATATTATAAAAGCATACTTGCTATCTCATAAATAACTTAATCTTCTGTTCATTGAATTTCATATCTAATTGGCTTACCTTCTCATCTTTTACATCACAGAATTGTGTCATTGTCTGATTATCAAAGAACAAGCTCTTAAATTTAATCCATGCTGTATTTGACTTTCATAATAATTCCTGACTTGATAAAATACAATTTTCTGTTTTGCTTTGTTTTAATTTCCAGCATGTTAAATTCAGTGCTACCAATGTAGGTTTTCTTTTTGGTTTCCTGTTTTTAATATAAGATATACATGACTGTGAATTTTGTCTCTGAATAGAGAATTCTGTATAACAGAGTCTTGTCTGCATGTCCTGTTTCAATCCTATTACTCTGATGAAAATAGCATATAATTATAGTTTAGCATTTATAGGTACCACATTTTTTTTAATTATAATTTATTTGGAGTGGTTTGGGAATTCTCTTCTTTTAAACTTTTTATCATAATTTCTAGTTTCATTGCAGTATTGTTTTGTAACCATAGATATATGAAATAGGGACCATTCTCTATAAGGTTAAAAAACAATTTTTGGCTCTAGTTTACTAAATTTATATTATTAAAATCATAGGTTTGATTCTTTGTTGGTAGTAATATAAGAAATTTGCATCACTAATTGTCAGTACTACCAAGAATTTTAGATACCACAAACGATCAGTGAGCGTAGTCAGACAGCCAACAATTACTAATGAGTATATATTGCAATGTAAATTGGGGAAAATATTTTGAACATCTAAAGATTCATCAATAAGCATAATAAAACAGATAGTTAATGCGCACAATTTTAGATCTAGATGAATACTACAAGGAAAATAGACATAGCAAGAAGAATGAGAAATGTAGGAAAAGGCAGTATGTGGCAGGGCCTCCCTAAGGGACAGTCAGTAGTGAAAGAACTGGTAAGACAGAGACCAGCAAAGGATAGAGAACCCACAAAAGCTCATTAGAGAAACAAGGCTAATATATTCAAGAGACTGAAATAGGCTGTTGTGGATAGAACAAATGAGTGAGGGAAGAGTCGAGAAAACCAGGTTAGAAAGGTAGATTGGTAGTTGTCATAGTTAGGCACAGGTGTCAACTTGACAGTTGAGGGTTTGGGCTCTGGGCACATTTGTAGAGAATTAGTGGTTGAGTTAGGCCCAGAGCAAACCTGCAGGAGATTGTCTAGCTAATGAGGAAGGCCAAGCCCATGGTGGGTGGGACTAGGCCCTGAATAGATGAATAAAATAGAGAACTGGTTGAGGAAGTCAGCATCCTTCTGTACACTTGGCCAGACGTGCTAGCCTGGTAAGTAAAGATGGTCCTTCTCTCAGCCATTATGTAGAGATGGTGTGGCCAGTTCCCTCGGCCCTGGTGTTGGTGTGCGCTCTCCCGTCAAGCTGTACTGTGAACTGTAACCAGTAATCGTAAGAGAATAAATCCCTTGTTCTCTTAAGATGTTTGATGGTCATTTATTAGCAAACATACAGACAAACTTCAACAGTAGTGGCAAAAAGCCTGGCATTTGCTTTCTGCTCAGAGCTGGAGAACTTTGAATAGGATGATGACGTAAGGCTCACAGTGGTTTCCCTGTACAGAGTGCATCAGGAAAAGTGGGGAGGAGAAGTTAACAGTGGGATGCATCAGCCAGAGAAGGGGAGTGTGGCCAGAATATGTGCATCTGTGTTCACCATGGAAACATGTGAGTGCTGTGTAAGGCAACCATGTGAGGAGGAGCTAGCTTTGGAGAATGGGTAGATAGAGAGAAGCTGACCTTTGATTGAACTCTGAATGCTTCCAAATTAAAGTACTAAGAAAGGAGGGGGATACAATAAGTAAGATTAAGAAGCTGCTGTCCGTGAGTGAGCAGGGAGATTCCTGAGAATGTGAATCACAGGAGTCATGAGGAGAAAGTGCTTGAAAACAGAGGAAGTAGCCAAAATGCCAGATAACAGGAAACAGGATCAGCAACTTACTTTGGCACAGGACTCCATGTCCCATGGTTCGAGGAGAGCTGTGGTATAGAGCAACAAAGTTACACTCACTGGGGACACCAAGGGAGTGGTGGAAGGGGAGAACATGGAGGACTTAATTCAGAATCGCTGCTATAAAAGCAAATAGAAGTAAGTGGAGCCATTCCGTGTGTGTGTGTGTGTGTGTGTGTGTGTGTGTGTGTGTGTGTGTGTGGTGTTTTTAAGGCGTGCTAGTGTGTCACTCCAGTGATTCAAGAAGTAGAAAGGAAGAAGCTGTTCAGTATAGGGAGAATGAATAACCGCAGGAAGAAAGTTCACATAATGCACGTAATAGAAATGCTCACTGAGAATTTGACCACTAATTATCCAAACAAGAGGCCCGGAGTCTGATCTGGCAGCCTGGTAGATCCTTTTTGAAAAGCATGTTGATTATTCTCACTGATGGTTTATGTTCTCCTCACAAAGCATGGAGCAAGATTATTGTCAAAGTGTAAATGTGAAGGGTACATTTCAGGAAGGAAAAGCTATAAATAACCACTTGATACACTGACCAATATTTACTACAGAATTAAAGAAAAATGCCTGGAAAAGTTGGTGCCCATTTGATAGTTATTATTTTAAACTTGGAGTGAGGTCAAACTGCATAATTATGTACTTGCATTATTGATCAACTTTCCGGGAAAAGGGAGAGAGAGAAAGAAAGAGAGGAGAGAAAAAGAGGCATATTTGATCACTGAAGATCTTTCAGGCCCTTGCTATTTTTCTATGTTTTACAAAGCTTGCATTAATAAAAATGGATTGTCCAGAAGAAAGGCAAAAAAGCACCCCAAATCCTTTCTTGCATCTGCATGGTATTGCAAGAGGCTTGGCTCTATTTTCAACATTTCACTTTTAGCAAATCCTTCCAGAATATAAGCAACTATGTACAAGGCCAAGAAAGATGGATGCTGTGCTGCCTAGAAACCATACTAGAAGGTTTTTGAAGGTATTTGAAGACACTGGCTGATGGCTTGATTTATAAATTGAAAGACTTGAGACATACACATCCTCTTTCCTGACAGGCAGCTGTAATGCTTGTTTAAAAATCATTGAGATTTGATTTTAGTTTCTTCAGTCAAGATCTCTCTATAGAGCTTTGGCTGGTCTCCAACGCATGATTCTTCTGCCTCAGCCACCCGTGTGTTGGGATTACAGTACATGCCACCACACTCAGATTGAGTCATGATCTTTCATCAAGTCAATTTCACCAGATACATTTACAATTTGAAGAAATTATGTAGTCCGTGTCTCATAAACATTCACTTGTTAAGGCAAAAAAAAATCACAGTATGTTTCCATTTCAGTAGTAACTAAGAATTGTCAGTTTGAACAGCAAGACAGACATGGTTATTGACCTTTTAGATTCAGAGATGCTGGAAAGAATGGTGAGGGTAAATGATGATGAAGAAACTGTCTTCGCATTCTTCCTGGGACGGACTGTATCCAGCCTGTCTGGAGAGCAGTTTGGTGATGAGTGTTAAATGCCAGGGTTATTATGTGCAGACCTTGGGACCCAGCAATTCCACTCCGAAAAATTTCTTTTGAATCAAACACTTCAATAATTGTGCAAAAGAATTCGGTCAAGGATTATTTGGAAACATTATTCTTAACTGTTTAATATCTGGTATCAGATGTTTGAAGAACCATCAGCAGGAGATAAGGGAATCAACTTCATAGTTTAAGAGCCAAGGGGATTCTAATGATGTGTGAGTAAAGCGCACACATCCAATCAGAACTGAGCTCATCTTGTGGTCTTGTTTTCTTCAGCACTCAGAAACCTTTTTAACCTAAGGGAAAAAAAAAAAACTTCTCACCCTTCTTTTTGAAAGTATCATGGTGCCTTTCATTTCTTCAAACTGTAAACCCCGTAGCTTGGTTTCATCGTAAAGTCACTCAGAATCTCTTGTGTGCATGATTGCAGCTGAAATGGACCAAACAAACAAACAAAATTGTAGTCAGTACAAATTGCTGTGGGTTATCTGTACAGCTCCAGCCTGTGGAGAGAACCTGGAAGCTTTGTGGACAGAATTTATGAGCCTTCCAGTAAATCAGCTCAGCTCTGTGTTTCAGACCTGTGTCCAACCCTCCTTGGATGTCTAGACACAGCCCAAGATGAGGCTTCAAAAATGGGTAGACGGGATACTGCCAAAGCCACCAGAAGCCCTTGACCTTCTTCTAATGTTTCAACCAGATAATTATTTTCCCTCTCAAGAATTTGGCTATCCTTTATAAGGGGGAAAAATTAAGATTTTTTCCATGCGAAGAGCCCCTGAAAGAAAATACCCTGGAGAACGGTCAGTGAGAAGGAGCCAAGGCTGAATTCCTCAGGGCTGCGCAGGGATTGTGGAAAGTCTACACCCACTCAGCCGGCCGTTTCCCAGCTGGCCAAGAGCTCACGGAGTGCAGGTCCTGCCTTCCCTATACTGCTGTGTCTTAAAGAAGTCCTTGCTGTGTGGTAGAAGCGTCTCAAATGGAAGCTCAGTTCAGAGGCTACATTAGAAAAGGGGTAATGTTTGCTTAGGTAACTACAAAATGATGTATTTTTGTTGTGTCCTAAGCAGAAGGTCTAGCCTTTCTAGTTTTCCAGCAATAAACCTTCATCCTTAGAGTATATATTTCCTTTAGCCCTATTACAATTTATGTAAAATTACTCACTGTGCTGCTTGTGGTTTATCCTTTCAAGCTTTTAAATCTTAGGTTAAGAATCCGGCCAAAAATTGAAAACGTGATTTTAAAAATGAACTCTTTTTTTTTTTTAAATGAACTCTATCCAGATTTTTTTCAGTGTGTTTTTTTTTCTTTCATTTATCCTTTCGCACATTTGCTCAGTCACTTGTTTTGAAGAGGCCATATGCAGGCCCCCATCCTGCCATTTATTAGACACGTAAATCTGTCAAAGTCTTGGTTTTCTCATCTGTGGAAACAACTCCGGAACCCAACTTGCAGGGTTACCATGGAGATTCAGAAAGATGATTTCTCTCCCCTAAGATGATGAAAAATAGATTTTTCTTTTACCCTTCACCAACCATTGCTATAC
The DNA here is from genome assembly GCA_023101885.1 of Typhlomys cinereus. NCBI lineage: Eukaryota > Metazoa > Chordata > Mammalia > Rodentia > Platacanthomyidae > Typhlomys > Typhlomys cinereus. The sequence continues at coordinate 8,058,744 of JALPQD010000025.1, read as the reverse complement.
CCCAATGGTCACGTGTAATAACACACAGAGTGACTCAGAGAGAGAGAGAGAGAGAGAGAGAGAGAGAGAGAACAGTCAACTGCTTGTTACACTCATAGAGTGAACTGGAGTGAAATAATATCAGTGCCATTGTATACTGTTCAAACAAGACAACCTGAAGGACCGTCTAGAATTCCCTGCATCACATTGAAGAAAACAGATATTGAGTTAACCATAACTCTTGAAATTTTGTTCTACAGCAAGGTCAGCAGGAAGGAATCCAAATAAGGATTTAGCAGTAGGGAAATCCTGGTGATAACTATTTACTCCAGATAAACACGGAGTTACTCCCAAGTAACTGCATAAGTCTAATGAAATAAAAATATGAAAGTAAAAACAAAAACAAGTTCTTGGGTGACTCAGAAGCTCTCATTCTTGAGTAATGGAGATCAATGTTTTTAGATCACATCAGCAGATGTCATGGGAGAAAATAACAGAAAGTGAAAACTTCTAAATTCTGGAACAAACAGCAGTTATTATTTTATTCCTGAATGTCATATATACAAGAAACTAATTGAAGAGTTATGAGCAAATGTAAAAATAATTAGCTTCTTTTATCACAAAAAAAACTTATGGAAAATATCAAAGCCCTGATATTTCTCAGCATAAATAAAGGAAATGGTTAAAAAGGCAAGGGGGATAGTTAAAAAAAAAACATGTTTCAGTATGACAAAAGCAAGTTCAAATATATAATAGTTGCAAGAAATAAACATTACAAAGAGTTGTCTAATCATAGGTGATAGTTTTCAGCTTGACATGAAAATTAAAATCCGGATACATTTAGTTGTATTCTGTTCTATTTTGCAATATATGTGTGCTTGTGTGTGTGTGTGTGTGTGTGTGTGTGTGTGTGTGTGTGTACCATAGTGTGCATGTGGAGATTAAAGGACAGCTTTCAGGAATGAGCTCTCCGCTTCCACTATGAAGGTTCCAAGCATTGAATTCGGTCACCATGCTTGATTGAAGGTATCTTTAACTGATGAGCCCTGTCTCCAGACCAACAGATAGGTGTTTATTTTAAAGCTAAACTGTACCAAAGGAAGAGACAGGGAAATGTCAGATGAATGCAAATAAAAGTGAGAAGCATTAAAGCAATATACAATTAAACATCATATTGCATTTCATACAATTTGTAAAGACCTGGAGACAAAGAATATCTTTTCTTGAATATAGAAATGGTTAGCTTCTTTAATGACAAAAATAAGGCATTGATGGAGAATCACTCTGAAATCAGAAAACTCCTGAAACGGTATTTAAAGATGCTATTCAAGGGCTGGAGAGATGGTTCAGGGATTTAGACTCTGGCTCATAACCAGAAGGTCCTGAGTTCAGATCCCAAGTCCCACATAAAACACAAAGTGGAAATGGCAGCAGCCTACACTTCTGGCTCTGGTAGGCAGAGCCTGGGAAATTCCAGAGTGAATCAAGAAGAAGGTAGAAGTGATGATCTAGGTTGATCCGGGATATTTCCGAAGTCACCCTTGGTCCTCCACAGGGACACATGGTGCCCTTACACACACACACACACACACACACACACACACACACACACACACAGAGTAAATCAATAAAATATTTTTTGAAAGATGCTATTAACTATTTATGTGTATATGAATCCTTATTCCCTAAACATTCATTGAGTAAAAGTAAAGACTACTTTGTTGCATGTGGGCATCATGTGGTCAAGTGAACTCATCCAAATGTTCCTTTCTTTAAGATCTTGTTTCATATTATTTAATATTTTACTGGTTTTTCCTAAAGAAAAATGTTTCAGAATATTCAGATGTGAATTAGTATTTTTGTATTTCACTTTCTGTATTATTTGTAGTACTGAATAAATAGCTGATTTTGGTATATCTTGAAGTTAAGCCTTTTAAACCCAGTACTGAACTTTGACATGTATTTGAATCTTCCAGTGCTTTCTGAGTCAATTGGCTAACAAGTATTATTTAGGATATTACTAATTTCTTCTATCTTCTTATATTTTACTATATAACATTTGTCCGTAAGTTTTTCGTCTCTCCCCTATTTGCAATTGTATATACCATTTTTTCATTGGCTTCTTGCATATTTTTTCTCTCTTCCCTTTAATTGGGTTTCTTGGTGTACTAGCTTCTGGTAAAGGGGAATTACTTTGGTTGTGCTTATCTTTGTTGTTCTATGCCCTATTTTATGATTTTCCTGGATAATAGTTACTTTTTCCTTTCTTTCTTCCCTGAATGGTGGCATTTAGGGTCTTTTCCTCCAGCCTAGGTCCACTCCCTAGTTTAGACATGAAGTGCTTGTACTTTCTATTGCTTTCCTTATAGTTCACACTTTTGGTTTGTTTGTGATATAATCATGATATAAGATTATATGTTTCACATCTTTTATTTATCTTGATCTTTTTTATTTTGAAAATCCTTCCTATTCTTCTTGCTCCTCTTTTTTTCTCTCCGTCTTCTTCTTCCTCTCCTTTCTCCCCTTCTTGATTTAAGATCAAAGAACATGGTATTTGAAGTTTGTTAACAATGATTTTGTGTTTATGCTGTGGCCTAAATTTGCCAGATTTTTTTTGCATGTTTTGTGCATAATGAAAAAATATTTCTTCTAGCCAATGTAAAAATTTTATTAAAGTCAATTATTTGATTCTTCTATGGATTTATTTTATGTAATTAATTTTTGTCCATTATAGCAATCTAATTTTAAAATCAGAAATTTGAAAAGAGCTATATTAGAATTTTTTTATATTTAAGACTCAAGTAATTTTATAAATATAGAAGTATATTTAGCTAATTCTGTATTTTAGTAACCTCCTTTATTCTGTTATCTGCCATGTAGTTTGGCATGAGCATCTTCACAGATTATCATTTTTATTGCTCTCCTGCCCTTTACCCTGTTCTCTGTTGCTCAGTCCCATCTTGCCTGCTGCTAATATTGTCATTCATGCTTTTTCACTTTGTGCTTATTTGTTTCTTTTTGGACCTTATTTTTTCAAATAATATGCAAATGGTTTTGATTTATTTAGTTCCATATATGGCTTGCTTTTTTTAAGACAGGGTATCTGTGTAGTCTGGCTTGGGATTTACTAGGCTCCTACTTCAATCTCCCAACCAGCTCCTGGGACTGAAGGTCAGTGCCTCACCATACAGCCCTATATTTTTTATTTTATCTGTCTGTCTGTCTGTCTGTTTGTTTGTGCTGGTGATTGAAACTAGGCTTGCAATCACCTTGCTACTCAGTCACATCCCTATCCTCAGCCTTGTTTATCAATCTAAAATATCTGACCAAACTTAAAGTAATTTGGTCCATTTGTATTAATTTAATGATTAATATGCTTGGTTCTATTTTGCCAAATTATGTTGTTTATTCACTTTTTAAATTTATTTTTCAGGTTACATACTGATAAACAGGTTCTCTTATGGCATCTTTTTGCATAGCTTTATTTTGGTTGATTTTTTTCCACCACATTCTGTCTTCCTTTCCCTGCCTCCCTTCCCACTTATATCCTGTCCTCCCAGGACTTTGCCTTCCACTTTCATACCATATGTATTCTACTACCTTGTTCACATTCCGCCTCAAAGCCACATTTTTCCTTTTTCACATGCTTCTTTCTAGTTTTCTGGCTTCTGCCCGAGCTCATGCCCCCATAAATACACATACATAAAAGCCAGAAACTAGGATCTCGTATGAGAGAGAACATATGGTGCTTGTCTTTTTCAGCCAGGATTACCTCACAATGTATTTTACAGTTCCCATCCATTTTCCTGAAATTTTCACCATTTCATGTTTCTTTATGGCTGAATAAAATTTCATTGTGTATATGTACCACATTTTCATTGTCCATGCAATGTGTTGACAGACATTTAGGCTGATTCCATTTCCTAGCTATTGTGAATAAGAACAGCAGTAAATATGAATATCCAAGTATCTTTGTGTTAAAATGTAAACAGTCCTTTGGGTATATGCCCAGAAGCAGCATAATTTGGGTCATTTGGAAGTTCTGTTTTTAAACCTCCACACAATTTCTATAGTGGCAGCATCAATGTATAGTCCCATCAACAATGAATAAAGGGTATTCTTTCTCCACATCCTTGCCAGAATTTTTGGTCCATTGTTTTCTTGATGGTAGCCATTCTGACTAGGGTGAAGTTCGCTGTTAAGATAATTTCAGCTTACATTTCTCTGCTAAGGATGTGTAACACTCTTTAAAGTATATATTGGCCATTCACGTTTCTTTTTTTGAGAAAGTATACATTGGCCATTCATGTTTCCTTTTTTGGGTTCATTTTCTCATTTATCGATGGTAGTTTTGTTTGCTCTTTAATTTTTGCAGTTCTTTATATATGCTAGATACTTGCTACCTGTCTGAACTATAGCTGGCAAAGATTTTCCCTGGATTATCTTCTTTCTGCTTATGGTTTTTCTTTGTTATGCAGCTTTTAAAAATATTTTCTTCTCCATTCTTTTATTTTTAATGTTGCATACATGAATATAGTAAATTCATAATATTTTTTAAGATTTTCAATTTTTACTCCCTAGTCCCAACGCCTATCTCCTGTTTTTTCCCCTTTCAATCTTTCATCTCGATCCCTGCCAGACTCCCTCCTATTTTCAAATTTTTTCACTTGTGTTGCCAGCTGTGTTACATCTAGTTTGTCTTTGATGATGTAATGCCTTTATGCTCCAGCAAGTATCATAAATCAGTGGGCACACCATTGAGAAAAGCATCCTCCTCTTCATCCCCATCCACTTTCATACCATATGTCTTCTACTACCTTGTTCACATTCCGCCTCAAAGCCACATTTTTCCTTTTTCATATCTGTTTTTAAACCTCCACACAATTTCTATAGTGGCAGCATCAATGTATAGTCCTATCAACAATGAATAAAGGGTATTCTTTTTCCACATCCTTGCCAGAATTTTTGGTCCATTGTTTTCTTGATGGTAGCCATTCTGACTAGGGTGGACATTTGTCCTTATCTGTCTCTCAGAGAGGTGTAGACCTTCTCGAGATCATTCTGCTTTTATGGTGAGATGTTGAAACAGATCCCATGCAATTCTTGTATAATTATACATATTACCTATGAAAGAAATCTCAGTCCTGTCCAGAGATTATGATGGCTCATGACTGTCTCATTTCATCTTTTACAATATTACTGCCCCTCTTCAGCAGATGTTCCCCGAGCCTCCTGTTTAAGGACAAACAGTCTATATATTTTGGCAAATTGTGCTTTTTCAAAAATAAACCCCTGCTGGAAATGCAAATCAAAACCTCCCTGAGATATCATCTCACCCCAGTCAGGATGGCAAAAATCCACAATACAAACAACAACAAATGCTGGAGAGGATGTGGAGAGAGGGGAACTCTCCTACATGGCTGGTGGAAATGCAGGCTCATACAGCCACTCTGGCGAGCCGTCTGGAGATTCTTAAAGAAATTAAAGATTGAAATGCCATATGACCCTGCTATTTCACTTTTGGGAATAACCCCCCATACAGCAGAGGTTCACCTCGATAGCACAAGCATGACCATGTTCATAGCAGCACTGTTTACAATAGCAAAGTCATGGAATCAACCCAAATGTCCAACAGTTGAGGAGTGGATAAAGGAAACTGTGGTACATCTATACAATGGAGTACTACTCAGCCATCAAAAATGATGATTTACTGGAATTTTCTGGGCAATGGATGTCATTAGAAACAATTATATTAAGTGAAGTATCCCAAACCCAGAAAATTAAGCGCTGTATGTACTCCCTAATAGGTGGCTCCTAGTACCAAACTCACCCAACCCACATTGAGACACTCAAAGGTAAACCTATGTAATACAGTAATTGCAAGGATTATGAACAGGAGGGATGGAGTTGGAGGGCCACACCAGAAACAAGGAGAGAGGGGAACATGTTACAGCAGAGAAAATAGGCCACTGTCAAGGACTGCAAGTGAGTAATGTGACACCTGGTTAAGTTCACAGACATTCGTTCCTGATCATTTACAACTGAGGGGGTATGATCTCACCAGAAGGGGAGGACATATATTTAAGCAGATAAAAAGTAATCATTTTGCAAATGGGTGATTGACTCCTCCCTCTCTGTGGTTTCCTACTTTTATTACATCTACCCTTGGATGTGCTATTATAAAAAGACTCCAGTTTAACAGCTTTTTGTCTCTGGCCAGGGGGTGACATACAGTGCCTAGCAGGATGGAGTGAAGGGCATTGCAGGAGCAGCAAAACTGCAAAAGAAAATCAACAAACCACAATCCAGAACTTCAGAGACTCTATATCAACCACATAGAACCAGGCCAGCCTAATTTCTCCCCATCCTGAAGCTCAGGGACATTTGCAGAAGAGGGGCGGTAAGAGTGTAAGAGCAAAAGGATGGGAGGAGCAACGACTTGCAAGATTCTCTACACTAGTTAGGGCCGAAGCAATCATAATAGGACTTTGCATGCCCTGCGCAATGTCCAACACACTATTGACCTCACAAAGTCTAGCATCTGCTAAAGGCACCAAGATCCTTGGAGGCAAGGGATTGACAGCCACAGTAGTGTTCCTATGCTTAAGGGGAACACAGGAAAGGGTTCAGGGAAATGCCGCTGGGTCCTTGCACCTCATTGGAGAGGAGGGCCCAGAGGAGAGTCAGGAATACACAATAAAGGACTCTCTGGGAATTGGGGGGGAGGCACTGGGGGATGGAAAGGGAGGGGTGAGGGGAGGGGGAGCAGGGAGTTCGGGGGGAGGAGGAGGGAGGGAGAGAACTGGTCTACCTAGTAAGTTCGTATGAGCGGAAATAAAAAAAAAATAAAAATAAATTATCCCCTGCTGTAGAAGGAGAATGCTAGGCTGAATGCTGAGTGCTTTTCCAGTTATGAGTATAATAACAAGTATTTCCTATGCAGTTTGGTGTTGTTTCATCAGAAGGTAATAGCAGCAAGTGTAACCAACTTTCATGTAAATGTGCATTAGTCATGATTTATGATAACAAAAGTGAAATGATTTAATTAGGTTGGGCAACTGACCACATTCAAATTAATGAATGTATGTCATTACAGTTTTATGTTTATAAACATTAATGGTATAAGTAAGTGGTCATTTTATAACAATAAGTAAAAAATGAGCTATAAAAATCAGTAGAACAGGGACGCGTACGCGAGATCCAGCCGGGCTCTCACCGCGCGCTCTAGGACCCCCCAGGTCAGCCCACAGGGACCCGGCTCCGACTCCCGCCATCCAGCCGGAGCCGCGCGGGGGGCCGAGGGACGAGGAGGACCTCCCCCTGCGCCGGGCCCCGCCCCAGCTGCCCTCGGTTTAAATAGCTCCACGTCGACGCGCCCATCGTCCCCTTTCGCCACCACCCCCCCCCCCCCCCCCCCCCCGCTCCGCCGGTCGGGACGCCTACGCGAGATCCAGCCGGGCTCTCACCGCGCGCTCTAGGACCCCCAGGTCAGCCCACAGGGACCCGGCTCACGACTCCCGCCATCCAGCCGGAGCCGCGCGGGGGGCAAGGGACGAGGAGGACCTCCCCCTGCGCCCGGCCCCGCCCCAGCTGCCCTCGGGTTAAATAGCTCCACGCCTACGCGCCCATCCTCCCCTTTCGCCCCACCCCGCTCCCCTGGTCGGGACACGCGCGCGGTCCACCCGGGCCTCACCCCACGCCCTAGGTGAGTCCCCGTTCGGGCCCCGCCCACCAGTACCCCAGGCCAAATAATTCAGTTTAGTGAAATTGAGAGATCTTAAGAGTTAAAATGACAATGCCAAAGTCAAAGTGCAAATCCATGAGAAGCAACACTAAGTAAACAAATTTCCCACTGAAGAAATTAATCCCATAATGTTAGATTCCAACAAGAACAAACCCGCGGAAAAAGGCCAAGAAAGCCTGACCCAGGATAACGACTTTCAAAATATGATCATTACCATGTTCAATACTATGAAAGAGGAAATCCGGGAGGAATTACATAATCGAATCAATCGCTTTGAAGAGGAACACAACAGACATCTGGAGGAGTTGAGAAAAACAGTGCAAGAAACAAAAAGTGGCATAGAGCAGTTAAAACAAACTCAAGCAGAGTTTAAAACTGAGCTAAAAGACAAGTTATCTTCAACCCAGAACGCCACAGAGAGTCTTATCAACAGAACTAATGAAGCAGAAAACAGAATTTCAGACCTTGAAGATAAAGTGGGAGTACTAACCAGCTCAATGGAAGAGGTTGTTAAAGCCAAAAAGATACTTGAGAGAAATATCCAAGAGATATGGGACACCCTGAAGAAGCCTAACATGCGTATTCATGGAATACCGGAGCAAGAATCTCAAAATACCACCCCTGAGGAAATTTTTCAAACGATCATCAAGGAAAACTTTCCTCATCTAAAAAAAGAGAGGCCCATTCATATACAAGAGGCATTCCGCACCCCAAACAGATACGACCAAAATAGAAGCACACCGCGGCAAATAATAGTTAAAACACTCCACATTCAAGATAAAGAACTGGTGCTGAGAGCTTCAAGGGAGAAAAAACAAGTCACTTTTAAAGGCAAACCTATTAAAATAACAAATGACTTCTCAGTCGAAACAGTAAAAGCAAGAAGAGCTTGGAGAGACATACTTCAAGTATTGAATGAGCAAAAATGTCAACCCAGGCTGATTTACCCTGCAAAACTAGCAGTCATGATCGAGGGAGAAAGAAAAATTTTCCAGCACAAAGACAACTTTAAGGGATACATGGCCACCAAACCAGGCCTTCAAAAACTGCTAGAAATGATACTCAAGCGTGAAGAAAAAAACAGGCATATCCAGGAGAACAGAAGGCAAATATAACACCATTAAAAGTGAAGCAATATACTTATAAAAGCTACTAAACATAATAAATGTCTGGAATTAACAATAGTTTCTCCATTATAACACTAAATGTTAATGGACTTAATTCACCGATCAAGAGACACAGATTACAAACTTGGATTAAAAATCACAATCCATCAATCTGTTGCCTGCAGAAAACCCATCTCACCACAAAAGATAGGCATGCTCTACAAATAAAAGGCTGGTCAACAATTCTACAAGCAAATGGAAGCAGAAAACAGGCAGGGGTAGCCATTATGCTATCAGACAAAGTGGATTTCAAACCAAAAAAAATTATAAGAGACACGGATGGATACTACATTTTAGTCACAGGTACAATTCACCAGGAAGATTTCACAATACTGAACATATATGCACCCAATACGGGCCCCTCCACATTCATTAAGAAAACCCTACAGCGTCTAAAGCATGAAATCAACCCCCAAACGATAATTCTTGGGGACTTCAACACCGCCCTCTCTACATGGGATAGATCAACAGGTCAAAAGCTTAACAGAGACACTTTGGAACTTAATCAAACCCTGAAAGAAATGGACCTCACAGATCTCTATCGAACTTTTCACCCACGCACCAAAGAATACACATTTTTCTCAGCAGCACACGGAACTTTCTCCAAAATAGATCACATACTGGGCCACAAAATGAATCTACACATATACAAGAAAGTTGAAATTCTAACCTGTGCCCTATCAGACCACCACGGCCTAAAGCTGGACATCCACAACACATCAAACAAGAGAAAATACACTAACTCCTGGAAACTTAACACTATGATGCTGAATGAGAACTGGACTCAGGAAGAAATTAAAAAGGAAATTCAAGATTTCCTGAAAGTGAATGATAACGAAAATACAACTTACCAAAATCTCTGGGACACAATGAAAGCTGTTCTAAGAGGTAAGTTCATAGCTCTTAATGCCCACGTCAAAAAAATGGAAACATCAGAAATAAACAACTTAACAATGCAGCTTAAAGCTTTAGAGAAACTAGAGCAATCTGATCCCAAAAGCAGTAGAAGAGAAGAGATTAGCAAAATAAGGGGAGAAATATCTGAAATCGAGACTAAGAAAACGATAGAAAAAAATCAACCAATCAAAAAGCTGGTTCTTTGAAAAAATCAACAAGATTGATACACCCCTAGCTAAACTAACCAAAAGCAAGAGAGAGAAAACCCAAATTAACAAAATTAGAAATGAACATGGAGTTATCACTACTGATACCCAAGAAATCCAGAGAATTATAACATCATATTTCAAAAACTTATACTCTGTGAAGTTTGACAACACAAAAGAGATGGATGAATTTCTAAGTAAACACAACTTACCTAAATTGAATCAGGAAGTTGTGAATTATTTAAATAGTCCTATAACATATAAGGAAATTGAGGAAGTAATCTCGAATCTTCCCACCAAAAAATGTCCTGGACCAGATGGATTCAGCACAGAGTTCTACCAGACATTTAAGGAGTTAATAACACCAATACTCCTTAAACTGTTCCATCAAATAGCAAAGGAAGGAACACTACCAAATTCCTTCTATGAAGCTAATATCGTTTTAATCCCAAAACCTAATAAAGATTCACTTAAAAAAGAAAACTATAGGCCGATCTCCCTGATGAACACAGACGCAAAGATTCTCAACAAAGTCTTAGCAAATCGGATTCAAAAACATATTAAAAAGATCATTCATGGGGACCAAGTAGGCTTCATCCCCGGCACACAAGGTTGGTTCAACATACGCAAATCAATAAATGTAATTCATCATGTAAACCAGTCCAAAGTCCAAGACCACATGATACTCTCGATAGATGCAGAAAAAGCTTTTGACAAGATCCAACAGCCTTTTATGATCAAAACGCTAGAGACAGTAGGAATGGAAGGAACCTTTATCAATATAATAAAAGCTATATACAACAATCCCACAGCAAGGATTATGCTCAATGGGGAACAATTGGAAGCATTCCCACTTCGATCAGGAACTAGACAAGGCTGTCCACTCTCACCACTTCTATTCAATATTGTACTTGAAGTCTTAGCTGAAGCCATAAGACAAGAAAGGGACATAAGAGGGATTCAAATCGGCAAGGAAGAAATCAAGCTATCCCTATTTGCAGATGACATGATCTTATACCTGAGTGACCCCAAAAACTCCACCAGGAAGCTCCTGGAACTAATTGAGAAGTTCAGCAGGGTGGCAGGATACAAAATAAATGTGCAAAAATCAGAGGCCTTCCTATATGCCCAGAATGAAAGAAGTGAAAAAGCCTTGAGAGAAGCAATCTCATTTACTATAGCCCCTAAAAAAATGAAATACCTTGGTATAAACCTAACTAAGGAGGTAAAAGACCTTTACAATGAAAACTTTAAAACCCTAAAGAAAGAAATTGCAGAAGACACCAGAAGGTGGAAAGACCTCCCTTGTTCCTGGATTGGCAGAATCAACATTGTAAAAATGACCATCCTACCAAAGGCAATATACAGATTCAATGCTATACCAATCAAAATCCCAAAGCAATTCTTCAAAGAAGTTGACCAAATAATCTCAAAGTTCATATGGAGACACAAAAGACCCAGGATAGCAAAAACAATCCTGAGTAACAAAAACACAGCTGGAGGTATTACCATACCAAACCTAAGTCTATACTACAAATCCATAGTTATAAAGACAGCCTGGTACTGGCTCCAAAATAGACACACAGATCAATGGATAAGGATTGAAGACCCAGATATAAGCCCACAAAGTTACAGCCATTTGGTCTTTGACAAAGGGGCCCAAAGAATCCAATGGAAAAAGAACAGCATCTTCAACAAATGGTGCTGGCAAAACTGGATCTCCACATGCAGAAGATTAAAGCTGGACCCGTACTTGTCACCATGTACAAGACTTAATTCCAAATGGATCAAGGACCTTGAGATCAGGCCAGAGACTTTAAAAACCATAGTTGAAAGGATAGGGAACTCCCTCGAGCTGATTGGGCTAGGCCAACACTTCCTAAACAGACATCCAATGGCACAGTCACTGCTACCAACTCTCAACAGTTGGGATCTTGTGAAATTAAAGAGCTTCTGTTCAGATAAAGAGATTGTCACACGAGCTCAAAGGCAACCCACAGAATGGGAGAAAATCTTCACTAACCACATATCTGACAGAGCTCTACTGTCCAGAGTGCACAAAGAACTTAGAAAATTAAACTCCAAGGAAAACACTGGCCCAATTAAAAAATGGGTCCTGGAACTTCAAAGAAACTTTACCAGGGATGAAATTAAAATGTCTAACAATTATCTTAAAAAATGCTCCACTTCCTTCGCCATCAGGGAAATGCAAATCAAAACTTCCCTGAGATATCATCTCACCCCGGTCAGGATGGCAAAAATCCACAATACAAACAACGACAAATGCTGGAGAGGATGTGGAGAGAGGGGAACTCTCCTACATTGTTGGTGGGAATGCAGGCTCATACAGCCACTCTGGCGAGCCGTCTGGAGATTCTTAAAGAAATTAAAGATTGAAATGCCATATGACCCTGCTATCCCACTTTTGGGAATAACCCCCCATGCAGCAGAGGTTCGCCTCGATAGCACAAGCTCGACCATGTTCATAGCAGCACTGTTTACAATAGCAAAGTCATGGAATCAACCTAAATGTCCAACAGTTGACGAGTGGATAAGGAAACTGTGGTACATCTATACAATGGAGTACTACTCAGCCATCAAAAATGATGAATTACTGGAATTTGCTGGGAAATGGATGTCATTAGAAAGAATTATATTAAGTGAAGTATCCCAAACCCAGAAAATTAAGCACCGTATGTACTCCCTAATAGGTGGCTCCTAGTACCAAACTCACCCAGCCCACCTTGAGACACTCAAAAGTAAACCTATGAAGCACAGTAATTGCAAGGATTATGAACAAGAGAGATGGGTTAGGAGGGCCACACCAGAAACAAGGAGAGAGGAGACCATGTTACAGCAGAGAAAATAGGCCTCCATCAAGGTCTGCAAGGGGTGACATACAGTGCCCAGCAGAATGGAGTGAAGGGAATTGCAGGAGCAGCAAAACTGCAAAAGAAAATCAACAAACCACAATCCAGAACTTCAGAGACTATATCAATCACATAGAACTAGGACAGCCTAATCTCTCCCCATCCTGGAGCTCAGGGACATTTGCGGAAGAGGGGGCGGTAAGATTGTAAGAGCAAAAGGAGGGGAGGAGCAACGATTTGCAAGATTCTCAACAATAGTTGGGGCCAAAGCAATCGTAATGGGACTTTGCATGCCCTGCGCAATGTCCAGCGCACTGTTGCCCTCATAAAGTCTAGCATCTGTTAAGGGCACCGAGACCCCTGGAGGCAAGGGATTGACAGCCATAGTAGTGATCTTATGCTTAAGGGGAACAAGAGAAAGGGCTTATGGAAATGCCACTGGGTCCTTATATGTCATCGGAGAGGAAGACCCAATGGAGAGTTAGGCGTATACAATAAAGGACTCTCTGGGAATTGGGGGGGAGGCACTGGGGGAAGGGGAGGGGGAGGAGAGGGGAGGGAGGGAACTGGTAAAAAATTTTAAAATGTATAATTAAATTTTTAATAAAAAAAATCAGTAGAACATTCACCTGTGTGAAAAATGTGCAGAACTTTATAAGAAATAAGTTATCTATCAATAATGGCGCATGGATGGTCCATTATTGTGTTTTAATCTGCTTTTCAAATTTAAAACATAGGCATGTATCACATATTACATACTGTTTTGTTATCAGGAAAAATACACAATTTTAGTTACAAGTAGCTACTTAGGACCTCTCACCTTTGGAATTCTGATTATCTGGCTTTCCTTTTCACACTTCGAAGAACATTTTTTCTTTGACTGTGTTGGTCTATTAGACTTAGAGGTTTTTTTCCAAATATTTGGAGGAGGTTATCACTATGCTATTGCAAGTTTTATATACTATTTCATCAATTAGATTTGTAAAGCAGCATTAGAAAATTAATTACTTGACAATAACAGATTCTGTCCCTGAAACAACTTCCCATCAGCTAATTTCTGGCATTTACTTTATTTTTAAATTTGTTGTTTGATGGATTATTTTTGTATGTGTGTATGCTGTACTGGAATGTGCATATGTGTGTTTGCAGGTGTCTGGTGCACAGGAGAGTGCAGGTACTGTGCACATGTGCATGTGGAGATCAGAGTTCAATGTCTTCTTTCATTGCTCCCCACCTTATATATGGAGCCACAAACTTTCACTTGAACAAAGTTCACCCACCCTAATCGAATTAGGCACCTTGCCCCGGGGATCACTCCAGCATCTGCCTCCTGAACATTGAGGTTACAGGCAGGGTACCACGGCAACCCAGCATTTACGTGGCTGTTAAAAATCCAAACTCTGGTTGGTACTCATGCTTGCACAGCATATATTTTACCCACTGAGTTTTCTCCCTAACTTTTTTTTATGGTGTTTGAAATTAAATGTAGGGCCTCACACATGCTAAGCAGCCACTCTACCACTAAACTATATCCTCCGTCTCTTTGCTTTGCTCAGCAGTATAGATAACTCAGATCTTTGATGTGAGCTTTGTTAAAAGGAAGTATACTCTCAGTACAGAAAGGACAAAGAGTTGTTTCTGTTGCCATCCGGTGGTCTTCAGAGAACTGCCTGTCCAGATTGTCATCATTGTTTGCAAGGATACAAGATCGTTTTGAGTTTATAACGATAACTAAATGCATGTTTTTCTTTTTAAACTCTAGGAATGTATACAAAGACTATCGCTTCCTTGAGCTGGCGTGTGATTCACAGGAGGATGTGGACAGCTGGAAGGCATCGCTGCTGAGAGCTGGGGTCTATCCTGATAAATCTTTAGTAAGTTGAATATATGTCTTTCTTGAAAAGTATTGCTAAACTTGTTTTGCAATTGATGGTATGTACTAGAGAAACCCGACTTAAATTTGGCACCCTTTTATCTGGTACTTTATTTATTTTTAACATTGGTTTTTATGGTGCTTTCTCTCATCAGATTTTTACTTTCAGAAGTTAATCCGATTACACAGAGAAACCAATGATTAGACAAATAGAAAATCAAAGTGTATGATGACCTTTTGCAAACTTTTGCCCATGCACATGCATGTGGAAAATGAGGTCCTATTTCCTTTAACAAAGTAAAAGGTGTCTTTCATAAATGTTTACTATACCTGTATAAAAACTCTTGCCAAAATCTTCCCTGCTGCATGATCAAAAGTAGCGACAGGCTACTTTTGACCGATAAGAAAGTAGAATAAAGTGATAATGTTTTCATGAAACTAAATGTCTAAGAGAATTCTTAGACATATTTGCTCTACATAGTTAATAAATGTAAAGACTTTTCACTGAGAAATAAAAGAAGTTAATAAGTACATTTGCTAATGAAAGTGCATTACTCTGCCACTATACATTATCTGTACATTCTTAGAGCAAAAGAAAGGTTTTCATTTCATTTAAAAATTTTTCCCTTCTACGTGTTATTCCACAGCTCTTATTCCACCAATGGAAGTAGTATCTGACCAATCACAATACCAGAATTTTATAATTACATTACATTCTTTAGATTACTTATTTTTAATGTCTTTTCACTGCATCTATATTACCCATAACCAAAGTTACTATCTGTATTCAAACTCTGGCTCATGTCATTGCAAGTGTAAAAGAACAACGTAATTACTTTGCCTTCCCACTTATTTTTACTAATATACTTCAAGTATCTCAGAGACGTTTCTCTCCTTCAAGTTAATAAACAGACCTTGTCTCTGTGCTCTTTATAAACCATAACGTTACTCAGACTAGCCTGGAATTACGTTTCAGAAGCACATCCCCTTCCCGCCCAAATTGTCTGTGCTCATAGCAAATAACAGACAGCATCCTACAGGGACAAGTGAGTTTTTCTGCTTGCTGCTTCCCAGATACTTACAGGATCCACATTTCTTCCCAGAGCTAAGCAACTAAGACTGAGCCCTGGGATTTAGTCCGCATGACTTTCACTGTGCTAACTCACTATCCATCTGTGCTGAGGACTGATTGTGCCCTAGTGGAGGCCTTTCTAGGTGAAGGATTAAGTTGAAGTCTTTTCAAGACACAGTCTGTCAAATGGATGCAATCCGGGCAACAGGAGCATGTGGAAGTTGGGGAGATTCATATCCATGGGATTACATGGAACTTAATGACATTCCAAGAGTAGAGGATTAAGGGTTTGTACCAAAGGACTTTTTCCTCCTTTCTCAGTGCAGGCATAGATCTCTCAACTCATTCCACCCCATAGTTCTCTGGCTAATACCTAAAACAGTGACCCTCCCAAATATGCCTCATGCCCTCGAAAAAGAAATCACTTTGTGACATCAAAGTACACAGGTGTATACTGCTATTTTCATATTGCTGTCCAGTTTTTATCCAGGTATACACATAAAGATTTCTGTGAGCATAGCCTACTCTAGAAACTGTATATTAAGCAGTTTCCTAAAAAAAAAAAAAAAAAAAAAAAACCACAATAGCATTTCCCCTTTGTTTTTCTATTACAGATCATTGTTCTTCCATATCTGTTGCTGGTAGAGCATTTTCACATACAGATATTTTAATTAAAATGCATACAGGCTTAATTGCTTCATTTATTTGATCCACAAATCTTTTTTAAATTATTATTTTACTTTTCTAGTTTTACAAGCATCTTGAGTACTTATCCCTGCTTTTTTCCATCCCCCTCCTTCCCATCCCTTTATCAACCCGTCCCACTCCTTCTAACCTTCCTGTCTGTCTGCTTCTGTGGACCTCAAGGTTCCTTCTGGCTTGTTTACTCTTGTGGGGATTCAGGCCCTTGTGGCATACCAAGTTGTCTTTCTTTGAGCCACCCCACTGATAGGGGCATTTCTCTTCACTCATCCAGCTTTAGTCCCCAGGGTTTCCACTGTATGTTCTTATCTCTCTTGAGTTCCTTGATAGTCTATGGGGTTTTGTTGGTATGTCAGTCATTATGCAGGTCTGGTAAGGACAAGTCTTATTGCAGTAAGTTCCTGGATGCAACAGTCCTGCCTTAAATGGAATGTCTTGTCTAGTGGTGAACCTTCCCATTTTTTAGGTTCTTGCAATCTCACACCTCCTCTTCTGCGAGGTTCCCAAAGCCTTAGGATGGGGAGAGATTAGGTTGGCCTGATTCTGAGAGAGCCTTATTGGGGCACTGGTACTCTGTATTATGACTGGCCATCGCTGTCCACTTCACTGCTCTTCTACTGCTGATCCACAAATCTTTTCAAGCACGTGTTTTTCACCATCCTTGGCACCCATAGGATAGACAAGCAATCATATCACAGAACAAGTGAACATATGGCTATAAGTGGGGGCTAGAGAGAAGGCTCAGTGAATAAGGTGCCTACTCATAAACCTTGTGACCTGAGTTCAATCTCTAGAACATGCTAGAAGAAAACTGACTTTTAAAAGTAGTTTTCTTTCTTCCTTTCTCAGAGGGAGAGAGGGAGGGAAGGAGGGAGGGAAGGAAGGAGAGAGGGAGGGAGGGAGGGAAGGAGGGAGGGAGTTAAGCTGTACCTGATAGCACAAATCTGTGTTCCAGCTATTCTGGGGGTTCAGGCAGGATTGCAATTTTGTGGTCTGCTGTGAACTACTGGGCAACTTAATGACACCCCCCCATCTCAAAATAAGGAAGTAAAGAAAGTACTGGGGATAATTAACTTAGAAGTTCAGCTAGTAAGAGTGAGGGGCTTTATTTTAGAAAAGGCAGCCAGGGAAGGTGGTCCTTTGAGTAGGTTCATCGGGAAAAGCAGGAGTAAATGTCGTAAAAGAGGATCCTTGGCAGAGACAGAGCAAGCACAGTGACAAGCTTTAGAGGCACAAGAAATGAGCATGTGTGCCTCAACCACTGAGAAGGCCAAAAGTAGCAGGTGGTCTCCCAGGGGAGTCTCAGGCCCCAGATGCTACAAGGAAATGGCGAGCATCCTCTGAGTGAGGTGAGGAACCCTGAGAGAGTGAGGCTGGTTAGTGATATGATGAGACGTGCATGTTTGAACACCCATGATGACTGGGAATGGGGAGAAGCAGATAGGCTCAGATAGGCTCGGATAGGCTCTTATGTCAAGCTATGTCTGAAAATTCCAGAAGGTCTCAAATTATGAACTGAGATCCCAGATTTCCATTTCTAAAATGAAGGTAGCAGTAGTCCCTTATAGAGTGGTCAGTAAAATCTAGTTAGAAAAATAACTGCATGAAGGACACACAAGTAAACAATGTATTTTTACATATAAAAGAGTTTTAATTATTAGCATTTCAATTTTCCTACTTTTTAATAGCTGAGGAAGAATAAATTTATATCTAAGTGCCTGGGGAGATGCCTTAGTCAGTAAAGTGCCTGCTACCCAAGCATGAAGACCTGAGTTTGGATTCCCATCACCCTCATGAAAGCAAGGCATGACAGTATGTGCCTGTAATCCAAGTATAGAGATGGGGGGCTTGGTGGTAGTGGAAGCCTTCCTGGGCTGGCTGGCTGAATGAAAGACTCTGCCTAGAAAGTGAGGCAGAGAGTAGTTGAGGGAGACACTAGATGGTGACTTCAGGTCTATACACACGCATACATAAGCATACATAAGCATGTGTGCACATATGCAAATACTGTGTATTTTATAGTCCTGTGAGGCTGCAAACTCTCTCTCTCTCTTTGTGTGTGTGTGTGTGTGTGTGTGTGTGTGTGTGTGTGTGTGTATATGTGTGAGAGAGAGAGAGAGCACTTGGGTCTGTGCCTGTGGTAACTCAGGAATGACATTGGAAGTCATTCTGGATGGATCTACCCTTGGAATTATAGGCTGCTGCCATTTCTGCACAGCATTATGCATGAATTTGGGATCTAAAGTCAAGTCCTTTTGCTTGTAAGCTATCTCTCCAACCTAAGACAGCCAGTATTTTATGCTATTTTCTGTTACCCAAATGTGAAGGTAACACATGTACACTTGTGTGTCTGTATGTGGCTATCTCCCTTATTGTAAGTACAGAGCATGTGAAATGTTTTAAGTCATGACTTTGTAAATTAGACCTATCTTAGGTATACTATTAGATATATAAATTGTGTGATATATTTTTCGAGAGAAAAACTATCACAGAAAAGGAAAACAATGTGCCCTTGCTCTGGTGAACTGTTTGTACAAATCTATATTTTCAGGTACCTACCCATAGATGTGTACCAAGAAGATAATCTCAGAAATATTTTTTTATTTTTATCATAATACTCAATTTTAAGCATATTTTGGGTTGTTCTACACAATCTGTTTTGATGATTGTCATAAAATTTTCACTTTCTTACAAACATACATTGGGTATAATTGCTTAGAATGTAATGAAAGCAAAATTGAAATTAAAGTTGGTAGTATGCTGTTATTATTGCTTTCTTCAGTTTTCTGCATTTCTTACACACCCTGAAGTCCTTCATGACATGTTAAAGGCTGGCTTGTTGTTCAGATGTCCAGTGATGGTGGAACTAGCCATAGACGAGTACTGGGCTGTAGACTGTATTTGTGAATTCTCTCACAATTAGGGAAAGGTATAGCTTTAGGTAATTATTCTTAATTTAGAAAGATTTTATGGAATCAGATTAATAACTGATACTTTAAGTAAGTGTTTAGAACACCTGAATAGTGTGTTTTTTTTATCAAAAATCCATTAAGTCACTAACAAATAAACCAATTACTACCCTAATAGTGAGACACATTTATTGAATGGGCATGAATTTAAAGTGACTAAGTTCTGATTTCTGCCCAGACACCTCGGTTTTGACTGAGAGGAACTATTTTTTTAATGCGTGTGTGTATTTATGGTGCGTATGTGTTGATCTCAAGATTAACTTCAGGTATCTGAACTCACGCGCCTTCTACATTTTGTCGAGACAAGAGCTCTCGCTGACTTGGAACTTGGCCAAGCAGGCCATGCTAGCTGTCAACAAGCTTCCTGGTATTGACGTATCCCCACCTCCCATCTTGTTATCCTAGGATTAAAAGTATGTACCACCATGCCCAGCTTTTTGTGTGGGCTCTGGAAATCCAAACTCAAGCCCTCACACTTGCAAAGCAAGTATTGTACCCATTTTCTCCTCCACCACCCCCTCCAAAGAGAAATACCTATATGAATTGCTTTTGAGAAGTCAGAAGTAAATCTGATATCATATAGATTAACGCAGATTAATAGTTATCACTGAATTTGAATGACTTGATGTTTGGGTAGATTGCATTTCCCATTAAAGTTTTAGTGTTTGTTTTAATAACATCAGTACTGTAAACCTTTTCCATTGCTTCCATAATATTCTACAATCGTTCCTTTTGTCTTTCAAGTCATTTCTTGGCACTTATTCTTTTCATATACATGTATATGAGGGGTGTGTGTGTGTGTGTATGTGTATGTGTGTGTGTGTGTGTGTGTGTGTGTGTGTGTGTGTGTGTACAAGTGTGCACTTGAATATGTGTATGCCTATGGAGGCCCAAAGATAACCAGAACTCATCCTGGATTGCTGTTCTACTTTATTGCTTTGCTTTGGGGTTTCCCAGACTGTACCTTCTAGAGCTGGAATTACAAGTTGCCTGGCATTTTTATGGATCCGAACTCAGGTCCTTTTGCTTGTGAGGAAAAGGACTTAACCACTGAGCCTTGTCCACAACACCCAGATGCACTCTTGAACTTCTGACCCTCCTCTTCAGCATATCCTGCCAGCTTGCACACCACCAAACCAGCTCTAGATTTAAAAAAAAAAAAAAAGGTATCTTCTGCTTCCCTTTTTGTCTCCTTTCATGCCTTCTCTTCCTCTCATCCATCACTATTGTAGTGGAACTTGTAGAGTCAAGAAAGATGGAATTCCCATTCTACAGAGATTCCACATCTAGTTGACCAGGAGAGCCAAATAAATCATTACACTATAAGAGCATATAGGCAGTGAATATTTGCGTGAAATGCAACTGACCAACTATATTCCCAAGTGTGCTTGCTAATGACCTTGTGTTGTCCAAAGCACATTTTCTAATCACGGCATTTTGTTAGGGTTCCTAAATGCAAGGCCAAGCAAAGCATTCTCATCTGAGCAGTGCAGTGGGTGGCCCTAGGCTGGAAGTGAAAACTCTGGGTTCAATTTTCTGCTGTGCTGCTGCTATCTCTGTGAACTTACCCACAACCTCTCTGAACCACAAGTGGAACATTCCATTAGCCATGTAGTATTTCTGAGCGTGCACAGGATTTGAAAAATATATTTCAGTTGTATTTGGAGTTAGCATTACTTTTTCTCTTATTTCTATTCCCTCTGACTATTAAATTGAGATTATAGGCATCACAAAAAATCTATATTGTTAAATAAGTCTATATAGGTCTGTACATAGTTTCAAAATAACTTCACACTGAGATACATTTTGTTCGTGTGTACACTAGTAGTCATAAACTACTATTAAAGAACTTTTAAAATATTATTTTACTAACACATGGACATAAACCTTCCTCCCCATGAATATAGTCACAGATAAATGTGAATTTGATTAAGTATCTAAGCAGCATTATATGATAAACAGATGATTTTTTTGGCACAGTCATATTAGTTTTCAATATGACAAATATATAAACATTAAAGAATTCTAAGTTCATATTCTTTGTAGCTATAACATCAAGCATGCAGTGGAGTGAGGTAGACTTGAAGCCAAATTCATTTCACGTTTCAATCCTGACCCTGCCACTCACTAGTCATGTGGCGTAGGCGCTCTGCCTAATGCTCTAGCTACTTGTTCTTTAAACTCAAAGTAACTCTTCCTTGGGTTGACTTTAAAGTTCTACTGCATCACCATTAACTCAGTGCCTTCAGCAAGGTGATTAGGCTCAGGACCATATATCCTTTGTTATCATTATTTTTTTTCTAATTATTATTATTTGAAATCAGTGGTTGCACAAGACAGCAATTCTCAACTTGGTACTTAGTCTTGGAAACTATTAGTGGGGAAAAATGTGTGAGAGGAATTCCTTGTTAACTGGGAAGCCTAGGTGTGTAGAAGGCACTCTGAGGCTGCCAGAGAGACAGGCCAACCTTGGAGGTTACATCAGGTAGGCAGGAATTAGCCCAGGGGCCGTCAAGAGAATGAAGAAGCTCCTTGCCTGCCCTGGCAAGCCAGCCTGGGAAGCCAGCCTTCTCCGTTGGAAGAGGCAATGTGAGATGCAGCCCATCTTGGGAACACGTTTGTGCAAATTCAATTGAAGCAGGGACCTTGGGACTTTTGGAAGTCAATCTCTCTCTCTCTCTCACATACACACACACACACACACACACACACACACACTTATGTACATTTCTACACTTGGGGGCATCTGTGATATATAGTCCTCCTCTTTTGTACACTGTTTCTTCAGAGATTTACAGTGATGGTAGGATGTGAACCAACTATGATATTCCACTTTTCTGGTGAACTCTGAATTCTCCCAGCAGCGAATGAGGTTTTTATAACACCAGTTTTGTGGGATGACACCATCTTGTCTTGAGCTCCATTTGGTTCCTTTCAGCAGATTTTGATGGTGAGTTTTTTTTCTGTCACAGACAATAGCCTAAAGAAAGGGTCTCTGTGTCTTTCCATGGCGGAAAAGAGGAATGATCATGGATCTCCACACATATTAACTAGTGTGGTGACCACTCATACATATTCATTCCACAGTCAGACAGTACAGCAGTCACAATGCCTGACACCTCACTACACATGACTTTATTTTCCCACCATTGCTTTGCCCAGAATTTTGAACAGCTACATGTCCAACTTTAAAGGTCCTAATTATTCTTCTGTGGAAGTACTTCCAAGACTCTGAACATAAATTGTGGTGACCCAGAATAATGGAGAGAATTTTCAAGCATTTTTAATTTGCCACTCATGACCATTATGGCTCTCACAGAAGAGAGGACTGATAAATGCCTCCAACAAGAAATGGCCAAGCCACACCATGTCCTCTTCCTCTGTGTTCCTTGAATTTAAGGATCAAGGCATCTTACTCATGACATCACTGTTGCCATGACAAACAGAACCATCTGCCGTGGAGTGGAGAAGCCAGTCATTCCCTAATGTGCAAAAATGCTTGGTTGGACTCCTGAAAGTTATTTGGTAGATCAAAAGTTCCACTGCTGTGGAACGCAATGAGCTCCATGTGTCTGAGGTACTTTGAGCAATATTGCACGTCTTAGGAGAACGAGGGTCCCATTATTCTCTAAAACGGTCTTTTACTCATGATAAAATTCCCAGAGAGGCTCTTTATTGCCTTTTTAAATGTTTGGCATAGTCTTTAGAAAAGGTCTCTCTCTCTCTCTCTCTCTCTCTCTCTCTCTCTCTCTCTCTCTCTCTCTCTCTCTCTCCATTTATTCTTGTACCATTATATGTACATCTGATAAGCTGCTGTCTTGCTGGTTAGATTGTGACAACCCATAATGCCAAGAAACTTCTTGTCCTGATTTTATCACTATCTTTATAATTTCCTTATTAAGGGTGATGGCTGTGGTAGTCCCTGGAAGAGTCATTTCCCTTCAGTCACCAGTTGGCTCTGTTCTCCAGAAAGACACTCCGGGTATCATCACCTTCCCACAATCCTGGAAGATCGCTGGATGTATTTTTCTCCCCTCCACATCCACAACCTAGGTCTCAATGGCAGCTCTCCATGCCGACCCGGTTCTCCGCGCTATTTCCCGGGTCGGTGCTTGAGACGCTCGCGCTTCTCTCACTGCTCTGGGCAGCCACACATGTCAGCAAGGCCCCCGCAGGGAGAGTTCAGATCTGTTCCCGGCTCAGATCCCAGCACGTCTCCCCCACAGGATCTGGCCTTGCAAGGACTTGGGCTGCCCTGGGAGTCATGAATCACTGCTTTATTTTTTTAGGCCATATGTGAGTTAAATTGTTTGATATAAATCATACTCTCACAGCGCCTGTTTGAAACGGGAGAACCATCGCCTGCCACTCACCACTGGCTGCTCTGTGTCTGGATCCAGAGTGTCTCATGTAGAAATGACTACATTTTTGTGACCAACCTTTCCAGACCCATTTCCTTGAACGTGAACCAGTGTTTATTTTGGCTACAGCCCCACTGTAGTCTTGGCTTCCCATGCCAACCCAACACAAAACTCATAATTTACAAAATAAAAGAATGGTACAGATGGAGGTTGTAACTTGGTCTGCTTCCTCTGTCTCCCCAGAACCACCCACTCCTTTCCTCTGCCCCCCCCCCCATTTTTTTTTTAAATTCCACCTTCTTCTGAAACCAGGGATGCAGTGTTTGTTTAAAAATGTACTGGCTGATGAAATTTTCCACTGCTTGGCATGTTGGAGGAGGGACTGTCAGGAAGGGAAGAACGCTAACTGCTCTGCCTTTCATGCTGGCAGTTCACTTATTACCAATTCAAACCAATTCCTTCTGGCTCGGATCCCATACCCCCAAGTATTCCAAAGAGAAAGAAATGAGGAAAATCTCCATCATGATTTTCTGCTGTTATAAACTTAGGATCTCACTTGCCCTAAGTGGATCCTTTTAACTTTGTCCGTGAGATCTGGATGCTGGGTAGACATTGCAGGATGTCAGTGGATACTGAAATTATTTGTTCTCATTCTGCTCTATCAAGAACAAACTGATGATTTAAAAATACATTTATGTTTAATGTATTTCTATTTTTTTTTCTTTTCTTTGTGGCTGTACGCACAGGGGAACAGCAAAGTAAGTTCTCTGTCTATTGCAGCTCTATGTTTCCCCTGTCCCTCTCCTGTCCCTGCATGTGTCTTGAGGGTTTCTATGAAATGGCATGATGATCCTGTTATGGTACATGATTTCTTGGGGCATGCAAAGGTTGGGGGAAATGTGTGTGAATGAACACAGTGGTTGTTCTGTTTTCAGCTTTTGAAAGGGGAATGGTTTGCTCTTCATGACTGGTTATTGAGCAGTTGAGGAATTTTGATATAAAGAAAGAGAGCAACACTGAGAGCAAAGGTTATAAGGGTTTAACAATGAGGTTTCCTCACAAGACGATATGCCAACTTGGTAAAATGCAGGGCAGCTGAACTTTTTGACCAAAAAAAAAAAAAAAAAAAAATCAAAAGCTCTCATGTGAATGGACAATTATGAAAACCCCAAACTGGAGTCTTGAATAGCAGTATGGCTGGCTTTGTTGGCAAAAGCAAACTAGATCGGTGCTCTGGCTTTGAAGGTGCCTTGAAATGGATGGAGGAGGGGCGGGGCTAACGTTTGACTTGGCTTCTGCATTCTTGATGAATTCCAGCTGCATGAAAGTGGGAGGGCGTGGGGGAGCGGGGGAGAAGCCAAAATGTGTATGATGGATTTATGAAAATAGGCAACACACATGATGATAGAAATTATTTTAATGCTGTTATTTCAATAGATAAATGAGCAATTTGTCATTGATAGGGTTATTTTGTTTAAGTTTTCATGTGTCTTTTCCAAAAGATTAGAACTACTTCCCGACTTATTTCAGAAATTGGAGGGTGACATAGTTGTGGAAGATGGTCTTAAGTTTGGCAAAGTAGTTTGTTTTCTTGTTTTTCATTTTGCTATGGCGATACATTAGCCCTTCATCCTACCAGGTGGCCCACTTAAAGTGGGCCTCGGTGAATACAATGAGAATTGGAAAGAATCTGTTATATAAGAGTTGGCCTGCATTCTTAATGCAGCTGGAATTCATCAAAATTGCTATTCATAAGCCATACGTATAGAATGTAAAACAAATGTGGGAAATCTTTTGCAGTTTAATTTGGTGGAATGTGCTATTATGGAGTAAATTGACATAGATTGAAAAATGTGTCACTTTATAAATTTATGTCTTGGTATAACCACTTATGACCCAAGTAATAATATATAATGAAGTTAAAACATTTCCAGAAATGCGCAAGATCAGGATTTGTGAAGAAGTAAAAAAGGAAACTCAGATTGCATAAGGTACATTAAAAAAATAGCAAGATAGTTTACAATATTTATAGGTTCTTTGAGAAAGTAAAGGACAACCTTTCTAGATAATTCTATCTCAGTTAAAGATTAAAAAAGAAACACATGGGCTTAAATGTTAAACCTATACTTTTAAAAATAGTATTTAGTATACTTCTGTGTTTGAACGCTAAGTGTGTTGAATTCTGGTATTTGCATTTCAATGAATCTGTGTCTGGAATTTTATATGCCATATCTGTTGTTTGCAAACAAATGGAAAAAAAAAATAGCATGCGAAAGTCCACCCCTCTGGCCTGGGTTAATTTTGAGTACACTAATGTGAGGCTGAGAGTATGTGTTGCATTTCAGAGAGCCAGCTGGTGACATTGGGGGGAGGTGCTAACTCTTTGCCCACTAGAGAAGCATTCGTGCTTTGTCTCTTACTCCAGCAATTCACTAATGACTTGAGTGTTAACAAAATTCTCACGGCTGTGTGGCAAGAGTCATGCATTTTCTGTGTCTTCCAGACAATAAAATGTTCCATTCAATGAAGTTTGCCGATGTTCAGATCATTAAATGCAGAGCACAAAAAGCTAAAAAATTGGGGGTGTAGGATACCTCAGCCAATAAAGTGCTTTCTATGCTTGGATTTGATCCCCAATCCTATGCTTATAAAAAAAGAAAAAGAAAAAAGAATGCCAGGTGTGGTATACTCACTTGTAAACATAGTGCTAGAAAGGTGAAGGCAGGTAGATAGATCCCAAGGACTTGCTGGCCAGACAGCCAAGTTTACTGACATACTTTGGTCCAATGAGAAACCCAGTAGTTGTTTGTTTATTTACTTTTAAAAAAGGTAGATGAGGAATGATACCCCAGGTTGTCCTCTGGCTTCTAAACACACACACACACACACACACACACACACACACACACACACACACAAACACACACCTCAGAAAATTCTGAATTATTTCTCATCACAGCTCCTTCCAGGGCAATATGGAAACCCTTTCAGGGCCCCTGTTCCCCATCTGCAGCATGAGCACCAGTTCTGATGCTGCCCGGGATCTTCGTCTGTTGGTTAGAAGGTAGCACTGGCTGAAGGCTGTCAGAACTGCACATCTATTCTGTTCTGATTTTTAATTTGGACTTACTTCTGCTTTCGACTGTATATGCTATGCATAAGTGATGGCTTATGAAACATATAATGCTGATACTTTCAAAGTGTGATCATATTGCTGACCATAAGCTCTGGCATGAGCAGAAAGTCCCCTCCAGTCACAAAGAGCACATCTGCATGCGATTTCCCTGCAGCTGTGAGTTTCAGTATAAATGGAAAACTCTTCAGTGCAAGCTCTGCTGTCTCCAGAGTATAGATCTGGGCTCTTCAAAAGGAGAACATGAGATTCTTCTTTCCTGCTCCTGCTGGAACGACGTTTTTGAGTTGTCCCTAAGGCAACATACCTGACTTCTTGCCTGTTGTATACATGGGCCAGCTGTAAAGCATGACTCATTGTTTATTTAGTACATTGCATTTTATTATTGAGGATATTAACCAGATTTTAAAAAGAGTGAAATCTGCTCAATTAATATTTCTCTAAATAAATGACATAGATTCATTACCCTGTATACATACATTAAATGTAACGCACATGTACATACACACACACCAGGATGTTTGGAACAATCCTGCTGTTCGCTTTCTTGGTGACAGCTAAACTGATCTCCTTCATCCATCTTCAGCCTATATTAAAGTTGGTGAGTTAATCTTCTTCACTCCAAGAAAATTAACTTCTACAAGAGAAACACATTTGGACTTACATGATGAATATATAATAGACTGAAACACTAAGGATTACATTCTCCTTGAATAATTGTAAGTATGGTTATTTCTCCTGAAAAAGTTATTTTCCCCTTTGTAAGGAAATCACAGTGGCTTGGGGAAAATTTTCTTTCCAAGCTTATTACTTATTTTTCCTTTTCGAAATGTTTATCTGTTGGCATGGTGATATTTTAAATTGTTCAAGGTAGAGTCTGTCTTCTCTTCAATGCATTTTCCTCAGCCGTGGAAGCCAGTGTTGTCCTTAAGAAGACTGATAACATCCTGAGTCAGTTTAGGGATGTAAACAAATATACAGCACACAGAATGTTTGAATGTGTCAGAGAGATCATTTCTGTTTTATTTAACTTGTTTCTTACATACAAAAGTACATCAGAATATCACTTTCAGATCTTACGCTTTCAGATAAAAACTAAATTTCATGCTTGGTCCAAAGAGAAGCCATTGTTTTTTAATGTCTTCTCAGAAGAGGCATTTCTAGAGATTTAGTGAACTTTTAATTTTATTTCTGAAAAACGAAATTGATTAAATAATCTTTATTACATTCAGCCAATTTGAAACAAAGCAAACCTTAAAATATTAAGAAGAAAATGCTATGTTACAAGTTCTCTGTTTTTTATGATGTTGGTACATAACCACAATGAAATACTAAAGAAACCTAGGTTTAAATATTAATAGTTCTTAAAATTTTAAGTTATAGGATAAATGCATTGGCCTCTTCCTTATGAATCTCTTATTGCCATTGAAAGAGAAATTTATAATCCTTTTACCTAACTTCAATCTTTTTAAACCAGAGGATTTGCATATTTCCCCAAAAGAGATTTAAGGTTTACTGTATTTCACTTGTA
Organism: Typhlomys cinereus; assembly: GCA_023101885.1. NCBI lineage: Eukaryota > Metazoa > Chordata > Mammalia > Rodentia > Platacanthomyidae > Typhlomys > Typhlomys cinereus. Next base: position 8,030,241 of record JALPQD010000025.1, on the reverse strand, counting down.
AAGAAGAAATTGAACAGATGTATTATAATCAGAATTGTAAACTTGTAGTATCTTTATTTAGGTCTAATTCAATTAAATTACAGTGTACGCATAATAAAGAGAAGAGCCTTTATACTTAAGAAAATTAGGACATGAAAGCAATATTTGAGAACCTATATTTATACCATTTAAAAATTCTGGAACTGTGGCTGGAGAGGTGGCTCAGAGGTTAAGCCTCTGCCTTGCAGGCAGAAGGTCCTGAGTTCGGATCCTAGACCCCATGTATAGATGCCGGGCAGAAGCGGTGGCGGCCTGTGTTTCTAGTTCACAGGCAGAGCCTGTGAATCCCGGGGCAGAGTAAACAAGGAGGAGATGGAGGTGGTCCATGGTGATTCCCGAATTTGCTCGTGGTTACGCACACACACACACACACGCGCGCACAATTGAATAAATAATATTAAAAAAATTTAAAAAATACAGTGATGTCTGAACATATTTGAGAAGGTCAGTGGACTTCATCAGTGTCTGTGAGTGGGGAGAGTGATTATTTCTTGGATTACTTATTTAGAGGTCCTGGGTGCTAACAGTCATTTCAAAGACAATTTGCCAAATCAAATGACACCAAAGCCTACACAGATGGATGTTAAATCCATATTGATTCATCATACCTTTTTATGTTAGACCATTATTAACTTCTTTTTCACCACATATAAAATATCATTGATAGCCACTGAAACCTGACACTGACTTATTGGTAATATGTGCTGTATTCTTGGTTGATGCAAGGAGCAGAGGGTGTGGTGTTGCCCTTTATGTCACTCTCTGATGTTTAAGTTGCATGACTGAAGGGCAGAACATCTGAGCAATTTAGTGTATAGTCACCTCAATTAGGATTTTTAAAAAATAATGTGCATCCTTTTTTAGCAAATGTATTTCCTTGGATTTAAGAAAAGCCTCCATCTGGTTTACCAAGTTTATGCATGAGCCAGTAAGGATATCATTAAAGTTAAAAGAGAGGATTACAAACACACTGGCCTCAGGTGCTACTTTCTTTCCACGTGTGCATGCAAATGAATTTTCTCTCAATCACTGAAATGCCAGAAAACCTTTGGTCTTCTTTTAGCACAATGACATTAAAAGAATGTTCCTGATGCCTAGATTTTGAGCCCACCAACTCTAATCATAACCATTTGGAGGAGAGGGGAGTTCAGACGCTGGCAGAAGACTTTGAAAAGTATCTGGGAATCTCTATTATGTTTTCAAACTTATTGAACACGCCAGATAGTCACCAGAGCTAAGTGAGAATGACCTGCAGCTGGGAAGCACATAGTGGGTAGTGGCATGGGGGCTTCTGAGGGGTAAATGGTGCTTGATGTACTTTTCATCCTCTAATGCTTGCAAAGTGGGGTGACTTGTGGTTAGCAGAGGTTGGTGGTGTGAGCATCATAGCTGTCTTAATCAGCTTTCTCTTGCACTGTTAGGTACATCATCTTTTGGAATGTGCTATGTTTATCCCATGGAATGGTTTAATCCTTCCTGAAATATAAAAATCAGCTTTTGGCTTTTCTTTTGTAGCATTGGAGATTAACCCTGGACCTTGAGCATGCTAGGCAAACATTTCTACCACAGAGCTATACTTCAGTCCAAAAAGCCACTCTTTTTTTAATTTTTTTTTCATTTTTCTTTATTCAATTGCGTGCGTGCGTGCGCGCGTGCGTCTGTGTGTGTGTGTGTGTGTGTGTGTGTGTGTGTGTGTGTGTGTGTGTACAACCACGGGCGAATTCGGGAACCACCATGGACCACCTCCTCCTTGTTTACTCTGCCCCGGGATTCACAGGCTCCGCCCTACCAGGACCACAAACGCAGGCTGCCCCCGCTTCCGCCTGGCGTCTATACGTGGGATCTGGGATCCGAACTCAGGACCTTCCGCCTGCAAGGCGGAGGCTTAACCCCTGAGCCACCTCTCCAGCCCCCCAAAAAGCCACTCTTTATACCTGTTTTGAAAGCAGATCATCATTGGACAAGATTTTAGAAGAAACGCTGTGAAAAGTTTTCTTTTGAAACTGAAATGTAGTTAACCTTTGGTTGGTTTGTCTAGGCGATAACAGCACAGTGAACTCACATCATACCACCCAGGAGTCAGTATGCAGGCTTTTTTGTTTCTTAGTTCATCAACTGGACAGAAAGGAAAATGAAAACGGATGTGATTGGACAGGAAGTAACTTTGTTTCAGGAGACATATAGAGCAGTCCCCACTATCTATAGGTTCAGCTACCTGTGGCAACAGAAACCTAAAGTTATTAAGTGGAAAAGTCTAGCAATAAATATTTCAAATGTTTGAAATTGTCCACACCTCTGTGGACTGATGAAAAGCACCAGCATCCTATTCCGCCTGGGACATGAGTCAGTCCTTTGTCCAGTGTACAAGGTAGCTGCTCATCAGCTGCACAGTAGCCATGTCAGCTTATCAGGTTGTCACGATGTGCTAGTGTTTGTGTTCAAGAGCACTTGTAACAAGCCTGGCGATTCAGGTACTTTCACAGTAAATTCAAGGAAATGTCCTGTAGTGCTTCACGTAAGTGGAGAAGTTGGGCCAGGGAGATGGTTCAGCTGTGAAGCTGCTTCTGCACAAGCACAAGCACCTAGTTCAGTTCCCAGAACTAGTGTAAAAGAAGTTGGGCATGCTGATGTGCTCTTGTAATCTCAGTACTGCGGTGGTAGAGACAGGTGGCTCCTCAGTGGGCCCTGGTCAAACAGACTAGCTTGATTGGTAGGCTTTAAGCCAATGAGAGTCTATCTCAAAAAACCAGGTGGAACAGCTCCTGAGGAATGATACCTGGAGTTAACCTCTGGCCTCCACACACACACAACCACATGTGCATACACACACACACACACAGATCCCCACACTCAAAACCACATGTACACACACACACACATACCCCACACTCACAACCACATGTGCACATGCACACACAGATCCCCACACACAACCACATGAACACACACCGCATAAGAGCCCCCCCACAGTTACATTTGTGTACACATACAAACATGCAAGGTGAAGCCATGATCAGTTACCTTGGGAGACTATCTCTACATAGCTTTCATTGTGGTAATTTGTTATATTTTTTCTGTGATTGATTTGTTAATCTCTCACTGTGCTTATTACACCTAACTTTATAAATTAAATTTTATCACAGTACATATACAGAAGGGAAAACATCTGTATAGAGTTTAGTACTAGCCAACCCTGTAGACATTCACCAGGGGCTACTGTAAAGATGTAGAGGTATTGAATATCTAATAAACCAGAGTACAATAAGGGCAACAGGCATTCTTAAGAAATATTGCAGGTTTAGTTCCAGACCTCTGCAATAAAACATATGTCACAAATGAGGTGAGTCACACAAATCTTTTCCTTTCTCAGCACATATAAAAGTTACATTTATATAATATTAAAAATAAATAAGTAAATGTTACATTTATGTAAGACTGTAGTCTATTAAGTATACAATAGCATTCTGTGTAAAAATATGCATACCTTAATTTTAAAAATTATTGCTAAAAATGGTAACAGTTATCTAAACTGTTGAAGAAATAATGCCAGTCAATGAGCCAGCACAGGGCTACTGAAAACCTTTGATTTGTTAAAAAGCCCAATATCTACAAAGCACAGTACAGTAAATATAAATCTGTGCCACGTGTACTCCAAAATGGATCCAAACAGAAATTAGTGCTTATTTTACAGGCAATTTGAAATACAATATAAATGAAAGCACCATACAAGAGCTACCACAGGATATTACCATTATTCCATAAGGAGAAAAAATTGTTTTAAATGAAAGATTTACTTTTAATTAAAAAGTATAAGAACAATTGGAAACTTCAGCAAAGTCAAAAATAAGTTAATGATTATTGCCAAAAAAATAAGTTGGAAAATAACAAAAGCATGAAAGCTTAAACTACATACATATATAAAGTCTTCATATGATTAAACAAACAGTTAAATACAAAAGACCAATTAGTGAACTATTTGTAGCATACATGAGAAAGGATTAAATATTCTGAAGATATAATTCTATTCTACTTATTTTTAAGACAAAAACCAATTTTAAAAACCTCTAATGGTTGTGATTAAAAAGAAATTTGTACAATCTAAGTGAATATTCATTTAAGACCAGTTAACTGATTACTAAACATTTGGTTCAAATGATCTTTGGTCAACCAAGAATTGTCAGTTTAAGCTGCAGACGGTGAGATCTGGTGTGTGAACTTTCAGATTCAGAGATATTGGGAGGGGCCGTTGCCACAGGTGGCAGTGGCAATGAGGAAGCTGTCCTCTTGGCCTCCTTGTGGCCCACTGTGGTCCAGCCTTCCTGGAAACTGGTTTGGTGATGAGAGTTAAATGCCAGAGTAATGTGCATAACTCATGGTCTGCACCTATTACAGCCAATGCACTGCACTTTTATATTTGTGAAACTGTTTGATAATTATGGAAAGGAATTTGTGGAAAAAATATTCGGAAACATTGTTCATAATTGCCAATGTTTAAAGATACTATCAGTGTCTGTGCCAATTTAATAGAGATATCAACCTGACAATTGAAGTGAGGCTTTGCACACAGTTCGGACAAGGCCCCAGCCAGGCGGGGTTGGCTTGGCCTTGCCAAGGTTTTGCTACGGCCTTGGCGGTCTGTTGGGAGAATAGGAATCAAGATTTTATTCTTCCTCCCTTTTTTTCTGGAGTTGAAATTGTTGACTTATTCTTTTCCTGCTTGCTACCCTGTTGTGCTTTTAAAAAAGGAAACTAAACCTGAGATTAACGTGACCCTTTTGACCGTGTTGTCTGTTCAGTTCTGTGCCAAGGAAACAGCTGCCCCAGTCTTCCATGTCTGCTCTAACTCATTGGCAGAGCAGAGATGCTTCAGGCAGCCCAACATTTTTCAGTGAGCATTTCTCCTTTACCCAGAACTGAGGTTGTGAACTCTGGATGTGTACCTGTGTACGTGTGTATGTGTACACAGGCGCTAACCAGTTGTTGATCTGTGTTCTGACTTAATGGTGACTTGACTCTGTTGTACAGTTACTTATGTCATCATAATGATTTTACTCCTAACTGTGACATTTTTATCAAATGTGTGAATAGATACACAAGGATTGGTAACAAAAAGCAAGTGAGGCTTTGGGCACATCTGTGAAGAACTGACAGTTAAGACAAACCCTAAGCAGACCAGTAGGTGATCAGCTAACTGATATGAGACCCAGCCCATGGTGGGTCAGACCATTTCCTAGGCATGGATGAGATGGACACATCTGATTCAATATGTTGGCAAACTTTGATAGACTCACAGACTGGCAAATGAGGTTTGCCTCTCTCTCAGAAATTCCTGTGAAGGTGCTATGGCCAATTCCTTCAGCTCCTGTTGTTGATATGAACTCTTCTGCCAAACTGGGCTACATAACCAGAATCCTAACCAAGAATAAAATCCCTTGGTCCCTTAAATGGTTTGGTTGTGTATTTATCAGCAATATGAAGAGAAACAGTAATGGCACCCATCAGAGATAATTAGTGAAATGAAGTGCTGGGAAGCAATTTCCAAATAATATAGATAGTATAGTACAATGTAAATTCCAAATAATATAGATACAAGTAGAATTGAAAGTTTTCAGGAGAAATTAAAAGAACAAATAAAACACATGCTCACCCTGGATAGCATTACTCACCTTCGCTCTAAACTTTGAACAGGATTAATCTGTTGGCTTACATAAATTTGCGGAAGCTATACCAAAATGTAAGTAGCATCAACAATTTTAATTTTTCCTTCTGTGTCACTCTCTGCTTTCTTTTGCTTTTAAGATGTGTAAACAAATTTTAAAAGGAGACGATATGTAAATGGAAGACAGTGAAAGGAATCAACAAAATGAAATATTGAATATGTAGGAAGATAACATAAACAAAAACATAAACAAAATTAATTAGAGTTTTATGGCAGATTTCCTAAGAAAGCCAAAGTTAACTGTGGAAATTAAATAGAAATTGATATAAAACATCCTAGATGTCAAATTGGACATTATTATGTAATTCTCTGTATTATACATATTTTGTAATGAATATGCAAATTTTAAAACCTATATCCTGTCTATATAGATACTGTTTTCTCTCACTGAATTTGCATATTTACCAAGTACTATGTTTTTACTTTATTGCTTTATTTTTTAGTAAATCTACTAAAAGATGCAGATATGAGTCTGAATGCTTAGGTTCCCTTATGCCCCAGACTCTGAATAGTTTCTTTGCTTCAAATTCACAAGTTCCTCGGTCCACAGCCTCCCATGGTCCTGGGCCAAGCCCTCTCCCTTAAATTCCAGCCTTGTCCAGATTAGCTCTGTTGTTTGCTGTGATTAGAGGATAACACATACCCTCTGTTAAAAAGTCATTTCATGGACTAATTTCTTGACCTTGTTGTATTGGTATTTTTTTAAAAAAATCTCACTGATGTTTAAGGTTGATAGTGTATTTGCCAATGAAAATGACTGTAAAATTTAAAAGTCAATTCAATGATGTAGAATCCATTTGTGTACAAAGTAATGTATAAGTAGGAAGCTGGAAACAAAAATAATAATTAGAATACTATGGTCAGAATTAGAGTTTCTACTTAAGAATGCCCATCTCATGGAGGCGGTCCATGGTGGTTCCCAAATTCTTCCGTGGTTCTCCACACACACACACACACACACACACACGCACACGCACACACGCACAACTGAATAAATTAAAAAAAAGAATGCCCATCTCAGAGGAAAAGAAAAAGTTCTGAAGGCCATTGTAATGACTAGACATTGGAAGCAGAGACAGGAGGGTTGCTGAAAATTCAAAGCAGGCTGGTCTATATAATGAGTTCTAGGCCAGCCAAGACTATATAGTGAGCCCTTTTCTCCAAAGCTAAAACTTTTAGTTTCAGAAAGTAAGCCATGAACAACATTTATTTTGTGTTTGCTAGCCACTACACCAAACACATTCCATTGGAACCAGAACAGAAAGGCATAGAAACATTAAGTATCTTGTCATGTGAACTATATTTAAACACAAACTGATTAAAGCCAATGACATAATCTAGTGGTGAGCAATAACCATAATTTAAGGGGAAAATAAGTTTAAAAAGGGCATGTAGATAAAAACTAAGAAGACCAGTGTGTTTGTTCAGGAGAGGAGCATCAGAATTGATGATGGAATAGGAAGGGCTGGAAGTAGAAATGGAATCAATCAGGACATATGTTGGTAAGCAAGTCGACCCTTGATTTACTGATAATCTAGATTTACAAAGTAAAAGAATGAGGAAAAAAAGATTCTCAGATAATGGGTGATGAGTATGTGTTCATGCTATTTGATAAGCTGACTGGGACAAAGGAAGGAGCAAGCGATCGAGATGTCTTGTGCTCACTGTGTTTAGTCAGGGATGCTCTCGGGACGTGCAACCCCACGAATCTCAGGAGATCCACAGCAAGATCATCTCTTGCTTTTCATGCTTCTTACTTGACTCAGGCCTGCAGGAGTGTTGCCAGCCACATGGCACAGGAAAGAACAATCACATGCTGATCATTATGCTCTTGAGCGTGTCATCTCCACAGTTCTCTCCTTGCACAACACAAGTCACGTGACCACGCATACATTCAAATTGTGCACTTGGTATAATCCTTGAAGGAGAAACAAATGTCTTGATCACTTTCTTATAATTCAAGTGGCTATACCTTCTAGTCAGATAAGTCTGTAATTCTAGAGTTCAGGGTCAAGGTCTACAGGTAAAGATGTTGTTTTCCATTTAAACAAATGTTTCTCATTTGGGACAACCTCAATCCCTTATGGACATTTGGCAAAGTCTGATTGTCAGACTATGGTGTTTCTATGGGAATCTACAGAGTAAAGTCAGAAATACTATGATTTATAGGATACCTTTCACAACAAATGATTTTCCCATCTAATGTGTCAATAGTGTTGAGGCTAAGAAAGTCTGACCTAACTTTAATGAGTATATGAGAGCCCCTGACTTGGTCTATACACTACATCTGTAACCTTCATTATCTGATTTCCATTCTCTTAGATTTAGCTAAAGAACTGTAATCTGTTCATACCACAGGCTCTGGCTGTCCGCAGCCACACTTTTTTTTTTAATTTTAATACATTTTTTATTATTATTTCAGCTCATACAAACTTAATAGGTACACCAGTTCCCTCCCTCCCTCCTCCTCCCCCCGAACCCCCTGCTCTCCCTCCCTTCACCCCTCCCGCCCCATCTCCCTGTGCCTCCCGCCCCAATTCCCAGAATCTTTCTTGTGCATGCCTGACTCTCCTCTGGGCCTCCTCTCCGATGACGTACAAGGACCCAGTGGCATTTCCCTGAACCCTTTCCTGTGTTCCCCTTAAGCGCAGCCACACTTTTATCATATGTAAGGCAGTGTGTGCTTTATGTGTAAACATGCCCTCCCTTGTCTTTAATGCTTTTATGTGTGTTTGTGTATATTTGCATGTGTATGTGCTTGTGGAAGTCCCCGTGGGGTCTGCTCTTCTATCATTCTTCACCTTAATTTTTGAGACAAGATCTCTATCTCTCTCTCTCTCTCTCTCTCTCTCTCTCTCTCTCTCGCTCTCTCTCTCTCTCTCTCTCTCTCTCTCTCTCTCTCTCTCTCTCTCACTGAACTTGCACCTCACCACTTGACTAGACCAGCTGGCCATTAAACTCCAAGGATTGTATTCTGCCTCTCACTCTCAGAGCTGGGATTACTGACACATTCTGCCATGCCTAGCTTTTACATGCGTACTGGTGATCTGAACTTGGATCCCCATGCTTATGTGGCAGGCACTTTGCCAACTGAGCCATCTATCTCCCCAGCCCATGTTTGTCTTGGGAAGTAGCGTAACACAATGCAGATCGTCCTTGCTGGGCCTATCATAATTAAATAGTGAGGGCTTCAGGGTCAAGGGCTGTGAGTGTTACAAGCAATTGCCTTTACCAACCCTTTTTCTCAACATATGTCTTCTATTAAATGAGGAAAAAAATCCAATTTTTGTAAATTTGGGTACCTTTTATGTGCTTCCACTAAAAGCCTATTTCAAAATTGGTATTCCATGAAAAGAAGAAAAAAATTAGGGAAAAATCTGTATTTCAGTATTAGAATATGAAGTAAAAATAGACTCAGAAAGCAGTGGCTAACATCTGAGCCTTTGTGGAGAAAATGTGTCCTAATTTCCCAACTTTACCAACACAATTGCTTCCTTTCCTAGTGGCCCAGCCACTCAAGTTATGGGCCATCCAATAGAACCCTTTCCTGACTAAAATAGCAATGTGTTGCTTGCCAATCAAAATCTTCTTAAAAGTCTCCAGAATGTAACCTGAGCAACTGCAGCTAGGTCCAAAGATCAAGCTAACACCATCAGTTTGCTCAGTCCAGTCAGAGTCAGCTTTTTAAGCATAGAAGTAAAACCTTTCTGCTTGAGTCTTCTGCTTGACAAGAGTAGGGAGGTCAGTTGTGGAAGTCAAGTGTTATGAAGGCTGTTGATAATAATTTCACATTTCCAATTCTTGCAGACTCCGAAGAGGGTTATGATTGTGATGAGTAACAGAAGTAAAGAAATAAAAAATCTGTACTAATACTATAGATTTGTAGACTACAGCGGTTGACATCTAAATTCCAGCATGGGTTCTACAAAGTGAGAGCTGTCTGTGGTCCAAAAATAAAGATAGTGTATTACAGCTGTACAGCTGGTTAACAATTAGAAAGGTCTCCTAGACAGCATAAAGGCAGGATTTAAATTTTTAGTATCAGCAAGGGAACATCAGACTTTAGATTTGGTGGAAAAGAGGATATCCTGTGTTGGTAACTTGTATATTATTCTACTATGTGTTACATTTGTTGGTTAATGATTTGTCTATTGTATGTCTTCTTAATTGTCATTCAGGCTCCGTGAAGACACAATACCCCTGTGATTTTGATAACTTATTATATCCCTAGAACTCAGAATAAGTATCTATGGTGCAATCCAATGAATGTACATGAGTGATCAAAAGAACTAGTTGAAAACTGTGAACAGAAGCATAGTTCTGAGGGCAGAAATAGGTGGTAGTCAAAGGACAGACATCATGGGAGATGTTAGAGAGAAGAAAGAGCAGAAAGTGATACCCAGACAGGAAGCATACCTCCTGAAACCATGAGCTATCTGCCAGTCATTATGATTGACCCACCTGCAATTATTCCAGTCAGTTCTCTGACAAACACTAAGCATTTTGCATTTCTAAACCATCAACGTGCATTCTTCTTTGGGGTTGACTAAAATGTAAATTACTAGTATTTTTTGATGTGTGTGTCAGTATCTGTAACTTAAAGCTGATCGATGATGGAGGGAAACAGGGATAAGTACTCAATATGCTTGTAAAAGTAAAAAAAATTAAAACACTAAGAGTGAAGAGACCTGAGGGAGCCCTGGGGTCCATGAAGGCAGATGGGCAGGAGAGTAGGAGGAAGTGGGATGGATTGAAGAAAGGAGGGAAAGAGGGGTGAATGGGAGAGGGGGTAGAGGGAAGCTCAGTATGCTTGTAAAACTGAAAAAATAAAATAACTTAAAAAAATCTGATTGAACTTTTTTCCTAGTTCAGTCAATACATTTGCGTCATGAGAATACAAAGAAGCGCCTTCCAATGTAATTGTCAAAATGGGGATATCAACATTATTACAGAAATGAAAAGCTTTAGAATCATTTTGTGTCTTCACTTTTATTCTCTGTGCTCTGGGGAAGCTGACCCTCTCCTCAGCCAACACCATTTCTTTATCATGTATTTAACAGTTATTTCTTTAATTCTGAGCTCCTGGACTTTTATTCTCTCTTATGATTACAGGCTGATTAAATATGATATATTTTACAAAGGAGAAGTACAAACACATCTGAATTTCCTATTTAGCAAATGTTTATTTCATCCTATTTGCTACTAAATATCTTTAACTTAACTGAATTCCCAAGAATGCTTGTAAAACAATGATTCTCTGCTAAAGATATGTATGTCGATGTGTAGAGACATAATTAGTTGTTACAACTGGACTAGGGGTATGACAATGTAGTGGGTAAAAACCAAAGATTATGCTAAACATCTGGTATGCACAGGACAGCCCCACACAGCAACAACATGTCTGGTTTCCTGAGTGAGTTCTCTAAAGTATCCTACACTCAACCTAGCTAAGACATATACACAATAGAAGAATGCTTTGTGTATGGCAAGCATTAATTTCTCTTTCCAGAAATTAAAAACAAGTTAGGCCTAGTAATGTTAGGAAGCTGTTAGAAAGTCACATATCAGGTAAGTGAAGGTATTTGGATTTAATTTAGACCAAAGTTTGAGTTCATGTACATTCTGTATGTGCTTGTGTGTGTGTGTGTGTGTATGTGTGTGTGTGTGTGTTGTGTGTGTGTGTATAAGTGGGTGGATAGGTAGATGTGCATAGGGTGAATTTCAATCTAATTGATTATTGCATAAAATGTGGAATGAACATCATTTCTCGCATGCATTTCTGATTATTTCCTTAGGGTATATTTATTCACACAGAGAGTATTAAAGCACATGAATAATTGTGTATTTTTTCTAATCACAAATTATGTATTGAGTTTACATATTATAATGCGTGTAATTACTAAAACCAATTTTAAGGGTTTGATTTGTGTTACCACATTTCCTTCTTCCCTAAAGCCGGAGCAATACTATTCAAATTCTCAACATTTACCTAAGATAGACTGTATTGATTTGCATTTTTTACCTTTTTTCAATCTTTGGTACTTTACTAACTTATCTTTTCCTTTCTCAAAAAGAAATGTCCATGCAACTTAGTTTGTGCCCTTTAACTTCAGATCTACTGAGTCTTCTTATCAGAAAAATACAGAACTAAAAACTCATAAGGGCCTAGTCTGAGTTCCTATCTCATGTAAGTTGCTCTAAGCGTCTGCCTTCATTCATTAAATAAATCTTGGTGACATTCCCTGCCTTACAAAGACAAACGGGGCAATATTTTTGAAATAAAGAAAACAGTGCCAGGAACAGCGTAAATTCTCACAAGGCTATGGCTGGATTCATTATCACTTTTTATGTATACACTTTGTGTCTTCTAACCCTTCTGAAAGTTTCATACATGATTTTGGACCTTCAAGTTGCTTCAAATCCCAGCATCACCCATGTATCACCTGTGTTCCAAATGTTCTGTTTCCCCAGGATGTCGTGAAGTCCCGAGAGGCATCAGCGGGCTCCCCATTTGCCAAGTTTCAGCTCAGCTCTCAGGTTCGGGCTTTGTCCATGGGCTGGCACCTTTCTCCAGTCTTCCCTTAACACTAGGCTCTCAAATACCCAACTATACACTCCTGATTGCTACTTCATTTGTCCCCTCCATGTCTGGTTTCCTGAGTGAGAGTTCTCTACAGTATCCTACACTCAACCTAGCTAAGACAGGTACATGGCATATTAGCCATTAAAGAATGAAAAACAATGTGAAACTGTACTTCTGAAGTTTATGAAATCATTTTATTGATTAATACCCCTTTGCATACACACCTTTACAAAACTTTTAAGGGCTCAGGAGATGGTTTATGGGTCAAAGCTTTTGCTTTAAAAGAAAAAGAACCTGAGTTCAGATACCCAGACCCCACATAAAAATGCCATGCAGATATGGCAGTGGCTGCACTTCTGGCCCTCAATGTGGAGTCTGGGAAACACCACCAGAACAAAACACTCTTAGAAGGTCGAGCAATACAGGATGATTCGCAAGTCATCTTTGGGCTTCTACAGACACACTGGTATGCCCACATCTCACACACACACATTATATTGGATGGATGGATAGATAGATAGATAGATAGATAGATAGATAGATAGATAGATAGATAGATAGATAGATAGACATTATATACATATATATATACATGTATGTGTGTGTATATGTATACATATATATAAAAGAAAAACCAGTTACTTACTGTCTTCTCATATCACCATAGTCAGAGAGCCATGAGTATCTCTTGTTCAGTGTTTCTCAAAATCACTGTCTCTCTGCCCTGCATTAAACATAGCCATGTTAGCAATTTAAAAAAAATGCAGAGTCCTGGGTACTTGCAAGTCCTCAGAAATTGAATGTCTGGGAATAGCATCTGAAAAAGAAAATCCTTTTAAGTGGACTGCCCTAGTCATTTTGATAACCTCAAAAATTTTGGAATTGCTACAAATAATATTAACTTGTTAAAAAAGGCATGTTATGTTTTTCTGTTGTTCCTATCTTAGTTCCAACAGCAGCCAGAAGATAAATTACAAAGCTATTAAGGGTTTCCTTCTGTCCCCATAGAGGAAGATCTTTTTCAACCCATTTGTTTAATCTGTTTATCCAGAAGCAAAATGACATGATGGTAAGAATCACATCCAAAGTCCAAGGTGACCAGAAAGAAATTATTTCCTCCTGTCCCAAAGTCATCTGTCATCCTGCTGGTAACCAGGAACCTATGAATGGGCTTCGTTCACAGCTCAAACACTAATGGTGGCATTCAGTTTCCTCACTGAAATCCACTGTTGGCAGAGTGCAGACTGAGAGGATGGTTGAGAGAGGTCTAGCACATTTTCTCATGGCACATGATCAGAGCAGCCTTGGGCCATCGGGTGTGCCCCAAGAGCTCACCCCTTGCTGTAGATTTATTTGTTCAGAAAAGTCATTACCATAGCACTTTGTATTTTTGTGCTAAGCAATTCTGAAAACTTTCAGGGAGATTTTCAGTTTTTAAATCCATGATAAGAAATGCATCTGAATTTGACACATGTACATAGGCAAAATGTTATGTTTTGACCTGTACTTTTGGTTTTCTTTATTTGGGCCTTCTTGGCTTTTACAGTTGTTATGTAGCCTAACAGTGGCCTGTTAAAAAGGTTATCCTACTTTAATCACATTGGTGATTTCCATACTTTTTATCTGCCAAGTTTGACCAGGTTGTTTATTGACATTTGCTTTTTTAAGTACAAAATAAAGCTTGATGCCTTTGGAGGAAAGCATGTAGGGGAAGTTCTGGTTGTGAAACATGTAGTCATGTTGAGTATGCCAAATCTTAACTGTTCAAAGTATTCTTTTTCCATCCTTAGGACTATTCTGAGTCTGTGTCTTGCTTGCTAAGTTTCCATCCTGACTTTTGATAACTTTGGACATAATGTTTATTGGGAGAGAGTGAGGGTGATGTTCCTGTTTTTTTTTTTAACGCAAATCTGTTTGTTTCGTTTTTTTCTTTGCCTGCTTATTTTTCCACTAGTCTATGCCTCAGACATTTATCTTAGCTCATGTTGGCTTAGCAAACTCAGTCTCTGTGGATTGTGCCAGTCCCACCCTCACCAAGTCATTAATATCAAAAAGTCACTCACCTGCCCAGGATCCATTCATGGGGTGGCCTACAAGAGTATCTACCCTGTCAAGATAATGTTTTGTGGCAGCTTTTTCTATGCTCTGCATATAAATCAAAGCATCCATCAGGGCAACAAATACCTGGTGTTCTGCCATCTTTAGGGCAACAGATTCCCAAACCTTCCCCACTGTTGTTAGTACCTCTCTCCCAGACTGTTGCTCCCCTGCTGAGTCCTCGCAGACTGATTGGATGGCTCTGCTGCTATCTCCAGGGGTATCTGTCCTGACCTCTTAGGAGCATTGCCTGATTATAGCCACTGACAAAAGTGGAATATGTGTCAGATGGCTTCCCCGTCATGGCCACGAGCTAGTTACCTGAGCCAGCTAACTGAGAAAAAGCTTGCTATTTAGATGGGGATTTAGAGGTTTAAGGTGAAGATCAGGTGGCCTATTGGTTTGGTTTCTGATTAAGACAGAAGAAAATAATGATGGGAACATGAGTCAGAGAAAATGCTGAATAAGGAAAAAATCCTACAATCCCCTTCCTTCAAAGCACTCCTCTCTGCTCCCCAAAACCTTATTGCCTTCCCACTGGATCCCACCTTTTAGAGGTCCATAGCCCCTCACAGCACCTCCACGCTGGGGACCAAGGCTTCACATATGGACCTTTAGGGGACATTCATCCAAACAATAGCGAACATTCAATGAATTTGCAGTCCAGTGACACAAAGTGAAGAATAAATTATATTACCTACCCGTTTTCTTTGATTTGGATGATTGTATCTCCCTGATGTAGAGTATCAACACATTTCTATAGTTTAAAAAGCGAGTGTAAGCATGCGCAGAAATTGTAGAACACAGGCTAGAGAGATGGCTCAGGGGTTAAGACTCTGTCTCGAAAACAGAAGGTCCTGAGTTTGGATCCCAGGTCCCATGTAAAAAATGCCAGGCAGAAACAGCAGCAGCTTCTTGCACTTCCAGCCCTGGTGGGTAGAGCCTGGGAATCCCAGAGTGAAACAAAAAGGAGGAAGAAGCAATCCAGGATGATTTCCAAAGCCATCCTTGGTCCTCCACAGGGATACACAGTGCCCTCTGCCACACACACAAGCGCGCGCACGCACTTATACACACGTGCGCGTGTGTGCGTGATAAATTAAATAAATAAATAAATAGTTTCATCGCCTCTTGGTAATCTAGAATTTCTCCCTTTTTCCTTACTTTTTTTTTTTTTTTAGGAGGAGGGGATCCTGAAAGGATATTTGAAAGTGGGAAAGTCTTAAAGAAATCTGAAATATATTTTATTCATCGAGCTAAAAAACAAAGCCACAATAGTTAATAACCTTGGTTTCAATGCAGTGAGTTTTCTCACAAGTCAGCTCCTGCCCAGGGCAAAGGAGCTTACAATCTGGGGAGCCTCTGAAAACACATACACATGTACACTTTCACCTCTAGGACTAAGCATCATCTTATTAACGTAAAATAAGGACTTGCTGATGAGACAACCTGTGCTTGAACAAAGCATTGTGGGCAGCGGGCTGGGAACTAGGGAACATTTACTGCTCTTCTTCCCAACAGAGGAGAATTTCTTTAATCATTTAGAGCATGTTTTATTATGCTCAGCCTCCCCTATTCCTCCACCCTTTTGCCAGGATGTTCTTAGAGACCAAAAAACAACAAAATTCCCAAAGCTTTTGCTAATTAAAATGAGAGGAACTGAAACTGCTATATATTATGTCAGTTTCAACCCACATTTAAAAAAAATAACTAGCAAGACATAGAGCTGCAGATTGCTTTGAAAATGCATGATTTACACCATATTCTTGTAAGTCGATGCAGGCCCAGAACATTTCATTCATAGCTGTAGTGTGTCCTGTAGGCCGCCCTGGGAGCTGTTGGTTCTCCCAGGGACCAAGCAAAAAGAATTAACTCCAGCCAGGCTTGCTTTTTTATGGGATGTGGCTTTGAGCTTCAGAGGAACGCAGCACGGTGTGAATCGTGGACACAAGTGACTGAAAAATCCTCAGCCCGCTAACAAAAAGCAGACTTTCTTCCATATTTCTTCCAAGTGTTCCTTTCACATGTGAGCCTGAGATACAAAAAATTCTGGAAAAAAAATTGCAAGGAAGCCACAGTAGTTCTTGCTGTTTGGGGATTTCCCAGAGAAAATAATCTTGTTCAGAAAGTTCCTCTTTTTTGCCAAAAGATTTATTATATGATCGGAACAGCCCAGCGAAGCAGACAACACCATCTCCATTTTATTGTACATGTTATTTACTGGGGTTTCCCTGAAGAAAGCTTAAGAATTCTTTCCCTATGAGTCACTGACCAAATGACTTTTTTAAAAAAACATAAACTTTCCTTCAGCTGGTCAATTTGGAGCACAATCATCTCATCTTCTCTTCACTTCAAGCTGTGTTGCCTTCATCTGTCAGGGTTTATGTCTACAGCCAAGTCCAGCAGCCTCGATATAACCAGTTGCTTTCCATTTGATGCTCAAGTGTAGGAGAACGGCAGCCTGGCCAGGCAAGATGCACAGACCTTCGTCCTCGGAACGCAGCTTGCCTTGGCACAGGGCGCCTCCTCCGTTTAATTTCTGCTGGAATCAATGGGATGGAAATTGCACCCTTCTTTGCCAAGAACTGTTGGTGGTTGTCCTGCTCAGGTTCAGGTCCCTTTTACCACAGTTGGGTGAGTTACAAGGTGTCCTCTGCTCGCGTCTTCTTAATCAGAAACTGTAGTGATTGTGCTCTGCAGCAGCCGAGCTTGCCGACTAAGTGTGAACACCTTCTCCAATGCGTCAATGTGCATGTTAATTACGGTTTTATATTCCGTGGTGGGGGAGGCCCCATAATTACAATTGTCCATTTTGAAGCAAAAATGTTGTTGTAGACAGCGTCTCTGAACCCCTTCCCACCCACTTTCCCAGTGGCTATAAGAAGCCAGCTGTTGCCAAACAAGTGGTCTAGAGTCCTTGCTAATTACTGCTTTCCCCAGCTTTTGATTCAGAGCCCAACTGACGGCGCCAGAGGCTGAACCACAGTCAGATCTGCAGGCCCTGGATTTGCCAAGTGGAATCTATGCAGTTTGTTTCCTTTTGCTCAGTGTTTTTATGATGAGACTCGACTCAACTCAGGCGAACTAAGCTAGAATTGCTTTAAATTATTAGTGGCTGGCAATTTAAATACCAAGGAAAGTTGCTGTGAGAATTCCATACTCTGCTTCTAAGGGTGTAGGTATGTACCAGTATCCACAAAAGCTTACGTGCGAATACATCACAAAATATGTTTTCATAAAGATGTTCTTCCATTACTTTCTACTGCATGCACTTATACCAAAAGCTTTCATTCTTGTGTCTGCTGGGAACTAATATGTAAGGAACCATATTCAAATCAGATGAGCCGAGCTATCATCTTGTAAATATACAAATTTGGAAAGTAAGCAAAATTATATTCATGGAGGAAATGAGAATTGCCTTTCTAGAAAATCCAGAGATATTTGCCTACAATCTAGAATGAATCAGAATTATGGCTTCAGTTTCATCACAATTTAAAAAAAACACACATTTTTCAAAATGTTCCTCAGATGTGTCTTGCTTGCTCCAGAGAAGTAAAATGATTGTCCTAAAGAAAGTACTGCTAGAAGGCAAAGCACATCTCAACAGTGGTAAGTTCAAGACTGCCTAGTGATGTAACTCCTTCCTATTGATTTATACTTGCAGATATCTGGATAGAATGACAAGTCAAACCTTTCATAGCCAGTAGGACAGAGTGACTAGAATTTTAGCTGTCAGTTTTCTTCATGGAGGAAAGTATGAAAATTATGATTGATTTAAAGAGCAGAAAATCACAATACACACACACACACAATTCACCATTAGACTAAAATGCCTCCATTAAATTTGCTAAACATGTGTTATGGGCATTTGTGCACATATGTGCATGTGTGTAGAGCCAGATATTGGCATCAGATACTTCCCTCAATCACACCCCACCTTATTTTTTGATAAGGTTCTCTCACTGAACTTGGGGGTGTTTTCAATTGCACAAGACTGATTGGACACTGAGCTCCAATGATCCTCCTGTCTCTGTTTCCCCGGTGGTAGGATCACAGGTATGTACCATGAAGCTTTTTCATATGGGTGTAGGACTCAGAGTCGGGTTCTCCTGCTTGCATGGCAAGCACTTTAGATTGAGATAGCTCCCTAGCTCACAAATTCAATTTAACTTTTAGGTATAGTTGTGTTACTTGATTCACTTTTTTAGTTTCACAGACCTATAGTTGGCACCTTCTGTGTGCTCCCTATCATGCTCAATTCTGGGAATACTGCTTGAACTTATCTCCCAGTCTATACAGGAGACTGATATGAACATCATTTAGGATCATCTTGTATAATTGTCATAATTATTATATCAGCGAATAGAGATGAGAGGTACCTTATGCTTTCCTTAGAAATGCTTTGCAAGCGATTTTGGAATGGCATAGTCTAAAATTTAGACAAATGGGAATGTATTGGGAGACCCAAAGGGAGGTGGTTGTGACTGCATGAAGTGCGTGAAGATGTGCAGAAGAGGCTAAGGAGTGGGAAGGTGGAGAAAAAATCTGGTGGAATCTCACATACTGTGGGCAAAGGATTTAAAAAAAAAACAGGTTGAAAGGTTATCTCAGGGGTTAAAGCTTTGCCTTGAAAGCAGAAGGTCCTGAGTTCAGGTTTCATGCAAAAACGTCAGGCAGAAATGGTGGGGACCTAAAATTTTGGCCCTGATGGGAGGAGCCTGAAAAATCCCAGAGCAAGGCAAAAAAGAGATAGCAGCAATCCAAGAAGCTTTTTCACATGCATGCAAGAATCAGTATCTGGTTCTCCTGCTTGCATGGCAAGTGCTTTAGATTGAGATATCTCCTTAGCTCAAAAATTCAATTTAACTTTTAAGTATAGTTGTGTTACTTGATTCACTTTTTTAGTTTCACAGACCTTTAGTTGGCACTAAAGGATGATTCCTGAAGTCACCCAGGTCCTCCACAGTGACAACAGTGCCCTTTGATACACACACACACACACACACACACACACACACACACACACACACAGTAGATAAAGTTTAAAAAAAAGAAGCAAATTTAAAAATAAAGTCCAAGGGAAATAGAATGAGGTCAAAGGTGGAGTTGGATGAGGGTTAACAGACTTCCGAGTTGTTAGAAAGGGCTGAGAAGAGAATGGAGGAGGATAGTTTTCAAAGAAGAGAGAGTGAAGTTTTCTCAGGAGCACTGTGATGCTCATGGAAAAGTGGACAAATGAATAGATTACAGTGTGTTGATGGCATCCCAAATAAAGTGACCTGAAGATGTTCAACAGTATGTGCAAGGGGCCAGCAAGACAGGCGATGGCACCTGCTGACAAACTTGGCAACTTGAGGTCCATCCCCAGAAGCCCATGTGGTAGAAGGATAAAAGTGACTTCCAAAAGCTGTTCTCTGACCTCCAGCATCATGCTATATATTTGTGTTTCCCTTCTCCCTCCCACTGTGTCTCTCTGTCCCCCAAATAAGAAAATGAAGACAAAAAATGCTAAAAATATAGTATTTATGAATTAGTAGCATAAGTGGAAAATATCTGAAATATCTGAAATATACTTTCTTTATGAAAGTATAAACTATTTAAGAATATATATGTGTAAAAAAACTAGTGGTAAAATAAGGAAATGATGTTTGTCCTCACTGATGATGAGAGAAGGTTGGGAAAGAACTGACGGATGGTGCCATAGGAGGATATGAACTATTTTGAACATTCCTGTCTTTCATTTTGAATGATAAATCCACAGGTGATTCTTTCATTATATAAGTAACTAAAATATAAATAAATAAAATGTGTCCATTCATTTACTAATGGTGATTATGCTCTGGGAATCAAGGATTATAGTTCTTCTAATTTTGTATGCTAAGAAGTTCACTGAGGGCAGTAGGAAGGAAGAGAGAATTTTTTTAAAAAGTTGCTAAACTCTATTAATTCTCTCAGTCATGAAGTACTGCAAATTCCAAATAGAATCATGGTTGTCACCATCATCATCATCCTAAGCACAGCACAGTAAAAATAGAGTGTACCAAAGAAAATAATATCTTTTTAAAAAAAAAAAAGACAAAAATTAGGTCAACTACAATGGAGTAGATTTATACCATTGATTAGTTAAGATCTGTAAGATCATTTAATGCTTGATAGCAGATCCAATATTCAGATCCATGTCTTTTTGATTCCTATATCTTTATTCTTTCTAATATTTTCACCAAAACTTCATCATACATTCAGCCACATAGTAGTTTGTCCACTAAAATGTATGCAAGTCAGAAGAATAGCCAAGTTTGAAAAACTGGAAGAAAAGTTAGCAGCAACCTCTTTAACATAGGAAAAATTCAGTCAAATATTCTTAGGTAGAGAACAAGCAAACAAGATTATTAATGTTTAGTTAATTCCTAATTACATACCAATCATGATACTGCTACATTAAAAATGCCGATTTTCTCACAGCCAATATTTATTGAGTTTATATTTCTACTTTGGTTGATAGAGAATGATGGAGGGAAAGGTTGAAGCACATTTGCTCAGTCTTACCGAGTAGGTAAGTTCAAATTCTAGAGAAGCATATGAATCCTGCCAGACCATATATATATTCTCAGTGGTGTTGTGAGTAGATGAATAACTTACATTGCCTAACTTTTTTTCAAAACAGAGCACTTGTTGTGTAAACCCAGTACTGCCCTTCCTGATGGCATTAAGATCTGTGCTTCTTTCAAACTTTTCTGGACCATTTCTAGAGTTCTGCATCCTCGCTGCCTGCTTCTCTACTTGCCATCTCCTTGACATCCCAAACTGACTATTTCTCAAAAGTTTTGAGTCCTGGCTCAATCACTTTATAGACAAATTACTACATTTGGAAAAAAAAAACTTTTACTCGTTTTTATACAAGGCACAATTCATAAGATCTTTCAATACCAGCAGAAGACTCATCTGTTTCAATATACATGGAGACCAGCAACTATTAATAGCAGAGCATCATACTGCTGATCAGTCTAGGATATAGAAATAAGGGTTATCATTCTATCATTCACACTTGAAAAGAAAAGAAAAAAAGGAAATAATATATGCAGGCTAACTAGAATTATCCAGAATTGATTCTTGTCTGAATTTCCAGTCTCCTAGATATTAAGTACAATTCACCTCTTCTTCTTTGTGATGACTTCAGTCCATTTGCATCTCCTGGCATTCTTTGAGTCATTACCCTATTGGGAGAGTCTGTAGCCCTGTAGAACACTTAAAACGACTCGGCGGTTCCTATCAGAACTGGGTTGTTTGTAGGTCCTCCCTCCCCCATAATTCAGTGTCTCAACAAAGAAAACTCACTGTCAGAAAAATATTACAGATGCACCACTTCAACTCACTTGGTTTCAGAGACTTCCACAACATTTTTAAACCTTTATATTATCTGATTTGTGACCTAAAAAACATCATTTTGGAAGCTGGAGAGAGGGCTCAGGGGTTAAGACTCTGCCTCTCAAGCTAAAGATCTTGAGTTTGGATCCCAGGTCCCACATAAAACGCCAGGAGGAAACAGCTGTGGCCTGCACTTCCAGCTCTGGTGGGCGGAGCCTGGGAAATCCCAAAGTGAAGCAAGAAGGAGATAGAAGTGACCCAGGATGATTTCCGAAATCACCCTTGGTCTGCCACAGGGACACACTGGTACCCTCTGATACACACACACACACACACACACACACACACACACACACACACACAGGGTAAATAAATGATAAACCAAAATTAAAAAGAAAACATTTCAGAAGTCTGATTCTTCTCTGACTTTAGAATGATAAGTATAGCACAACATTTTCGTGTTCTAAAACAAATGCAAAACAGGATTACTGAGTTCCAAAGCCTCACTTCATGGAAATTGGTGACTTTCTCCAAAAGTCTATTAAATTTTTTAATACAATGAGTCCCAAGAATTTTTTTTTCATGTCACATTGTTTGGCAGCAAAAATTTAGCACTTTGAAAGAAGCCACATGGTCTCTTGTCTATGACTGTCCTACACATCGGCCTTACTGAAGTGTTCGACATCTGTCAGTATTTCTAGCATAAACCATCAGTTCAAAAACATTCTTCGGGCTGAAACTTGATATATCAGATCTCAGTTTAGAAGTTCTTGTGTGCTATCAGGAAAATAAGTTCTGGTATTTTTAAGTGAGAGTCATAGAAGGAAACAGTCTAATTGTTTCATTTCATTATGTCAATCTCATTATGTCATTTCAAGACACCCTTTCAAGCATCCAGAGGGTAAAAGGAAAGCAGACTGCTTCCTACCTGAAACAAAGAGAAAATACCTAAATGGACAGTTGTGAAGTTATCTTCACACTGCGTTTCTGAAGTGGAATGCTTCATTAGAAGTATATGACTGTGGGGCTGGAGAGATGACTCAGGGGTTAAGCTTCTGCCTTGCAGGCGGAAGGTCCTGAGTTCGGATCCTAGACCCCACGTATAGACGCCGGACGGAAGCGGGGGTGTCCAGCGTTTCCGGTCATGGTAGGGCGAAGCCTGTGAATCCTGGGGCAGAGTAAACAAGGAGGAGGTGGAGGCGTCCATGGTGGTTCCCGAATTCGTCCATGGTTCTACATACATACACACATACATATATACACACACGCACACACATACACACACAATTGAATAAATAATAAATAATAAAAATATTTTTAAAAAAGAAGTATATGACCGTATTCTTAGTAAGATGGCATATGACCAGAGGTCAGGGTGTGTTCACCCCTTGGCAGCTGAGAATGAAAAACTTAGGTGGCAAATTCCCATCCTTCTGCTCCCTACATCAACCTATATTGATACAATAACCTTAATTTTGCCAAAAGCATCATGTACACTGATGGATTGTGGTTTTATACAGCTTTAAAATACATTAGCCCCAGTATCTTGAAATTTCTCGTCAGAGTACAGCTGTGTGTGTGTGTGTGTGATACTGGACTCCATGCCCTGATTGATGCCATGTACTTCACTTAGCAATAACAATGCACTATTGAACCTAGAGTTGACACTAGGAATCTGACTGTCACCATAAAAAATTCATGAAGCATTCCAGTTCATTTGTTTGTAAGGATTTGTCTATGAAACTGAAGAGACTAGATCTTAAAACTGCCCACATGCTTAAGATAGAAACATCATTTCAATGAATGAAATCATGGTATTTTTCACTTGGCTACAGACAGTACCCTCAACATTCTATTAATTCTATTGTAGTGTAAGTGTAATAACGCACTGAGTAAAAACTGTACTTTAAATTCTGAATGTGGATCCAGGGCTGGAATGCAATGTGATATATTTTCTTTTTATTTTTTAACATTTTTTATTATTATTTCCACTCATACAAACTTAATAGGTACACCGGTTCCTTCCCTCCCTTCTCCTCCCCCCAAGCCCCCTGCTCCCCCTCTCCTCATCCCTCCCTCCCCATCCCCCAGTGCCTCCCCCCCAATCCCCGGAGAATCCTTTAATGTGCATGCCAGACTCTCCTCTGGGCTCTCCTCTCCAGTGACGTACAAGGATCCAGTGGCATTTCCCTGAACCCTTTCCTGTGTTCCCCTTAAGCATAGGAACACTACTGTGGCTGTCAATCCCTTGCCTCCAAGGATCTTGGTGCCTTTAGCAAATGCTAGACTTTGTGGGGTCAATAGTGTGTTTGGACATTGCGCAGGGCATGCAAAATCCAATTATGATTGCTTCGGCCCTAACTTGTGTGGAGTATCTTGCATATCATTGCTCCTCCCATCCTTGTGCTCTTACAATCTTACCGCCCCCTCTTCCGCAAATGTCCCTGAGCTTCAGGATGAGGAGAGATTAGGCTGGCCTAGTTCTAGGTGGTTGCTATAGAGTCTCTGAAGTTCTGGATTGTGGTTTGTTGATTTTCTTTTGCAGTTTTGCTGCTCCTGCAATGCCCTTCACTCCATCCTGATGGGTATTGGATGTCACCCACTGGCCGGAGATAAAAGCTGTTAAACTAGAGTCTTGTTATAAGAGTATATTCAAAGGTAGATGTAATAAAAGTAGGAAACCACAGTGAGGGAAGGGTCAATCACCCATTTGCAAAATGGTTACTTTTTATCTGCCAGACTATATGCCCTCCCCTTCTGGTGAGATCATACCCCCTCAGTTGTAAATGATCAGGAATGAAAGTCTGTGAACTTAACCAGATGTCTCATTACTTACTTGCAGTCCTTGATGGAGGCCTATTTTCTCTGCTGTAACATGGTCCCCTCTCTCCTTGTTTCTGGTGTGGCCCTCCTGCCCCATCCCTCCTGTTCATAATCCTTGCAATTACTGTAGGTATTACAGAGATTTATCTTTGAGTGTCTCTAGGTGGGCTGGGTGGGTTTGGTACTAGGAGCCACCTATTAGGGAGTACATACGGTGCTTAATTTTCTGGGTCTGGGATACTTCACTTAATATAATTGTTTCTAATGACATCCATTTCCCGGCAAATTCCAGTAATTCATCATTTTTGATGGTTGAGTAGTACTCCATTGTATACATGTACCACATTTTCCTTATCCACTTGTCAACTGTTGGACATTTGGGTTAATTCCATTACTTTGCTATTGTAAACAGTGCTGCTATGAACATGGTCGTGCTTGTGCTATCGAGGTGAATTTTTGCTGTATGTGGGGTTATTCCCAAAAGTGGAATCGCAGGGTCATATGGCATTTCAATCTTTAATTTCTTTAAGAATTTTCAGACTGCTCACCAGAGTGACTGTATGAGCCTGCATTCCCACCAGCAATGTAGGAGAGTTTCCCTCTCTCCACAACCTCTCTAGCATTTGTTGTTGTTTGTATTGTGGATTTTTGCCAACAATGTGATATATTTTCTTGATGCAGGGCAATGGCAGGCAAATCTCAACTCACTTTCAGCCACTCAGTCACAGGAGGGAATTGTGTTGCTCAGGAGGTTAGGGATATTAAGGACATTTTGGTCTCAATTTTACAAACTCATGTTGGTTTTATTGGGTTATATAGACTAACCATAAGCTGAAAAGCAGCTATATTTGTAATATGAACAGCCCCTTTTCCTTTTTGTATAAATATTAATTGGAAATAGAAAGGCAACAGATGAATAGACCTTATGCATATAGTCAGTCTTCTGTACCAGTTACCTGTGTAGTGCTTTTTTGGACCAAAGAGTCCCAAAATTACTACAGCATAATCTCCAAGGGCAAAAAAAAAAATCCCTAAGAACATAACAAACAATGAAAGTTATGCTAAGATTGAGTACTGAGCACCTTATCATACTTGTTCACCTGAAACTCACTTGGCTACATGCATACAGATATGTCTCTCGTGGCTGTTCAGGAAACACCTCTGATAAGTGACTCTGCAGCCTCAGTAGTTACAGTAATAAGAAAAAATGATGGCCTTTATTTCTTTAGAGAGTATGGTGTGCCCTTAGAAGATATAGCCAGAATGACTGATGCCCCTGGCTCCTAATATATCTGCTTCTGCATCACTCTCCAAGACCTGTGGGCATCGTCTGGCCTCTGAACCTGGAGCACACTGGGCCCTTTGAGGATTTAAGTCAGTAAAATCTAAGTGCAGATACGACAGTTGCAAATCACTTAAAGTGGTTCAGGAAAACACAGAAGGTGTCTGACTATGTACTACATGTTCTCATGAAGCACGGTGGAGCAGTCTCCTGAGATGAATCCCTGTGCTCTGGGGGGTCCCATCTCACTCCATTTCTCCACACCTCCCTCCATTGTGCATGGCCCCAATGCTGTCGCCACCAGCAACCACCTCTCCACTCCATCCGTGCACGTTCCTCATCTCCTCACCTTGACACATGTACTTCTTCCTGCCTGCAAAATGCTCACAGTACGGCTGTGCCTGTGCATACTTTCCTGCCCATCAGACCTTTGCTGGTCACATACACACTTACAATCTTAGAATGTATAGATGTGATTGTTCTTGATTTTTCATAGAAACTTGTCTTCATTTTTCACATGGTCCTGAATAAAGAAGATGATGCTGGTGGACATTGTTAGTATCTCCTGACTTGCTAATGATAAAAGTATGGTTTATGGACTCAAAATGATAAGGCAAAGTATGACAGCATTTAAGAAGCTCAGTTCTCTCTTGGAGACTCATTCATTTTGAATAAAGTACTAAAAACAAAGCCAAGATCTCTCCAGAGAAGTGCTGAGCTGCACATATCCCTAGAGTTCCAGTGGGATTTTCCTCCCCATAGAGACAGGATGTGCTCCAGTCTGAGTATGCGCTCCTGATGGCTAAGTCTGAGGCTTAGAAACTTTCATTTCAACTCTAGCTTGTCAACTCAGATAACTTTGGAAAAAAATTATGCAAAATTTTAGTCTTAGTTTCCTTTTTTATGTTTGTGTGTGAGATATGTGCATGTGTGTACATTTGTATGTTGCATGTGGTTGGGTGTAATGGGTATATAGATGTATATACATAAGTGCACACGTGTGTATGACTTTGGAGGCCCAGATTGATGTTGGAAATCATCCTCTATTGCTTTTCCATCTTACTGATGTGAACCTCAGTCTCTAATTATACTCACCTAGGGGTCTGAACTCAAGTCCCTTAGCTTGTGAGGCAAAGGCTTTAACCACTAAGCCATCTTCCTAACCCTCATAGTTCTTAGAAAACAAGTACATTTACTTATGTGGCAAAAGTCTCAAAACAGATTATATAGTAAAATAATATGAAAATGGTATCTTTCCACATTTATGTAAAATATATATTTATATAAAAAGTACACAGCATTATTATTGACACATTGAAAATTGAATTCTTTATTATATGGAACTCAAATTTACTAAAAAAATGGTGATTAGGTCATAATTACTTTCAGTTTCAATTTCTTATTCTCCTTCATAGTTTACATGTTTTATGGAATCAATAACTTTTCTAAATTAGTAGCAGCATATAGTAATGTACTATATTAACAAACACAGAAGTATTCAGTAAGTAAGCATTAAATGTGTGCGTGTATATATGTTATTATGAATTTTTGATTTATAGCATCTGAAGACAAAAGTATAAGCACCAATCAAAACTACCACATCATTATTATTCTTAACTGTACTAAGTTTGAAAAGATGCTTGAACTTTCATTTATGGCAAGTTTTTCTTTGTTTTAAGACTCACCGTCTTGACTACAGAAATTACAGATACTGAGGTCAACACAACAAGTGTACTTTAAATTTTCTCACTGAGGGTTAGGGAGATGGCTCAGTGGGTAAAGCACTTACCATGAAAGTATGAGAAACTATATTTGAATCCCTGGGCCCCTTGTAAAAATCAGAAATGCAGTGTGGATGTCTAAATCCTAGAGCTCTAGTAGAAAATTGAAAGGTGAAGATAGGAGAATTCCCCAGTTGCCTACAGGCCAGCTAACCTGACCTGGTCATGTACAGTGGGCAAACAGTAAAGAGACCCTGTCTCAAGCTAGGTGGAAGGTCGGGACTGACACCCAAGCGCTGTCCTCTGATCTCCCTGTGCCCCTGTGCAGCGTGCATGCCCTCACTCAGACACATGGATGTGTACACACGTGTGTACGCTCACACACACTTCTTTTGGAGCTCTTGGGAAGATAAGCAACCCCTGGGTGAGGAATTCAGGAAGGATCTAAAAATCAGAGGGCGAGACTTCAAAGAAGGCGCAGACAACTGTGTTTGCCACTACTCTGCCCAAGAGCTTTGAGGTCCACATGGGTGTACATATATCGGTAGCAGCAAAGACATCAGTCAGAACAAACTGGCAGATTTTAAGTCTGCCCTCTTATACACTCATGACGTCAGTAAAAATTGTAAATGGAGAAAATCCCTCTGCTGACAGAGGAAGAAAGCAAAGAAAATCATTTTCCTCAGTGGAAAAGAAGAGCCCTGGAGAATCAACTTTTTATAGGCCTCCAATCCTATAATTCTGGATTCAGATTTGTACCATTTACACAGTCAAGCAGAACCAAAGCCGAGAAAGTAACTTCAAATGGACATAGCTTGGAAGTAGTTTGGAAGCCTGGAGAATCATAAACACTGACACATCCTGACATCAGAGAGAACCGGTGCTGCATACAATCCAACACTGGAAAAGACACACGTCATTATAAGCCATGAGGACAGCAAATATGAGACATGATTTGGGGCTCTACTTAAAGTGTTTAAAGAAACAAAATTCATTAGTAAATTATGAATAAAAGGAAAGATCGCCAGTCTTAAAAAAAAAGGCAATAAACAACCAAATCGACATCTCAGAGATAAAAAGAGACAGCTCTCCCTTGAGGAGCAATACTCATGATTGGGCATAGCTCCCTTTCTGTGACTCTTCTCAGAGAGTCCTTACCCTGGCTCTCAGGTATGGGATGCGTCTGTCTGTGTGTACCTAAATATAATATAAATGGACAGACATATATAAAAATGTATGGGACAAAAAGGATAGGATGTTTAAGCCTAATATACATGCATGTATGCATATATGTATATATATTACTATATATACAGTTGTTAGTTAACCATCAGAAAATGGGACTAGATAAAAGTCATGAATTATAAGATCTAGGAGTATCATCTCTAGAAGCAATATGTAATGCAATGTGACTTCAGGACACCAAAGTTAAAAAGACACTTCAAATGCATCCAGATAAAATCTAGGGAATAACAATTTGTCCTCCAGGGTAATAGTAGAAACCAAAAATCATGGGAAATCCTTCAAAGTGCCGAGAGACATGCTGCTGACCTTGTGCTGCAAAGTCTGAGTGATTTAAGCTGAGAGCCTAATGAAGGCATGCTCAGGCGACAAAGGCCGATCTTACAACCAGAGGCAAAAGGAATGGGAGGGAAAGATGTAGTTTAGGGGGAAAAAATGATCCAGAGCTGAGGGAGATGGCTGAGAGGGCAAAGCTTTTGGTACATAAATAAGTCCCCAGAACATATAAATTAAATAGCAGTAGCATACATCTGTAATCTATGTTCCTACCATAAGATGAGAGACATAAACAGAGGAATTCTACACACACACACACACACACACACACGAGCTCACAGACTAGCTAGCTTGGCTTATAGCTCAGCAAAGACTGAGATCCTCCCTGTGGCGGATCTGACTGAGGGTGAGAACTGAAACTCGGAGTCAACCTCTGATCCTGACCTGTATACCATGGCATGTGTACACCCACATTCATACACAAATATAAATGCACACACATACACTCAAACATTATACCCATATCTTACACACATGCACGTGCACACACACATACACACAAAGGAGTTTATGATTGTGAAAACGTTTTAGTAAAAATGTTGAAAAAGTTCAAGACTTTTGCTCCTCCCTTTGCGCATGCTGGTGACTTTTTTTTCCTGCTAAGAGGGTTATGTACTCATTATGACTCACAGAAAAAGATAAGGTTACTTTATCCTTTTCTCCTATAAAAGAAACCAGCAGTTCTTGGAGACGTTCCAGGCCTGGAGAAGAGTAGTATAAGACGGTCCTGGACTGTCTCACAGTGCCAGAGAGTAAGAAAATGCTGGAGAAGTCATGGGGAATATGTGAAAAGAGGCAGGAGATGACTGGAGGGAGGGTGGGGGGACTTAGTGTGGGACAATTTCAGTAACAAAATCATAGTCCAGAAGAATCCAGAACACTAAGTGGATCAAAGGTAAGCCCCGCATTGATGACAAAGCAATTCCAATCAAGAAGAAAAGTGAGGCCAGCAAAGCAGCCCAGAAGGGAGAAGCACCTGCCTTTCCTGGTGACCTGAATTGAGTCTCAGAGCCCACATGGCAGAAAGAGAAAACCAACTTCTAAGGTTTTTTTCTGACCTCCACACGCATGCCATGGTATACACGTCTGCCCCCCCATCCCTCTATCAAAGCAAATATTTATGTTTTTAAAGAAAAGAAGACAAATGCAAGAATCAGCATTTGCAAGACATTGCAGTAATAACTGCTTCTCAGGAATCACCTGAATGAATGTTAAAATGAATAGGTGCAAGTGTGAAGAGAAACAGGATGCCGACGGAGTCTCAACCCAGAAGATCCTTATAAATTCCAAAGGGGAACAAAAGAGAAACATCATGTGGAGAAACCTTGGAAAATAGGACTTGAACCAAATTACCAAAGTTGCCACTATAGCAACAGGACAGAGCAGCAGGGTGTGTCTCCTGATACAGTGTGCTGAGGACACATTGCAATTGGTCGTAAGGAAACAAGCAAGATTCAAAGGGGCACTGGGGGCACTGTACAAAGCACTGTACCCTTCAAAAAGACAGTGGTGAAAGATGAAGAGAGACTGACAAATTGCCATGAACTTAAGGAGGTGTAAAGAGACACAGCAGAAACTAGGCTTGGGGATGTGTGACCCAGGATTGGTTCCTGACCATAGTACCGTTCAACATCAGTTTCCTGAACTTGATCCAGGTTGTATAGTTTTGTAAGAGGTTAACGTTTGAACAATATGGACCAAGGCTATATTTGAAATTATGTGTTAATTTTGCAAACTTACATACACCTGAAGTCATTTCAAGATTTTGATTATAAATCAAAGTTTTGATGGTTTTCCTTAGGCCTTTCCATCCTCCTCGACTGTCAGAAAGTGCAGTTGTGTGAGTTACCTCCTCTCTAGTTTTATCCACAACACCAGTGAATGGTTTCGGCAGACAAGAACCCAAACCAGTGCTTAAAAGGAAGGAAACCGTTTGAATCTGCAGCACAAGGTTCCTACTGTGTTGAACCAGCATGGCAGAGGCTACTGAAAGGCCATTCCTTTCTCCCTCACTTCTCTCCTCCCCCTGCACTTCATACCCCACATCCCAGACAGTTTTTAATCCTATTGGGAAGGCAGACAGGGAGAAAGGAAGAAAAATAATAATGAATCTCTGTGTTCCTTGGCACATGAATAACTGTTCCCCTTTTGGGGCTTCAGGAATGAAAAATGAGGGGCTTTAAATCTTGCTAACTTGTGCGTGCGTGTTTGTGTGTGTGTGTGTGTGTGTGTGTGTGTGTGTGTGTGGGTGTGTGTGTGTGTACATGTGTGTAGGTTCAAACGTAAACAGCCCCTCTAGAGAGAATGGAGCCAGGTTTTCAGAAGTTGAACATAACAGAAGTCATTGTCCCCGAATAAAATGTGTAAGATGCCAGAAGAGAGAAGAGCAGACTTTTTTGTTGTCGTTCATGTAGAGACTGGCGAATTAGGAAATACCCTTTTCTAGCTAACTTGGAGGCGATACATTGCCGTTGCCAAGATGTGTTTATCTCAAGTCCCAGTAGCATCACGGGATGTGAGACTAGGCTTAGCTCCGTAGAATAGCTCTGGGCTTTGATTTTGCCAAAACTCTCAGTCTGTCCCCTCCCCCTGCCAGCAGAAAGAAACACAGCAACCAGCACACTGCTAGCCCTTAGGAGCAGAGGAGGGGGTGGGGGGCCCCAAAGTCATCCAGCCCTGCTTCTAGCGGGAGTCCCTCTTGGTTTGATTCATTGCTTTGCTCCAGACTGCTTTTCTTAAGATAAAATAAACTGCAGAAGGGGGGAAAAAAAACCCCGAGAGAATACAACCAGCTATCATTTCTTCTACTTGGAAGCACGAAAATACAACTTTCCATACTATTCCTTTTGTGGGGTGAGGCATCCTAACCCAAGACACTGAGGCCATGGCGAGAGAGGAGAGGTCGCAGATAGAGTAGTGGGGTGTGAATTGAGGCCTGGGTTTGGCTGTAGATGGTGTTTTCTACCAGAGCCCGCCTCCTCATAACTCCCGGGGCCCAGGCAAATTCCATGGCAGGAGCAGGGGGGGGTTCTGGCAGCTGAGACAGGGTCTGGGCGACCACTGAATTCAGGTTTTTAAAAAATGAGCTCCTGATGCCCTCTTGTCCACACAATGCCCCTCACCAGGACCCAGCCGTCCAGCTCCAGCTGGGTCTTGATGCCGCTTTGAGCCTGAAGTCTCCTCGCCCAGCCGTCCCTGTGCAAGCTGTCTTCTGTCTGTCTATCTGAATGGCTGTGAGGCTGACTGCTTTCTTCAAAGTCCGCTTTGCTGTTCGTTCTTCAGCCAGCAAACCATTACAAGGCTTAACTGTTTTTGCACAGCAAGGCCTAGGTATGTAGAGAATCACCCCCCCCCAATCAACCGTTAAGGTATTTTTCTTCCTTTCTGTGACTTGGGACGGACATCTGAAACCAGGGCAGAACTTCCAAGCTTTTCAGGTTGAAACTAGGACTCGGGATGGGGGCTAAGAGCTAGAGTGTCCGTCTTTGTGCTGCTGTAGAAACCTCTGGTCTGTGTGCCTGTGGGCTTTGTGTTCATCATGTAGTCTATTCAGAAAAAAATTAAAAAAGAAACACGAAGTAGCTCTTGGCAGGAGGTCAAAACCAGCATGTCAGGGAAGGTATTTGGAAGTCTTTTAAGTATGGCTCTTTGTATAAGCAAGCCGTATGTCTCATGGCTGGGAAGGACTGGTTTCACAGTCTTGCATGGAAATAGTTCTAGACCATTTCGGTG
Source organism: Typhlomys cinereus (assembly GCA_023101885.1). Taxonomy (NCBI): domain Eukaryota; kingdom Metazoa; phylum Chordata; class Mammalia; order Rodentia; family Platacanthomyidae; genus Typhlomys; species Typhlomys cinereus. Next base: position 7,997,302 of record JALPQD010000025.1, on the reverse strand, counting down.
GCGCTTTCCCCTGAGCTCATTTATTTGCTTTTGCTTCAGAACAGAGCGTTTTAATGAGCAGTTTTATGAGCCCAACCTGTGTTCTGTGACCGTTACACATAACCTTTGCCCTATATGCTGTGGAAACACAAGGCTTTCCTATGACCAGCTTTCTCTTGGGGCAGGGAGTTAGGGGCAGGACAAATACAACAGAAACTTCGGTGCACTATTCAATCCATTAAAATTAATTTTTTAAAGAAGTTCAGTTTTTTCCTAAAAGCTTAAAACACTCATATCTTCACATGTTCTTAGCAAATCCTCCTTCTTTTGCTTTGTCCCTTTTCTTTGTACAAAGTTGTGATTTGTTCCCTAGAAACTGGTCATTCTAGCTGCACTTACATATAGAGGGAAGATGAGCCCCCCCCCAGTCATTTTGGAAATCGGAATCTATGAACACTGAAATGCGCCAACCATTCTGTGCCACTTACAGGCAATGAATAGCATGGTCCATATCAGGGAGTTGTTTCTTAGCTCAAAGCTAAATCTCCACCTCAGGCATTTTATCTCCTTTCTGTGTTTTAGTTCAAATACAAAAACAGTCAATTTTCAATTTATCCAGAGCGCTGTGTGTTTCTGTATGGCATAAATATCTTTAATCACACACAAAAAAACCCAATCTGAATTAGTTTTAATTTCTCTACTCGGTTCAACTTTCAAGGTTTGGTTGGTTTCCTTGATATGTGCCGAACATTTAAGCACTCCTTTTCATTTGAACAGTAGAGCCCCAAACAGGATACAGGACTCCTGGCAGGGTCTGGACTGGAGAACAAGGGAACCATTATTGTGTGGAGTACCCTGCGCTCCTCTCCACCCAGCATTTTAAAACTACACCATGGATTTCAGGTAGTCTGTAGTTGCTCATGACACTGAGCTCTTTCTCTGCCCTGCTTACTTCGGCTGATCCCACCCTCATCGCCTAATCCTGTTTCCTTTTTCCTTTGAGAACCAGGAGGGTTCTACTTAAAACTCTGAATTAAGTTCAGGGCAAATGAAAGGAAATCTACTTCATATAGTAGATTATAAACTCATTTGTCCCCAAAGGTGGGATTGGCAAGAATGTAAATAAATTTTAAAAAATATCTTAACCAAATCTATGAATAGGAGCCCTGAATGGCTGCTAAGAAAGTGGGAGCTGTGCCTGACTTTTGGTCTTCTCCAGAGTCTATGGAGAAGATGGACAGTGGGTCTGGCCCACAGTGGGTTTGCCAAATAGCCTTCACCTTTTCAACACTTGTCCTCAGTCTCCCTGGTTCTCAGAGACACCTTCTAGCCTGTTCTGAAGAGGCCATGTGCTTTGAAGAAGAAAGATTGGCACCCTTTCCTTTTCCATTCAACCATCTGCTACCACAGTGCCAATTTTGACTGTCTGGGAATGGTGACATCCGTCCAGTGGAAACTCAACTGAGATCACATTTGGACTTTAACACATCGATACTTGTTTTTATGTTAAGTCAGACTTTTTTTTTTCTGGGAATTGTCAGGCCTGAGACCATAAATAGTAATTTTTTATTTCATCCTATAACTAAATCCTCAGTAAAACCTTTAATCACGTCTACTTTTCCCAGAGTATCTCCTGACTGTAGAGGCTTCTAAACCCTAGCAGACGAATTACATCAAAGACTTGTGAGAGGGGCCCTGGTATCAGTGTCTGTCCGCATCATCCTGGAGGATGATTCTTGCAGCAGCTGTGTTGGAAGTCTGGTCTCTTCCCTCCCCATGTTGAATGTGTGCTAGTGATCATAGTGAAGCCCTCCTGTACCAGTAAACAATGCTGGACCTTTCTGCTTTCTCTTGCCTTCCAGATGAGAAAACCTAGAAAAAGATAGGCTTGTGAAAACTGGCCCATTGCAAATTCAGATACCCAACACAGTACCTACACTGCCTTAATCACCTCTTCATTAACCCACCCATAACCTGCTCCAAATGGGATCTTCTCTCTCAGCCCTCCTTTACTTTATCCTCTTCACCTGTTGGCAAGACTATTGGAGACAATGAAAAGAAAATGACTGATACCCTATGGTTGCTTCTGCTCAGCATTCTTTTATTCTTCTCAATATCCTTCCCCTGAAATTACACATTCTGGGCAAATGCTTATACCACTGAAATATGTCCTAGCTCTTGTGTTTTATCTATTTATTTACTTATGAGAGAGATAAGAGAGGGAGAGAGAACCCAATCATGTCATGGTGCACAGGTGGAGGTCAGAGACAACTTGCAGAAGTCAGTTTTCTTTTTCCGCCTTGCAAGTTTCCAGGTTACTGAACTCAGGTCACCAAGTTTGCAAACCAATTTCTTATCTGCAGAGTCATCTTGTCAGCCCAGATCTTGTGTTTTCCAAAACAGGCTCTTAGTCTGAACTTGTGTTTCTTCTGCCCCACCTTCGTACCATGCCTGGCCCTACCGACGAGCATTCTTATACCATCCTTTTCTAACCTTAGCTTCTACTTCTGCTAATTAAACATGATTGAGCACTGATATGATTTGATTATGACCCCCCAAAATTCATATGTTACAAACTTAATTTCTAAATTCATTCATTAATGTCATTTAAGGGTGTAGCTTTTAGGAGACAATTAAGGATCGATGAATTCTTAAAGTTGTGGCCCCATGCTGGTACTATTGATTTTATTAAAAGAGGGAGAGGGACTTCTACTAAGTACAGACTTTCTCTGTCACATCTTGTGTTGATCTGTGTCATGTTGCGATGTACCATGAAGGACCTAACTGGATGCCAGTGCTGGCCTTTTTTATCTGCCAGCAACCAGAACCTTGAACAAAGTAAACCTATATACCTGGCTCAGTCTGCAGTAATCAGCTTTAGCTACAGAAAATGGACAAAGACATGTACTAGCTATATGAAATCCATTAAAATGCATTTAAAGACCTTCTAGACAATAATTAGCATGGAAATAATGCAAGTTCTTAGTGATTAAAAAAAAGCATGTCATAAGTATTATATGGAGGGAGGAGAGAACAATTCTGGCTTATCTTATTAGAGAAAGAAAGGCATTACAAGCCAAAATGTCATTTTTCTTAGCCATATGACATTTTATATGAGCATTTTGTTTCTTTGAGACCTGTAAACTATCTCTCATTATGGCCCCCACTTTCATTACAGTCCAGCATGGCAGCCAATAGCCACTGGGTTACTGAGCCATGGAAATGTGACTTGTCCCAATAGCCATGTGCTAGCAATGTAAAAATGACATTGCATTTGGACTCATTGTAAAAAAAATATATATATATATAAATTTTTTCACTATTAATTTTCCTTTTGTTGATGGGTTGCATTCATTTGTGAGAACTGTCATTACTGATTCCACAGACCATGTGGCTTCGGCCATGGAAACATATTTCCTCACATTTCTAGATGTAGGAATGGGTGTCTCTGGAGTTAGGGCAGGATGGATTCCTCCTAGGCCCATCCTCCTGGGTCTGGATGACCCAGGGCTCTCCTCTGTGTGCCTGTGGCCACATCTCTTCTTAAAAGACACCAGTCACACTGGGTTAGTCCCAATCCTAGTTGTCTGTATTTGAACTTAACCACCTTGTTAAAACCCTTGCCTTCAAAGACACTCACATTCTGAGGGTTGCAGTTTTGATATGTGAATTTTTGGAATACACAATTCAGCACATAGCATATAACAAAATGATAATGTTTTACTATTAAAATGAATCTTGCCTCTTTCACATATATAATGGAAATAAGACTTTTATATGTGCTAGAAATAAGACTTTCATTATATTTCTGTTGAACCGTGGTGGCTTTATTTGTTTTTACCACCTGGAGAGAAATGCCTTGTTTTTAGTACACATGGAAGGAGGAAGGGGACCAGCAAGACAAGGTGGGGGGAGATTGAGAGGACAGGAGGTAGGGAGATGGAGAAGAATAAAGTGCACTGGCATGCAAATATGTAAATGTGATAATGAAATCCTACTCTGTATTCTAACATGTGTGTATGTAAATGTGGTAATGAAACCCATTACTCTGTATTCTAACATGTATGTATGTAAATGTGATAATGAAACCCTATTCTGTATTCTCACTTAAACGAAAAACAATAATATCACTTTGTACTTAGTTTTCCTCTATATACTCAGTTTTACTGAGGCCTTTCTTACTAACCTAGTAAAGCAGTGAGGCGACTTGCAAAAAAACGTACAATGTGCGTTTTCCTCCCCATCTGATGCTGGCCATGTCCCTCCACTTTAATTTCTTCTTCCTATAAACGAGGATAATGGTTGACACTGACTGATCATTATATGGCATCTTCCGTCTATATCATTCACATAACAACTTTATAAGAGGTAATTTTGATGGCGGGTGGTGTCCATACACTAGTTGATAGAAAGCTGAAACACACAGAAATTAACCATTCCTGGCCAATGTTTAGTGAAACCTATTAGTCTGACTTCTAGCCACATGGATTTTGCCTTCGCTATACTTCTTCATCAAGAGACTGTTGTGAGACTTAAAAATTGCTTGCTTCTATTGTTTGGTACCAAGACATCATACAGATTGAGCTACTGTTTGAACAGCGAATCTAGAGATCTTCCGTGGTAGCCTGGTCATTCAGAGCTAAAAGCAGCAGATGCATCTTGGTTTTGGACACACTCTCATAGTCCAAACCTTTAGATAAATTCTCAGAAGCCCTCAGTTCTAGCTACCCTATTGCTTTCAGGAGTGCTAGCACTTTTCTTTTGTGTAAAGCAGATTTTTGCTTGAATTCCTGTAGTAAATGAGTGCTCCTATGGTGTCTATCAATTCTAACTAGCTCTGACTGCTTTTATTTAGCTTACATATGCCTTGCTTTCTTACAGTGGTTGAATGTCAGAGCAGAAAGAACCTTTCAAAATCAAGTTGACCTTTTTATACTTTCACTTTTGGTAGTAAATTGTCTGACAAATTTAGAAGAATAATTGACAAGATATCTATCAATAAGGTAGGCCAATAGAAAATATTCAAAGTATTTGTCAGCAAGGGACTTGTCAAACTTTATTTATTTTAGATGAGACATAATGTTCCTAAACCTTCAGGGAGTATATTATAATAACTTGACACATTTATATAATGGAAGTGATTTGTATTTCTCTTATGCAAAGGTAAATATTTTTTCATATGCTTATTGGCTGTTTTGTATTTCTCTTTAACAACTATCCGTTTAGATCTCTAGCATCCTGTACAACTATTTTTTATTGCTATATGTACATTGTGCATAGCAATTAGTTTCATAGAGACATTTTCTACAGGTATAGCAAGCTCTTTGGCTATGTTCCACCTGATGTACTCTCCACTATCAGCCCTTACTCCTGACACCCACACTTTTCCCCCAGTTTTCCTTCTACTTTCATGAATTATATAAATGAGCATTTGTAATTTTATGTGTTATATAAAATTTATTTTGATGAGAGGACTCACAAATAAGAGACAATATGTGACATTTGTCTTTGTTTGCCTTATTTTGCTTAATATGATACTTTCCAGTTTAGATATTTTCTAGCAAATGATGAAATGATACAATTTCATTCTTCTTTATGACGGAATAAAAGCTCCATTGTACATATATATATATGTACATATATATATATATATATATACACACACAATAGAGGCTTTATTTGACATAGTACTTATTTACATATATGCCAGTTTTGTGTTCATCCTTTTATTTTTTTCTGAAGTCTCAATTTGCCTTATGTAGATAAGCTCCTTTCAATCTCAGTCTATTTTTTAACTTGGTATGTACTTTCAGAGAGTTCTTTTAAGGGCAGCTTTGGCGGTTGCTATGCAACTTTGGAGCATGTATAGGGTGTCTATTCATTGATTCAGTATGATGTGGTCTAGTGCTAACCAGGCATCTTCTATCTTGCTAGTGGAGACAAGATTTGCAGTGTCCCAACCTAGAGAATTTCTTCTCATTTACTTTCACTTCGATTGCAGAAATTAATTCACATCTTCTAAAGCTATGGAATTTAGGTTTTTTTAAATATCTAGATCATCCCATAAGACTGTTGTGACCTAGAATATCTGAGGAAAGTATGCTCACATTTTTAGGTAGGAATGGTGTCACCATTATATCGAGAGGCCTATGAGGATTCTGCATTTGAATTCAGGTGACCGCTCGTCATCTTCAGTGTTCAGTGGCTCTCAGGAAAATTTGAATCCCAGGGTGCTAGTACTTTTTAAGGCATCATCATTCCCTTCTGCACTTTTCAAAAGAAGCAAAACTACACACAGATGTGTTCTCAATGCATGGCTTTCTTTTAACTTTTTATTAAGCAGGTTTCTGCACATAAGAACAGTATAATTTATTTACATTGAACTTTGAAAGACCGTCACCATTTTTCAATGTATATGTGTTCTCAGAGGGTAAAAGTTACTAGCAAAGTTGTTGAAGAAATAAAAGAAAAATACAGAATCCATCACTCCATTCACTTGAATTACTAATATACTAAGAATATGTCAATGTAAACCTTAAGTGTTAGCTACAATTTTTTTTGTCCTATAGTAATCTTTTTGTTGAGATTAAGTATGTATTTATCAACAACTGTTATGATCTCTGCCTTTGGAAAAACTTTTATCTTGTTTGAGAGAAATGGATATTTATGCACGTGTGATACAAAATGAAAGGTGATAGATACATCCAAGCAGAATATTTAGATGCAGAAAAAGAGAATGTTGCATTCCAGCTATAACACTGATCAATATTGTTACAGTCACAGTAAACCAGGAGAGATGAACAAGTACATTTGGAAAAAATTCATGCTGCGAGTGTAGCATGCATTTTTTAAATCATGCTGTGAAATAATACAAGGTTCCTTATAAGATGGATGGATCCAACTTTGCTACCCACTGCCAGAAGAGTGACAGAGAAGTTATCTTTTTTTATAAATTATCCAGTCTGCGGTATTCTGTTGCAGCAGAAAAAAAGACAAAAAACAGCTGAGTACTATTAAATTTCATAGTGTTTCATGCATCAGCAAGGGCTTTCAAGAGAAAACCACTAATGTTGTGTGTACATATATGTAGAAAAAGATTAGTAATAATTGACTCACAACATTTGGGGAGTTAGTGAATTCAGCATCTCAGGATGCAGTTGGGTGGAGAGCCAGAAGCGGGTATCCTAGTGCGAGCCTGATGGCAGGTTGCTAGGGAATTCTCTTGTTCAGGGATGGCTGATACTCTTGTTCCAGTCAAGCCTTCAAATGATGGATGGCAGTCTACTCACTCACCCATACTTCTGAAATGTAAAAGTTAATCTTATTCAAATTATATTCAAGCAATTCCATATTATGGTTTAAATGTACTAGGTTCTCATAGACTCCTATGTTTGAATACTTGGTCCTCAGTTAGAGGCATCTCGGGACAGTTGTGGAATTTTTAGGAGGTGAAATCATGCTGAAGGAAGACAATCACTGAACACCACCAGCCTTGATCCAGCTCCCTGTTCACTCTGTTTTCTGGGGATGCATTGTGATCAGTCTCCTGTTTCCACTGCCGTTTCTTCCCCACCATGATGAGCTGTATCTACCTCAAACAGTAGGCCACAATAAGCCCTCCTTTCTTACGTTGCTTCTTGTCAGGATTTTGTCAACAATATGAGAACAGAAACCAGTATCTAACACTGTTCATTGAAGTACCCTAAGCCTCATTAAAGTAATTATTCAACCATAATTCAGGTCTGTGGACACCTTCTGTTGCAGTCAAGGTCTTTATGAATCAAAACCAATGCTGGGTGCAGATGTTCATTTGTCTTGCCCATGAGAACAGCTGGATGGGAAGAACTCAGTTCCAGAAATCCAGTCGAAAGTCTTCATTTCTCTCTACTCTGGTGGGGACACCCCAGCCTCCAGCTCTGACTTTAAGTTTACTTCTGAAACAGAAACCCCTTTCCTCAGGAAATGGCTCCCTGCTGTGTACTAGAGAACTGAGGATCCTGCCCTCTAGGGTCCGGGTCTTTAGCATCCACCCAACTTCTAAGCTCTTTTCCAAATGTTCCTGTCCATGAAGACCCCCACTCTGTGCCTTGAATCCTTTTGGCACAATCTTCAAATCGCAGATCCAACTTCCCTTTGTTGTCCCTTCCCTGTTTAAGGCTTACAAGACAGATTTGTGCTTTCACACTTCCTTTTACAGTTCCGTGCCAGACACTAAATATTTGTTGAACCCACGGTCTGGAATACTTGTCCCACTGCTGGACTCCCACCTGGACCACCCTCCCAGACCTCTGGAGTGCGGCTCTCATGTTGTCCTGCACAAGTGTGGCTGCATACCTTTCCAGCCTCAGAAATTTACAAGCAAGTGATCTGGAATAGGGCAAGTTTTCAGTGAAAACATACAAAATAATGTGAAACTGGAAAACTCCAAATGCACATTACCATGGTAACAGGTTTCTTTTTTTTCATATAATGATGGTAAGGTTCACTGAGAAAAAGTCAAATCACACTTTATTTTCTTTTTTTAAACTGGTAAGATACTGAAAGGGTGAAGATGTTTGTCACGCAGACCCATTGATCTGAGATCCATCTCCAGAATCCAAGTAAGGTGGAAGGAAAGAATCCACTCCACAGACCCCTCACCTCCACACACACACTGTGGTGTTCCTGCCCAAATATATATCATTACTACACACATGTAAACGAACAATAACAATACTGTAGTAGAAAAGTATATAATCATCATAAAGAGGTCATATCGATTATCTGAAAAAATAAATTGTGCAAATCTGTAGAATGTCATCCACTCATTTCCACTATTGAGAAAAGTTGCAGCAGACACCTCGTTAGTTTTTTGGGGATTTTTTTTGTTGTTGTTTTGTTGTTTGCCTGTGTGCCTGTGTGTGTGCCTGAGAGCACTTGAGCGTGCGTGCTTTGGGAAGCCCAAGGGTGACATTGAGAATTATCCTGGATTTCTCTACTTCTTTATTGCTTTGCTCTGGCATTTCCTAGGCTTCACCTTCCCAGATTGGAATTATAGCCACCATCATTTCCACCCAGCATTGTATGTGGGATCTGGAATCAGAACTCAGGTCTTACCAGGCAAAGGCTTAACCCTGAGCCATCTCTCCAGCCTACCATTAGTATTTTTATGCACATATCACTAATAGGATACTTTACTTTTTCTCTCCCACTCTGAAAGAGTTCAATTCACTAGTATTTTCAGATGGTACTGGAGGCTCTCAAATAATTTAGAGATTTTTTCATTAAGAATAAAGGAAAAGTCTGGGAGCTTTAAAAAGAAACATCTCAAGCAAGCTCAGAATTCTACAGTGGAAGCGCCATTTGGCGCTCTAAGACTTTCAAATTGACATTTTGTGAGTCTATCTCTGAGATACAAATAATTCCATAAGAAAGTTACAGTGACTTTTATAAACAACTTCATCCAGACAAGATGGTATTGTGTCTCTCAAATTTAATTAGAATTCTGAAAATCTATTTAGGAAAAAAGAACATGCACAAGAAGGCCATTGCATTGTGTTTTTCAGAAGAAAACCAATTTCTCCAATATTATTCACATTTTGTAAACAGCATCGATGAACCTGCACATAAAAGGTTAAGTGTTTGCAGACCGTTCTTTTTTGCCTCAAAGATCAGAGACAAATTGCTATTTTTATTTTACATTCCCTTGATGAGGATAATGATAAACAGCTGTCACTTGAGTACTCTGGCTGCAAAGAATCCAATTGCAATCCTATAATTTAAACAAAGAAAAAAAAATACAGCCATACACAGCATACATCCAGAAAGAGGCAAAAGAATTTGGTTAGAGCTGGGGTTAGGGAAAGGAGAGTATTTGCTGTCTACAATTACTTGGTTAAAAGAAAAATTCCATCTCTACGCACTTTCCCATTCATTCTAGTCCCATTATAAGGGGCAGTTGTTGATTTTTTTACATAAAATCAAAAGAGGAATCAAATTTGCATTCTAAATTCTGTGGGTCCCCTATCACGTATACTGAATTTAACCAGAATGGTTAAGATTTGCACATGACCACATGTCTGACTCAAATTGGTTTACTGGTCATTGTGAAATGCCTCTAATTTCTAATATTGATCATTTTACTTGTGTTCTTTTGAGAAAAGGAAATGTGGTAGTTTGCCTCTGCTGTTCAAAACAATGCTTCATAGTAACATTTTTTTCTAGTGTATCAAGTACTTTGGCCATCTTCCCTTGTCTCCCCCTCTTGCTCTTTCTCTTCGTCCTCCTAGATAACCCTAGTCCCCCTTCTATTTTCATGGTGTGTGTGTGTGTGTGTGTGTGTGTGTGTGTGCGTGCGCGTGCGTGTGTGCATGTGTGTGTGTACATGTGTGCACTTGTACCTTTGTGGACAGGTAAAACATAGGGTCCACATGAGAGAAAAACATGTGGTACTTATCTTTCTGGGGCTGTTTTATTTCTTTTAATTGAATATTCTCCACTTATATCCATTTTCCCACAAATGTCATAATTTCAGTCTTCTTTTTTGGCTGAGTAAAGTTCCATTATGTATATAAACCTCATTTTTTTTCTTTATCTATTCATCAGTTGAGGGACACCTAGGCTGGTATAGTGGAATCATATGATCATTCTGTTTTCAATTATTTGACGCTATTCCCTAGTCATTCCCATAGAACCATACTACCTTACCCTTCTGCCAGCAAGCGCCACACTCATCCATCTTCACCCACATTTATTTACTTTTTAGGAGCAGTCATCCTAACATGAGATGCTGTCTCTATGTGGGTTTGATTTGCATTGCACTGAGGACTTGGGATACTGAACATTTATTCACTGTCAGTCGGTTATCTGCCCATCATCTGTTCATTTCATTTGCTCACTTACTGACTGGATTATTTGTGCACAGGGCAGAGTGGGGCAACCCTGTGAGTTCTTTACAGATTCAAGATATTAATCCTCTGTGAGATGATGAGCTGGCAAGGATTTTTCTCCCATTCCTTAGGTTGTATCTTCACTAGTTTTCTGTACAGAAGCTTTTCAATGTCATGCAGTCCTATTTGTCAATTCTTGATTACATTTCCTGAACAATTGGAGTCCTTTTCCAAAAGTCCTTGTTTATGCTTATACCTTGAAATGTTTCCGCTAGTAAGCCCATGTTCTGATTTTAAAGAATGAAAAAAAATTAGTTTAACTTTATTTTTTTCTTTATGTATGTTTTATTGTTTTATGGGGTATGTGTGTGTGTGTGTGCGCGCGTGTATGTTTGTGGCTGTTTGCATGTGGGTAGGTGTACATGTGGATATATGTGCACAGTGTACTTGAGTGTGTGTTCCTGTTTAATTGAGAATCATACTTGATTATTTTTCATCTTATTGTTATAAGCCTGGGTCTCTAATTAAGCCCAGAGCATGCTGTTAGGGCTAGTTTGGCTAGCCAGATTGCTCTGTGGGTTCCCAGACTCCACCTTCCAGGGTTAGAATTATAGACAGGCTGCCATACTCTCCTGGCATCTTTATGTGGGAACTGGGAATCTGAACTCAGGTCCTTTTGTTGTTTTTTTTTTTTTGAATTTTTTTATTTTTATTTTTCCTATTTGTACACACACCTTGTCTCTCTCATTCTCCCTTCCCTCACTTCCTCATCCCTTCCCATCCCTCCCCTCCCTTCGCAGATCCAGTCTCCTTCCTCCTACCCTTCTGTCCTTTGGCTCAGTGGAGTCCAGGTCCCCTCTGTATCATCTGCTCTGGAGAGAGTTCAGGTCTCTGTGGCAGACCAAGAGGCCCTTCCTTAGACAGACTACTCATATCGGCACTCCCCTACCTCTGTCTGAACCCTCACCCCTAAGGATCCTATTGCTTGAAGTTATTTCTCCTAAGATTCACGCCAGTCCAAGGGGGCGTGTTGACATGTCAGCCACTGTGCAGGTTTGTGACGTCAAGTCCCACTGCCGTGAGCTCCTGGCTGCTGTGGGTACTCTCTCTTGAGTGGAGCACCTTGCCCAGCAGCCAGCCTCCCATCTTTAGGCTCTTAGAGTCTTACCACCCCCTCTTCTACAAAGTTCCCTGAACCTTTGGAAGAGGAGAGATTTGACTGGCGTGGTTCTGGGTGAACATTGTAGGGTTGCTAATATTCTGCATTCCAGTTGTTTGTCGTTGTCTGTCCTGCTATTTTTTCACTGCACAAGGCTATACAAAAAAAAAAAAAACTTTTTAATAAGGAGGAAAAGTAAAGCAAGGCTAAAAAAAAGGTAAGCATGGTGTGGAAATGGGAAAAGTCAATGTTTCTATATGAAGTTGCATGCTGATGCATGTTTTATACATGTTTTATATATGCATGCTGATGTTTTATACATCTGAAGATTTATTCATCGCACATTACTTATTTGGATTATACTTTTCAACTTGATCACTTTCATCGTACTCAATATCCCTTTTTAAAGACATCCTTGACATTTATTATCTCATGAGTAAAACTGATGTGATGTCATATAGATATCTAATTGTTTCCTATTTTCACCTCAATGAAAGAAGAAGTGTAGTTTCATTGAGGTGTTTAACATTACTTTTACAAATTTCAGCTCTCGGGCACCAACATGTTCTTCCAGCAGGTGACAATATCAATGGTGCCCACCTGCTAACACTGTGGCATGATTCAACTCTTCTGTACCAAGTGCCCAGTATGCTATCTGAAGCATAGTAAATGCTAAATAGTCATTCTGGGAGAGGAGCCCGGTCCGGTTGCTGCTGACATGCTATGACACACCTATTGCTATATAAAAAGCAGAATCCAAGAAAGTTTTAGCCCGGAGACACAAACTGAATTATGATTGTGTTGTAGTGTTTATGGACAATTATATTGCTTTTCAAAAAGAACATACTCTTCACAGAACTCTAGGTTTTGTGCGGTGAGCCAGCCTCATTAGCCTTGGTTGAACCGGTTTGTAGTATTAACTCCTGTCCTCCTCCTCTGATACACCAAGGTCTGTGCTAGGTGCTAAGAAGATAGACAGGTTAGCAGCATGCTACAGTCTGGTCAGGCAAGATGCATAGAACTAAGGTGAAACATGAAGTTCAGAGGAAGGAGCAGGGAGGCTCTTGGAGCCAGAAGGGACTGGTCTGGGAGAGGTGATGATGCAGGTTTGAGATCTGAAATGTCTTCACAGGTGGGAGTGGTAGAAAACAAGGCTCTGGAAAAGGGGCCTTAATCTGTAGATAATGTGGGAAACACACACACACATACACACACATATATGTTATAGTCGTGTATAATGCATTTTAATTCTTGGTCTTTTATAGATTCGAATTAGAAACATTTTCTACTACTCCAAACTTTTTATACCACAAAAGTCCTTGTATCACAAACTCATAGCAAAAATGAAGAACTATCTAAGACTTTCAATGACTGAGACCTTTCCTAAAGAAATAGGACAAGGAAATAAAAATTTGAATGTTACAGTCTTTGCCACTGTACCAGCAAGATGCCTTCAAAATGTCCTTAAAACCATTAGTCTAAAGCACAGGAATCACACAATCAGGACAGAAAAATGGCTTTTCTTCCATGTGTATGTGTGTGGTATGAGTGCATATTGGATGTGTGTGTGTGTGTGTGTGTGTATGTGTGTGTGTAGACCTGAAGTGTGTGCTGGGGCTCTTCCTAAATTGTTCTACATTCTATTCATTGAGGCAGTCTTTCTAAGGAACCTAGAGTTCACCAATCCAGCTAGTCTTATTAGTCAGCTTACTCTGGATCATACTGCCTCCATCTTCAGGGTGCTAGAATTATACCCCCAGCACCCCACCCAGCACTCATGTGGGTTTGGGGGATCCAAACCGCAGGCCACATGCTTATACAGCAAGTGCTTTAACAACTAAGCTGTCTCCCCAGCTGGTTATTTAAGTATTTTTAAAGGGATACTTCTAATATATACATGGTTGTATATTTCTTTGTTGTCGATACTACTTTTGTAGCCTAGCTCCTCACATGCAGTGCATTTCTTCAATGGAAAGGTTTGCCACTTACAGTTCCAGTTATTTAGCCCTGTGCTTTGCCTAGAGCCAATTGGATGGTTGAAAACCTGGCAGATCAAAGTATTTACCTTTCCAGAGAAAAGTGGTCTCTGCCAATGTTTGAAGCAATCAATTATTTCTCCTTTTTACATTCATAATTACATCTTTCCAGATACTAGAAAGTAGCCAGACCATTAACAATATCTGTGTGATATGTTTGGGGGACTTACATAGTTCAACCTGACTTGAAATGGAGACTATTTGTTCTAAATTGATTTCAATGCCAAGCTAATAGGTCAGCCCTTAATAATGAAGATGCCATTCCAGCCCAGCCTGTGGGTGGATAAGCCAAAATTAATTAACTCAAGTCATATAGTATAGAAAACAGATGCTTCTCTCACACTGCACAAATAAATTCTTTGTCTATAGGAGGGTCTGCTTTATCCAAAGAATAACGAGTTGGAAGTGAAAATGATCAGTGTTTCATAACGGCACAAGCATGAATTTACACAGCAAGTCCCAGCAAGTGCACAACAGGATGAATTGTCTTCTGCCTTTCTGATTTGGGCTTCTATCCAGTCCTGGGAGACTGAGTTTTGGATCCAGGCTGATCCAATCCAGAGCAGACCTAGCAGTGCCAGAACAACATCAAGGTTATTTCTAATCTATAAGATCCCGGGAGACTCCTCCTGGAGGTTTACATCTGCATTGTGTGTTTGGCCCCAGGCCTCTGGCTGGCTTACAAATGGCTTAAGGCTTGATAGTCCTCTGGAGGTTTGTCGTTAGGTATGCTGTTTATTTGGTTATTCATCTCAACATTCTTTCAGAATAGGGATATGTGCAAGCTACAAGTAGAATAATGACTGCAGGACGCTTGCCTTTTAACTTTTTTTTTTTTCAGAATCAATAGGTAATAAGACAAAACTATTGCTCCATCCTAGCCTAAACGCCATGAGGTTGAGCATAAGTCTATCATTTGATGCTTGCTTTAGTTTCATTTTGATTTTGTCCTGAGACAAAAGGAGATAATTCATGTTTTGTTTCCTTTTCTGCTAGACTGAAAATGACGAGAATGGCCAAGCAGAAAACTTTTCCATGGACCCTCAGTTGGAGAGGCAGGTGGAGACCATCCGCAATCTCGTAGACTCCTACATGTCAATCATCAACAAGTGCATCAGAGACCTCATTCCAAAAACGATAATGCACCTCATGATCAATAATGTAAGTGACCCTAACCTGTCTCCTTTTTGTCTCTAACCCATCCAAGTGTGGAAACTGGGCACCTTTTGAAAAGTGTTACTGATATTTTCTGGATGACTGAAATACTTGGTTTCCAGATTTACAGACTCTGTTTTCCAAGTGCATAAGTGACTGACCAAACAAAGAGAACTTGGAGAAGAAACTTCTAGCTACTGTACCAAGATGTCACTTACTGGCTTTCTTTTAGAAGTATGCATTTGTGCTCATTGGAGAGAACAGAAATACCATGAAATCAGATACCCAGTCATTTTCAGTCTTGATATTAATAGTAGAATATATGCTTTGTTTACACACATGTTGATATGATTATTTTCACCTTCTATGAGCTATTGAATGCTGTCTACACCTGAGAAATGGTGTCATATCTTAGCTCTGGGATGTAAATTCAGCTTGACTTTGATTTTGAGATGGAGCTTCACTCTGTAGCCAAGTTCATGGCAATCCTCCTGCCTCAGCTTTCCAAGTGCTCGAGATTACAGGTGTGAACTACCACACTAAGCTGAACTTGGTGTGTGTGTGTGTGTGTGTGTGTGTGTGTGTGTGTGTGTGTGTGTTCAAGAGGGCACTTGAGTATGTGTCTGTGGAGACCAAAGGTTGCATCAACAATCATCCTGGATTGCTCTCCCTCCTTGTTGCTTTACTCTGGGGTTTCCCAGACTCCGTCTTTTAGGGCAAGAATTGCAGGTCACTGACATTTCCATCTTGCATTTTTTATCTTGGGATCAGAATTCAGGTTCCTTTCCTTTCTAGGCAAAGATATTACCCCTGAGCCATTTGCCCAGCCCTGAGCTTGACTTCTTGAAGTAAGAATAATGTAGCCACAGATCTCTAACTATCTTGCTTTCCTAACCATCAATGGATTTATGTTGTCCAGAATCTCTCTCTTTTTTGAGTTATTTATAGCAATATGGATGCGATACTTAGCCTATGTCGTCTGATTTGTTCTTTGGGTAATTAACTTTGTAAATTGTAAGCAAGACTTATGTAGAGAAGTTATCTTTTATATAAGAAGGTTCTGACGCCTTGTGCTTTTCTGAATCTTTGCAAGGGAGACATTGGCTTTATATTCCCTGTCATTGTTTTATTGGTTTAAAATAACACTGTATTAAGAACATTGCTTACAAAAAAAATCAAAATGAGATGGTAAAGTCATGAAAAGAGTGCAAGACTAAAATTCAAGAGAAACCTGTATTCTAAGCCATGTTGTATGTTCTTGAGAGAACCTCACGTAAAACTTACAGAATAAAAGACTTCAGTGAAGATCTGATCTCCATGGTTAAACCTTGTATGTCTATGTCTTCTCCATGTAAAGTATTTATCATAAGTTTATCTGACTTAGGGTTTCATTCCAGAAGATCAAAAGGCATTGTGGAAACATAAGTATAAGAAATTAGTATGGTCGCCTATTTCAGAACCAGAAATAGCCCTTATCTATGCTTCAAGATTAACTTCTAAATCTCTTGAGTGTGATATTCCCTGGCCTCTTCGTTGTAGTCCATGATTTTTATGAAGCCCTCAGCAGGGCTGGTGAGATGGCTCAGAGGGTGCTTGCCCACAAACCTGGCAACCTGAGTTCAAGCCTCTAGAATCTACATTGTAGAAAAAAATTATTTCTAAAAGTTGTCCTCTGAGCTCCATGTGTGTACTGCGATTCTCTCTCTCTTGCTTGCTCTCTCTATCTCCTATAAATAAATGAAAAAAAAACTTAAAAGAAGCCCCAAGCACTCATAAGTCATGCTATTTTTAACTATTTTCCTATACATTTTGCATATTCAAGTCTGGTTACTAGGATGCTTGGAAGTCTAAGCAGAAGATAAGCAATAAACTGGAAAAGCAGAAACTCTGAATTGTGTTGCCCTGGTTGATCAGTGGTTGTTTGTGTGGCCTGAAGCAAATCACTTAGTTCCTCAGAGCTAAAGTCTGTCACTTCTTCACTTCAGTGAGAACATGGGCAGACCTTATGGAACTGTCAGAGATATGATAAATGTGGCCGCAAACCATTTAGAAAAAAAAAAAAACTACAGTACTAAACAAATAGTCTGGGTATCTTTAAAATTACCCTCTTAACTTTGCTTAAATGAATTCAGGTTGTTTTGCTGTGGTATATCCAGGCACTTGCTTGTTTAAACATTCTCCTGATTAGGGATCATTTATCTTTCCACTGTTTTACCAAGAGTCGTTAGAACTGCCTGTAGTTCAACCTCTGCTTTGCTCTGCCTGCATTAAATCATTGGCACAGGAAATCACACTTCCTGTCCATGGCTGTTAGAAGTAGCTTGACACAAATTAGTTAAAAGGGAGAAAATAGAAGTCCTATTGCAAATCGTTCCTACTTTCGCCTTCTTAAGAAAAATTCCCAACATGCACACACACATACGGGGACAAGCACACCAATTTCCCTTCTCTGCTATTTGCTTGCTTTAATGAAATGGCCACATCTTGCACGGTTGATCTCTGCCAGTTGTCTTGAGAGAAACCTCACAAAAGAGAAGGAGACTTCAGTTAAGACCCGAGCCTCCAGCTCAGACCTGGAAACAGAGACTTCACAGGAATGTGGAGAAAGCAAAAACATCAGGCAAAGCCGACTTCTAAAATGATGGTGGTCCCTGTTGGAAATTTTTAAGTTTTTGTATGCACCAGAAATGAGTTCCACAGTCCTACAACCTGGCTTCTCAAGTGGCAATAGGATTATTTTCATCTGCCTCATTCTATTTCTCAATAAATAAATAAAAATATATAATCTTTAAACCAGTAAAAATTTCTAAATATATAAAATATATTACTAAATATATGAGAATATGAAAATTTAATGGACAACACATATTCTATATTTTAAAACTACATGTGCAACTCCTTTTTTGATGAAAAACATCTTTGGAAAACAGTGTCTTTCCTTCCATTCTCATGGCAGCTCAGTGCGGCAGAGAGAGACCTGCCTGATCCACGCAGTGGTCTGGGCTTCGTTTGTTTCGCCAGAAGTGGTTTTCGAGTGGGAGAGTTAGTAGTAGAATCACAACTAAAGCTCGAAGTCGGACCCCTGATCCCACCTCTGCAGACAGATTTTCCTTCAGAACAAGCCCAGGCCTCTGGCCTTTCCTCTCGGAACGGAGAGGCTGCCTGGCCTCCGGAGAAAGGACGTTCCAGGCAGCCCTGTGCAGCTCAGGAGTCAGCAGTCGCCTTTGAAAGTTTACATTAAGTGTTCTGCCACTCAGGTCTCCATATGGAATTGCTTAAGAAGTTGAAAGCCGGGCAGTAAATGCCTGGCCGCAGACGTACTGTACGCCTTTGTCTGCTGAAGCACGACAGCTGCTCCATCACTCCAGGTACCAGCGGCACCGAGAAACAGCAATCATGCGACAGGCGACGCTCGCAGCAGCCTGTCTGGGGAGCCGAAGCTACCACACAGCACCCCACAGCAGGCCCAGGCTGATGGCCTCTCCTACTTCTGGTCTCCTCCACTCGTGCCATGGGCATCCGTGGTCTGAAGAAAGAAATAAGGAGAATCTACTTGCCATGGGAGTGGTGTGTTTCCCCCACTCTCCATCCCCACTATTGAACTCTTCAGTTCTTATCGTTTACTGTCTAGTTTCTTTCACTCCCTGTTACCAAGTTTTGATGTAGCATCTAAAACATTTGCCCTTATTGCAACCATATTATTGTATTTTTTAATTTCTCAGACCCCCACCCACACCCCACTAGAAACTCTCCATCATACAATAGTCTCCAGCTTTATTCTAAAACTTGTGTGGCAAAGTGGCACATGACTTTCCTGGACACGCATTCTTCCCGTTATAAGTGAACAGAGGCACAGAGAGGTCAAGTGGCTTGCCCAAGATGCACAGCTGGAGGGCTTCAGAGTCAGGATGGCAGTCTGGTTTGCTCACTCACACGATGATGCTGTCTGGTTTTCAGCACGGCTGGTCCTGGGTGAGGAAAATGACTAAGTCTGCCTTGCACCCCGTAGGGCCTCTTCCCCCGCTGAGTATATCCAGTAGGTTATCTTCCCAGAGGGTTCGTGTTACTTGGAGATTTCATTAGGGTTTGTTTGAATATGAGAATTGATGTCTTAAATCTTCAGGCATTTCTCACATTCCAGTAAACTCACAGAATAGGAAACAGAGTGCACATCCTTTTTTAAGATTTAAACAAAATTAATTTCCTTTAAAAAGAAAAAAACTAAATAGACGATATGAAACCTTGTAGGTGTTTCAGACTTGGAATGGGGGCCCACAGCCTGTCTCCTGGCCTCCTGCTGGTCCACATTCACCCTCTGCACCACTGGCACTTGGGTGGAAAATTAATAACATATGCCCCAGCTTGAAAACTTCCTGCAGCATTAAGGTGTATGGAATAAAGTGTTCTTTTCAATGTAAGTTACTTGGGTGGAAGATAGCTTCTTTAATACCAGAACACTATCCTGGCATTTAGAACATTCATCTGTTTACACAGGTCAAGAGAATGTTGCATGTTTTGCTGCTTAACAAAAGGACCGCAAGATCTCGACCCACCTAATCCCCCGAAGCCCTGACACTGGATCTTTGCCCCCTCCCCACCCCACTTCCCACCATCATTCCCCAAGCAATTGAATGCTCCCACACTTTCTTATTCTATAACTAGCTTTGCCTGTCTCTGAACATTAGGATCTAATGGCATGTACATTTCACTGTCTGGCTTCTTTTGTACAGCATTTTGCTTTGTGTCCATCGACATTACATTTTTGAAGGAGGAAAATTCCTCATTGCTGGCAGACTAAGTCCCCAAAGAAATGAACAACAGGATAAGTACGTGTGGGATCTGACAGTGTCTCACTGCTAACAACGTCCTGTCCCCTAAACTAAACAAAAGTCAACTTTGCGGTAGAGGTTTTTTTTAACTCCTGTGCTGTGTATGAACCTTGCCACTCTATTCTACCCGGAGATTGTCCCATCCAGTGACAGAGATTTCAGACAAATGGCCTCATAGACAACTCAGCTGTCTCTTTGTAAAGACATTAAGGTGGTCTCAGTCATAACAAAGAAGGCTTAAGATCCAAACATCTTCCAGGATGCCAGAGAAGGGTTAAAGTGGAAAAGGAGAAACATGTGGAACATTTTTAATGACCTCACATTCCTTTATACTGAGCAGTGCAGCATGGAGCAGACATGCCTGTTTATCTAGCCTGGAGAGTTTGAGCTGAAATGAGATTTTTGTGTGTGAGAACTTTTTGCCAGCCACACAAAGATGTATAGGTTATAAGGTGTTATAATTAAAAGCATAGATGCTGTTTCAAATCTCCCATCCAAGTAAAACTGGTTATGTTCCGTGAGGTACTTTCTGCATTCCATCTCACAGCTAAAATGGATACACTTGATCTCCAAACATCTTGCAGAATTCTTGATTAAATGTTTGTGCCACCGACACCCAGATGGTTGAGAAAACCCTGGAAATATCTGGAAACTCCCCCATCTCCCATCTTTATTCCAAACCCCATTCATAGCATGGAGAAGCTGGACCAGGCTTTCCCGGAGAGAGCCCATGCTTCTGCATCAGTACAAACTAAAATGTGAAGCCACGCTCTGAATTTTGGCATGTGACTTGATAGCGATGGTATTTCAATATTCAGGCTCTCTCTTGTTCCCCTGCCCATATCTGTTGATTGCTAATTAGCTTACATACAAGAAAAAGAAAATAAACAATAGATCTTGTACATGAGCAGTCAGCATAGGGTAGGTACCCTCGTCCATGCTTTGCTCAATCCTTCCAACTCTAAAGGCAGTTCCTACTGTCTTGCCTAACTTTTAGATGAGCAACCTAAGCTCAGTAAGTGTTAAGAGAGTTGTCATTGAAGTCCTGACTGGTCTGTTCCCATGCGCTGTGGTCTTAAACCTTGCATACGGCAGCTGTCTTCTCTCCTGTTAATAACACCTATCTTTCAGAACACTGTCAAACAAGGCATAGTAAATAGGTAAGCTTCCATGTTCAACATCAAGGCAGATGATCAAGCAGACTCCTGCAATGCCCCTTTGGTATAATTTTATTTCACAGTTTAACCACAGATTCTTAATTCTGATGTGCCTTGTGTATGTTCTTGGAAGGATCATTTTCATGAGTTTTGTTCTTAATAGATCCTAATGATATTCCAGCAAGATGTAAAGCTTCGAAAGGCTCAAGATGATCAATGTCACAACGATCATCTGCGTTTTAACTTGCATCATGTGTCCAAGTGCTTATGATGCATATGTGTGTGCATGTACACACACACACACACACACACACACACACACACACACACACACACACCTACACACCTGTCAATGGAAGATCTGCATCGCCGTCCCTGCCTTCTTGGGTGCCTGCAGTATATTTATAAGTGAACAAATCTTTAGCAATGGAATGAAGCATTACAAAAGCAAATATCTGTCTTTCCTATAAATGTGTCTTTCTTTCTTGCCATTTGATTTTCTATTCCCCTGCCAGTATCAACACCAGAGGTACATTGATTATTCCTACCTTTCTCTTCCTTCTCATAACACACTGCACCAAGTCCCCATCTTTTCTATTCCACATTGTAAACTCTTACCACCTCATGAGTAATCTACAATAGCCGAATACTAACCAGGAGAATTTTTTCCAGTCACAGCCAGATTAATTTTTCTAATGACTCTTTTACCATTTCACTTGCTAATACCAAAACATTTCATGGTATATCATTGCCAAGTAGATAAAGTTCACATTTCATGAACATTCAAGACTTCCTGTACTGCTCCAGATTTATGGCCAAAGGGACCTTCCACAGCTTTTTTGCCCTTAGTTTTAACTTTTTAAAATATTATTTATTTTAAGAATTTTTCATGTACAAGCAAAATGAGTTTATATCATGTTCCCCCCTCTTTTTTTCCCTCCCCCTCCTCTCCCACTCTCTTCTTCCTTCCCTGATCCAATCATGTCCCTCCCATCTCCATGTCCCTCTGCATGTGTGGACCACCTGGATCCCTTTGGGGTGCCTGTGCCAGTAAGGGACCAGGTCTCTTTTCCACACTTTTATAACCTTCCATTCCCTCTAGACAGTTACCTGAATATATAGCACATATTACATTACCTCTATATTTGAGTCACTCTGATTTACAAAATATGTACAGGGGAACTCTTTTTATTTTGCCACAACAAACCTGATTTAGCTAATTTTCTTATTATTCGAATTATTTATATATTTTGTTACCTTGAAAAAACTGTGCTTTCAGATTCTGTCATCTCTGAGTTAAAAATTTCATTACACTCCAGGAATCTTGGTCGTCCAGTAGGTGTCCTGTTGTCATTCTGAATTTCAAGCCAGTACTTGCACTTACTTTTATCCAGATCCAATGAGATTAGTCAAGATGTAGTTTTTTCATGTAACAGACAAATGAAAATCCTTAAATTGGTCTATTTTTCTGGGTTTAAGTTAATTAATATAATTGCTGCACCACTCTAAAATAACAATACTGGGCTAGCAAGATACCTCAACTGATAAATCTAAGGCTCCTGCTTGCAAACCTGGTGACCTGAGTTTGATTCCAGGAAGCCCATGTGGTGGAAGGAGAGAAAGCATTTCTGAAAGCTGTGCCATGACTGCCTTCCATGCACTAATCCACACATTTCTCTTCTCCTCTCCTCTCCTCTCCTCTCCTCTCCTCTCCTCTCCTCTCCTCTCCTCTCCTCTCCTCTCCTCTCTTCTCTCCTACTCTCCTTCCCTTCTTTCCTCCTCCTCCTTCCTCTTTTTCTCTCCCCCCTCAAATCAATAAACGCATACAATATTTTTAAAAGAGAAAGATGAAAGACTGAAAGTGTGACTCAGTGGGAGGACATATTTTATCATACATAAGGCCTTAGATTCTATCTCCAGCATGTTGATGATGATGATAATGATGATGACAACTAAACATAACTGTGTTTTCTAAGCCCTTATCCTAGTGGAATATTGAATAAAAGGAATGAACATGAGACTTAAATCAGAACATTTTAGATTTCACTTAAGGCTATATGCCTTGGAAAAGTCACTTTAATTCCTCAATGTGTTTTTGCTTATGTAATATTTTAATAATATATGTTCCATACTATATGGGAATAGTTAAATCATATAACTTGCAAAGGTAATTTGCAATGTAACAATGTAACAAACATTACATTGTTTTATACATTCATTTTTTTCACATTTATTATGAAGAGATCTTATACTCAGTCGTGTCTTGACATCTTGACATAGTTTAAGATTCTTTTTCTTAGTGTCATTACAGTGTCACTATAGCTCCTGTTCTGATTTGGTGCTTCATGATGGTTGGCCCATTCTCTCATGCAGGGCTGCTCAACATAGGCACCTTCTCCATTCCCATCCTTCTCCCAAACGTCACTCCCCTTAGACTCATATATAAAAGCTACATTGTGAACAATGGAAATCTTTTATATCTTCTACTTTGTTTTATACACATATATGAGTGTAATCAACATTTAATGCCCATGTAAAATAATTCTGTTTTTGGCACCTCTTGAAAACTTTTTTTATTTATTATTTATTCAATTGTGTGTGTGTGTGCATGTGCATGTATGTATGCATGTGTAGAACCACGGACGAATTCGGGAACAACCGTGGACACCTCCACCCCCTCCTTGTTAACTCTGCCCCGGGATTCACAGGCTCCGCCCTACCAGGACCAGACACGCAGGCCGCCCCCACTTCCACCTGGCATCGGTATCTATACGTGGGGTCTAGGATCCGAACTCAGGACCTTCCGCCTGCAAGGCAGAGAGGCTCAACCCCTGAGCCACCTCTCCAGCCCCCACCTCTTGAAAACTTTGAGCAAGTAATTTTCTGACTGTCTTGGCCAATATCTAGCACAGGATTGAGATTGCCAAGGAACAAACAACTCACTGGACTGCACAGGTTTTTTACATCACCATTTTGGGTTGAAAATATTGCTGCGTACCTCACGGCACCACCCCTGTTGTGAAGACAAACAGCCACAACACACAGGGATATCACTGCACAGCTGCACAGCCATGTTCTGATGGTGGCAGGATTTGTATTCTTCCCATTCGTGTGTGTTGTCATCAGTGCTGAAAGCAAGAAGACAAAGGGACAGCTGTGGCTCGCACCACAGCAAGTGACAGAAATCAAAGTAAACAGACGCATGGTGCTTTCCAACACTTGGGTGGACATTTGTGGGCTATGCTTACCCATTCTGCACACATCTGTCCTCATCTTTCCTTTTCTGTGGCCATGCGACAGGTTAAGGACTTCATCAATTCCGAGCTTCTGGCACAGCTGTATTCCTCGGAGGACCAGAACACCCTGATGGAGGAGTCGGCCGAGCAGGCTCAGCGCCGGGATGAGATGCTCCGAATGTACCAAGCCCTGAAAGAAGCCCTGGTGATCATCGGTGACATTAACACCGCTACTGTGTCCACCCCAGCCCCACCTCCAGTGGACGATTCCTGGCTCCAGCATCCCCGCAGGTAGGGCAGAGATCCCATGACCGAGTGCCACCAGGCTCGTCCACTGTCCCATCTGAGCTTGTTTCCCCGGACCAGTGTAGACCCACAGGAAAAGAGGGCAAAGCTCAGGAAGCAGGGGGTCAGATTATACCAACTCTCTCCAGAAACTGTGGAGTGCATCCTTACAGTGGTATACAGTCATTAATTAATAGTGCTGTGAGTCCCCAAATGTAAAGATAATATAGTTCATGTGAAGCTCTTGTCCTTAAAAATAAAGGAAATTGCTTTCCATGGTATGAAAAAGTGTGTATAAAGAGAAATTATGGGCGCATGCATACATAGTTTAAAATATTTATTTAGTAGAGAGAAAGGGAGAGAAAGAGAAAGAAAGAAGAAACAGTGCACACATGGACCGTGGGGGCTTCGGAGGGTGGAACTCCACTTGCTAGGTTCGTGAGCAGACTTCTTATCTGTGCAGCTACAAGAGATACACCAGAAACTGTGACTGGTTGTCTCCATAGAGTGAAGAAAAGGGGAGCCTGACTTCTCACCATGTACCCTAAAACATTTTAACCTTTCATATCATGTGATGGCATGTGTCTGAAATAGGCAATCAAAAACTAAAATTTAGGGGCCGGTGAGATGACTAAGGGGTTAAGCCTCTGCCTGGAAAGCAGAAGGACCTGAGTTCAGATCCCCAATCCTGAGTAAAAAGACAGGTGGAAATGGTGGCAGCTGCATTTCCAGCCACAAAGGCAACATTGGAAAACCCCAGAGCAAAGATAGAGCGATCCTGGATGATGTCACCCCTGGGCCTCCGCAGGCATACAACAGTGCCCTCTGATACCTATGGGCACATATGCACGCACATGTAAAAAAGTAAATACATGTATAAATAAATTCTGAAAGGCAGCTGTAAAATAAAATAAAAAAAACTTTCAAAAAGATGAATGCAGACATAAAGTAGGAGTGGACACATGACCATCTGTCTTTTTGTTCCCAGGTCACCTCCTCCGAGCCCCACCACTCAAAGGAGGCCGACTCTAAGCGCATCCCTCACCAGGCCCACATCTGGCCGTGGACCAGCTCCTGCCATTCCTTCTCCAGGCCCCCATTCAGGAGCTCCCCCAGTTCCATTCCGCCCAGGCCCATTACCCCCCTTTCCCAACAGCAGCGATTCCTTCGGAGCCCCTCCGCAAGTGCCATCCAGGCCCACGAGAGCCCCGCCCAGTGTTCCCAGGTAAGGCCTGCAGATGCAGGTGGGGTAGGGTTGCTCTTCGGCTCTCTTCTCAGAGTGGAACAGACAACATTTACTTGAAAAACAAACGAGCTTGCAAACATCTTATGGTACATGTTTGCAATTTTCCTGCGGGCAGTGGGGATAGGGAACACAGAGAAATTGTGGTATCTGAGCCAGTTACACCATTTAAGAGCCCTATGTGATCATTACAGCCTCTCATTTACCAACTGGCACAAGCAAATGGGACCAAGAAAGGCCTCGCAATGAAAGCCATCTTAGCAGCTGTGTTAGAAACAAAGGAGCTGCGGCTGGACTGGGGCCAGCTGTGTGTGCCATAGGCAGGGAAGTTACATGGACTGAGTCCTTGCCTTCTCCATTAGCGGAGATTTTTAGAAAAACCACTGACTTAAGGAATTTAATCCATCTATCCTCTTCCGCACAGTGACCCCAGCCTACCTTTAATGTGAAGTAAAAATCCAGATGATTAATTTCCCATCGTTTTAAAGTCTACCCAGAGATTTTAACGTAGCTATAATGATTACATATAAGTAGATGGTTGTTCATTTGAATAATTTTAGCAATTATAGGAAGATCTTCAGGTATAATTGTCAAGCAATAATCAACCTGAAATACAGAATTGAAGCCATATTCTTTCCTTTATCCATTTCTAATCAATGCAAACAATGTGTATGACTAGAGATCTTTAAAGGATAACGTACTGGGGAAAAGGAAAGAAAAACAGCCCATGTATAAAACTTTTTTATAACTCAGAGAATTAGAATATTCATACCTGCCAGAGAGAGGGATTTCTGCTTCCCCAGGAAGATGCATCACCTCTCCTTATGATTTTGGTGTTTAGAAACAAAGGAGCTCAAGTAGGCAAAGCGTGTGCAGCAACCATAGGGCTTCAGAGTCACAGGACACAGGTAGTCCCGACCCTGAGGCATCACTTACCTCTAGGACAGGAGTTCCTCATCTGTGAAGCAAAGAAAAGCAGCAACTGTGTTGTTGCCCAGAACTTGTTAGATGAGTGAGACTCCGGGCTGCAGAGATGGCTCAGCGGTCAGAACATTTGCATGTAAAAATGCGGGGTGGAAATAATAGCAGCATGTATCTCTGGCCCTGGAAGGTGGAGTCTGGAAAACCCCTAGAGCAAAACAATAAAAAATTAGAGTAATCTAGGATGATTTCCAGTGTCACTCTTGGGCCTCCACAACCACATACAGTGACCTTTTGTACACATGCCTGCACACACATGTACAACCCACCCACATGCAGAATACACATGCAGAATACACATGCATGCAAAAAAGAGTGAGGAACTGTAAAAACTGTTACCATGATTACTATTATCATCATTACCTCCTGAAAGAATACATACTTGTGCTTAGCCCAGTAGTCTTACTTACTTATGATTCACTTAGAGCCTTGCTAAATTTCTAGTTACAGTAGTTAGCAGCTAACATTCATGTTGCTCTCAGTATGAGATAGGCATTGCTCTTAAACTCATCTCATCAGCTTGTCAAGAACCTTATTTACATTACCCTAGTACCCTAGGCAGTGAGGTTAAATCACAAGCCACTCTCCCAGGTGTGCTAGGGGAGCCAGACTTTGATTCCCAGGGGTCTGACTCCAGAGCTCAGTCACCAGAGGCCAACAGATCAGCCTCTCAGTATCTTTACTGTTGGCATTTCTGCTGTGATTGGCTCTCGTGGAGATGGTAGGATATTTAACAACATCCCTGGTCTTTCCTACTCACCAGATGCCAGTTGTAACCACAGAAAAATATCTTTAGACAGGGCTGCTGTCTAAAAAGAAGTAAAGTCCCCCCTTTCCAAGGGACAGTCATCACTACAATGTTCCAAAGAATTTCCCTCCCATATTAAAAGCAGGCATATCAGCATCAAATGTTTTTAAGGAAGATCAAGTACATCGAGGGAGAAGATCTCGAACTGATGGGGCAAGTGTGTGCCATTGCACCAAGATGGTAGAGAGGCTGTGGAGAGAGAGGGAAGCTGGGAGTCCCATTTTGTCTGTTTTGCTGTGAGAAGGTGCCGGAGCAACGTGGTGGTACTACGCTGGGGAATGGATGCACAAGTCTTGCCTGCTTGCTTGACTGCTTCACTTCTTGGTTTCAGATAAGCTGGCCAGTCAAAATTCTTCAGAAATAAAATCCAACTTTCGAATCCTAAACTGATTTGCTAAGCAGGGTGGAGTTGGCCTTGGTATTTCTGAGCTCGCACGCAGGCAGAAGGCAGCCCCGTGCTGAAAGGCCGTAGCAAGGGCGGCAGAGCCAGAAAGGGGAGCCAACAGACTTAAGGAGACCGATCTGGGGGAATTTGTAGGATAGCAGTTGAGCTATTCAGAATTTCTAGAATGCTCTCGAGTTAGAACCAAACTTAATTTGATCCGGTCTTGCAGAGAGTCCCAAATTTAAAACAGAAATGTGAGTATGGAGTGAAGGAGGAAGGCCGTGTGTTTTCGTGCTGAGCCCTCAAGACTAAGGGGCCAGCAAAACAGGCTAAGAGAGAAGCCCCGTGGCAGGGAGTCACCTGAGAGAGCTGGAGAGACCATCGGGGTCTCGAGACCTATTAAAGTCTCACTGTTGATAGAGGATTCTGACCACATAGCGTCTGTTTTTAATAAAAGCCAGAGCAGGAATCCTACCAAATGCAAGCCAGAAATAGGGTTTAAGATTTCAAGAAAGAGAACAAGGAAGGAAGGAAGAGAGAGAAAATGAAGAAAGCGCTTATTGAAATGCACCTTGTTCTACTTATCCGAATATTTTCTTTTCCTTCCGTGATTTGCTTCCACTTTCTCTATTAAAAACTCAAAATGTGGAGATGTCATCACCCATCATCTCTACACAGATAATGGCTAGCTTTCCAAGAAGGAAGCTTAATTTTTTTTCTCCCGCATGTTCATTGCTCTCTTAAGAGACCTATCTCCTTTTTCAACCTGAACCCAGAAACCCATAACATGATAAGACAGCACAAAAAGCATCCCACAGACTTCCAGGTGGGCTTTAATATCACAGTGACAGTAACTGAACCTCTAAGTGAAAAATACACTGCCACTCAGTCTGTACCTGCCAGGATTTCCCTCTGACTGCTTGATGAGATAGATCATTAGCCAGCTATGATCTTGCCTTTTAGAAGCATGTTAGCCCTATTGAAAGGTAATCAAAGACCCTCCATGATACGCAGTGATTCTCAAAGAGCATTGTTTTACACCTTTGCATTCCTAAATAGAGGGACAGTAAGGCGAGGTGGTGGCGTCATTTTTGGCTCAGCTTTGCTCAGCTGCTCGGGTTTACATGGTGCGCAGAGCCTTTTAGCAGGAAATACCGAAGCCGCACGCCTGTAATTCATTCCACCTGAACTGGGGCACATCTCTGTCCCTGACAGATCCACTGCTTGGATGCTTCTGTCATCAGTAAGTGGAGCATACGTAGATCTGTGATTTGTGGAACATTTTTCCATTACTCAGATATCTGGACAGTTCCCCTCTCTCCCACCTCCAATCAAGTTCTCTGACAGGGCAAACTCCTGTTGGAAAAGTTACCCCAGCCACAGCTTTGTTTAGCAGGATGATCTTAAACAGACTTCCCCGCCTCTCTAGAGGTCCCTGTTTTCTTAATTGCAGATCCCAATCATCGTCAGACATTCACTTTAGAGTTGATGTAGCTATTTTCAGTTACTGCTTCTTAAAATTAGTTAATTGGAAATCACAGCCTTTGACATTAACAGAACAAATTAGCTGAATCCAAGCGTGTTTTTCCTGGCCACAGCTGGCTCTGGCGCAGTTTCACTCATTCGTCTTCTCCCCTTTCCTTGGACAAAGCAATTTTGCAATGGTCAAAGAGGGATAAGGGTGGGGAGGAAGGGTCTGTAGCCAAGGGAGAATAACATCATTTACTCATCACTGATTCTTCCATTTTGAAAAAAAAAATGAGTTGAAAAATAGAAGTTGTTTCTTTGAACCACCGTTATGTGGCAAGTCAGAAGGTGTCCTATAAAAAATGGCAAAACTGAATCATTTGTTTTGGCCTTACTCCAGTTCCCCTCCATGACAGAAATCAAGACATGGTCCATTGAAAGAATCTCTGATGGACTCTCACATGGTATAAACACTCCACCATGGCATTAGGTCTACCCCATAGTATCTCACTGATGTCTTACTTAAGGGGATTTTCTGACTTAACATGGCACTTACAGAAGTTTCATCACAATCTGACACTCTCAGTACCTTATAACTAAATCAGCCATGCCAGAAGATTTACAGACCCTCCCCACACATGACAACACTAAAAGTCATTCAGCTCTCATCATAGTTTAATTTTATTTGATTTTAAATGTTGAGGCTTTATGCCCCGAACCATAATCCTAACTCTTGGCCACGTTACATATGTTATTGTAATTGACAAATCAATGCAGACTCCCTTTTATTTAGGTGTAAGGTCTCCTTGTTTTGTTTTTTGTTTGTTTTTGTCTTTGTTTTTCCATCTCCTAAAATTTCAAGTCAGGACAAATCCATCATTCTTATGAATATATCTTTGCGTCCCTCACGTCAAGGTTTGGTGCCCTGAAGGACGAAGCTGCCGAGCCTTGAAGTCGTGGGCTAATGTACATGGAAGTTTAAGCAGCCTGTGATTAGCCTTGGGCCTCCTTTCCCGCAGTCACTCACTGGAAATACCCTGACTTACCCTCTGCTCAACAACCCTCTAAAACTATGACCTTTTTAGTGTTCAAGTGTCACTCAAAGGATGAACTCACCTTGTGATTTGTGATATCCACCAAGAGATTTCTGGATATTTTTTCACCATCTTTTCTCCTTGAAACAAATAAAAATGCCATCAGGTATTCTGATTTGCCAGGAAACTGTTTATATTTTTAGCAACTGGATTTAAAAGTCAAGCCAAAAAAAACACCCTTTTTTTTTTAAAAGTGAAATTGACAAGAATGGGAACAACTTTGAGTTGATCCTTTTGATTTTTAATACTGAAGGCTTCTCATAAGGCAGCCATGGTACAAGGTTTGTCACTGCAACCCCTCCCCCTCAATGTAATTAATAATTTGCTGCAGGTTTAACATGAGTTGCCAGGATGTTCTTAATATACTTTAATAAAACTAGAATTTTGATTGCATGCCATTCACTAAAGAAAATGTCCACTTCAATTTAAGCCCCTCAATTAAACATACCACCCAAAGCCCCAGTCCAATTCCATGATGATTCTGGTTGCAATGTGATATTTCACTGAAATGAATCAATGGTTAATGTCAGAGCTTTTCATTCTTCAAGTCCTGGTTTCAATATGGTTTAAGTGAAAGTCAAATTAGTTTGGTGGTTTCCTTCTTGGGTCCAGCAAAGTTGGGTCTCTTTTACACAAACATCTCCATCCTGCCTCCGTCGAGATGACTGACAGTCTGTTTAGGTGAGGTCCAGATACACAGCACAAGCACCCTCAAGTCCACAATTTGGAAACTTTTCAGAAGTGCATAGGTAGATTTCGCTTTGCCTTTCTGTTTTCAGTGTCCTTTCTCTTTTCCACACATCTGATGTTACAGAAAGGTAAAAGACAAAGGAAGCCAAGGAAAAGGTTTGCCTAAAGGCGAAGCACAGGAGGCAGCAATACAGACAGACAAGCAGCAAATGACTAGCAGTAAGTTAGCGCAGCAAAACTGCATCTACTCCCATGACAAATAATAGCAAGTAGCTCTGTCACGGTTCTCTTTGGAGATAGCACTAAGCTTAAACCACTACAAGGCAAGTCTTTAGGGGTTTCAGGGTGCCTACCTCTGCCCTGGGTTTTACCCAATTGATACAGGAAGACAGACAAGACAGGAGTCTGGCACAAGAGCCACTGGCCAGGGAAAATGCACAGTTAGTGATTATTACTGCTCCTGTGGCCAGTCAGCAGCAAACTGTCCCTGGCTGAAATCTGCTGCAGATTCCTGTATGTAAGTTGAAGTCAGCTCAAAGAAAAGAAGCATCCTTGGGGGCTGGAGAGGTGGCTCAGGGGTTAAGCCTCTGCCTTGCAGGCGGAAGGTCCTGAGTTCGGATCCTAGACCCCACATATAGACGCCAGGCAGAAGCGGGGGCGGCCTGCGTTTCCAGTCCTGGTAGGGCAGAGCCTGTGAGTCCTGGGGCAGAGTAAACAAGGAGGAGGTGGAGGCGGCCCATGATGGTTCCCGAATTCGTCTGTGGTTCTACACACACATACACACACATACACATGCACGCACACGCACAATGAATAAATAAATGAATAAATAAATAAATAAATAAATAAATAAATAACTTCTTTAAAAAAAAAAAAAAGAAAAGAAGCATCCTCTACCCCGTAAGCAGACATAGACTTGCAGATGCGTACGTGCTAGCATGTCAGTTTTACCATGTGTTCTTTTATTCCCCTCATTGAAAGAAAAGATTGATTTTTACAAGCAAGCTTTCAGACCCAAGGCATTTTAGTTGCATGGTTTCGAAGATTGTAGAGACTTGTGGCACGTGAACTTGCGGCTCTTTCACCTCTAACTTGTGTTGGAGCAGCCTGTGATCAAATAGGCCACTAAAGGCTTTTTCCCTTCCCTCCGACCTAGCAGCTACCATAGAAAATTAAAAGTGAAATTTAGACAAATCTAACCAGGCTTGCCATCACTGCTAGCAAGCAGGAAATTAAACGTGAAAATGGAAATGCTGTATCTTTCCCTGAGAATGTGCCTTAGAATGCCTAACTCCAGCAGTAGAGGAAAGAACGAGAGGTTTAGCTGAAGGGTGGATGACTTTGCTTGCTGGTCTTTGTTGCTACTTGAACACAGAATTTTTAAAATGCCGGACGTTGAAGTCTCTTAGCATACTCGTGCCAGCATAGGATAAGCATTGGCCAGGGAAACCTCTGAATCTAAACACATATTTATACCCTTTCGTTGCCAAATGAACTCCATCTGGCTTCCCAAGTGCTGTCGCCAAAAGAATGTTATTACGTCTTTGGTCAGCCCCGCATTTCCAGTGGCAGGGTGGGAGATGCTGGGGAGGCTCGGGTTTAAAGAGACTGTGTGTCTATGGAAGCCACGTTACTTAAGAATTCAGATGAAGTTTCCATCAGCAACTGTGGCCCCTAATAGAATTCCAGCACAGGGCAACATCTAGAGCCACAAGGTAGCCAGGCAGCAGGTATCCTGCTCTTCAGGCATTGGAGCCACACAGTGGGCAAAGCCCCCAATAGCAAGCACTCCCATTTCTCATTTTTTAACTGTCCCCATATGCGCTAAGAAATGACCACTCTTGTTTGCCAGTCACAATCATCACTTCACACGATTCAAGGGAGAACATTCCACACAAAAGCCTAAAAATGTTCTGAAGCTTCATCAATATGGCAAGTAGCGGGGCTAGAGAGGTGCCTCAGGGGTTAAGCCTCTGCCTTGCAGGCAGAAGGTCCTGAGTTCGGATCCTAGACCCCATGTATAGATGCCGGGCAGAAGCAGGGGCGGCCTGCGTTTCCGGTCCTGGTAGGGCAGAGCCTGTGAGTCCTGGGGCAGAGTAAACAAGGAGGAGGTGGAGGCAGTCCATGGTGTTCCCGAATTCGCCCGTGGTTCTACACACACACAGATACATACACACACGCGCACACATGCATACATGCACAATTGAATAAATAATAAAAAAATTTAAAAAAATGGCAAGTAGCAATATTCTCCATGTCTCACCATAAACAGAAAGGCAGAGGGAATTCCAGATCTTCCTAGAGCAACTTTTCCCCCCATCTGGGAATTAATTTAAACATTAGCTAACAGGACATGGTATAAATTTTCTTGCTGCTCACATAGGAACTCAAGTCAATAAGCACAATTCTTTCTCTGTTTCTTTGGTGGATAAGGCTAATGTACCAACTAAGGGGGAGAATGTGACTGCATGAACATAGAGTTAGGTACGCGACCACAGACAGCATCCCAAGCATTGATGGTAATTTGTGAAAATGAAGAAAAGTTAAGACAGGTCTTGGCATGGTGGTATGTGTGCCTCAAATCTAAGAACTTGGGGGACCGAGGCAGGAAGACAGTTTCAATTTGGCCTATGTAGTAGTACATTCCAGGCCAGTCTGAGCTATATAGTAAAATCTTGTCCCAAGTCTACCCCTTCCCTAAAAGAAAAGAAGATTGAGACTCTGTAGAAAGCTCTCAGGTAGCTTAGAATATGATTTGGGAAATGGTCTTATTTTACAATCATATATGCCATTTACCTCCACCATGTAAATATCACCTGTATTTGGCTTCCAATGTCTCTAAAGCAACATCATCTAGATTTGTTTTTCATCTATATACTTCAATATAACAGTCATTTGTAAATAGTTACTTTAATTCAATGATTTTTGTTTATTGCATGTAGCATGAAGCCTCATAAGAGAGAGTCAAAGACAAGAAAGCTTTTTGTTTGGTTAGTTTTTATTGTTGTTTGTTTCGTTTTTCTTTTTTGAGGCTGAAGCTCACGCAATCCATACTGGTTTATTCAACATGTCCAAGGCTAGCCTTGAACGCCTAATCCCCCTGCCTCCACCTCAGAGTGCTGGAATTTTGCACATGTACTACCCCTCCCAGTGAGAAAGACTTTTAAAAGCATTTACATTTAAAAGTATTTCATTAGGTATTCAATGAATTTATTTCACTTGGCAATAGATACCTACTTGATGCATTCTGTGCCATGTGCATTTTTAAGTTTCTATTGAGATCATTATCAAGCTCAATTTTAAGGCTGAGCGTAGCTTTTCTTTCCAGTAAGCCTGCCTCGAGGTATTGTGCTCCAGGATCCACACCACAAACTCTACCCACTCACTGTCCTGCCATTACAACTGCATTCATAGGGAAAAGCTATAAAAGTTGAGCAAGGAATCTACTGGTTTTGAAAAAAAAAACAAAAAAACAAAAAACACTCTCTGTAGTGCTGGAAAATATTTTCATAACTAAAATAATAAAACTCCATGTGAGGCAAGTTCTGCCATACCTAATTGTTGCCCCTTGGGGTGGAAAAATTAAGGACACCTTAGTGAATGTGTTAACTAGACAAACCATTGCAGGAATTTCCTTCCACATATCTAGGTCTGACGGCAAAATAAAACCCACCCTCTGCAAACCACATGCATGAGGGGAGACTTACAGTTTTTGCCCTTCCAGTAAGTAGCACTCAGAAGAAATCCCTGTGGCTCCTCAGGGGTCTTCTGTGAGCTCATTTAAATGCTCTGTAGTTCACTTTAGGAATCTGTGATATGGTAAGTTGGTAGAATTATTTGATTTGATTTAATAGTTCTAAAACTCTCACTTGTTCTTTCTCTATCTTATATTTTATACCTAAAAGTCAGTGAGTATGCTGAAAGACCATTTTAAGGTATAATCTCATCAGAATAATGTTTCTCAACTCTGCTTAAAATAAGGATGTTTGGGCTGGGGAGATGGTTCAAGGGTTAAGCCTTTGCCTCTCAAGCAAAAGGACCTAAATTTGGATCTCAGATCTCACATTAAAATGCCAGGCAGAAAAAAAAAATGCCAGGCAGAAATGGCCATACTGGGCTGGAGACATGGTTCAGGGGTTAAAACTGTGCCTTTACAGCAGAAGGTCATAAGTTTGAATCCCACGTCCCACATGAAAATGTCAGGCAGAAACTGCAGTGGCCTGCACTTCTGACTCTGGTGGGTGGAGCCTGGGAAATCCCAGGGCAAAGCAAAAAGGAGATAGATGATTCCCAGGATGAGTCCCAAAGTCACCCTTTGTCCTTCACAGGGGCATGCAGTCTCTCTGTCTGTCTGTCTCTTTCTCTCTGTGTCTCTCTCTCCTCTTTCTCTCACACACACAATAAATAGAAAAATAAAGTGTTTTTAAAAATGATAGCAGCCTGTACTTCTGGCCCTGAAAGGCAAAACCTGGGAAACCCCAGAGCAGAACAGAAGGATGCATATCAATCCAGGATTGTTCTTGAAAGCATCCTTGGGCCTCCACGGGTACACACATGTAGGTGCCCTCTGATACACACAAACACACATGTGTACCTAGAACCTGTTCTCCCTAAGTCTTTCAAGTTTAACATTGTTGATTCAAGTCCCCCAGGTCAGCACATACGGGCACTCGTGCTACAAAAAATGTCCCCTTGGGGCTGGAGAGGTGGCTCAGGGGTTAAGCCTCTGCCTTGCAGGCGGAGGGTCCTGAGTTCGGATCCTAGACCCCACGTATAGATGCCAGGAGGAAGCGGGGGCGGCCTGAGTTTCTGGTCCTAGTAGGGCGGAGCCTATGAATCCCTGGGCAGAGTAAACAAGGAGGAGGTGGAGGCGTCCATGGTGGTTCCCGAATTCATCCGTGGTTCTACATACACACACACACACACACACACACACACACACACACACACATACACATACACACACGCACAATTGAATAATAAAAAAAAATTTTTTTAAATGTCCCCTATATATTGTAAAGTCCCCTTTCACGCTGAGTCAGGAAACAATGAAATAGTCTAGATCAAGTCACAAGGGAACTTAGAACTTCAGTTAAATTGTTAATTTCATGCAAATAAGTTTGCATTTCTATTTTTTCCCTGTGGATTTTGCAGCACTGGTTAAAATGAAAGTGTGTTTGAAGATGTGATCGTGTGTAGTTAGGATAATGAAGGGAGCACTGACTGTGGTTGTCCTCAGTTCAGAGAGCAATGCCGAACTGGAGAAGCAGGACTTCAGACTATTCCATCTTACCACAGTGCACCCCCACCCCCGCTTTGCACCCTCATCCCTCTGATCTGTGTGTCTCTTGGGCGCTACACCCAATTATACAGAACAGTCTTCCTCTAGTTGCTTACGCCACACACCTGCCTTCTGGCCGTGTCTGGCAGGCCCTCAGGATGAGATAATACAGAAGAGAATGTTCTAGTTGTCTGGCCTCATCCACCTACAGGATAACTGAAGCAGCTTTCTGCGGGTGAGAGACGGAGTTGCTCTGAGATCCCTCCATCCAACATTCTGTAGGGATCTGGAAGAATAAAACTGCAAATGTGACTGATCCTTCTAAAGTCATAGAAATATAAATTCTATCTGCCTTGGCCCATCTTCTCGAAACTGTTCACAGATGGCTGAAGTGAGAACCTTGCATTTACAGACCTGTTGGCTTTATTTTCTCAGGGTCCAGCCATCATCCTAAGTGCTTCTCCCCCTTGCTCCTTCACAGCAAGGTTTTTCCTAAGAGCAGTTTTTTTGTGAACAATTTCTCCAGGACGATGGCAGTCTTTGTAAGACCGACGCCTGAAGGACATATGGTTTCCATAGATTTTTTTTCTGTCTAGACTGGCTTTATTTAGTGAGTTTGGGTCTGACTTGGTCTTGTTAAACTTTCTGCAGGAGCTTGTGTAAAATTTAAAATGTGGGCATGCTGTCAAGGTGTAAAACAAAAAGCTTGACTTCTCATTGGCAAGAGAAGAAAAGGGATTGTTCTAGATTTTCCTTCAGGTTAAGCAATTCTGATCACATCGAATGTCCACCCACCCATTCCACCCCCACAACAGCATCCAAACTGGAAAGGTTAACTCTGAAAAATCTAACTGTTAAGTTCATAAACTCCTCACTGTTTTCCTGAGTAAATGCTTGGGTTGCAGAGTGTGTGTGTTTGTGTGTGCGTGTGTGTGTGTGTGCATGCGTGCGTGTGTGCATGTGTGTGTGTGCGTGTGTGTGTGTGTGTGTGTGTGTGTGTTAGAAAGCTGTACTTCTTTCTGCAGACTCCTGACATGACCCAGGGGACCTATGAGTCTTGCCCTTTTAGCGGCAATTTTTTTTTTTTACAAACACAACATTTCTCTGATTTAGGGGGCAAAACACCCAGTGAGTCATTGAGAGCCTTGATCTTTTAACTGTTCGGTGGTTCGATAGTACCTTTAACCTACAGTGAAAATTCCATTTAAAAAAATTTTTTTAGCAAATGTCATAGGCTCCTTTGGAAACAATATGATCCTTTCAGAGGACAAGGGTGACTTCTGCACATGCTCAGAGGTCAGCCTCAGGCTTGTCCTTTGTGAGTGCGGATACTGTAGCAGGGTCTTGGGTCCTGGTTAGCTGCTTGAGAGCAAGAGACTGATGTGGGAGCTCCTGTCCTGCCGGAGTCATTGCTTGGCCCCTCGCTGAGCAATTAATGGGACTTAGTCACATATTTGCTCACTGACATGGCAGCTTGCAAGACACAATGCCTCTCTGTTTTTCTGTTTACTTTAAAAATTCCCCCCTTTTGCTTTGTTTTTGAAACCTTGAGCTCTAGAGCGTGTTAGAGCTCCTCCTGCTGGATTGAAAAGAAAAAAAAAAAACATGGAGTCTGCTTAGTAAATGGCAATGCTTTGTCTTCGGTCTTTGTTTTATTTTATTTTTCCCCACTTGGATAAGGAAACTATCTGGTGTGCATTTTAAAATGGGCCTGTTAACTCACCAGTGTCTCCCAGGCTCCTCTAAATCTTCAAGTTCCCTACACTTGCTTTTTGATATTCTAAAACAATTAAAAAAAAAAAAGAATTGGACCACTATCTTGTAGAGCTAAGACTCCAACTCCATTTCTGTGGATGCAGCACAAAAGGTCCCCATTTCCTGAAGGAGGAATAAGTGTTTGGGTTTCCTACAGAGGAACAGAGCTTTGCCTTTTCTCTCCCTATCCTTCCTTCTCCCTGTCCCCCCCCAAAAGGTTTTACCCCCTCTACTGTCAGTGGACGGGGTTTCTATGGCACACAGCGCACCGAGGAAAGGAAGGAAGGGAAGGAACGGGGCAGGAAGGGAAGGATGAAATGTGAGAGGGAGGAAGTAATTCCAGTGTGCGTACATCTGGAGGACCAAGTCCTCTCTCCTGCCATTTCTTCTATATCTTCTGATTTGCTGCTTTAGGCCCTAACTTTCCTCTGCTTTTCTGCTGCTAATGATGTACATCGGAGACCAAAAGATAGAAAATATGCTTCCAAGTAAATGCCTTTGAGACCTATTTCTGTACAACTTAAACTCTTCTAAAATAATCTAACATATTTTGTGCTACTTTATTAGGATGTGGGATAAAACCAGTCATTCAATACTTGGGATAAAGACTAAGATGATTCTTGAGTTTTTGAACCAGCCCCACCTTTTCTTGCACCTTTCCTATTCTAAGAATGTCAGTACCTTCTACTTTCTAGAGATCTTTTTCACAAACACACACACATGCACACGCACATGCACATAGAGCCTCTTTCTGACTCTAGACTAGGACTGTAAGGGTCCCTGGTACCCTGAAATCAGACTCATATCTAAGTAGTCACCTGCTGCTGTGACTGTTGGACTGTCTCATTTTCAACATGTGGCTTTTGACTGTCTGTATTCTCCCTGTTTCTAACTGTTAATGTAACATCCCATATATACGTAGGGCAGATGGGGAGAAAGCAAAAAATGCAAACTAAATTGACTTGCAATGCTAAACCCAAATTTACTTAGAGAATCGGCCACAAGCACTGTACAAACCTACAGAAATGTACTTTCTTATCCTAGTCAATTGAAGGCTTTCCTAAGTCGACATTCAAAAAATTTTTTATAAGTTTTAAACTGAGCAGAGTTAATGTGGGAGAGTTATTATTTAAGCTGGTTTTGTTTTGTCACACATATAGAATTGAGTATGTTGGCACCATACTTGAGGAAACCCAAGTCAGGGATTTAGGACTGTCTTGAAGAAAATATAGTAAAGCAGGTTATATTTCCATTTTTCTTAGACACTAATTTATGTGAATTAATACATGTTCATGTTACCAAATAAAGACATTTTCTCTTTATGTTCTTATTTCAAGTTCCACAAGTTGGTTTCAGAACTTCCCAGTAGCATACATTTATAAAATCATGGTTTTGTTTTTATCATGTAAAGGTATGTATGTAGCAAGAATCCTCTAGTATGTAGCAAGAATCATAGTATCCTTGGGTCCTTTAAATGGACTCTCAATCTTCCTGCTTTCCAAAATCTACTGCAAACAATTCTCGACAATATTGTACAGTACTCATTAAGACACAAAAAGACAACAATGTGCCACAATTTGCCAGAGAATACCCAGAGCATTTTTGATAGTACATTATAAGATATAATCTTCCATATAGACAAAATCATCATGCCCAACATTTTTCTAAGCATATCCTAATGCCTTCTAGATGTGTAATGCCTGTTTATCAAATAAAGTCTAAAAACAAGAAGCAGAGTACTAACACAAAACTGAAATGAAATGGTGCAGCATACTACCTGTTTGATTAGAAGTAATACTCAAAAGAAGGAAGAGAAGTCCGGCTCACAGTTCCTTTTGCCTTTACAAACTAGAGGTGCACTTGCTGAGTCAACCCAGGGTCTGTTGGCTCACTCACAATCGTGACAAGTGGATTGCCACACTGCCATCAGTAAGTGCCGTGGCAGGCTAGAGAAAGAGGGAGCCTAGTTCCACAGGGCTAGGATGTTGCTCTGATGGTGAAAGGCTTTCTGTGTAAGCCGCAAGCCTGGTTTGGAACTTCACCATCCATGTAAGGAAGGAAAAACAAAAAACTATGTATGGTGGCATGCTGCAGTAATCCCAGTACTAGGAAAGTAGAGACAGAAGAATTCATGGGAGGGTGTATTGTCAATTAGATTTAAAAACTGAATAAGTTGATATTGGACTCTAATGGTTCTTAGAAACCTGGGCTGTAGGCTGGGGAGATAATTCAGTGGTTAAAATCTTGGCCCCGAAAGCAAAGGACATGAGTTTGGATTCCCAGATCCCAGTGTGAAAATGCTGGGTGGGAATGCTGGTAGCCTGAAACTCTAGCTCTGGAAGACAGAGCCAGGGAAATCCCAGAGCAAAGTAACAAAGAGGTAGAGTAATCCAAGATGATTCCCGATATCACCCTTGGGCTTCCACAGGCACACATACTCAAGTGCCATCTTATACATACGCCCCCCCACA
The DNA here is from genome assembly GCA_023101885.1 of Typhlomys cinereus. Taxonomy (NCBI): domain Eukaryota; kingdom Metazoa; phylum Chordata; class Mammalia; order Rodentia; family Platacanthomyidae; genus Typhlomys; species Typhlomys cinereus. Next base: position 7,956,423 of record JALPQD010000025.1, on the reverse strand, counting down.
CACATACATACAACTATCCACAAGAAAAACACAAACATATGCAAATAGTGATTCAAGAAGTGACTAACTGCAAGTTGAATTTTGATTGCTATATTTTATAGCTTCAATTATGTTTATTCAGTAGAAACAAGTAAGCTAAGGTGTCCTTTTTATGCAACTAACCAATCAGAGCGGTATCTCTAGCGGTGTCAACATTTGTGTCTCTCTTTTAAGGAACTTCTTTTTCTTTATCTTTTCCCCCTGTATTTATATTCTTTTAAAGCTATACACATGAATGCATGTCATTTTCACCTATTACTATCCAATCCCCTATTTTCTCCTATTAAAAACTTTTTTCTTCTCACCCCTCTCCACCCTACTTTCACATCCACCTGTGTGTGTGACTTGCTCGAGGGACTTCTTTTTGCTTGTGGGCCCACCTAGCTAATTAACTTGGACTTCAACCTTGTCCTCCCCAAAGACAAGAATGTAAAGCAAATATGAACCTCCTTAAACCAGAAGTTATTCTTCTGGTTATGATGAACAAGGTATAGCATACACTACCTTGATCTGTTTTTTTTTTTTTTCCATGTTTAAACTGAATTCCCAAATGTATCAAAATCAGTGACCCTTCTTCAACCTCCTTAAGATTTTTCTAGTACTCCTCCATCTTTTTTTATATTATCTGGCAAATAAATCAACCTGCTAATACAATAAGCTCAGATTTACTTGTTATACCACAAAGCAATAGTTCTCAAAGCATGCTCCCTGGGCCAGCAGCATCAACAGCAGGTCCAAGCTTGGTAGACATACCCTGCCCCCATAGTAACTCTGAGTGGTAGCCAGCGACCTGTGTTTTAACAAGCCCTCCAAGGAATTTTGATGCCAGGTACAATTGAGAAACATTTCAGGAGAAGGAATTCTGGATTGGAAGTCATGAGATCTTGATAGGAGAGGAGGAAAACTCACACAGACTGACAGATCAGGATGTCCACATTCACACCTCTACCTCTACCTCCTGCTCCCCAAGAGACATAAAGGCAACCGTAGTAAGACTAAGCCACTTGAGAAACCTGTATTATGCTAGCAAGAAGCTAGAGGCCTAACACTTTCCACACGTACTTCTCACACCCCAAGCTCACAACAATTGGCCCTATTGCAGTCTTCTCCCCTCCTCCCCACCAACCCAGCTGGCCTCACATCACGAACACCCAAGGCCAGATATCAGAAGAAAACCAGATGAAATTAGACTCTCCTTCTATTCTTAAAAGACAATAAAGAGAGAAAAAGAAACAAACGATGGCTTCTCTCTTATCAGTAAAGCCAATTTCTGCCAAAATGCCACCCACCCTGCATGAGCACTGGACTTTCTTGTAAAAACTGTCATTGTCCAAAATACTGCCAGTGGGCCATCCCTGCAGCTACAACTTCAAGTGTTACATCTTTGCCTTTGATTCGAAAGCAGAAACATGGCTCTTGTATCATAACCATAAACCGCCCACATGCAACACAGTGTTTCAATAAATGCTAAATGATACAAGATGCTCCATTTCAATATAATGGATTACTTAATGAAGCCCATCGCTAAACAAAGCAACTGAGAAAATTTTGGTACAAAACAAATCACTTTGCTTTGCCCAAAACAAACTGTCTTGTGAGGTGAATGCCTTTGGATACTGCAAATGGTTAGGAACTGGACCAATGAAATGAACTAAATATCCTAAATACTTTTCTAGCATTAACAGTGGCAAACACCTTGCATTACTTATAAAGAAAAATTCACCTTGAACACTTTAGCATTTCTCTTGGGATTCTTTCAAGTAGCATTTTATATACAGATTATTGTTTTCCTTGTTTCAGTGGTCACTTGTTCCCAAAAAGTAAGTGGACAGGGTTCTTTAGGATTCTCTGTCACTAAGTAAGCATGTGTGTGGGTTCTTTTAATATGCAGCTGGGGTCATTTCAAAGATGCCTTCATCACTTGGAGAGAACACATTGGAAATCTTATCTTTCCATTTCATCTTCTTTCAGTCATTAGTTCACCACACAACTATGCACTGGTTTTTCAATACCTATGCACACTTTGTGAAGAACTCACAACTGAGCAGGCTTTCCTGATTTACTTATTTGGAAAGGAAAAAGAAAACACGTTGTAAGCCAGAGACCACGATGCTAGGTTTGCAAACCAAAGACTATGCTAAATTCTGGGATGCAGTGGGCAAAACGACAGACCTGCCCCAGCATAAATGTATGTCCGCATAGTTTCCTCTTTTGCTTCCTCTCTGCCTCTCCTACTTCTGGTCTCCTCCACTCGTGCCATGGGCATCCGTGGTCTGAAGAAAGAAATAAGGAGAATCTACTTGCCATGGGAGTGGTGTGTTTTCCCCACTCTCCATCCCCACTATTGAACTCTTCAGTTCTTACCGTTTACTGTCTAGTTTCTTTCACTCCCTGTTACCAAGTTTTGATGTAGCATCTAAAACATTTGCCCTTATTGCAACCATATTATTGTATTTTTTAATTTCTCAGCATATTCATTCAGAAGGTGAAATACAGAATTTTAACCTGTTATTACACTAAAATCTAATGCAATGGTAATACCACTTGCATATTTATCTCACTTCACTGTCTAAAACACACAATAGATTACAGGCTTCTACAACCCCCTAACATGATGTGCTTTACACTGGAGTTACTCTGCAAATAATGCATGGATACATGCCTGGAAGCCCTGCCACACCCTGTAGTTGAGTCTCCTGTATCACAAGTAGAAAAACAGGGCCTAGAGAAGTTCAAGGGTTAAGATTGCATGGTTGGCAATTATTGCCAGAATTCACGTTTTTAAATTCTGTTCCAGGACTTTTTCTATATGAAAATAATGTCTCATGTATAAAGCTCTGACAAATATGTAAAAACTATTCTATAACTGGCCTCATTGGACCTAACTACCTTGACTAGCCTCAATTTCAACTTCAAAAAAAAAAAAAACTCTTTTCAGTCACTATACATTTGTTCATTATTCAGCAGATATTTATTCACTGGCCCTTAATCATATTGTACTTAAATACACACATAGTACATATAGCACTAAATGTACTAAATGATGAATATACACAATAAATGCAACATTTGTTTTCCAGGGACTTTACACCTCTTGGGAATGCAAGCCACAAAGTGACAGAGGCTGGGGATAAAGTGCCATGGGATGGTCTGAAGGGATGTAGTAGTGATATTTGAGTTCCCAAAAGAAAGGATCAGAAGAAAACCCATATGCATGCCTTTCTCTCATGGTCATAGGCCTTGGCCTAACCTATTGCATTTTCATAAAGCAGCCTCCAATCCGTATCCTGAATACCACTGAAATTTTAGCCTACCATCCATTCTGTATCCTGAATCTCACTGAAATTTTAGCCTAACTGCTACCTGCCCCATATACTAATTAAGTTTTTTACTGACCTCTCTTTTACAGTCTACCCCTTCAAGTTTGAATACTGACTTTTTAGTCCCAACTTATAACCATCTGATTGCTAGGAACACATCTCCATAGATTACTTATTTGTCAAACTTCTTGAGGACAGAGGTGCTATTATTTGGTCTTATTCCAAACACCTATTAAAGAAGTGAGCAACAAAAAGGTAGAACTTCCAAGTCTCAATCCTACATACACACACATCAACAAATACCCTTACTATGATGTCAAGACAGTGAATAGCATTAACATTCATGAGTTGTTTCTTCCTTTCAGGTTTAATTCATTTACTCATTTGTCAAACATTCACTAGCTAAATGGGCAAGGCATTGCAAAAAATATTTCTAATAAGTCAAGAGAAGCATGTAAGATGAATTGGGACTGTAAGCAACCAGTCACATTGTCACAGAAGCAACCATATCAGTAAAGGAAAGAGGATCAGAGAAGCCTTACTTCACTGAGATGAGTCTGGAAAGATGGGCAAAAGGTTGCCAAGAATGTAATCATATGTGACACTATCAAGCACTGTTTGAAACAAGTTAGGGATGACTTGTGGCCTCTACATGAAAGGAGAAACCCATGCAGGTTCAAGATTCAGGACATCAGTAAAAAGAACATGGTCATCTTAAACAAAGGAGAATACATTAACTAAACAGAAAACAAGTATTTTTCATAGTCAAAAGAAAGAAATTATGAGAGGATCATCCAAGTGGAGAAATGGCAGGCAGCTCAAGTGGACATACTTTAGCATAAATCTAGTGCAGGCCATTGAATTAGAATGTGTCTTTATTGAAAAATGTTTACTTAAAGCTACCCAGAAACTTTTCAAATGTCTACAGGGCAAAAGAAATCTGATAATATCTATGAGTTTTTTTCCAGAGTAGTCAGTATTCTCGCCATTAATCAATAATGACTCTTAGGCTTTGATTGTTCCTTGGCTATCTAATTTCATTTCATAGCTTGCGATTTTTTGTTTCTTGTTTTTCTTATTAACTGGGAAGCAACATCAGGCCTCAGCAGTAACAGTACCAACCCAAACTACCAGGAAACAAGGGTGTGAATTTAGGACATTTTATAATTGTTTTCTTCATCTTTTACAACTTTGCTTGTTCATACCTGAGGATGAATATTTAATTTGATCAGTTGGTTTAGTGTTTCTAGTTCAAAAGGAAATTCTACCTAAAGGAGTCTTTCGTGAATACTCACCTGGAGATTTGGTCAAAAAGAAAGGCGTCCATTTATAGACACTGTTAAAGCTAAGAGTTCCAAAAACTGCTCCCAAGGTGCTGCTACAAATGTAGGCGAGTATACATACACAACTTGTTATTAGATTTATGAAGTGTAGGAGTCCAAGGAATAAGCAATGTTTCTTGCTTAGGTTGAGATTCCCAAATAAAATGATATTTAACTGTGTGTAATGTTTTCTCAGCCTCCCTGACTTCAGAAACACCTTTGCCAACTAGAGAGTAATCATACTACAAATACTAATAAGCCCTTTAAGGCTTCAGATGGGAACTGTAGGTCACACAGCTTACTCAGGTATACTCAAGCTGAGCCTGTTTCACAATCATTCCAGAGAACTCTGAAAGCTATGATTTCCAGATTTCTAGTTTTCTAACACCTGCCACAAAATATAGAACAATTGGGGGAAAAAAAACACTGCTAAAGGCAGTGAGAGGTTGTACCACCCTGACATAGACAACTAAGAGAAAGAAATGAATATTTGAAATTTTTGTTGTCTGAGACTTGATGTACCTCATTAGCTCCCAGTGTTAGCACACCTCACTGCAATTTACCCCATATAAACTACTGTACTCTGCTCTCTCAGATCCATGCAGCATATTTCAGATACCCTTCTAGTTATTTTACATTTATATTAGCATTGGTATGGACCTCATTGCTCCTGGGAATGATTTACCTATTTATGAAAACCACCTAATTTCCATTGAAGATGAGAATAAGTGGATGACTCAAAGGCACCAACATAAAAGCATCACAGATCACTACCACTTCTATGGGACCTGAACTGCATGTGTATGGATGCGTGATGGCTCTTTGTCAGTGTCCTTAAGAACAACTCTGCTATTCTACCTGTTTACCTGTCTCTTTCTCTCTTTCTAGCCGGAGACCACCCCCATCACCAACTCGTCCCACTATAATCCGTCCACTAGAATCTTCCCTGTTAGACTAAAGGAAGTGTCTGGCATGGCAATTAACCTCTAATGACTTATGCGAAAGCAACATAACCATTGCAGTAAACCATGAGTAGTCGCATGTGTGGACACCAGTAGGCAAGTAACCAGTTTTACTAATGCATTCGTCGCTCATCTTCATTGCTCATGGTATGTCAGACCTTTGGGGTTTGACTGTTAAAATCTGCTATCCTGTAGTGGCATAGTATGTTGTATGGACCAAATAGGTTTGTATAACAGTTCTAAGCTTTGGTATCATTTACCTACCTAACAGGTATTTGAGATGACTTTGAAGCAGTTTTCCAGGCTCTCTGCCACAGAACTCATAAAATGTCCTTCTTAACAGTTATGTGCTAAAGAGATTAGGGCTAAGCATATTTCTTTCCCCATGTTCTGCTTCGGATGCCAGGAATTCCATTATGTCAATTTATTACGAATGCTAGCTCCTACTCCATAGTTGCACATTTAGCTCCTTTTTCCTTCTTTGTGACCTAAAACTGCTAGGAAGTGTCATTTAAAATTCAGATTTCTTAAGATTCAAAGTTTTCCGAGCGCACAAGGTCATTTGCAAAGGACAAGTCTACATTGTGCTGTCTAGGGAGTGTCCTCTCATGCCTGTGTGCTCTGCCTTGTGCTAGAAGCACATGCCACAGAAGCTTAAAGCTGTGAGTTTCTGGTAATCAGTTGACAAAGTCATCTAGTTTCAGAGTTGAAGGAAGAAGCAAATTATCACATTTCCAATTTATAATGTGTTTGTTCACTTATGCATTCACCTCCTTATAGGCCATGATGAATGCTTCATGTTCCTAGTTCTTCTGGGTTTCGGCATGGATAGAGATGCTTTCACGGCCACTCAAGTGTGCTATATTCTCTTGGATGGAGCAAAAAAAAAAAACTGTGCTAATTTTTAATTCATATTGTTTACCTATAAATAATTATATAAGAATCCCTTTAATGAAAGTTTAGTATAACTTTCTTAAGTAGTGAGGCTTACTGTGAGATCATCACATGAAAAGAACAATTCTTGGGAGGGAAAATTATCAGCAAGGCCACAGTTAAAGAGCCCAGCTCATATGTTACAGAGATACTGCCCCGGATCACCCCAGAAAATGGTTACAAGATACTGAGCTACAGAGCAAATTCTCAGTTCTAGGATTTCTAAAATCTACAAAAGTAGTTTAGCCTGGAGGTTAGTAGTTCAGTCTTGAGGCTGAGTTATGAACTACCTAGGACCAGATGATTAACATGTAGGAAAGGGCCAGAAGCCAAATGGAATTCTGTCTGCTAACTGCTCCCAGACTGCTGAGCAAGCATTCTCTGAAACTAGGCGTCCCATGACATTACTTCAGATTCTGCACAAGTAAATCAGGTTTTCCCGATGGCAGTGTCTCCCTTTGAAAGCAGCAAGCATGATTTGTATGTTAACTTTAATTTCCTGTGGAGTTTATACACAAAGCAGATAGCCATAAAGTATGGAGGTAAAAAAAAACTTTTAATCATTATTAAGAAGGAATTTTCCAAGTCAAATGATGTTGAATTGAACTGATTCTAACAGATTATATCCCACTTATATTTGGCAAAAATTGGAGAATAATACTTTCAAAAAGAATATTTCAACTTTTAGAATTCCAAGTGATCAAAGAAATCACACTAGCAACCCTAACTTCTCGCATATCTTATTCTTTTTCCCATGGGAAAAATAATTAATTCTTTGTGAATGGAGTTGGTATACAAGACACACATCATATATGAAAACACTGTCTCTGCTAAATGGATAAATGTTAAGTAAACCTCATAACCAAACAAATTATGTGCAGTAAGATCATCTCATAAACTCCCTCTTTTTAGGATTCCCTTTGCTTCTTCCTTGAATTCTCTAAAATAGGCAGCTAGCAAATTACACACTTCAGGGTTTGGCTTTGTGCTTCATGTGGTTTCACATTTTGCTGTATTTCAAAAATTTCCTTCTGCGAGAGGAAAATATTGCGGAAAACCACTGGCGTGTTTTCAGATCAGCACAAACCAATGTCAAAGAAAATTGGAGATTCTTTCCCCCACTTTCTTTCCACGGATCTGAGGCAGCCATAAACAATGGCATCTGTCATCTATGGCATTTGCTTTTCAAGGCTAGTCCCACGAATGCACCGTCCCAATTGGGCTTCCTTTTGTGAGCACATTGCTGGTTCTCTCTGACTCTCATGCTGTCTCTGATGGGACCCAGTCCCCAACTCTGGAATTTCAGCAGTGACATTCAGAAATGTTTTCAGCTTACTGCAGTCAGGAGGGTTTAGTAACAGGATATGGCAGTGCAAGCGAAGCCTGAAGCCCCAGAGTGTGCAGCATTTGCATGCACCTCAGGCCTTAAGATGGGAATGTAACTTACGGAGCATTGCATTTCCTGTTCCATTTCTAGTCTCTCTTAGTGCAACTTCTTCTTAGCTTATCCCTCTGATGTCGCCGACACAATAGCTGTAGCTCCACCTTGCCTAGTATAATACAGAAAAAAAATGCCATGTTTTAGAATTTGAAAAAATAACAGTATATGTTTGATAAGTAAATCTAGTTCTACTGCCCCATGCTGAATCTTGCATGTACATTTGCTAACAGGGATAACAAATTACTCAGCTGTGGACAGATTCTGAAATAGTTTTGACTTAGAACAGGTGTACTACATTTCTGAGCATACCCTGATAAATATTGCTTCTAGATGTGTTTTATAGTCTAGAAGAACAATAGGACTGTTTATGAGCAATGTCACATACTTGTTGTGTCCCAAAACATAACAAAACAAGTCCCTGTGATATGTCTCTTTAATTTAGAATTCTAAAGTAGCCACATAGGTTAATTTTGTGACTTTTTAGTGTAGACTGTAGCCATAATTCTAAAATATGAAATGGGACCTGATACCAGTATGTGACAAATGCTGATGTTCTCTGTGCACATATTTTCTATGCATGTCTCTATGTATACACTGTATACATAGTAAATTTGGTTCTGTAAGTACACGTATTTTGTGTCTCTTTCAGTAAGTAAATTTAAAAGCACTTGTTAAAAATGCCATAAGCATGAATGTGATTGTGTATTGTTTATATATGTATAGGTGTGGGTATAAATAGCCACATAAACATGTGCTCAGTCTGTAGTATGTAAGAATAAGAATATATTTTTTAAGTTGTGCTAATATAAGAGATGTGTTGGGAATATCTGCCATAACACATGATAACCATGGTCCATTTCTAGTAACATATATGACATATATAAAACTTTCTAACTCCAGATTATATTCATTCTGACAGGCACAAAGCTTGCAGTAACCATGACAACAAGGCAAAATAGTCTGATGCCTAAAGAGGAATTACCTATGGCAATAGTTTGATATAAAGTTTAAGATCTGGAAACCTTTCTTCAAGGAATTTCTTTAGGATTATATTATTTTAAAATTGTTGCACTGACCCTTAAAAAGCTAAATTAATCTGAATATCCATTGTTCTCTAAGATTAAAGTCTTTTGTTCTCTAAGATATAAGACAACTCTAAAAAATAGTTACTCAGCTACAAAAAATAATGGATTTTTCTGTTAAAATCACTATAAAGGCAGTGTTACCTAATTCTTTTGAGGGAGGTTATCCACTCTATCAAGTAAACCTTTCACATTTGGCAAACTGTGTGGTTATTTTAAGTTGATAGGGTTCTCCTAAAGATTTAAATTAAAGCTAAAGGTTCAAGCCATGCATTTTATGTCATTTCACATAGAGGAAGGCTAGCTGTGAACTGAGAGTTCATGTGAGTGAAACCTGACAGTTTCAGAGATAAAATGAATAGTTTGCCAGATTGTAAGAACTCAAATGTGTCTTCTAGATAATTTTTGTCTGTCTGGTTGATATGCTTAAAATTCTGTGGTGCTCTGTATGTAAGACTTTTCAAATATTTTTGAAGAACAATATAAACATTTGCATTGCTGTTTGTGTATATATATGCATATATGTAAGAATATGTGTACATGCGAGAGGAAGAGAGAGGAAACTCAAAAGAGTCTCCTGATTTAGAACTTGTTCATACTGGTATATTGGTGAGGTTTCTCACCTTCTGGGTCAAGGGTTTTACATGTGGCTCAGCTCAAGGCATTAATTTCTTTATAATCTTTGTCTTTAAATTCCTTCAACTTTGCTCATAATGTGATGTTTTCAAAGTATAACAAAAATTCCTCTGTCTTTTATGGACCTGTGAAAATCATTTCTCCCACCACCGTTAACTCATATGTTCAATTTCCTGTGTACAGCCTTCGTTTTGCTGGCTTACATCTATTCCCTTCCTCTCCTTGTTCTGAAGCAAATTTCTCCTTTCGTTTTTTTATGAATGATGAGTGTATAAAAGTGAGACCATGTCTTCTTTGCTGAGTCTTTAACTGAGCCAGAATACTTTCCACCATCTTCGTTGGCACTTTTGAGATTTCTTAATGCTAATAATATGGACTCTGTGAATGGGATTCGTGCAGCAATTCCTAAAGCCTGTATCTTTCTTGAAGGTCTCATGTACCTATTGTGAAAATGTGAAACTGTATTTCTGAACCTGAATAAATTATTACATTTGAAGGACCCTCCATATACAACCCCTTCCCCATTCTTTTATATATTTGAGTTGACACATTTTGGTAACACCTGAGAGTAGGTGTTCAAGGTTCCTTTGATCACAATGACTTAGAATTACCAAAATGAGAGTGTTGGCATTTATTGATTATGTTAGTAGAGGAGGAGATTTTTCAGAGGGAACATTTAGGCGAATCAAAGGAAGACCAGAAGGAGACATTTTCCCCTAATTTGAAGTAATTGTATACGAATTGTAGGACATATAGGTTGCCGCAATGATATATTTGCCAAAAAGCAATGTAGCATCATGCCAATGGAAATCAATTATTTGTTGGAAACCCTGGGAAGGAGGAAGACGGATGCTCTGTACAAATGTTAGGTCAACAGAAGGCATTTCATATAGCATCATGGAGTACTAAACCCAACAGCTGGCCTCAGTCCTTCAACATTCTCCTTTTTAGCAAAAATAAGAAAATTCTGTAAGAGTTCAGTGGCTACACATCATCTTTTCCTAATTGGGTTTCTAGGAAATACACACTCCACATTAGAAGTTGTGATGATAGGTCATCCTCATCAGCAATAGACAGTCCTAGACTGTACCAGATAAATGCCAAAGGTGGGAAGGAGGTAGGAAGCAAAGATGACTTACTGTCCATGCATGAGCAGGATATGCAATTATGAAAAACTGGAATAACTTTCTGTGCCCACACAGCCTGTCCTGCTGCAACAACATCCTAATAGCTGCACATGTTCCATGAATGGCACACCAGTATCTTGGAAGGAAACTTCCTATCAGAGACTCTGGATGACACTCACGCTGTACTCTCGTGTTTGGTTTTGTTTCCATTGCATGATTCTTATGTATGTTAATAATATAAATTCAGAATAGTTTCTAAGAAGAATTACTCCCAAACAAAGATGCTTTTGATCACAACATGCTAAATTCCCATTTGTGTTTTTAAAACAATCCTGACATTAGTATAAATCCTACTGGGTTTGTTTTCAAGATTCTCATTTCTCTACTGCAACTTTTCAATTTCATATTGATGCATGCATCTGGTATTTGATTCATTTGAACTCAGTCTGCTTCACATTCTAATCCACACTCGATGCTGTTACATTTTGATTTATTTACTGGTGTTCTTTCATATTGTGATGACCTTACTATTAGAATACATACAAGAGATATTGATTAAAATTATAGCCATAATTCAAAGTTTCCTAAAGTTTATTCCATGACACTCCAACAAGCTTACATACACATACCTCAAAAGTCATTTGCTTAGTATACTTGGGGAAATGGTGACTAAAATTTAAATGTCTTTTACTGGAAGAAAAATATTCATATTGTATTGTGAATCTGCAAGAGAGAGGTAGTGTCTATCATATTCCTGCCATATCCTAGAGAACTAGTTTCCTGAGGCACTTGACTTAGGAAGAACTGCTTCCGTGGCTTCAAGCCACAGGGAAAGCCATTACTTGTGATTATTCCAGTGTAAACTCTCACTGACAAAAGCTAGGTGAGCATTATGTCCTCCCTTCTCCGGAAGGTCAATGCTCCTGAGGCTCTGGTGATTTGTGAACACAGTGTCTGGGACCCTAGAAATGAACATCCCACAAGATCAAGAAACATGGATGCAGACTAGAGCCAGGCACTCCATGAATACAAATGCACCTTGGTATAGAGCTCATGTTTTTCTCCCTGACTTTCTTTCCTCCCCTTCCCAATAAAAAGCTCTCACTGAGTTAATTTCATTATCCTTGCAAGATTATTACGAAGGAAGGAATCCAGATCGACTTAAAATTAAAGAAGCATTGAGGGGAAAAAAACAACAACAACAATACAATTCCTATTCCCTTTCTTCCCTTCCCATGCCTTTCAGGCTCAATCTCTGCTCTGGTATAATAAATTACCTAGATGACGGTCAGAGAAAGCAAACAAACTGGTGAGATTTTCACAAAACAGAGAAAAGATGAAGGCAAACCCAATCCGTCCCAAGACTCTTTCCATGACAAGGTCGTCTTGGGACTAAATGGCAGCAACAGGATTGATACAAGAAACTGTAACTCATTGTTCTTTTCCATAATAGAGTTTTTTATATGTAAGTTATACACATGCATAATTTTTTTTACAGAATTTCTTATCTCTTCACCGCAGTGTTTTGGCAAAATATATCTATGAGGTCATTTTTCAGAAAGTTCTAGAAACTATAATCTGAACCTATCTAGATTTCATAGATTTGTGTGCCTGCTGTCTATTAATATGTTGAGCTGTAAACTCAGCATTCCAATTCAATACTCCAGTAAGTTTTTTTAGCTTTACATGTGTACAGCATGCATATGTTCGACATGTGCCTTCAAGTATTCTGTGTAAAGCATAGAGAATTCTGAGAAAAAGAGCAAAACCACAAACTGCCTAGGTTCATGAGGTCCCTGAATGTTGTCATCATCCCATGATGCTTTCCTAAAAAAAAAAAGAAGAAGAAGAAAGTTAGGGTAAACAAAGATAGGAAGGAAGGAGCTGTCTGAGTCGCTGTCATGCCAATGTTTAAAGCCAACTTTCTCACATCAGTGAAATATATTTTAGGACATAAAGTTGTTAATCCTGTTTCTGGATTAGAACACCAAACTAGCTCCAACAGGAAGGTGTTTTGGCATATGCTCACAGAATGTCCCTTCAGCACTGTAGACTTGCTGTTCAGTTTAATGGCTCACCTCTCCACCCTGCTGAGGTAATTAGAGTGTTCTAAAGCCCCTTCAGAACTCAAAAATAGTTTCTGTGTGCTGGGCAGGTGATAAATCTCATTCATCCTGACAGCACTTTAATTACACTTTCTTCATGAAAACGCCAGGGACACCCATTACCTGCATCTCACAGAGTGCAAGGCCTGCAGACCCCCCACAGCTGAAAGGTTAGGGATTAACAACAAGTTCTCCATCACTGAAATGGGTGGGAGGCTTCCTCTGTGTGGCCAGGGTTACACTGGCCTGAAGAAAAATTGGTCTTGGAGTTTGGGAAAGACGAGATCAGTTTTTAAACACCACTTAGAAATAGCCCAGTCAATTCAGTCTCATTAACATCTCACAGAAAATTGAGAGGAGAGAAAGAGAGAGAGAAGGAGAGAATTTTGCTTTGTTGTTTTGTTTACTTTGGAAGAGACCTTAGTGCTCCACCCCCTGAAGCTTGGGGGAGTAGCCCAAAGTAAAGCCTCACAGAGAGTAGTGCATGAGATAACCTCAGTTCTGTGGCTTGCTTGAGAGTGAGCTCATTGGAATCCGTTAGAAACTGAAGTTCAGACTTCTGCTGGAATCCACTGGGCCGGCTTGGTTTGGCCTGCTGTTTATCTACACACAGCGCTGCTCACGGCAATGTAGAGGTCACTGTATCTGGTGTAGCTGCAAACATCTTCCTTTCAAATGCTAGAGGCCCATGTCAAGATGAAGCGCAATCTTGGGACCCCCCCCCACTTCACAATGCATGGGCCTGCTGAGACACACCACAGGCTGGGGATGTGGAGGCATGATCCCACAAACCAGATTCTATTTATCCTGGACCCACTTCAGAATAAATCTAAATTTCAGTTGCGCCGCCGTAGCCCTTGCTCAGACAGAGGGAATTCCTACACACCCTGGGGCTATGGAGAATCAGCCTTGTCTTCTAGTTTCTCTAGACCTATTTCTAGGCTGTTGTACACCCCAGGTCTTCACCTGGAACAAATTCTTAGTTAAAAATCCTTTTCTGTGAGATCAACCCTGATGTTTTTTACACTTGGGATGGTGGTGTTCATTGGATCCCTTGACACATTCTGAGGTCCTCATTTTATATGTAAAAAAAAGGGGGGGGTGTTTACATGTCACATTTCTGTGTTAGTGTCTGTCCTTGCTGCGGAGACCACACAACATGTGTTTAAGTCTTTAGAAAGAATTTAGTGTCATAAAGTAGGGTTAGAAATCAAATATTAGCGTTCTAAAGGTATTCGGTGTATGAGTTCTAGTTCTCCTAAATTTGATTGAAAGAATTTTTTGATTTTGGAGTCGGCAGAAATGGCTCATACCTGGCATGCCGCTGGCCAGAGGAAGTCCCAAGAATTGCTAACTCCACCTCGTGTTCTGCTTTCATTTCTCCTGCATGCCTGCCTGTCCTCAGTTTGTTTGTTTGTCTGTTTGTTTGTTGTCGGATTTGAATTTGATTTTTGTAGGATGTTTTTGCATGCTGTTATTTGGGTTTCTTTTATAATTTAAACATCATTTTCTTCTGCATCTGTGTTTTTCCTTGTGTTGTTTTGTTTTGTTACTAGGCGACCCCCTCCTGCGGTTCCAGGACGACCATCCTAACCCCCATCATTCATCTTTCGTTCCCCGCAACATGTCTACCATGGTATTTAAGAGCCTGTTGTTTGCACTGTGTGTCATATGTACATAAAAACTTTTATTTTTGATCCATGTCTGTAATAAAAATAAAGTTTATTCTATATAAAAAATTACACGTATTTCATTTCTTTTTCTAAAGAAAAATGACCCAAAATAAAGCAAGACTTTGTTTCATCTAATGCCAGGTGTTACAGTTCATCTGCATTGTTGCTAATGAATTACCACCGAACATCTCAAGGAAACAAGAGGTTTATTCTCTTAGGATAATCTGGTTATAGTTCTTAGCCCATTTGGCAGGAGAGTATGCACCATCACCTGGCTGAGGAACTGGCCACACCATATCCATTTGACAACTGAGAGCAATTCTCACTTGCCAGACCAGCATTTCTGGCCAAGTACTTGCTCAAACACCTCTCTGTATTTTATTCACCTGTCCAGGGCCTAGTTCTGCCCACCATGGGCTGCGCCTTCCCTATCAACTAGACAATTTTCTGCAGGTTCACTCTGGGCTTTAACTCAACTACTAATTCTCTACAAATCTGCCCAGAGCTCAAACCTTCAACTGTGAAGTTGACGCCTACACCTAACTATGACACCAGGTAAGGGGAAAAAATGAACAATTTGTTCTGGTTTGGTTTGAGGAGTTGTGTGTTTCTTTGAGACAGGATCCCGTGTAGTCAAGACTGACTTTGAACTCTTGCTCTTCCTGCCTTCACTTCCCAAATGCTGCGATGAAGGGCATGTGCCACCTGACTGCTGAAAAAATGTGTAATTTGATATATTAAAATAAAAAAACAAGTGGTGTTGTTAGAGCATTGTGATTTACCATGCTCTTTAACAGAGTGATAATGTATCTTTAATCAAAATTTCTATCCAATTAAAGAGTTAAAAATACATATTAAAAAAATCCATGTGTCCAGAAAAGACCCAACACGGGGTGACAGACGCTGCCTCCAGAAATCCCATGAAGAGTTGTTTTTGCACCAAAAACAACTTTTTCCTATTAGTATCTTTTTAAAAACTATTATGAAAGATAAAATATGTAACAGTATATAAGAAACTCTGTTTGAAACATGTAACTCCTAATGCTATTTGACAAATTCAGGATTAAAAAAGAAAACAAATAAATATATCCAAAGCATATAAGTCCAGAGAAACAAACATCACTTCCTCAGGAAGATTCTCTGTGTTAGCTCCATGTTACAGTACTTGCAAACTTAATAAACATAAATTTGAGGGAAAAGAAATCTTTTTTATTTATCAATACTTAAATAACACCAACATTACAATTTTGTGTTTTTTAACTGTCCCAAAGAGTTATCCAAATAAGAGGCTTATTTTTAAAGTAATATAGTGCATCCTGTCAACTGTGAGGTAGAGCTGCCCGTGGTTTTCAATTTAATTTGAACTTTTCTGTTTTGGAGATTGATGCCAGCTAAACTTGAATTGAAAAGTAGCCAGGAGAGAGAGCACTTGTGAAAGCATATAGCTTCTCAGTTAGAATGAGTGCCACACATGGAGAGAGCTCATCATGTGCTGTGACTTGATGCCCATATGTGTCATGAGCATCACATTTCTGTTTGACCCAAGAGAGGAAGGGCGTGGAAAGGCATGAGAAAGAAGTATGTAAGTCTCCTTATTCAAAAAAGACCCCTTCGCTACAAATACCACTTTCAAGTATTAAATTCTCCACCCAACAACACACACCAATCTTTGCTGGTTTGCTAAGTTTCCTATCGCCTGTTTCCCTCCCTTTTCACTGTGTCCAGGGTTCAGTAAGGAATAGTGAGAGGCACTGGAGACACAGCTGCTGCTGTTGTGCTGGTGGTAACAGCTGATGGTAAATATACACAACGAGCCTTCCTCTGCCCTTCCTTTCACTCCAGCCCAGGAGTCTGAGTTTTGAAATAAATATTCTTACTGGATATTCTTCTCTTTCCAACAAACACAAAATTCCCTGATTATCTCAAACAGTGTCACCAAGCAGAATGAGGTGTTTCGTTCAGTGGGAGGATTTTTCTCTGATTGATATTTTTTTATTTTGATTGATTTTTTTAAGTGCTTTATATTTTTTGCATTGTCTAAAACTTAAACACAGACTTTCTTTTTACACAGCTCTCCACAATCTGGTTAGTTACAATTTGAATTGACCTAATGAACAAAAAAAAGGGACATTTCAGCCACAGAAGAATGACATGATGATCATCCTGAACTGAGCAGAACGGAGTAGACGTCCACTGTTCCCTTTCGACTAATTTAATAGGCAAGGAAAAAACTAAGGGGGAGTCAAATGAAGGAGGAGAGACATGTGAGATAAGATTAAACTATGCTAATATTTGCTAAAATGTGTTTACTCTTAGTAATATTTATATGCTACTTAATGTAGCCTTCTTCAAATATCTACTAATTCTGTCTCTAGTTCTGCCTCGACCCATATGTAATGGAGTTAAGAAGGTACTGCAGTCTTCACAGTTGATCATAACTAGAAGGGTCAAAAGGAACTAAGCAATTATTCCTCACAATAAAAGGTAATATTCCTCGCACATTAGATGTTTCTAGATCTCACGAAAATGTCTTAGTCACTAGAGGACAATAAAAGTAGCTCACAAAGCATCTAAACACAGACAACTTCAAAATGTTGCTCTAAAAAGGGAACGGTTCAGTCATCTTTCTGAGAAGGTTCTTCACATTTTCCACCTGCATGATATGCTCCAGGAGGTAGCAATTGTGACATCTGACAAAGGGACAATGGAACTCATGTCAGCCAATCAAACAGCAAACTCTTCATTCCTAATAGAATGCATGCCACAAGACTCTAAGTCACTCAGGTTTTGGGGGGAGCATGGCATATTAGCATTGAAACTGTGACAGGGCTGCCAGTTGCTTTGGTGCTTGACCAATAGGCTTTGGATTCAGAAACAGCAGCAGAGAGAAGCTGGAGTTCCCTGTCCACACCTTGAAAAATCCAGAGCATCTACAAGATGGAAAAAAAAGAACTAAAGGTAGGAAAAATTCAACAAAACTTGTAATCATTTTCTTATGGTCCTTTGCTGCTACATACATGTCTGTAAGTCTTGGGGACCTCATATACAAATGAAGAGGGGTGTCTCAGTAGACCATCCTAGAAGTTTAAAGCTGAAAAGAACTTATTAGTCTGCCTTTCATGACTGTGATAAATACCAGGGAGAAAAAAACTTCAAGAATGGTGTGATCACTACTTGGGATCCGAGCTGATTGAGAACGTCAGGGTAGAGGGACTGTGCCAGATGCTACTATGTGATGATGACTAGGAAGCAGCAGAGAAAGAGAACAAGATGCATCTGTCCAAGCACATTCCAGTGACCTACTTCCCATTATAAACCCCTGCCTCCCACCTTCACCACTTCCCAGTGTTGTAAGTCTATCAAAGAATTGATCCATTAATTATCTTGAGATCAAATTATTTCCACAAATCTGAGCTGAAGGACACTTTGTATTTAGACCATAATGAGGCAGTAAGGAAAGAACTGCTATTTCTTTACAGATAAGGTTATTTTAATGAGTATTGAGCATGACACGCTTCAACACTCATTATCTTATGATTGAAAAAAAAAGTGCTGTCCTTTTCAGCATGTATTTTAAAACTCAGCAGAATTTGATGAAGTCTCAGAAATCTGATATTGAATTCTTTATTCCAGTTTCCTGAGATTCTGAGCTAATCTTTCCCAACTACAAATCCATTTTGTCAACCTACAGAAAGTTAAATGTGGAAAACGAACTGAGGAGATGCTAGGTCAATTGGTAAGGACTCACTTTACAAGTGTGATGATAAGTGTTCAAATCCATACAGCACCTAAAGACAAGTACAGAAGAGCATTCCTAGATTCTCAGCACTAGAGAGGCTGATGTAGGAGGTTCCCTGGGGTTTATTGGACAACCAGTGTAATCAATCAACAAACTCAGGTCTCATAAGAGATCCTTGTCTCAAAAATAAGACAAAAAGGCTGGAGAGATGGCTCATGGGTAAGACTGTGCCTCGCAAGCCGAAGGTCTTGAGTTCAGTTCCCATGAAAACAAAACAAAAAAACAGTGCAGGCCTGTATTTCTGGCTGTGGTAAAAAGGAGCCTGGGAATTCCTAGAGTGAAGCAAGAAGGAGGTAGAAGCAATCCAGGATGATTTCCAAATCCAAGATGTGTCTCTTGGACCTCCACAGGGATATATTTGCCCTCTGATACCTCCCCCCCCATAACCACACACACCCCATCAATACCACACACCCACACACAAACACATAATTGCTTTAAAAAAAATCTGTGCTTCTTATAGTTTAACTGGAGTCTGAGAAAATCACACTGCACTTAAAAAAACTACACCAGGAATAGTGAAGGGAAGGGAAGGAATGGAGGGGAGAGGAGAGGGACAGAAGCTTGTAAAAGTAGAAAAATAAAAAATAAAATTTTAAAAAGTTCAATCTCTACCAAAAAACTGTCCAATTAAAGGACACATCAGTACCATCTCAGTACACACCTGCTGTTTTTATCACTGTTGTTGACTAATATTGTGAATTACTATGCAGTTGCAGTACTGTTAACATCTTAAAGAGATCAAACTAAGATCCGCAGGTTGCAGGCTACTCGGTGAATTGAAAGGACACACTACTATTTTCATACTTCGTTCATAATCAAATTTTGTGGTACTTTATGGCAGATCCAATTTTCAGCTCCAGTTCATATCTTAAATGAGACTCATGAAATATGAGTCATGAACACGTGCAAAGAAATCCTCAACAAGCCCCAGAAGGTTCAAGTCAGTAACCAAGAAGATGTTGAAGAGATTTCTTTGTCTCCAAACAACACTGAAATCTGTCATTTTGGAATGCCTATACACTACCAAAATGGAATCTTTCAGGTTCTTCAGGGCTGTCAATCTGTTGTTTCTCATCCTGATGATATACTTCAGAAAGCAACAGAGAATAAGCTAGAGCCAGGAGACAGATTCTTCTTTCTTGCCTTTTGCTGTTGCAAAGCCAAAAAAAAAAAAAAAAAAATCCCAATTATACACACAAAAGCTTCCCAGGGCCTTAAGGATCCGTTTATTTGGTAATTTTGAAAGAGTAAGAGGCCCACGGGGCTTTCACTTAGCAGATTCCAAATGTGTCTTGGGCCCAGCTCGAGGCCACGGGCCATTCAGGAGTGGTGAGCAGCTAGCCAGGAAGCTTGGGAAAGGAGAGGCCCAAGAGACGTTGGTTTTCTGGACCTCAGTGCAGGCAAAATCAACAGCTGTGCAAAGGAGGAACTAGAGAGCTGGTGGGGCAGGACAGAGGACCTCAGCCTGACTCTGGATGCCGTGGGTACCAAAGATGCCCACTTGTGCCACTAGTTTTCCTAAGCCCTTTCCTGGGACACCCTACATTGCCTGCCGGGCATGGGAGGCACCAGCATGAGAGAATGGCCAGGCCTCTGGGGCTGTTCAAATGCCTTACAGTTATGAATCAGCTAATGGTCACAGGAAGGCTGGTTGCTGGGAGGAAAGCAGAGATCTCTCTCCGTTGACAATTACTGTTGTTTCCCAAAGTAAATGGGCCAACATGGACACCACCGGGTAGCCAGGGAGGTCAAAGCCATCAGCATAACCAAACAGGTTTCAAATGTGCCTCTTCCTGCCATCTAGAAGGAATGTGCTTCCCCATGTTGTCAAGATAGATCTTGGCCCAATGCCAGCTCTCACTTAAGCTTTCTAGAATATCTTAACAACGTTGGCTTTGTTGAGACTGTGCACTATGGATGTTTGTGTGGTTATCTCCAAAAGACTCATCAAAATGCTGCCCAGAGAATGAATCCATGAATCCAGTCAGTGGACCACAGTAGCATCTTTCTTAAGCATAGACTCTGAGACCACACTTGTCTCCAGATGAAGAGGAGGCCCCAGAAGTCTGTCCGCCCTGCCCTCAACACCATTAGCTCCCTAGCAGCTTTGAACTCAGTGGCCTTGATCCCAGCCTCTGTCAAGAATCTTAGAACCCTTCCCTGTAATCACCATATGATTCTGCACATTCCCCGTCTCTCCCACACTGTGCCTGCTCTGAACTTCCCAGTCAACAATATTCACGGTATTTTCAACCTGTCCCCTCAGCTGAGTCCTTTACAATCTAGCTCTGAGTCTTCTTCTTCTGTCTTCTTAAGAGCAGACAGCATGGGGCTGGAGAGATGGCTCAAGCAGGGGTTAAGACCCTGCCTCCCAAGCAAAGGGTCCTGAGTTTGAATCCCAGGCCCAGGAGGGTACAGCAGCACCCTCCACTTCCAGCCCTGGGGGCAGAGCCTGAGAAATCCCAGAGCAAAGCAAGAAGGAGGTAGAAGTAATCCAGGATGATTTCCGAAGTCATCCTTGGCCCTTCTTAGAAACACACAGTGCCCTCTGACACACACACACACACACACACACACACACACACACACACACAAAGTTTGAGAGAGAGAGAGAGAGAGCAGGCAACCTGCCTCCCACAACCCTCGCTCTGCTCAGCCACAGGTAGGTCTTTGGTATTTACCTCCAGATCCCCCTTTCTTCCTTCTCAAAGCAGCCCCACACCTCGAACCTCACAGCATCTGACTCTAGCCCACCCGACTTCACACTGTTTCTGACTTCTGGTCTTCAACCTCATTGTCTCTGAGATCTTAGCTCCCGTGTCCCTGCTGCTCCCCCCCATGCCACTACAGTGGGCATCGCATCGCGTTTGGATTACTGTGAAAGCTTCCTCAAGCCTCTCCTGCTTCTGTTCTTCATGGCAATCACAGGGCCAGATCCTGTCTCTCTTTTTTCTACCTGGCACTCTGATGGCTGTGATCTCAGTAAAAGCTGAAGTCCTTTCAATGGCCTGTGATGTCACACACAGTCTTGCCCCTCATATCATCTCTCTGGCCCTCCTCTTTTCTCCTTCTTATGTATCAGACCCTCCTTGCTAGTCCCCAAACATGTCAAGCACTCATCCCCTTACAGCCTTGAGGCAGCCCTTCATTTTTCCTAGAACCCTAGATTCCTGGGGAATCTGCATTGCTTCCTCCTGTTCTTCAAGCCTTTGGTTTAACGCTACCTTCTCTATGAGCCTCCCTGTGACTCCCTTATTGCATACCATGCCACCTTTTTATCTTTCCTAGCCTTCCATTTCCTTTCATTATCTGTCTCCTCTCCTGCTAGACTATCCTAGGTCAAGGCCTCCAAATCTTTTTGTTCAGTTATATGGCGACCACTGTTGTCATCTAATGAGCATCCGGCATTTGTCGACTGAATAAATTCCTAGAGTGAGACAACATAAACCACTACTAGTGGGAAGTGCAGGGAGACTTCTAGGTAGACATGAAACATTGTGTGACTGCTGGAGGTAGAGAATAAAAGCTGAAGGGATTATGAGGGATTTGAAAGAGCAAAAAGTAACTGCCTACCAGTTAGCCTTTAGGCTTTGAAGCAGTTCATTTGTCAGGATATTGGCCTAACCTATCCACATAGCCTTAGACCATCTCCTGCTACAGTCTTTGTCTCAGTAAAGTGGAAAAAAAATGTACCTTTCAGCACTATTATGATTTAAAAAAAAATGTAAAAAGCGACACAATGGCACGGTGGCGACACAATGGCACTTTTGTGTGCACCAAAATGTAGCTATGGCTGTTTACCCAACCTGAGTTTGCTGTTTGCTTCCTGGGTTTTTAATCTAGTTACTTCTCAAGCCACAGTTCCACAAGAAAATCTCAACCCCTGTTCAGAACTTCAGAACGCTGTACTGAAAAGAAATATCAATAATTTCCACAAGATGGCACTGTGTCCCGGACCTGCCTAGCGAGGCTCAAAGGGTTTGAAATATTGCATAATTGTGTAACTGATGCCCTCTGCTGACGTGTTCGACTTTCCTTGTCCTTCAGCTTTTCTTTGGCTTAAAAGCCATAACAGTTGATGTCCGCACAGAAGCATCATTCAGATTTCTGCTGCCCACATACACATCCCTTAGCTGCATTCTGATTACAAATAGTCACATCATAGCCCAGAATAAGCCATATTCGGCACTACAGCTCTGCCTGGATCCTTTCTTCAGCGGCTGATGCCTGTTACCAGCTTTCCCGGGCTGGGGGAAAAAAATCCCTGAGATAATGAACTTAAATTTGACTCTCAGATTCTGAGGTCTCAGTCTGTGGTTGGCTGGTTATGTTGTTTTCAGGCCTGTGCCAAAGCAGCGTGTCGTGGCAAAGCACGTGGTAGAGTTCTAGTCAGTGGGTCAACAGAGAGGTAGCCCCTTAAAGCAACCCCCAAGCTCCTTCCACTATCCTTCACCTCCTAAAGAGTCTATGACCTCTGCGATAGCTAATATCGTCAACTTGATTACACCTGGGATTAACTAACAGATTAGCTGTTAGACCACTAGAAGTGATTGTTTGGATTAAGGTATTGACAGCAGCAAAAACCAATCCCAAATGTGAGTGGTTCCTTCCAGTAGCAGATGGGATAAAAGGAAGCACAAGGGAGAAGCGCTCTCTCACTTGCCCTATGCTGGAAACACATCTTCCCTTCTGCCACCAGCTTCTTCCATCCTCCCCATGTGACTAAAGTCCAGAGACTCTCCAGGAATCCTCCAGCCTCCAGCAATGGACCAGGACTGTTAAAATAGTCAGCTCCTGAAACTGAGCCATCACAGGCAGCCATCGTTGAACTGCCTAGACCTTATTTTGCATAAGCCAACCCAATAAATTCCCTTTTTATAATGAGTTCTGTTCCTCTAGAGGACCCTTATACAACATCCCAGTAGGATCATAGCTTGAGGACAGCTAAGATCCAAAACCTACTAGCTCCATGGGGACTTTGTAGGCAAAGCTGCTCTTTCCTTGCTTCCATTTGCAACACCACCCTCTAGCACCAGGGGAAGGTGTATAGAGGAAGGGCAGATGACTTTTTCTGCAAACAAGTATTTGGCGATTGTGATTTAATTATAATGCTACTATAACCCTCTTCTCTTTGCTTCCTTGAAAACACAATTTTTTTAATCTAAAGAACTGTCTACTTGCACCCTCTTGGTTTGGTTTAAATTTAAGAGAATAACTGGGTGCTAAATTCAAGTGATGAACAGCTCTCTAGAAATAGCCATTCTATGTCATAGGAATCATTTTCTAGGTTTGAATTCCTGTCAAAACCTGAAGAAGCATGCTGCAGGTGAGTCCACTCACACTAATAGCAGTGCTTAAGTGCTCAAAAGTTCCATCTTTTTTCCTACCCAAAACATATCTTTTTGCATTTTTCCTAACCCTTTTTAGATTCCATTTACAAACCTGGCATGTACGACTTCTTGGAGAAAATGCAGAAAAGTCTGTAGAGTTATATTTTAATTTGGCCTAAACTTACCCTGGTCAAATTTCAAAGTTAATTTCACAGTTTCTTCTATTGCAAGTCATGATCTAGTGAACAAATCTACATTTGCTTTTTACTCTTTGGCTCTCTTTATGATGTTAAGAATAAATCCCAAGAGCTAAGGACCAGCATGCCATTGTTCAACAGTGAACTCTGCAACCCCAGGCCTACCCTCAGTAATTGTATAGTAATTGCATAGGAATTGATTACATATCCCTTGAGCTTCCTTCTGGGCTGTGTTCTAGTGTCTAATCCATTCTTCAGAGGACAGCCTCCCTTCCTTTTGATTTCTGTAACTTAGAATCTTCGACCTCTTTCTGTGCCCTGTTTCCAATTCTACTGTGGTTTGTAGTAGTAATGGGGAACCAATCTGTACAAAAAGGTTGAAGAACAAGAGCACATGTCCCATTTATGTCTGGTTACTCTCCCCAATTTGAGCCAATATGCTCTAGAAGCTGAATATGGAACCTTTCAGCATGGACCTTGAACCTCGTACAATTGTCTGATCTTTGCTTCATGGTGTATTCTTACTAATTAGATTACTAGGGTAATGGATACCCAAGTCCATACATGCTAGAGAACCTCCTTCAGTCATCCTGTATTGTCCACCTTTTGTTATCAAACTCTCCAAGAACCACTGCCAGGGGCCCACTTACCCTTACCATACCCAGCACCACACTCCCCCTACCCCAATGACACTCATTTTTCGCTTTTATCACTACAGGGGTACTCTGCGCTCAGCCGCTGAAGTTGAGCCTCAATATGACTGCTCATTTATATACTTTACTTCATATGAGGTTTTGAAAATACTTACGTATAATATTCCAGCGTGTCCCTTCTTAAAGCCCTTTAGTCTGCCATTGACTACAGAAAACAGTAATGTGAAGTGTTCAGCTCACTGTCACCTCAATCCTGCTATGACAATCCATTTACCCTGTGCTTCTCTCCCCCACCAGAACTCATATACAGTACTGTTCACTCTGGACTCTGCTTGAAGGACCCTTCTGCCCACAGCTACAAGTCTACCCACACTGAGTCTCTATCCCACCATCCTACTCATATTCATACACACCTTATAGCTCTCCATCCCTCATCACCACCACACTAAATTTCTACAAATATACAACTCAGTAAGACCAAGCCCTGGTGTCCCTCCACACCTGGCAGGGTGACAGGAAAGAGCTGGAAACGATAGCACGGACACATACATTCACCCCATGATTCTGGAAAGAGCCTCAGACTTATGGAAGATTCCGTGTCACTGACACAGATGTTGTTGCCATCAAGGTCCTTAATGGTCCAGTGGTCCAGGACCACTGGAAAGCCATTCAAATAAGGTAAATGCATTACAATATAAAAAAGAACACAGAATTTTATAACACCTTTTACTACAGTCAATTCCCATCATTTGCCATGGGTTATAATTACAAGATGGGGGACTTAGCCATCACAGAACACATGGGTGCTTTGCTTACACACATCAGTCCCCTGGTCCTTTTCCTCAATATAAGACAGTATCTTTGGCAGTAGTAGAATTGATCCTAGAAAAAAAACACTCATTTATCATGATACCATATTCATCTACTCAAGGAAATATGAGTAGAATATGTGAGATGACAGAGTTGATGACGCTTGTTCAAAATCCTACTCAAGACATATAAGAACTCTTTTTTTTTCTGTCTGTTTGTCTCTCTATTTTTTTATAATACATTTTTATTATTATTTCAGCTCATATAAACTTAATAGGTACACCAGTTCCCTCCCTCCCTCTTCCTCCCCCCGAAACTCTGCTCCCCCTCCCCTCACCCCTCCCTCCCCATCCCCCTGTGCCTCCCGCCCCAATTCCCAGAGTCCTTTCTTGTACAAGACATATAAGAACTCTTAAGTTCAGAAAAATTAAAGCACTAATTCTCAGGCTGCTACTCCCTGATGACAGTCCTTATTAGGAAATCAATTTCTAATAATCACAGGACAGTTCAGAAACTTTTCTCCAGAATGTACTTCCCCAGGAAGAAGCAGTCACTCTGGGAAGTATGTGATGCCTCTTGTGACTTAGACTTCTGAGCTTCCCTGCATGCCAACTGATGAGTGTCCAAAATGCTTAGCACTAGAAATTTTTGGATTGACCATTTTTTTTCAGATTTTTGGATTCTTTATATACATAAGGATAAATCTTGGGACTGGATCTTAAACGTGAAATTAATGTGTCACATATATGTGTAATAGCCTGAAAACAATTTTGTACAGAATTTTTTAACAGTTGTGCAAATGAAATTTCATAATATAAAAAATTTCACTTATTAGTACTCATTAAGTTTCAAGGTTTGGGGGATGGGGAGATGGATCAGTAGGTAAAGTGGGTAAAGTACTCAAGCTTGAGGACCGGAGTTCGGATTCCAGTACTCCCATAAATGCCAGTGAGTGTGCTGGTCTGCTGTCATCACAGCAACTGGGAGGCAGAGACAAGATCAATGGAGCAAGCTAGGCAGCTGGACTAACCATATTGACAAGCTCTGGGTTCAAGTGAGAACCCCTGCTTCAACATAAACAGTAGAAAACGATTGAGGAATAAGCCCACTTTGACTTCTGGCTCTCACACATGTGCCCACACATGTGAACATGCATGCACATATGCAGCACATATGTAAAAGTACCTATACATGTATGCCACACATGAATATGCATACACACACCTATTCCAAGAACATGTGAATACATACACCATGCAGTTCCCTCAAACATGAATGTGCACATACATGTACACCAGACATATGCCCCATGAACAGATATACATGTACATCAAATACATATGCACCTACACATTAGCATGCACATGTGTATGCCACACATGTGTACATACACATATACACCCACATACATATTAGCATGCATGCACACATGTATACATACATTTTCACACATGTGAACATGTATAATCTACTCCACACATGTGAACATGCATACACACAACACACATGCACTTACACATGTGAATGTGAACACATACATATACACCATATGATTCAGGCTTTGGAGCATTTGAATTTTGGAATTTTGGATTAAAATGCTCATTACTTAAAATAGAGTCTATGTTAGTAAAATATCAACAGATCCTGAACCAATACTCAAGCTTCCTGCTCGTTTCTCTCTAGTACTCCTCTTCCAAATCTTCATCACCCCAATACTCAAGCTTCCTGCTCGTTTCTCTCTAGTACTCCTCTTCCAAATCTTCATCACCCTAAACCCCTATCGCTTTTCCATCTTTGTGCCTCTGCTGATATGGCACCAATGAAAGTCACATTTTGCTTGCACATGATTTGTGACCTGAGACAGCTTACAAATCAGATTCTTATTGCAAATTACATTCATAGTAATTGGGATTCTCATTATATGTGACATTCTGAAAGTTCAAGGACCAAATCTGAATAAACTCATCACAGCAGTCATGGCCACCCCTTAATGGATGGGTTTGCTCTCTCCGTTGTCTTCCAGAGCTGCTTTCAACCACACACTTGCTGACATTTTTGATCTGGCCCCCAAAGGCCTTTGCCACACTTCTCTGAAGCTGTCTTTTCATCTACTTAAATCTCTCTTAACCTCCAAGAGTAAGGTTACATACCACCACCTCTTCTGTTTTCTAATTACTCCAGATGAACTTATCTCCAGCCTCTTTGAATTCCCCTAACATTTTGCTTTATATGATACATGACTCCCCTCTATTAATTGTGTGCACGAGTCACTAAGAACTAAATAGAAACTCGGAGCCAAAACTAAGTGACCACTTCTGTGGTGGTGGGCAACATCCTGGGCTCTAGAATTTGAACTCTAGATACATGACAGCTTCTATGAGTACACTCAAAAGAATTAGAGAACCGATATATAAACACACTCTTTACTCTTCATGCCCCTCTGTCTTGTTTTCAGAAAACAAAATAAGACAGTTTGATAACATTCTTTTAATAAGTAGAAACCACATCACTTCATTGGTCACAGCAAATAACAAATGAAGCAACCACTCAAGATGGCACCAGACAGCTTTTCACACACACATAATGACAGAAGGACAGCACCTTGCCCACCTAAGCCTTTGCTTAAAGTTTTTCTTTTGACCTCTGTTCTCTCAACCGCATTCCGTCTACTGCTTCCAAAAATGGAACTCTGCCTTTAAATGTTATATTGGTTAGGTTGTGAGCCTTTCAGCTTGCTTATGATGTATGAGAAGTCACTAGATTAGCTGAGGAACCTGGACAAGTCTTCTTTGATTTCAGCTTCATCCCAAGGCCCATGAATATTTTCTTTAAAAAGCTGCAGGCGGATGAGGTAGTAAGGACAGAGACACGAGATGGAAATCAACAGAAGGGCAAAGAGTATGGCTCCCACACCACTAATGGTCAGAAGGCCTCCAAAAGCCGAAAATGCAAAAAGCAGAGTGACTCCTACATAGCTTCGTGGCGTATAGGCTTTCAGTTTCTTCTGCAACATGGGCCACAAGGCAAAAATCTGGATGGCAAAGGTCACCATGATGAAGGCGTGCAGGGATCGGGGGAGACGAGAGGCCAGGCAAACAGAAGCAAAGATGGCCATGTTCAGGGATAGTGTGCTGGACACAATAGCAGCGTTGGCACCATAATCGAAGAAGATGAGATGGCCTAACAGCATAAAGACTGACATGGCATAGATGGTGTCCGTACTGACAGATTCTGTCAGGGTCTTTAGCACTGGTGAAAACCCGTAAGTGAAAGTGATAAAAACCAGAGCACTCTTCAGGTCAGCCCAGCGAGTCCGCCCACTCTTCTTCCGTCCATCACCTCCATCAATGAGATCAAACAAAACATACCCAATCAATGAAGATGCCAGGCCAGTTCCAAAAAGCCACTGGGGGGCCAAAAGACCCTCATCCATATACCACCAAATAACTACAAAAACACAGACACTGCACAGCTGCTGTATCACCACACTGGACTCAAAGACCACAGCCCAATATTGGTATTTCCGGGCATAAATGTTTTTCCGCAGCTCTTCCAGGAACCGTTGATCAACATAGTTATCAGGGAAGGGCTGCCGCTCATATAAGACCTTCTGCCATTTGACTTCCTTAGTATTCCTTTTGGGTTGATCACACATTATCTTATCCTTTCCTTGAATTCTAGTCAGTTCTTCAATCTCCCTCAAAGAAGTTCTTGCGATTCTTGTTCTTTATGAAGCTGTGAGACAAGACCTTTCTGGAAAGTTCATGCTGATACTCTACTCTTGTCCACAAAGGTTGCAGTCCAGGTCAGGCTACAGATGAGGGCAACACAGGTCAATTTCTAGAAAAAGAGAGACCTATGAAAAGTCAAGCTATGACTGAGCGAAAAAAAAAAAAAAACTGAAACTGAAACTGATCAAAAGTCTAAATGAAATGAGCATGGTGACATAACTTGAGACATTAAGATTACATTCAAGAGTTAACCGAATAACCAGTATCTATAAAACACCACTGATCCCGAGTCTTCTATGTGCTAAAATGCTTGATGCTTTGTGTATCTGCTTCAATCATCACTTTACAAGTTCACCTAGTAAAACAGCTAGATTTCATATTACCTTTTTGACCCAGAGTAACAGTATGGTAGATAGATGGTAGGGCCAGAATTCAAACTACAGTATGGATTATATGATGGAAACCGAGAACTCAAAATGCCTATTTCATCATACTTAATCAAAACACTAAAACTCGTCTAAGGATCAAAGAAGACAATCATCTCATTCTTTCAAAAGGGAAAACTAACAATCAGAAGCACACACGTCATTCAGAAAATCGAGGGGAAAAGTTCCTCCTGTCCCACTGTGTATTTGTCTTGGAAGCCAGGCTGTTTGTCTTTGCAAGACCCACGCCTTGGGTGCCCCTTCCCTGCCGTAAGGACCAGCCTAGGAAACAACGCGACCGCTTCCCAAGAGGTGCGTAGCGCCCGAAACCCACTGGACCCAAAGCATCGGGTGTTCCCTGGGGCTCCCAAGCCACACTCCCCGCCTGTCACCGTCCCTCTCCCAGCTTTGGGACTCGGGACCGCCGAGATGGAGGAGGACCAGAAACGCTAGCACCCACCCGGAACCCACCTGCAACAAGCTCCAAGGTGTGCACGGCCAGAATAGGGCGGCTGCCCACTCTCTACTCCATCCGGGGCGCCGGCAGGAAGTGGCGGCGGAGGAGCACTTCCGGGTGCGGCACCACTTTGCGGCCACAGAGCCTTTCCACGCCCGGGGACGCCGCGAAGTCGCTGCTGCCCCCTCCTGGCTGCTTTTGTGTGTGCGACCTGCTGAAAATGAAATGCTCTGAGACTGGGAATGCAGATCCCCAAAGGAAAGAGGGGATCTGCCTTCCGAAGGCCCGAAGACTGGGCTGGTGCAAGAGGTAATATCAGCGGCTGATTCCAGCTTCTGTTAGCTACTCAGGCCCCCAGCTGGGGACTTTCCATGCGCCCATGCCTTCCTTCTCATGGAGCACCTACCAGTGCCAGTTCCTGCTTTTAATGCTCAGGGTGCAGCAATGAACGACGCAGAGTAAAACCCAAGCAGCCCCAGAGCTTTGATAGCATTGACCTGTATGGTGACCATGGCATCGAAAAGTGTATGATTTGTCAAAAGTTGGGCAGTTAGATGTATATGCACCCAGATCAAAAACAGCTAGTTGTCTTGAGGACGCCAGTGCCTACTTCAACATCTTTCCACCTATTTATGGGAAATTCGGGAAGTTGTCTGAGGAGAATGAGAAAGATGTCTACTCTGGTTTGAAAATACTCCGTTGAGTCCACTAGTGACTTATTTTTCCCCGCCAATGTCGATTTATTCCCTCCCACAGTAGGCAGTAACCCCAGAAGCCATCCAAATGAGCCAGTAGTCAGATGGTATAGAAAAAGAGAGAGCCTTGGACTTCTTAGAGATATCACTGTATGGACTCCAAATCAGCTTTGTATGTTAATCTTCAAAATGTTCATTATGCTTGGCTTTGACCCTGGCATTGGGCTAATCTTGGTCCCTTAAGTCAAGATAAGGGAAAGCATTCTGTTTTTCATCTTATATGACATAGTGTCCACACTCCAAATGCTTAGCAGTTTTATTCCTAGCATCAGAGTCATCTCTATCAAATATATACAGATATTTGAAACATTACATTAAATCAAGTGAGGCATGGAAAGTTACAGTGGAGAGAGAGGAGTGTGGATAACAGGTACCTAAACACAGAAAAAGGTTCTAGTATCTACAGTACAAGCTCATAACAGATTTTGTATTTTATAAATAACTAAAAAGGATCAAAGGCTTCCAATTCAAAGAAATGATAAGTAAATGAAAATGTTAAATACCCTAATATGAACAGTACATATTATATACAGTTATTGAACTATACCATACCCAATAGTCAAAAACTGAGAAATATCAGTTACCTTGCTTTAATTTTCCTTGGTTTGAAATGCTGACTTGGTTGAATACAGTACATATATGTTTTGAATTAACACACTGTATACTATGATTTAAAAATATCCAGTTGTTTAAGGCTCCAAAGCATGGTTCTTTCCTAAACTTCGCTATCCAAAAAGGATGAGGGTAGAGGGCCTTGGATCTGAAGGCATAGTCAGAGGATTGGGATTATTAATTTTCAACTGAAGTCATGGAAATATTAGAGGATATATAAGCAGATTGAAGTAATAAAGAAGCAAAACAAAATTAATAGAATATAGGATATGTAGTGGACACAAAAGTCAAAAGCAACAAACCCATTTACTAACTGTGCAACTCGGCAATTCACACTGAGATTTGAACTCTTCATTTGTGAAATGAAGAAGACATTTGTTCTTGGCCACTTCATGGGGTAATTGAAAAGTCAGATATAAAAATATATTGCTGTTAGCTTACTTTGTAGTGATTGTGATAAACTGCCAAATGATCTCTTTGTGTTTCTCTTTAGACTCCTGTTCCAAGATTTGACAGGGTTCCTTGGCTTAGTGAGGCCAGCCTGGTAAACAAGCCACTAATACTCAGCCTTCCCACAAGGTAATGGCTCAGCCATGGAAGACAAAAGTTTTGAGAATGGTTTCTCAGGTGTTCTCTAAAGGATGGGGGCTACTGTGGGGTAGATGTGATCAAATGTAAAACCAAGTGCAAGAGCAACAGGAAGTGTCCTGGGTTTCTCAGACCAAAGCTAGGGCTGAGTACAGCCCTCACTAGAGAAGACGAGACCCTGAATAACCTTTCTGTTTCCTCTGAGCAGCTCACCCTAGACACTGACTCTCAGAAAATTTCCATCCTTCTCACCACCCCCACTTGTTCCTCAGGTTTAGTTTCTAACTTTCTGATTCTCCTATCAAGAGTCCAGCTCTATAACTTCCTACCTGTATAGATCAGGAGCTGCTGAGCATAACTTTGTGGCTCTGCCCTTTACCCAAGGCGGTACACAGCACATTTCTGATTTGGAGAAATTGGAATTTGCATGTAGGAACATTTCCAGTTTCTACTTGAACAAATGGCTTCCCCATTTTTTAAATTAAATGGTCCCTAGGCATGGTAATCATACCCTGCTCTTAGGAAATAAAAAGGTCAGGCTGTGAGATCATAGAGGTGGTGGGTGGCAGAGACTAGGAGATGAGCAAGGAAAAAGGAAGACACAGGCAAATTCATAGGCATTTCTGACTGAAAAGAGTTGTCTTCTAAGCATGTGATGCAGGTTGTCAGAAAGATTGGATGCTTCACAAATGCTCTTCCTCTCCTGTTGGTAACATGGTGTCCTCATGTCTGTGGGCATGATGAGTGGAACCATACCCAGGCAAGTGGATAAGATGGAGGAAGCTGGCTTGGTAAAGTTTTTGTTCTTCAGCACGAGATTTGGACTGCTGAGATGTTCGGCTCTGAACTGAGCTGATAAGAACAGTGAATTCCAGACCATGAGACCGCTGCTGTACTTCTTTTCCTTAGCCAGTTCAGTGAGTTGATATTCGTGGGCATACTTGGGCACATATGCTATCTAGCGAGGAGGTTTGCCCTCTTCTCAGCAGTCCAGTGGATATGGTATGGTTAGTTCAATCTGCCCCTGGCATTGGTATAAACTGACCTGCCAGAATGCAATAACAACTATAACCACACAATTGTAATACAAAATAAAAGCCCTTGTTCTCATAACCCATTTGGTCTCAAATTTATTAGCAACATTCAGGCAAACTGCTATTCTACAAGGCTCATCACGAGTAATAACAATTTAGCCTTTTTTAACTGGGCATGGAGCCTAAACTGATGTCATACTGACAGGCAGATGGGAAGCCCAGTGACAGCGCCGGGCAGATGGAAAACAATGAGTAAGAGCACCAACCACAGGGGCTGCCCTCTCTCTCTCCGGTCGGCGCTGCCTCGCATATGGAGGACAGCGGTCAGATATGC
Organism: Typhlomys cinereus; assembly: GCA_023101885.1. Taxonomy (NCBI): domain Eukaryota; kingdom Metazoa; phylum Chordata; class Mammalia; order Rodentia; family Platacanthomyidae; genus Typhlomys; species Typhlomys cinereus. Next base: position 7,923,055 of record JALPQD010000025.1, on the reverse strand, counting down.
TGCACTTTCTAAATAGACATCTGGACGTTTTCAAACATGAAATTCTTATGTTTTACATCTAATAGGCCGAGATCCCACTATCCAATACTATCCCTATACCTAGACCTATCCCTGTACCCAGGGGAAAAGCACACCAGGGCATGGTTCTTGCTGCACCCAACTCCCTTATTCTCTAATTATATAAGCTTTTGGCAGACATGTGGCATAGGAAGCAAAGCAGGCTTGAAAGAGGCAGACTTAGAACACATCTGGGCATTTGTGGAACTTGTTTGCTCATACCACCAAGACCTAACATGCCATCATGGCAGACGGAGTGCCTGCATGTTGCCAATAAACTCACAGCCAAGAGCTCAGGGAAACAAAGGGTTTTTATTCTTTCTTAACGATTTCTGGTTACAGCTCTTAGACCAGCTTGGCAGGAGAACTCATGTCACCACCAGCAGCCTAGAGAACTGTCCCCGCCATATCCACAGGGATTGCTGAGACAAGAGCAAGCTTCCTCGCTTGCCAGAGTGGCTGTGTGCCAACACGCCTAAGTATGCCATGCTTATTGAGTCAGCTCACTCCATCTTATCTTCCTGCTCAGCGAATGGCCGCACGCATGGTGAGCTGGGTCTTCCCACATCAGCCACACAGGCCTTGCCTCGGCTACTAATTCTCCACAGTTGTACCCCAAGCTCAGCCTTCAGTTGTCAAGTTGACATCTCTATATCTAATTAGCACAATCAGAATAGTCTATCAGCAGCCAGTTGATCTGATAGGGTAATTTTTTCTCTCCAGCTAGCTACATTAGGCTAGTGACGAAGAGAAATTACAAAAATGGGCACTGAAGTTCCCATTTTTCTGGTGGGAGATTTAGAGAAGTAACCTTACCCTCTGTTTAGAAAAATGGAGATTGTTTGCCTCGCAAGAATTCTAAAACAACTAACTGGTACTTAGACAGCAGCCGGGAGTCAAGGCAGAGATACGGCGTATTTGGAAAGAAAAGGATGACTAGTGTATGAATGAACAGCTTACAAGGATTAGAAGCTCACTGGGTTCCAACCTGTTTGTTTTGGGTAAAGTCCTTTCCTGAGATCTTAGGAGCCAGTTTGCAAAGGATTGCATATCCTTGGGCAAGTGATTCTCACAGATTAGCTCAGAAGGTAAAGAAATATCAGGTGAAGTTTGGCTCAGGCTCCGCTACTGTGCTCTGGAAGTACAGCTGTGGGCTTGGGGGAGGTGCGGCCAGTGCTGTGATCGGGAGAAGTCCTGTTTATGTGAGGTTGTCATATACTAAAGCAGTCCTAGACTGGCCATCTCGTCCCTCCTGCTCAGCATTTGGGTGGCAAGTCTCAGGTAGCCTTTACCCATAACACAGAAGTCTGTGAGAGAACTTAAGTCAGACCCTCCTCTTCTAGGGCCCTGGAAAGCAGTGAGGAGAAATGAAACAAATGCTTCAAGAAGACCAGACTCCTCTCGCATGCCTCTGCTTACAATGAACAATGAAGCCTTTTCTCAATGAAAAGGAGAGGTGTTCTTGGCAAAACTTCTAGCATTCCAAGATGGCATTTCTCGGATGGCAGGAACATGTCCAGTGTTTCACACACAGGCATTGTACAGTTACCAGCCCCACTCCCACCCAGCCCTTGGCCCCGAACATTTAAGTAGCTGCACTTCAGTGACAAGTCAGGTAACCCTGTGAGAAGTGGTGCTGCCTGGCCACATCTCTGTGTCACACAATCATTGGAAAGAACCTTGGTGAGAAGTGTAGCTGAAGTGAGAAGAGGCTCTGGTCCCTCTGGGAGGAAGCAGGTGAATTGTTTGAGTGTGCAGAGTCACAAACTCCAGAGAACTGGCCAGACAGGAAAGGCCAGGGTTTTGGTAAACATTAGAGATATCACTTCAGTGCAGACTTTGAAGGGAAGACAGAGGCTGCATTTCAGTCCATGTACTTGTGCTTTAACCAGCAATCTTTTTGTACACTGTCTGACCACCTAGAAGTGTCATTGGTTAGTTCAAAACAAAAGGAATAACAAAGCTGAAGTGGCCTAACAATGAAGCTATCTTTGGGGAGCCCCCTATTAGCTGGAGATCCCCAGCAATTCTCCAAACAGTCAGGGCCTTGGACCCCAAGGCCTACCAACTGCGCTTCTAACATTGTCTTGTTTTGATCGCTTAGGTTTCCTCATTCCTCTAACACTTGGTTGGCCTCATCCAAGAAGGTCAGGAATTTGCCAACTTTGTTTCAAGTTCCAGATGTGCTGGCTAAGGTACTCTTAATTTTTAATTGAAAGCAACAGCAGCTCTAGTATGCCACAGAAAGTATTCCTGTCTCCTTAGCACAACCCTGTGTGTGTGTGTTTGAACCCCTCTCAAGTGCTTTAGGATCGCAGACCACTGGAACCTAGAATAAAAAAAAAAAATGTTAGAATTATCAAGAAGAGAACTCAAATATTAAATACAGGGAGTCTGTCTTAAGTCCTTCAGGGACAGCTTCTCAGGCTTGCAGCTAGGTCATTCCTGCAGTCTTTAACCCCCCATCCTCCTGCCCCACCCTTTCAACCCCCTTGTATCTTCCACCAACAAGTGACACCTGAAGAACTTTACATTCTGAAACCTCTCCCTTGTCTACAGCTCACAGAAATCAGACACTACTGGCTGCTGGGTGGCCCCAGGGCACTGCGTGGCACAGAGGCTTCTAGGAAACGAGGTGCTTGTGCAGGAGCCAGCACTTGTTGAGGAGGAAGGAGGGGAGGGAGTAGAGAGAGGAACAGACTGCTGGTATTAGCATTTGCTTTGCTTGGGAGACACCACGGAGCTGCCGTGAGCAGCATGTGAGGCTATGTTCCTGGGGCCCTTGGCCCAGTGCCCAGCACGTAGCAAGGGCTCAGAAATGGTGAGCAAACAAATATGAGGAGCCTCCTGTCAGCTTGAGAGCGCTCACTGAGCTCTTTCCATTCGACTTAGCACAAACACATAAAGGAGTAACTAACTGGGCTGCGCCTAAAGGGAGTGGAGGAGGCGTGGGAGGAGACCCGTGACAGCTACAGGGCTGCACCAGGCCCAGGCAGAATGCTGGAGATGAGAGGGTGGGAAGAACATCTTGGTGGGTTGCCAGAGGGAGGGGAGAGAAGGGGCAAAGGAAGGATTCAGAAGGAAGTAGCATCTGCACTGGGTTTCACTGGGGTAGGGGAAAGAAAGTATGGGGGGGGTGGGAGAGAAGAAAAAAAATCTGTAGCAAAGGGAAGAATATTCACAAAGACACGGGCCTGAGAGTGCAGGCGGGAAATGCCTGAAGAACAATCAGCACACATGTGGAAAGGGAGCCGCAGTGGGCGAACCCGCAAAGCCAAGGGCAGCAAGTGCCCTGAGCCGCAGTGGGCAAGCCCACAAAGCCAAGGGCAGCGAGTGCACATGGCACTGCCAGCACCGGGTGTCAGCGACGGAGCTGTGCTTGGCAGTCACTCCATTAGTCTTCTCTGCACACCTGAACAGCTAGCTGAGAGGTTGAGGAGGAGGGAGATGGGCTTGGCATTGCTACAAGAACCAGAGGTCTTCAGTCACTGAGTGTCTAAACTGTTTAGACAAGCTTTCATATGCTGCCAGATGCCTGCTTTCCCCAGATTTGCTCGGGATCTCAGTGCTGTGGAAAGCTAGACACTAAGGCACCAAGCACCCTCTTAGACTGGGGCAAAGGGCGAGGGAGCGAAATCCTTCTTAATGACGGACTTTAGAAGCCATTCTCTCACAGAGCATGTCTGTGATACCTGAAAAGGCCACTAGAGGGCAATTAAAAGCAACGGCTTCCAGCTTCTTGACCAATAGGCAACAAGGAAGAACAGTCTTTCGGGCAGACCCCAGAGAAATCCCAAATGCATTGCTCTTACTAGTGTTGAAAAACACATGTACTTTCACCTACCGTGATCTTTCTTGGGACTGACCCACCACTGGTTCGTGTGTGGCAGAGAAGCACCTTTGCAGATTGGAAAGATAGACAGGGAAGCTGGGATCTTTTTTCTGTTGGGCACCAAGCAGGTATCGCAAGTCAGGTCCCTGCCTATGGCAAGGACCTCCTCATATCTGACCTGTCTCCCCAATCTCCAAAGACTGCTAGGAGCTGTGAATCCCTGCTATGCAAATGCTGTGAGGTAAACATGGGCTCAGCCACAGCTGCTCCTTTCCAGAAAGAAACTATGTCATGCCTCAAGGGAGTGGAATGCTTTCTGGACACTCTATCTCTTCTTTAACCTTACACTAGGGACCTGCCAAGAAGCTGATGGCATTCACCAGCCAACTGGAGGCCCTGGGCACTGTGATAGGTGCAAAGGTCATGCCACCTGGCTGCCTGCCTTTTCACCATCACAGGTCAAAGGACAGAATTTGAATGCTCACACTCCGAAGTGGCATTCCTCACATGCCCTGAGCAGGCCCATGGCAGCTGCAGGCACACCTGTGCCAGGAGCAGCATTCCCTAAGGGACAGGCAGATCCAAAGAGCCGCTGCAAGATTGCAGTCAGACTGAAGGGCAAATAGCAAAAACAGGACGCAGGAAGAACCAGAGCCTAGAGCAGCACGCAGGAAGGGGAAAGGGAGACACATGGAAAACACAGGAAGGTTTTTAAGCAGAGGCAAGAAATGGAACCTAAATCTTCCCTCAAACATTTACCGGGCAGAGGCGTTTCCATTAGTCATACTTCTGCCAGGCACTTCCAATTGTCACCTCACAAGTCCTTAAGATGACTGGCACGGGATTGTAATAGCTGCACAATTGTGCCAGGAAGTGATAGGAAAAGGCAGGGTGAGAGGCCTGGGCAGCTGGAGACCCTACTCCTTGTTCTACTTGCTGGGGTGCATGTGAACCAGCCACAGCTCCTGATTCTGCCTCCTCGATTCCTGCCCCCCCACTGACTCACTACTCTCTGATCTGACTTTACTTTTCCCCTGTATTGAAGTCACAGGGAAGATGACAGCATTATTTATTTTGCTTTTAGCAAACCAGTGACAAAAAGCTTTGGCTGAAAGCATCAGCCAGTAGAGTTCAGTCGGGAAACAATGAAGGATAAGCCCCATTTTCTCACCACAAAGAACTCTTTAATCATTTCTCATTGATTCTGAATGTTGAAAGTTCATGTCCACCAAAAAATCTTATATGTTCCCAAGCCCTTTTCTGTTTATATTAGTCAAACACATATAAGTGGAATTTAAAAAGAGAAGCAATAGTGAACGCTGGTCTTGAAACAACAACATAATGGAAATTTAGTTCAATGAGTCTGGATGGCAGACACCTGACTACTTTGTGAGCGTTTAAATTTTTCCCCAGTAAATAATTAGGAACATTTTAAAAGCTATATTCACACTTACTCTTGAACTGAAATTGTTAATATTTTCAGGAAGAAAGAAAATACATAATTAGTTTTTGTAGTATTGATCACCACCTTTTTGGATCCTGGGGTTATAGAGGTAATTATGTCTTCAGATGGAATTCACTTTTACCCTGTGGAAAAATACTCTCTCTTTGATTCTTTTATCTTATCAATTTCCTAGTATGCTGAAACTATAGGAATGTGTTACTAGACAAATCTCACAGCCTTTGGGTACACAGCTTCCTGGGTTAACTTAAAGATGAGACCAATGACATCTCTCTCGGTTAAATCAGGAATAGAAAGGGGGAAGGAGCAGAAGTGTCAAGGGCAAGGCAGAGGCAAATTGTCAGTGCTCCTTAAATCATGCTTGTTATGTCCATTTTTAAAACCACCATCTGATGCTTCCGTTTTCAGCTTTTGTTGTGTGAAAACAGGTGTGGGAGAAGAGGAAGGGGAACAGAGATAAACAAGTTTCTTAAGTTTTAGGATCTAGAAAGACCAAAAACTTGGGCAGGAAGCCAGCTGTAAGACAGGGTCCTAAAATGTGGTATTTCCAGTTGTGAACTACAAATAAGCAGGTCAGCCTCTGGGGGTTTGTGGAACCTGCACCACACCTCAGCTAGACTTTGAACAGGTCATTGTCACTGCTCACATCTTCTGTCTGCATCTCGAGGATTGGGGCTTGGGAAAAAGAACCATTAACATTTCAGTATCTCTGACTGCAGAGAGAGAGAGAGAGATGGAGTGGCTGTAAACTGGTCAGTTCTCCATTCCTCCTGCTGCTGCTGGGCTACCCTTAAGGAAGCAGAGCAAGAAGACAATGGTGTAGAAGAAAAGAACTGGATTTTATGTCTGGGAAAGCAGGCGAGAGAAAGGGGGAAGAAATGAGACCTATAGGACATGGGATCCCAAATAATTTACATCAGTGTTAAATTTGCCTATCATGACTTCCTTCTAACTACCAGTCTACTCACCCTCCCCTCCAAATAGAGAGGGATGGAGTAGCTCTTTTCAGAGGCAAGTCTTCAGATGATTGTGAGTCGGAGGTGTGGTACAAATCCAATATTAGTTTTCACTCAGCATGGAATGAGTGGGCAGGGGTAGAACTTCTGCTTCTGTCCTTGCAGCCACAGAGACAGTCATCAGTAGGGAACGAAAGCCCAAAAGTTTGCATTGTTGGCTGACGTCATCCACGTTGCTCTTAGAACCAAGTCTGGAACAGAGCTCTTTGGACTCCCAGACAGTGCTCCTCGCCAGTACCCTGTGCAAAATGGATTTGTTGCACTACAACACTAACAGTTCTGAGAAGATAATGTTAAAGCAAGGATCTCCGTGTGTGTGTGTGTGTGTGTGTGTGTGTGTGTGTGTGTGTGTGTGTGTACGTGTGCGTGCACATGCACGTGCACGTTTATGCCTGTTAATTAAAAATGCTCACAGTGACTTTTAGCATTATTGAATTGTGTACCAAGTTCAATGATAGGCTCATATAAGACATGATTCTTGCTCTTAAATAATCTCAGCCTGGTGGAAGAAACAAAGACTATACAAACTACAAAGATAGTTCAAATAAGTCTGTGATAGAATCAAAGAGGAAGACAGGCATATGACTCATGTTGAGTGAGTGATAAGTTACAGAGGGGCAGGAGTCAGGTTTTCTAAGAAAGCAGTGTCCTGAAGAAGGAAGAGTTAGCAAGGACAAATTAAAAATATGGAGAGAATTTTAGCCTTTGAGTGTCCAAGGGGTAGGAGTCTTAATGGTTATGGAATTCTACAATCATTTATGGTTATCACTGACTAGTGAGGTTCCACTATGTCCATGTGATAAACTCTGATCCCAATCGCTGTAGTGGTAATGGTGGTCTTATGAAGAAACAAAAGTCTGGAAATAGTGAAGGAATTAACTGCAGGGGAAAAATAAATAAATTGTGTGTGTGTGTGTGTGTGTGTGTGTGTGTGTGTGTGTGTGTGTGTATTACCAGCAGACCCCTATCCTTTCTAAGATTCTCAACAGTATCATGAGGGCTTCTGTTGTCATTCACATTCATCCTTTAACACACCAACCCACAACATTGCAGTTCTCAGTTATATATATAAGATATAACTTTGAATAGTAATTTTTGAGGTAGCTGAATCTTAAGAACTAAAAAATAGAAATGAATGGAGGAGCCTGGACAGCAGGGTATGCTACTCTTAGTGTGTCTGGGAAGGCATGGCAAAGAGTCGAGTCACCTCAAAGCAGAGGCATACCCACACAGAGGTATTTGCTGTCTAGTCCCTCTTTTTGCCCTAGTGCCCCTCCCACTAGACCACCTGACCATTCCAACCTATCCTCAGTTACCATGTTGCTGCCTATTGTTTTCTGGGCTTGGAATGCCTTTGCCTCTCCTTTGTTCACCTAAAACACTTATATAAGCCATGCTTCCTTGTCTGATCATCCTCCCACTGAGCTCACTGTGGTCTCAGTATTTATTTCTGTCCTGGTACCCTCAACACTTTTATAGCTTGACTCTGGAATGACCCCACACAAATTCATATTTTGGGAACTTTATCCCCAGCTTATAGGACTATTTTGAGAACTATGGAGCCTTCAAAAGGTGGAACATGCTGGCAAAAATACAGCACTTGGAGTGGGTCTTTGAAAATTTAGCTAGCCCTGGCTCTAGCCTGTGCTCTCTGCCTCCTGCTATCAATTCCTGCTGTCATGGACCAAACCTATCTGCTTAATCTTCCCCACCATGATGAACTGAAAGCTCTCTGAAATTGTGAGCCAAAATAAACCTTTCTTCCCTTAGGTTGTTTCCATCAGGTATTTTGTCACAGCAATGAGAAAAGGCAGCTAATACAAACACTCTCATACAGGTACACAGCCTGCTGAATGGTGATCAGATCACATCTAAAGATATATCTTATTATCTCAATGTACTTAGGATGTAGGCAAGTGAATGAATTTGTGTTCCTTTCTTGTCTTCCTGAGAGCCAGCTTTGTCTCTTTCATCTCTGTGACCCCCATTACATACCCTCCATATGAGGTCTCACAATAAATACTTGTTGCCCAATGAATGAATCTAGTCATTCACACTCATACTTTAACACACCAACCCACAACATTGCAATACTGAATTACTTCTTTCTAATGCCCTATAAAGATGAGGCATGCTTTAAATATTTGTCAAAGAATCCAACTTTGTCAGTAGTTTCGCATCTCATAGGATGAAGCAGTTTGCAGACAAGTCTGGCAAAAGTGCACACTGCTCATAGTGGATAGATCTATTCCTCCTGTCTCTGTCTCATACCTCCTGGAGCATGGGAATGGGTCAGTATACACAGGGACCAACAAGCCAATGGGCTTGGAGAAAATTTACATTGTTAGCAATCGTGTGCTTGTCACTGTGGCCTTTCTCTTCCCTGTACTCAACACTTTCTATGAGTATATCTGATGACTCTAAAATCAGTGTGCAGGAAAAAAAACAATCTCCAAATATAGTTCAAGTTCTCGTTTACTTCCTAAGAAAACCATTGCCAAAGATGCAAATGAAGAGAATGGTATTTGAGGTATAAATGTTCTGAAGTGCTCTCACCTTTTATAGAGATGAGGTCAGAAAGAAAGCAGTGGTTACAGTAAACACACAGGGGCCCCATCCTCCTTTAACTAGCTGTTCCTTTGTTCTGGCTGCCATAGCCTTTCTTCCCCCAACAAAATGAAGAGCCCCAGGAAACACAACCACTCCCAGTTCTTCTTATGACTTCCTGCACATGTATAGAAGGGATAAGGGTTGCTGGACCAAGGATGTTTGAAAGCTAAGGAATGCAAGCTGAGGCGTGAGAGAGTAATGCTGGGAAGAGCCTGGTAAAAGCTTTGCAAAACGTGTCAGTCAGAGGCTTCCCAGTCATTGGCAGAACCTTTGTTTAAAGTAGTGAAAGTGTGCCAAATATAAGAGAACACAATCCTTCCGCCATGGTGCACAGTTTGAAAGGCAGAAACCTCACTGGATATTAGTCCCAAGTCCTTTGTGCTGCCCGTCCTTCTACCTGCATTGTGTATACAACAGCCCCGAGGCCACCTCCTAGTCTGTCATCACTCCCCCCTGCTAAAGTTCTTTCCAAATCTATCAATGGCAGCAAATCTCAAATTCAGCAGCTACTCCAGACAGGGCTGAAACCAGAATATCCATTTCACTCTATGGAAGGAAAACTCTTCATTCTTCCCCTCCCCAACCCCCTCCACACGTTTGCCATTCTCACCTGTTCTCAGGCATTCACCATTTCCTCTCTTTTTTCTGTCATTCTTCCCTCAGATCAGTCGGAACCAGAGTGAGCCTCCACAATTCAGGAATAAGCAGCTGTGCCCCACGTGTCAGGAGATGAAAATGGTAGGCAAATGGGGAAATGGATGTGTGCGTTCCCAGGGCACTGAACTTCCTTCCTCCACTGGAAAGCTGGGTATTGAAATGGTTATGGGACCCCTTGCATAGAAGGCCCTGATGGAGGCTACAAACCAGAAGCCAATTATGAGTCCTGAGAGCAGCATCAACTGACACAGTATGACTGACCTGCCCCATTCAATAAGCCGAAGGTGAACCAAGATAGGTGGACCACAAGGAAAGAGATGAGATGAGCCACTTTGTGGCTTCTGGGTAACAAATGTATCCTTTCGAATGGTTCAGAGACATTGCAGCTTCTTCTCCCATCTTGACCACATTACTACAACACACACACACTCACACACACACTCACACACGCACACATGCACGCACACGCACACGCACCTCAAGTCCTCCCCCACAGTTACAATTATTAAGCAAGTAGCTTAATTTGTGGCCTATCATTAATTCAGTCAGTAACTTAGAAGTCAAACTGGAGAAGTCTAACTTATGTAGCTCATAATGGAGAATAGTAGTAAGCAGGAATATTAAAAGAATATTAAAATCTTATACCAGAGTCCAACTTGGCAAAGTAATGAGTTTATTGGGGTTACTTACAGGAGCAAGGTTGAGGTTACTTAAAGGAGCAAGGATAACTTAAAGACAGCCACATCACAGAAAGCTCACTGCAGCCTGATTAGACTCAAGGAAACTGCATGGCAGAGCTCTGTGTGTGACTAGAAGCCAGCAGAGTCCCCTCCAGACTGATGAGCTCGCCGGGAAGTCTTCTCCCTCAGCACTTATTTACCACTTTCTTTACCTTGGGGAGGACTCTCACTTCCCCTGAATCCTGTTCGTTTCAAGAATTCAGGAACTCTTGAGTCTTATGAGCTGTTTACTTTCATGAGCCTTTCCCCCAAGCTGGAAAGTTTCAAATTGCTATACAACATTCTCCTAGTTTAGACAGAGACAAACAAGATGGCCTCCTGCAATGTTGGGACAAAAAAAAAAAAATTGCCATAGAACAGCATGGAAGGAGCAAAAACAAGGCTCTGCTGTGTGTCAGTTGCGAAGGAAAAGAGGCCTGTTTTAGAAAGAATACCAGGTCAGAGTTAAAACTCCAGAAAATGAAAGGCACAGGATTAACAGTAGCATGATTGTTAGAGACAAGGTAAGTGTCAGACGCAGGTCAAGAGTAACTGGCTTAAGTTAGGTGAGGAGCTCTTCAAGTCCAGTATCCTCTACTTTGACTTGGAGAAGAATGCAGGGATGTATGCAGTGAGAGGAAGAGCAAGAGATTGTGAGGGACTCCTGGGAAGCCGCCAGACCTCGATGTGACCAGAGACACAGACATACCCAAAACCAGCACATGGGAGATGCACACAGGAGAATTTTATTAGCAAGCACGCAGGATGGCTATTTCTGAATCAGACAGAAGCAGCCACAAAATCTAATTTGGGAGGGAGGGTTATAGGGCGACGGCATGTGACTAGAAAAGCGCTGGGATGGGAAAGGGGGCTTCCCTGGGAGTAGGTGAAAAGTCATTGGATGAATGTGCCAGTTTATCTTGGTTGCAGGTGGACTGGGGGCTGTGAGGAATCCTTGGGAGGAAAAGGCTACCCTGTCTAGGCGGGCTGGGGGCTGCGAAGACTCCTTGTGAGGATGGAGGATGGGGCTGCCCTGTCTAGGCGGGCTGGGGGCTGCGAAGAGTCCTTGGGAGGATGGAGGATGGGGCTGCCCTGTCTAGGCGGGCTGGGGGCTGCGAAGAGTCTTTTGTCTGGACACACATACCAGAGGCAGAGGGGGCGGGGCAGCTTGAGCCTAACAGAGATGGGGGAAAATATCAGGAAATACAAGAGAGGCTCCTTCCCTGACATCAGGGCAGACTAACCAGAGAAAGAAGAGCAGCAGTTGGGTGATTTTTTTTTTTTTCTATGTGTAACTGGAAACTCAAGCTTCAGGATCACTTTGTTCAATATTAGCATGGCTGAAGTGTGGACTGCGACTTCTGATTTATTCCTGGAATCACATTTAGAATGTCCTGACCTTAAGGCTGTTCTGACCATGGCAGCTGGAACATATGGGGCCTCAGCAGTCCCTGTTTCTCAAGAGCTTTCCTCTGACTGTTGCCGTTGCTTAGGCCTAGCAGGAGCAGAACCACAGGCTGTGGCTTCACCACTTGCTGCAAGTGCTGCAGGGAAGTGTTTCAGCTTAAACAATACCTGAACGTGCTGCTTTCAGAAGCTCAGAAGCACTGGGAATGTACAGAAAGGTAGAAGATGAGCATGAAGCCTCCTTCCCTTGTCCTACACGCGGCACTGCCATGTCCTTTGGGAGGGGAGAAGACTGTTGCAGCCTCTGTAACTCTGCTCCCTTCTGAGGGGTGTGGAGCACAGACAGTGAGGAAAGAGATAAAGCAGGTCCTTGCAATAGAAGGGAGCTTTATCACCTTAATGAAAGGCGTCTGATAACAAGTACTCACAGATGGCATCACACTTCAGAATGAAAAACTAGATAATTTCCCCAAGATCAGGAACAAGACATGGTACCTAAACTTGCCCTTTCTGTTCAAGATTATAATGTACAATCCAGCTGGGACAAGAAAAACCTCTGTGAATAGCTTACACAGTACCAAGAAATATTGTAGAAGATACTGGGGGAGAGAAATAATCACAAGCCTCAACGACTCAAGAGATCTGTAAGAAGGGGGCTGAAGAGGTGGCTCAGGGGTTAAGCCTCTGCCTTGCAGGCGGAAGGTCCTGAGTTCGGATCCTAGACCCCATGTATAGACGCCGGGCGGAAGCGGGGGTGGCCTGCGTTTCTGGTCCTGGTAGGGCGGAGCCTGTGAATCCCAGGGCAGAGTAAACAAGGAGGAGGTGGAGGCGGCCCATGGTGGTTCCCGAATTCGTCCGTGGTTCTACGTATACATACATACATACACACACGCGCACACATATACAGGCACAATTGAATAAATAATAAAAAAAATTAAAAACAAAAGAGATCTGTAAGTTGCAGTAAAAAAACACCATGGCAACATGTAACCACCAGTGTAATAGTGAGATGAGTATCAAGGAAACAACCATGAGCTTTCTGATTGAACTCAATGTCAGAATGGAACACATTCCTGTTACTGTAAATTAGAACAAGAACCTGAAAAATGGAAGAAAATAGATCAATAGGGAAAACCAGTCAATGAGCCTATAGGTAAACCAGCCTATAGGTAGGAAGACAGTACACCAAACTGCTCTGTAAATATCTGCTGTTATACTCATAGATTGGAAGAACACTTAACACTCAGCCTAGAAGTCTTCTTCTGCAACAGAGGTAGAGGATCTTAACAGTCTAGGGCACTGGAAGAACAGTAAAGTAGACAATAATGGCCAACCATAATGCAGAGCAAGGCTCACCCAGAATCAGGCCAACCTAATTTCTCTCCATCCTAAGGCTTAGGGAACCTCATGAAAGAGGGAGCAGTGAGGTTAGACAAGACATTCTATTCAAGATAGGACTGCTACAAACCAGGAACTCACTGCAGTGAGACTTGTCGTTACCAGACCTTCATAACGAATGACATACCAACATGTCCCATAACTATCGAGGAACTCAGGAATGATAAGAAGATACAGTGGAAACCTTGAGGACTAAAGCTGGATAAGTGGAGGGAAATATCCGTGTTAGTGGGGTAGCCCAAAGAGAGAGAATTTGGTATCCCATAAGAGGCCTGAACCCCTACAAGAGTGGACAAGCCAGAAGGAACCCTGCGGTTCTTAGAAGCAGACAGGCATGAAGGCCGGAGGGAGTGGAATGAATTGATGAAGGGAAGGTAAGGGGAGGTAAGGGGATAGAGGGAAGGAGGGATAAGTATTCAATATGCTTGTAAAACTAGAAAAATGAAATAATAATAAAAAAACTCCATGATATGTCACAGTTGTTAAATAAAAGCCATATATATATTAAAAAGGAGGAAATAAAGCTGTATTTATAGATAATGAGGTATTATATATAGAACATCCTTAGGAAAACATGTACATCAGTGAGAGCTAGTAAATGGGTATATCGGGGTTTCAGAATACAAGATCAATATGCAAACTTAAAATTACTTCTCTATACATTTGATTATCCAAATACAAAAAAGCAAAGATGTATCTCTTCTTCATATCATATGCAAAAATCCTTACAATACATCCAAGACTTAAATATAAGAGCTAAACAGTACAACTCTTCAAAGGAAACATAGTGTAAATTGTTTTGATCATTAGTAAAAGAGTTGTTTCTTATATATGCCTTCAAAACACAATCAACAAGAAAAATATAAATAAACTGGTCTCATAAAAATTGTAAACTTTGCTGCTTCAAAAGTCATCAGGAACATAAAAAGACAAATTCACCCCCCTCCAAAAAAACAACAAATATTTGCTAAGCATCACATAACAGGATCTATCAGATAGTAGGTTAATATCTAGCATAAGGAGGAAACTTAATAGTTATATAACAATTAAAAAGCAAGGAAAAATTTTGCTAGATATTTTTCCAAACAAGAGCTAAAAATGCCCAATAAACATACATAAAGATGGCCAGTATTATTTGTCATTAAGCAAATGCAAATTAAAGCCACAGTGATTTATTTTTCATCCCTCAATAGGTCTGTAATAAGACAATAGAACCAGGTACTGTGACTCATATCTGTAATTTCAGCACTCAGGTGGCCAAGGCAAGAGGATTGCTGTAAGTTTCAGACCAGTCTGATTATAATGTGGCAATCTTTCTCAAAGGGGAGGGCAATGTGTAATAGTAATGTTAGCAAGGCTGTGACCCCTCAGATACTATTGATGTAAATATGATAGAGCCCAGTTACTTTAGAGAACAAATTGGTAATTCATAAAAAACTTACAGTTGCCATATTGTCCAGTGATTTTTGTGTTTGCTTTTCTTTTTGTCAAGATAAAATCAGTAAGTATCTATGTAGACTACAAAAAAGAGCAAAATCCCAAAAATAAAACTACAGGTTAAACAGGATACATTACAACTGATATAATATATATACAATAGATCATTAATTATTACAAATAACTAACAAATGCTAACAAATCTATAAAATGCACAATTACTGCATACAAATTGCATATCGAAATGAAGCCACGAAAATGAATAATATCTAGAAGACCAGTAATGTGTGAGATTGAATCCATAATTTAAAAAAACTCCAATAGAAAAGACCATGAACACAGGGCTTTGCTCTGAATTCTGCCAAACATAAGAAGGAACTTAGGTCAGAACTTTCCAAATTTCTTCAATATAAAATTGAAATGGGGGGCTGGAGAGGTGGCTCAGGGGTTAAGCCTCCGCCTTGCAGATGGAAGGTCCTGAGTTCGGATCCTAGGGCGGAAGCGGGGGCGGCCTCTGTTTCTGGTCCTGGTAGGGCGGAGCCTGTGAATCCCAGGGCAGAGTAAACAAGGAGGAGGCCGTCCATAGTGGTTCCCGAATTCGTCCATGGTTCTACACGCACATACACGCAAACGCGCGCGCACACACACACATACACACACACACATACACGTGCACAATTGAATAAATAATAAAAAAATTAAAAAAATTGAAATGGAAGGAATCCCCTGAACTTTTATTATATATTTTGATATCAAAACAAGAAAAGAGTACAACAATAAAGAAAAGTATAGGTCAATATCAATAATAAACATAGACACAAAAGTTCTCAGCAAAATATTAGTCATATGAATCCAACAACTTTTGAAAAGATCATTCTAATCATGTGAAATTTATTCACAGAATGCCTGGTGGTTGAACGGTGCAGATCAATGAATACAATACATCCAATCAACATAATTTAAAAAATAATTATTGTAACAGATGCAGAAAGATATTCAATGCAATTAAATATCTTTACAGAATGAAAACTGAATAAAATAGGTATAGAAGAACCATTCTAAAATACAATAAAGCCTGTGTGTGACCAGTCACAACAATGTCTTATCAAATGTGGACATTCTGAAAGCTTTTCCTCTAAGATTTGGAAGAAGACAAGAATATGCAATCGCATTGCTCTTATTTAATGCAAGTAATGGAAGTTTTAGCAGAACAATTAAGCAAGAGAATAAAATAAAAGGCATACAAATGGAAAGGAAAGAAGTCAAGTTATTGCTGTTTGTATATGATATGAATATATGTTTATCAGCTAAAAGCATATTTTGATGGTCTTAAAGTATGAATATATTTTTTGCCCCTTTTGCATAAAGTACTGCAGGGTGGAAGGGGTCCTCAGGACAGGGAATCATACTACTCGGTAGGAGAGGGAGCAGTTCTTGCCTCTTTGGAGCACAGCCAACTTTAGGAAAAAGTTTGCTTGCTGGCATATTCTCTCTCTGGCTCTCACTCGCTCTTTCATCTAGAAATTTCCCCTTAGGTTCTCACTGAATCTTTTGCTGCCATCCCTAACTCCAGACACTTCTTGTTGCCACTCATCTCCTCCCCACCATTCTCCCTCACATGATGAGCTAAGAGAACAGTCTAACTCAATACAAGCAAACAGTTAGCTTTGGTGGAGGTTTTATATTGAATTTTCCAGTTTCCTAGAGGTCTTTTCCTTGACACATTACAATTTGAAATTTTGCTGTGTCATAAATTTAAATTTCAAGTCACTGAGTACAAATCACTCAGTGAGTAGGCCAAGTAAATTATCAATTTCATTGTCGTAACTACAAGTATTTTCAAGAAATATTGTGAAACTGCTTCTTGGTGAAATCATACTCTCCAAAAGAGAGTCAACATCAAGTACTAGTAAGAGATGAAAAAACTCAAAAAAAATGGTTCTTCTTAACAGAGTGCTGTAGCTTTATATTGATTTTTGCCTGTGTAAAAGGCATGCTTAAATTAACATTTTCAAGTGTGTGCTGCTATGCAGTAACTTATGGATACAAAAGAGCACCTACACCCATGAACTTACTGCAGTTGTCTGCTTCCATAGCACCTGCACAAGATTTGGTCTGTCGACATTCTACTATGGAAGGGCAGGGGGAATCTCAAGAGGCTCCACACCTCTCTGAGAGACTAAGGATTAATACTAGATGGGGGAAGGGAAGTACTTTCCACCACTGTATGTCCACTGATATATCATCCATTCTCCAGCAAGTTCCCAAGCATGTGGCAGGACAGGCAAGCCAGATGAGGCTCACTGGGCCACACATGAAACAAGGCAAGAATGTAGAGGAAGACTGGTTGAGAAGAAGGTTTTCAATGTCAAAGTGAGGAAAGTGGGTAGGAGATATCAGGCTATAAGGTATAAACATGACAGATTTGTGGCATTCAAATATAAATACCAAATAATAGAAATTAATAAAATAAATTTCAATTGCATGTCAAAGTGGGATCATAAAATGCTCACTAATTTTTTGAAATGTCTTCATATATACCGTTTGGGAGCTTAGAAATGCAGAGATGTGGTGGCTAGTAGTCTATCAGGAATCCAGACATTAGGCAAGTGGGTGGTCAGCCCTTGGGAGCATCCTGAGAGAAGAAGCCCTAAGAGCATGAGGTAGGGCACGTCCAAACAGCATTCCTAGGTTCAGCAGCACCTGCGAGAAGAAAGCCACCCTGAAGATGGAGAAGATTAACACAAAAAAGATGCATAAGTGATTTTAATGGCAAATGAAACTCAGCTTTACTAATGTGTGGCTCGTCACTTAAATCGAAATGTAGTTATGACCAACATTCTAAATTCAACATTTCTTTCTCAGGTGCAGCCCAAAACAATGAAAATCCCAGAAAATCTGAAGCTATCCTTCCAGAACTTTATGAATCAAAGGTAAGCCAAAAATAAAAGTGTGGATAGAACTTTAACTCTGGTTCCATTTGTTTGGGAGCACAGATTTACATGTACATTAAAAGCAGAGAAGGCAGATGCTTAGAATGAACTTCGTGATTTGGTTTATTTTCCAGTTAATCTAAGAAGTTAAACTACATTAAATTCTTTCACGTTTTTGCTTGAATGATTTTTGAAATGATTTTTGAAAGTATGATCTTCCTTTTCACTAATACAGTAACATTACAAGAAATGAGGTAGGATTATTTCTTTGAAAATTTAGGTATATCTAAATTTTCTTAGTATACCTGTCATATCTAGTTCACAAAACATGAGTAATTATATACAATTTATCTTCCGTGTGAGACTGCTTCTGCTGCTTTTCATTATTCTACCTATCCATTCTTTATTTGCTGCTTTCTTGACAACACCAAGGACAAAAGAGGTAAAAAATCTAATCAGGATTCTGATTTGGATTTTCAAAGATGTGTTAAAACCTGTATTCAACTATCAACAGTGAAGAACAACTGTTTTTATTTATTTAAAAAATTGTTAAAGTTGGGGGCTGGAGAGGTGGCTCAGGGGTCAAGCCTCTGCCTTGCAGGCAGAAGGTCCTGAGTTCGGATCCTAGACCCCACATATAGATGCCGGGCGGAGGCAGGGGCGGCCTGTGTTTCCGGTCCTGGTAGGGCGGAGCCTGTGAATCCAGGGGCGGAGCCTGTGAATCCAGGGGCAGAGTAAACAAGGAAGAGGTGGAGGCGTCCATGGTGGTTCCCGAATTTGTCCGTAGTTCTACACACACATACATACATACACACACATACATACACACATGCGCACACATGCATACATGCACAATTGAATAAATAATAAAAAAATAAAAAATAAAAAAAATTGTTAAAGAAAAATACAATGATATACATGTCTGGAAATGTCATCATGAAACCCATTGTTTTGTATGCTAACAACAACAAAAAAAAATGGAATCACTCTGGCTAAGGCATCAGTGTTCTGACTCCCTTGCAATAAAGAGGTGTAATGTGGGCACAGAGCCACCTTTACATATAACTCCATAAAAAAGTTATAGAGGACATTGTGGGCATATCTAATTTCCTCTTTGTATAAAGAAAATTAATATGAGAAAAATCAGTGGGTCTTTTTGTTACTTTACAATGCTCAGCAGTAGATGTTCTGATTGCTTTTATGATGTTAGGACCTTTTGTTCCAGACTGTGACATAAGTCAGATGCCTTGAAACCATGTACCAAGTGCCTGGCCCAGGTACACAAAGGTCATGGAGGAAGTGGCTATTTGGGCAGAACAAGTTCCAGCACTGATAACATTCACCTAGGCTTTCAAAAAGCTCTTAGATCATGATAACATTCTAATACTTTTTGTGAACTTTAAATTATACTGAACTATTTTCATCTAGAATTTCTGAGCAAAAATTCACTTTTGAAATTTGTCACCTTTTTTAAATTTCATTTAGAATGTTTTATTAATACTATCAGAATATGTAAGGCCTAAAAATAAAAATAAGGTTTTGTGAGCAAAGGCTTCTCTAATTTCAATTAAAAGTCACAAAATTCCCAAATTAGTAATCTACCTTTAGAAAGCAAAACTGAGAAAATGCTTTACTTAGAAACTTTCTGACCATGTGCTGGTTCTCCCAGTGGCCAATGATGCAGAGTGATGCTAACTCAGTCAAATGAAGGTTTTATAAAAATCCATGAAAATTCCACTAGATTAAAAAGCACTTGAGAATTTGGGTGCTTGGACAGTTACCTCCCCCTGCTGTACATAGCCTGATCATGAGCTAATAGGTGCTGCAATTGACAAACAACTTAACAATGTGTGAAGTCACATTCCTTAACACTACCCAGCACTACTAATACATTTTCTTGCTTCCTCCAGTAGAATGAGTCCTCATGAACTCAAAGTCCGGAAGTCTGAACCTTTCTACGATGACATCCCAATTGGTTTGTTTTCTTTTGCAGTACTTTAGTGACTTTCTCTGTCAAATGAGATCCCACTTAGCAAAATCACCTGAAGCTTTTATTTCATTAGGTATGCACAGTACTTTAGAATGGAAAGTTTTGTCCTTAAGATAGTCACTAAGATTTCCCCATTGTTCATTTTTCTTTTGTGTATTACCTTTTGAAGCTTGGAATTATTTCACAGTCTTCTTTCCACTCCAGACCAATCCACCCTCCCTCAGCCTCCTTTGCCTTTAGCTGTTTTTAGGAACCATGTGGTTCTAATCAACAGCTCACCTGCCAAAGAGTTGCCACAGAGGTGGGGTGCAGGCTAAGTGAAAGTCCTTTCTCAGGCAATCCTAGTCAAAGTCTCCCCATCAAAGTGGGAAAAGAACCACATGGCTGCTCCTAGAATGAACTCACCAAGGCTCCTGACCTTCTAGTCTCGAACTCCCTAAAATACCTGCCTGCTCACAGAAGCTGCCCAATGCTATTCTAAGGTCAATTATTACTGACTGACTCAAGTCAGTTAGTTTTTACTTAAAGCTCATCCTTTAGAAAATCCAGAGTTGGGCTGTCGAGCATAAGACTGGGCTATTCTTTGGGGTAGGGCACCCCAGGCTACCACTTCTGATCATTCCAATGAGATCCCAATTACCCAAAGCACCTGAAGCTTTATTTCATTAGCTATGCTCACTAAGTTAAATCAAAGTCTGTTTATACAAATCATAAAGCTATACTCAGTCCTGAACAAGCTCTACCTAGGACTAGTGAAGCCGGTTCTCAGAGCCTAGCCTTGCTATATGGGTTTAGAATCTGCATTCCCATTAAAGAACTGGAGCAGCATCTTCTCCCACACAGCATAAGTACTTTACCTTTGACTAATTGAGGACTGGCACAGTTCCAGGCTTGCTTGTTCATAAAGCCCCAGTACTTGCTGCTTATTACTTCAACTATCACTCACCTGTAACTGTGCTATAAATACTGTAATGTCAGTGAATGTCTAAGTCATTCTGTGGTCACGGAATTGGTGGAAATGGGGTTCATTTATCTTTTTCTTGATACCATGACACACCTACAGGCTCTTGGCCTTGATCCACACTGTCATTAGACAAACCATCTGACTCGCAATTACTACCTGGCACAGTGGTGTGTTGTGGTTCCAAGAGTACCGTAAGGACTAAGGAGAGCTGGGTCTGACCTTCAGTCTACCTGTGCCTGTCACCCTGGACTACTGTTGTGTCTTCACAACAGTGATGAGACACACAGGGTCCTAGACTTGTGATTCCGTGAAAGCTCGATCTCTCAGTTGGCCTCACCAAGTAAGCTTGTTTCAAATAATTCAGGGTTCCAGTTCCCTTAGTCATTCCCAATGGGAAGGTATGATTTAATTCATAATTTATAGTCATCATGCAATGTGTCTTCTGGAAAAGATGAATGTTAACCAACTTTTTATAAATCAGTTCACACTGAAGAGGTCAAGGTGGTAGGGATTTTGAAGAGTTGTAAAATAAATTATTCATAGCATGAAATTTCCTTTTGAAATTCAAAACACTTTCCCTACCAGTGCCTTTTTGTAAGAGTAAGGTTTGTATTTTTAAAGAACAGAACCATGTATGCATCCTGAAAATGTCTCCTGTGAATTGAGTCTTCTTTTCCCTTGGACTGTATAGTACAATTCCAGAGACTTTATCTTTACTTTCACTTATCAGCAATGATTCCTAACACTCAGGCCCTATTTTTAAGTACATCTTTTGACCAGAGTTAATTATGAAAGTTTAGATATTGATGGAAAAAGTTCATTCTAGTAAAAGGAATTCTTACATGAATTTTGAATGTTTTATAAGGTTAAGGAAGTCTTTAGTAGACCTTGGTTATGTTTTGTTTCCATAAGAATCAGTTCTAAGCAACCCTTACTCTTCAATCCTCGTGTACTGTTTTCCAGGGAGCATTCACTACAGACTGCCCATTCTGGGCCCCAGGACAGCTGCCTTCCACGGACTCCTGTCAGATGCTTACAAAACTTTTCAGAAGAGTGAACACTCATCCTTGCCCAGAAAAGAACCAAAGGGCAGGAGAATGAAGCAGTGAGTGGTTAAACTCACTACTTCTCGAAGTCTGGGGAAAAGGACAAAAGTCTAATCCAGTCTGAAACGCAGTGCCTTTTCCTCACATTTTTCTTATAGCTCCTTCTGAAATTCATTTTTGCTTACATTGGTGGTATTATAGCTCTTGCTATTTTCTCACTCATTTCTCCTAAAAATAACATGGTTTCATTTATACACATATAAAGATGTTGTCAATTAACCTGAAACACAACGAGTACGTGTTATATTTTGTTAAAGGTTCTCCTGAATACGTGTCAACTTACAAGCTATGAAAGATGTGTTTTCCATGAAAACTATTTGCCCTCTCCTCCAGGTCAGGTGGCCAGAGATAGCCCTTATTAAGATTACAGTAGAAAAGGGGAGGGGAGTCATCCTTTGTCCTTATATCTGTCCATTAACTCTGATAGATGGAAAGGGACATAATGATGTGTAATAACTGGAAAATGGTAAATCTTTAATCACAAGAACTCTTGCCCTGTTTTATTTTCTATGTCACCTTTTTTGCTTCCTTGCATATTGATCAGTGATCAGCTACTCTTCGTTCAGTCAAATCCATACCATATGTTTGTATTTTATAATATGGTTACTTTGATCTGAAAACATACTCCTCTAGATCTGTGGTAGTCAATGTATATATATGGTGTAGGGAAGACAAAAGGAAACCCAGGCTGACAACTATGGCATTGATCATACATGTTCCAAGTTTTGGAAGGTTTCCTATGAAAGAAAAAGAAAAAGAAAAAAGGTTGCTTTGTTCTTTAGAAGGCAAAGGCCTTGTGGAATCCCTGATGCTGACCAAAGGGATATTAACCCAATATGAAAGATCCAACCTCTGTGCTAACTGTATTTTAGAAATGGAAATGAGAAATCTTGAAGAAATGAGCCAGTGCCCAAACTGACTTCAACTCTTACATAAAACAAAGAAAAGCAGCCAGCCTTGCTTCATTGTCCTATATTCCGAGTAGGCTATAATGCTTGTTTTCAGTTCAGGTGGAGTTCAGGAACTTCAAAAACTACACAGGAACTCTGATATCATTTGATATAATTGAATAAACCCACTGAAGAAAATGTTTCTTTCTTTAGTTTTTTATGTTGTTTCTACATACATTAGTAAAACAATTTGGGGTACCTCATGTTTGAGGTAATCTGGACATTACATAATTTTGGGAGAAATGTCTTAAATCTCATTTATGTGGCCTAATCTAAACTGTATTATTTCCAAAATCTCATTAAGAATAGCATCTTAGTACTTGCAAAAGAAGATGTCTTGGTTCAGATTTTATATGACCCCAAAAGGGCATGTAGTTGATAACCAACCTGTGGCACTGTTGGGAGGTGGTTGAACCTTTAAGAAATGAAGTTAAGTGAGAGGAAGTTAGGTCGTTTGGAGATATGTCTTGAAGGAGATATGGGACTTCTAGCATGTTCTCCCAATCATTTTCCCTTTCTTCTTGCTGTGGTTTTAAAACTGTTTGGTCTTAAGAACATTGTATATTGTTAATTTTATTTATTTTATGTGTGTGCATGTATATCAATGTACACACAGTGTCCCTAGGGAGAACCAAGGGTTTGACTTCAGGAATCATCTGAATTGCTTCTATCTCCTTCTTGCTTTGCTCTAGGATGTTCCCAGTCTCCACCCACCAGTGCCGAAGTTCAGGCCACTGCCAGTTCTACCTGGCGGTTTTATGTGGGGCCTAGGATCCAAACTCAAGACCTTCTGCTTGTGATACAGAGTCTTAACCCCTGAGCATCTCTCCAGCCCCTATATTGCTAACTTTTTAAAAAATAGTATTTATTTATTTATTTGAGGGAGCAAGATTGAAAGAGATTATATATTTTATTTATTTGAAAGGGAGAATGATGAAGAAAGAAACAGAAAGTACATCCATGGCTCATGAGTAGAGGCCAGCAAACAACTTTTGGAAATCAGTCCTTTCCTTTCATCATGTGAACTTCTAGGGATGGAACTCGGATCACCAGGCTTGTGAGCCAGTGCCTTTCCTGCTGCACTATCTAACAAGTCCATATTCTTAAATAGTAAGAGTCCTAAAGACTTTCAAAAATGGGAGTTGTATTTATTGGTATTTGTCATATTAGAAATTAGAATGGAATGATTTTTGAAATTGTTTAGATTTTGAAATGTTTAGATTATTACAGGTCATATAACATTGAAAAAAAAAAAAACTCCAGTATATTAGAACAAGAAGAATAAGAAAAGGTGTGTGGTGATATAATGTGATGTGTGTATGTTGATATATATGTGTATATATGTATATGGATGGCATGTATGTATATGTATGTTAGGAAAATAATTATGAACTTTCAGAACCCAAAAGATCTCAAATACTAAGGGGTTTCCAGTCTATGAGAATTTCAAGCCTCCATGCTATTCTCTTGAATCTCCAACCCTCTGGGAAAAGGGATGGCAGGATGATTTAATTCATGCTCCACAGTAATCTGGCAGAAGGTTTAGAGAGAAGGTGATAACAGCTTTTCAACATTGGAAACTAACTTTCAGTATTAACTTCCTTATACTACCTAGCAACTTAACTAATTTTGGTTTTCTCAAATAGTGTCCTAGTGAGAACAGAAGTTGAGTTCACATTGCTCTCTGTTGTCTCTATATAAATTTATTTTTATTTTGGTTGGAACTCATTTCCCAGAATCAGATCCAAGCCAGGACCTTGGATGGCTCAGTACATCAGTAGTTCTGGTGAATTGTAAAGCCAAGGAATTTCCTCATCATTCTGTTTCTAAAAACCAAATCTTGAAATACCATGACACTAAGAATGGAATTTCTTTTAAGTTTTTTTCCCCATTCTTTGAGAGTTTCATGCATGAATATAGTGAATTTATGATATTTTTTAAACCTTAGTCTCCACTCCATACTCCCTTTCCACCCTTCTTACCTGCCAGTCTTCCTCCGGTTTTCATATCTTTTCACATGTGTGGCCCACTGACTTTCACCTGATTTGCCTTTGATGACATACCTGAGTACTTGCTGGAACATGAATCAGGGCATATACCATTGAGGGAAGGGAAGATAATGCCTGGCCTCTTGCCTGCCCCCTGCCAGGCTCTTACAATCTTACCACTTCCTCTTCCTGGATATTCCTTGAGCCTCAGAGGGCTGGAAGTGGGGTGGGAAGCTTAGAGGTGCTGTTTAGGGCTAAACAGTTCACTGCCAGTTATTTTCTGCACTTTGGCCAGTTATAATTTTCTGTAATAAACATTTTCTATTGCAAAAGGAGAGAATGGAATTTCCTAAATTAGGACTTCCACCTCTGAAGTATTTCCCCATATGACTAACCTAATACTACCTTTTAATGTAAACTTAAAAAGAGATCTGTTGCATGTGTCCTAGATTTTTCTCTACCTATAGTCAAGAAATTTTTAAAGAAATCGTTTCACAAGTATCAAATTTGCTTTCTTTGTTTCATGGGATCAAATGGTTAGTGAGGCCCTCTCCACCAGGTCTTCTCTGTTGAGTTGAACCCTTGGCTACAGATTTTGAGCTTATCAGTTACTATTTTATTTGCTTCAGGATCTTAAATATCACCCAAAATTTCTCATTAGTGGGTTAGAAAAATCTACTTTTAATGGTCTTCCTGGTTCAAAGTCACATACAGTCCAGATTAACTTGTCAAATGGATAACCTTAGATGTTTTTCTTTCAAGATTAAAGTGTAATATTACTGCTAAAACAAAACAAAAGAAAGTTTCAGTAGATTAAAGTTTTCAAGCACAAATCATATACAGCACTCTATCATCCTTCTCTTCAACAAGGAACATAAAAACCAATCAATATGCAATCTCTTTATACTAGGAAGGAAAAGAAACACTGTGATTGGGGGGGGGAGCATGTTGTAGCTTCAAAAAAAGGGGAGGGTATTACAAAACCATAGTCACATCTGGTCCCCATTTTAATCTCTATTGTCATGGTTTTTGGCCAGGGTCACTTCAATTTTCCCTTGCTCCTGACATTCACAATTCAGGAGTCACTGTCAGGAGTTTGCTGGCTTCCTGGCCTGGTGACCTTGATGTGGGGTTCCTCTGGGGTCTGAATGTGTCCAGGTTCTTGTGTTTGGGAGCCAAAGATTGAAACCAGGACACACATAGAGGATTAAGACAGTTTATTAGAGAAAAAAAGAACAGAACTCAGGAACGGTAATCTATGAGGACACAGGAGCCCTGGAGAACTCATGGATTCCAGGCATGAAGTCCATAAGGGATAAGGAGCAGGAAAAGAAATCACAGCCTCCAGATGTGGAATACCATGAGGGGCAAGGGCACCAAAGATGGCTGCCAGGGTCTGGAATATTTATACCCTAAGTCAGGAAGGAGCGGGAGGAAGTAACTTTTCTTCATTGGTTAGCTCCATTTTCTGAAAACTTAATTGGAGTTTTTGGTCCTCTACATCTCATTGGTCTGTTCATATTGGGACCCAACTCAATTGATCTTGTGCCCTACCTCATGGTAGGGCTTCTCTGTAATGGACAACTAATCTCCATATCCTTTCATGAACAGAGTGTTGGGAGATGTTGGTGAGGGTGTGTTTTTCAGGGCAATACCAGCCATGGGTAATGACCTTCTAAAACCTTCAGATACAGCCCCAGAATGGTTGCTCTAAAACTACTTAAATCTTACACATGGGAACAGCTCATTACCCTGAGTATGCATAACTCCATAAGGCCTAAGTGCTATCAAACTTGACAGAACTGCCTTGATTCCTCCTGAAGCATGTCTTGTTTACAATGTCTCACTCAAGTGTAGTTGCTCAAGTTGATGGTGGGCTCATGAGTCCATGAGTTCCAAGTTCTCTTGCCCTTTACAGATTCTCACCCATGAGTTCCATTCTTTCTCTCCTCTAATAAACTCTGCCTTAATCTTCCAGGCATGTTCTGGTTTCAATTTTCAATTCCCAAAGACAAGAAATGATACATAAAGACCTAGAGGGGAAACCTGCAGCAATTTCAGCTGAAAAAGCACTCATTAGTGTGTTCGTGTGCACACACACATGCGCGCGCGCACACACACACACACACACACACACCACACACACAAAGGTAATGGAGCATGAATAACAAAATGAGAAGCCAGTAATTACAGTGTCACCAGCTATATCCTGTTGTCCAAATAGCAACAAAAGGGCAATTGTGTGATCTCATCAGCAAAGTTGGTCAGAGAGGACATAACTGTATTTACCCATGCAGAATTAATCCTTTGCTCTTTGCAAAGATAAGTCATTCACCTGTTCAGTGAAGAGCAGAATAGCAAAGTAAGATACTGGCAGATATATGCTATCTTGAGGAAACCTTACTAGAATCATTCTAAGCTCACTAGTTGGGGTCATCCTGTGGGGATTCCACCTGGCCAAAAAGTCCTAGATTCTCACTGTCATAGGTAGGCACAGGTGTCAACTTGATTGTTAAGGGTTTTGAGTTCTGTGCCATTTATAGAGAAATAGTGGTTGGGTTAAGCCTAGAGCAAACGTGGCAAGAGATTGTCTAGCTGATGCGAAGGTCCAGCCTATGGTAGGTGGGACTAGGTCCTGAACAGATGAATAAAATACTGAGAACCGGTTGCAGAAGTTGGCATCCTTGTGTATACTTGGCCAGACATGCTGATACGACAAGGATCGTCCCTCTCTCAGCTGTTATGTAGAGATGGTGTGGCCAGTTCCCTCGGCCCTGGTGTTGGTGCATTCTCTCCCATCAAGCTGGACTTAAGAACTGTAACCAGTAATCATAAGAGAAAATGAATCCCTTGTTCCCTTAAGCCATTTGATGGTCATTTATCAGCAACCATGCGGGTGAACTACAACAGAATTTGATACCCAGGAAGTGAGGTGTTGCTGATAAATCTTGACTGTGGATTTTGTGGCTTTTGAATGGTTTTGAAGATTTTGACCTTGTGGATTACAAATACTGTTCTGTAGTGTTTAGTGGGCCAATTAAATAATGGCGGTGCTAAGAGAGTTATGGATTGATTGGGCCCAATTTATGATGAGGGGAACAAGGTCTTTGATGAAGTTGAATTTAAAGATGATAGACTGTTTTGGGATCTGGCTCTCCTCCCAATGAGACACAGACTCCAGACTTGGGCTAGGTAAAAGTCTTTATTGTAGGGCAGAAGGAAACTGGAGCTCCAGGACTACACTCAAAAGTGCAGACAGTTTTTATAGCAGAAAACTACAATGAGGGGCTTGGGGCTACTGTAGAGACAGGATAGAGGGTTGAGAAAGTATCGGAAGAAAGAACCAGATGATGGGATGTTTATCATGGGGTTAGCAGAGCAGAGTCATGGAAAGGAACACAAGGTGGTTAGTCAGCTCTTAGGAAAGAACATCCAGTGGTCAGTCCCCAGACTTTTGAACGTTATCTAGATTTATGACCCTAAAGCAAGAAGCAAAAATTACAGAAACAAAACAGCACCTGGTTAGTGTTACAGAAAATATTTACAGAGCACCTGGTCAGAGTTTGTGCCAAACAGGATGTATCTAGGTTCCTAGGCCTCTTGTAAAAGTCTGGGAAGGGGGTATGCTTTTTCTCTCAATTTTTAAAAATATTTTTAAACCTATAAACTGACTTCTGGAGCCCACTTCAAGACTCGCTTGCTCAATAGAGGAGAGCTGTGTTGGTGGCCGTGAAGCTCTGGATGTGGAAAAGCCAGGCAGCAGAACATCTGGTGCTGTTGGAGAAATGACCATTAGTGAAGGAAAACCTAGGGACTTGCACTGGAACGGTAGAAAACATGAATACCACTGTATGGCAAGTTCGTGGTTGAAAACCCAGATTCCTTCAGAGGCCAAAAGCCCAAGTTAAAACCATTTTTTGCCCTCTGGAAGTTTGGCTGTTGAAAAAGAGGCTTTTCCAGAGTCAGCACACTAAACTCAGTACAGTTGTAGCTTGAGTGGACCAAGCTACATTTCAATCTTGCTTTGAAATCTGGCAGCATCTCCCAAGTGGTACTGGTTTTGGTGAATGATTTGAGGGATTCATGGAGAGCAGCAAAAGCTTGGCACCAAGCGTCAGGCATAGAGTTCCTGCAAGGAAAGGTGAAGCTTATAGCTGCAAAGGTGAACCCAGAATTGTGTTTGAGATGCCAGAACCATGAGATTGCTGCTGAGGACAACTGCAAGTGGAGATTTAGCCTGGTTTAGAGGAACTCTGCTTTTACAACCTCAAGCTGCAAACAGGGACTGGGAGTACCTAGAATCTTTGAGCCACCTTGACTACTTGATGAGCAACAGAAGATGGACATTGAAATACAGGATGCAGTAATTTGCTGAACTTTGGTCTTAACTTGATGTTTTCTCATTGTCACAAAGATTGTATTTAGAATGTGTAAAGATTTTATTTGGCATATTTAAAGAAAGACTTTCAGTTCCAACATTTTAATAACTGAAGTTTTAATGAGAGAACTTTTAAATTTATCTGTGAAGTGTATTTATATTTTAAAGATAACTTTTAACATCTGTGGGGACAAGGATTGAAGGTTACAGTTTAAAAGTGCTATGTTTTTGTGTCAAGTTGACAAGGGGTGGAGTGTCATAGTTAGGCACAGGTGTCAACTTGACTGTTAAGGGTTTTGAGCTCTGTGCCACTTATAGAGAAATGTGGTTGGGTTAAGCCCAGAGCAAACATGCAGCAGATTGTCTAGCTGATGGGGAAGGCCAAGCCTATGTTGGGTGGGATTAGGCCCTGAACAGATGAATAAAATACTGAGAGTCAGTTGCAGAATTTGGCATCTTTGTGTATACTTGCCCAGACATGCTGGTATGGCAAGTAAGGATCGTCCCTCTCTCAGCTGTTATGTAGAGATGGTGTGGCCAATTCCCTCAGCCCTAGTGTTGGTGCATTCTCTCCCATCAAGCTGGACTAAACTGTAACAGTAATTGTAAGAGAAAATGAATCCCTTATTCTCTTAAGCCATTTGATAGTCATTTATCAGCAACTATGCAGGCGAACTGCAACACTCACCCTGAGCAAAACACATAAAAAGTAGAAAATGAATAAAACTAAGAAAGAGGCACTGGTGACAGTAGTTCCAAAAAGTAGAACTGAGTGGCTGGGGGACTTTTTTTTCAAACTATACTCTAAGTTAAATTTTGGACTACTTATTGTTTCATTGACTTAAAAACACAGCAAGGTGAAACAAAGACCTTTCTAAAGGTGCCAAGGAAGTAATTTACTTTGACAATGAAAACCCAATAAATTATCAGCATGGCTGTCTTCCTGGCACTCATCCTAGTCCTTGAATACTACAAAGGTCAGGCAAGTGTGTCCAGTTCAAAGAATAAATTTTATCTCTGGGCCCCGGAAGTTTTGCCAGTGAGATTTCAGTTCTGGCATGCAGTAATAAACGTTTCATGCTTAGGCAGCATTTTATGCTTTCAAAGCATCTCTACTTGTTTTTCCTCCTTCTTTTTGTCAAATCTATTGCTGTTTTCTTACCATTAAGCAAGAGAAAAATGTTTCACAAGATGCTGTCCATTCATCCTTCTGTGGGACACGTCTATGAAAGTTCTTCATTATTTTGAAATAGATGCACCTGGTTTTATTTGTTTGCTTGCTTATTTTTTGTTTTGTCTTTTTTGTCGAGATTCCTGCCCAAGAGCATTACTTCTTACAATGAACCCTCAATGTATTTGATGGCATGGCCTATTCATATTGTCCTTCGTGTTTTCTTTCATTTTAAATTAAAATTCTTAGTTTCTTTGACCAGTGATACAACTCCAATCATCCTATTTGGACCTAGTCTGTTGTGGCACCAAGTGTGAAATCTTAAAATCCAGATGTGGCCTGGTGGGGTGGCGGTGGTGGTGCAGGACTCTTAATTATTCTTTTGGGTCTCCTGAAGGATTGTTAGGGGTTTTCTGGGGGTGTTATGTGTTTCCAGGCTCTTGTTTCAGGAGTTGAAAATTGAAACCAGAACACACGTACAGGATTAAGGCAGAGTTTATTAGAGGAGAAAAAGAAAGGAATTCACAGACATGCATTCTGTGAAGGTTAAAGGAGCCCTGGAGAATTCATGGACCGCAGGGATGAGATCCATGAGGGTGTGAAAAAAAGTCAGATAGGAACTCCAGGATTCCAGACATGGAGTTCAATGAGGGGCAAAGAAGCTAAATACGACTGCCAGGGTCTGGGATATTTATACCCTTAATCAGAAGGGTGTGTGTGTATATGTGTGTGTGTGTGTGTGAGAGAGAGAGAGAAAGAGTATATGTGTATGTAGTGGCTTTTCCTCATTGGTTAGCTCCAGTTTCTGAAAATCCAATTGGAGCTTTTGATCCTCTACATTTCTTGGTCTGTTCACATTGGGGGCCCAACCCAGTTGATCTTGTGCCTCACCTCATAGTAGGGCTTATCTACAACAGAGACGTAATCTCCATATCCTTTCATGAACTGAGAGTTGGGAGAAGTTGGCAACTTTATCCCCAGGAAGGATTAGAGTCAGTTCCTTTAGGGTAATCCCCGCCCTGGGAATGACCTTCCAAGACCTTCAGAGACTCTGCAGCATGGCTGCGCTAAAATTGCCTAAAGAGGAGCAAACACATGCTAATTTAGCATTTGGAAATCTGACCTTTTTAAGATAATATTTGTTTACCAAATCCACATTGTATGCTAGTAATAAATAATTAGGGCTGAAGATATGGCTAAGTCATAAGAGAGCCTGTGGCAGAAAGATGAAATCTGAGTTCTAATCACAAGTTCCTACATTAAAAGCTGTCCACAATAGTGGACATCTGAAATCTAGCATCAGTGTTTGGGAGTGAAAACTGGGTGGATTCTTGGAGCTCACTGACGAGCTCAACTAGTCCATCAGTGAGTTTGGATTCAGTAAGAGTTGTTTTCTCAAAAAAAGAAAGAATAAAAGAAAAAGGAAAAAGAAAAGAGGCAGGATGTCTTCCTCAATCATTGAGGAAGACATCCAATTATGGCAGGATTAGAATAGTTATGCTAGGTTGGGCCTCTAAAGGTCTTTGAAGGTTTTTAAAATTCCTGAAGGCCATCCCCCACTGCTGGGATCACCCTGAAAGAACACCCCTGCTGAGGAACTGACTCCAATCCTCCCAGAAATAAAATGGCCAACTTCCCTATGAAAGGATTATGAAGGTGAACTCTCAGTATCTAAGAAACAACTAGATCTCTAGCTCCATGGGTCCAAGAGCAACTGGGTTGGGCCCCAATGAGAGCTAACCAATGAGAAAAAGTCTGTTTTCCTGGCTTTCCTAGGTGTACAAATATGCCTGACTGTGGCAGCCATCTTCGGTGCTTGCCCCTTGTGGCATTCTAGTGCCATGAGTCTGTTTCTTGTTTCTTGCTTCTTGCTCCTCATGGATTCCATGCCTGGGGTCCATGAGTTCTCCAGGGCATCCTAACCCCTCATGGCATACCACATCTGAGATCCATTCTTTCTCTCCACTTGTTCCTTTACACTTGTTCTGGTTTCAATCTTCGACTCCAAACACAAGAACCCTGCAACATGGGACAGTCATTCCCACAACACATCCATGCTTATGTACATGGATGATGTGCACCAAATACATGTATATACATACATATCATATACCAAAAAGGTGATCATATGGGTTTCATTACATTCATTGCGATATATTCACCGTTGTTAGTGAATTCACATTTTATTCTTATGATTACCCTTCAGAATAGTATCCCTATAATGTGAATGAAGATAACTGAAGGTTTTAATACTTTTCTCAGGTTCACACTAAGATACAAATGGATTGGAGCTCCTATCACTGTCCTATTGATGTGGGGAAAACGGTCTTTCAGCTGTCTCATCTGGCTCACCATATGTTGCAGGGATAGGAAATGACCATCCCAATGTTGTAGAGTTCTTGTGACCGGAGTCAAAGATTGAAACCAGAATACGTGTAGAGGATTAAGGTAGAGTTTATTACAGGAGAGAAAGGTTGGAACTCATGGACTCCAGACATGAAGTACCATGAGGGGCTAGGATGCCTCCATGAGAAGCAGGCAAGAGAGGCTAGGGTGCTGGAGAACTCATGAGAAGCAGTCAGCTAGAAAAGAATCCACGACACTAGAGTGCCATGAGGGGCTAGGGCACCAAAGATGGCTGCCAGGGCAGGCATATTTATACACCTAGACAAGCCCGGGAGATTGGCTTTTTTTCATTGGTTAACTCCCATTGAGGCCCAACCCCATTGCTCTTGGGCCCATGTGGACCAGAAGTCAAGTTGTTTGATATGAAGAGCTCATCTCCATAATCTAATCCCTTCATGAGGAAGTTGGCCATCTTGTCTCTGGGAGGATTGGAGTCAGTTCCTCAGCAGGAATGTTCCTTCAGCGAGATTCCAGCAGTGGGGGATGACTTTCAAAGATCTTGGGAGACCCATCCCAGCATAGCTGCTCTAATCCTGCCTTCCTATACTGTCTCTCTAGCTGTGAATAATACCAAATTCCTGAACACAGTACATTATCTAAGAATTTATATCAACCAATCATCTCATCCTTATTGGAGTTAAATCCAAAAGAACAAAATCTACCTTCTGAAGGGTAAAGCTGACCATAAAGCAAAGCAAGCCCAGCCTCATCTTGTTGGGTTTTCTCAGGTTAGGAAATACCGCATACTTGCTGCAGGCAAAAAGTCCCTATTCTCTCAGGCTGTTAGACATCCAGGTGGTTTGGAATGTGTCCTCTCTCTGGATTGTAAAGGCAGGGAGGAGCAGGAGGAAGCCAAGTCTTGACATGATTACTGCTTGGAAAGAGCAGATGTGGGAGGTGGGAGTGAAGGATGGGAAGACCAGGGGCAAGGCAAAGTCGGTTATCGAGTCTTCTGCCAGTCAGTCTGATAATAAGCAATTAAAGCCCAAATGAAGTGGAGGAATGTGCATGCAGCAAGTGTATCAGAACAACCACCAGACACTGTTGGGAGGATGAATTCTGCCTGGGGAAGGGAGTCTGACAAGAGGAAAACTGGGAAGTCCAAGGATTCTTATTGGATCTGTATCCTGATCTACAGGAAAGAAGTAGGCAATTATTGTAGTAAGATTGAATTATTTACATGTATGCATACATTTAAAGCTATTCTTGTATTCAAAATATAAACAGATGAAAGATCTGAGCAATTTTTTAGTTAGGATGTGCAGAAAATGAACTCTAGATAAAACTATTAGTTACTTTTGCATTTTAGTGATTTTTAAAAGGCTGTAAATTTCTGTGTTAAACAAAGAAGACATTCAGTTTTAATATTGAGAAACATTTGGAGACAAGAATAGAAATTAGATATTCTGAGGGAAGACCTTGTTCTCCAGGGACAAAGGAGGTAGTATAGTGTTTCTTTCCATCTGCCTTAAATCAAAAAAGCATTCACTGAAAACCTATTAAACAATAAGTATTATACCTGGTTTTTTTGATACAATAGTGAATGGAGACATTCATTATTCTGTCCCTGAGAAGTTCATGTTTTAATTGAACAATAGAGGTAGGTTTACTGGTGATCATAGTAAAATGTTAGAGGTGTTGTGAAAAAGGCAGGATAAATAAGGGATGTCTAACCAGACCTTGAGACTTGGGAGAGTAGAGCTTATTTCCTGAAAGTTCATGAATGAATTTTTAAAGTCTTTGCATTACATCTGGTACACAGGTACTGTTAAAGTATGCTGGCTACTAGCTGGAGCTTTGTACTTATGCTGACTGAGTTCCAGTTTAGAGGGTGAACAATATACCTCTCTCTGCCCCTTGATTCCTTCATCTATAGTACCTAACCCCCCTCAGTGTTTTAAAGGATAAAATGAAATGATTGTGAAAGTACCTGTGTTAGTTCATTTTCCATCACTGTAACAAATACCACAGATGCAACTACAGCAAGAAAATTATATTCGTTTTCTGTTTCAGAAGTTTCAGTTCGTGGTTACACAATGTTCTTGTCTTGGGTGATAATGAGGCCGAACATTGTGAAGGAGGAAACAGCTCATCTCAGGGTCACCAGGAACAAAGAGAGAAGTAGGGATTGGGGTTCTAGTATTCTCTTCAGGGCCATGTTGGCCTAATTTCCTCCAAATAGACTCCACCTCCCAAAAGTTCCACCACCTCTAAGCAGGCTGGAGATCAAGCCTTTATTTCACATAAGGAATTTTGGTCAAATTCCAGATCCAAACTCAGTAACACTTTATCTGACCCAATGCATCTGAGGTTTTGCTGTGGAAGAAGACACTTAATTAGGGATTTCTTTATATTTAGAAATCCCAATCCTATGTTGGTTCAAAGCTTTTGATCTTGTAGACTATTAGACAATAATCAATAGGTGACATTACAACAACAACAAAAAAACATGCTTTGAGGCATTTTTTGAGACAGGGTCTCACTCTGTAGCCTAGGCTAGCCTGAAATTCACTGTGTAGTTTGAGAGACCTCAAATTTATGTCAATTCTCTTGCCTCAGTTTCCCAAATACAGAGATCATGGGCATGGCCACTGCACCCAACTAAAAGGGGTCTTATTAAAGACTGAAGCAGTATGATTTCTATAAGAAGTTTAACAAGAAGGTACCTCTGCTCTCATTCATTCATTGATTCAGTAAGTATTTAAGTTGTGCTCAGATATAGCAGATACTATGCTTCATGGTGGGCCTAAAAAGATGATTTCCCAAGGAGCTCACACAGCCTGATGAAAGAACACAGAGTACCTTGCATCACCATATGGTAAGTATAGGAATGTAAGTCTCTCCCTCCCAAGTAATGACTAACTGGACTGCACACCTAGCAAGTTTCTACTTAGGAGGTCAGTAATCTACTGAGACCTTCAAAAAAGTCTCCCAAGTATAGGAAGGGAGAGTTCCAGGAAGGAGAGATGCTTCCATAAGACCCAAAGCACTGCCCAAGAATGACAGATTCAGAGCAAAGGGCATAGAAGCAGAGTGACTAGCCTTAGTCTTTAGGAATTGCTTTTTAGATAAGTTTGTAAGAAAATTTTTTATACTTTTTCCTCTGTGTAGGAAGTGAATGTGTGTGTGTGTGTGTGTGTGTGTGTGTGTGTGTGTGTGTGAGAGAGAGAGAGAGAGAGAGAGAGAGAGAGAGAGAGAGAGAGAATGCACACGTGTGCTTCTAGGTGGATGTACATGTGTGTGCAGGTGCATGTATACAAGTACACTTGAGTGTGTGTGTCTGTAGAGGTCCAAAGCTGGTATCAGGAAACATCATTCTTCTACCTTATTGTTGTGAGCCTGGGTCTTTAATTAAACCCAGAGCATGCCATTAAGGCTAGTCTAGCTAACCAGCTTGCTCATTGCATTCCCGGGCTCTAACTTCCAGGGCTAAAATTACGGGCAGACCTCCCACACCTCCCTGACATTTTTATGAGATCTGGAGATCTAAACTCAGGTCCTTTTTCTTTAGAGGCGAAGACTTTAACCCCTGAGCCATCTCTCCTCAGCACTTACAAGGAATTTTTAATAGTTTAAGAATCTTTTTTATTGACTCTTTAAGGTGAATTTGTTAGTGGTACTCGAAACTTCTCTGCTGACCCAAGGTAGGCCTTTCTCCTGCCGTCAGCACACCCACAGATAAACTGCAAGGACCAAGGAGGAATGAAGGGAAGCCTGCTCTCGGTTCTGGGCATTCCTCCAGCTTCCTTTCCTTTGCCAGCTCCAGTCTCCTTAGTCATCAGCTTCCCTCCTTCCTGACCTACTTGGCTTTCCCACTGACCTGGCTCCAACTTTTGGTATCTTTGGAGCTTCATACTCGTCCCCATTCAATGACAAACCACCTTGGTCAATAATGACTGGTACGTACATCAGTCAAATCATATTCTAGTGAATCTTTTGACACACCTCTTCTCAATGATTTTATTCAATGAATTTATTTATTCTATGACATTCTCTTTCCACATTGCCCACTTAGCCTTCCATCCCTAAAGTGCTGTAATTTCCAATTAGTTACCAGGTATTGCCCAATCTAACATACCATTGCAACATGTTTATGCACTAATGACTAAGAAAAAGGTCAAGATGACGAATTTAACATGAATTCCTTACCTAGGAGTGTCAAAGGGCTGTCTGATTAAGGCATAGGTAAAAGAGAAAGCAACTCCTCAGACAGACACCAAAAGAACACCTTGTTTGTCTCTAGTGGCATGACACTAGTGGAAAGAGAGAAAGAAATAATTGTCTCATCTGAGAATTTAAACTACAAGCTGTGACTCGTGGGTTAGGGATGGAACTTAATAGTGGGATGTTTACCTAGCATGTTCAAGGCTCTAGGTTGGATCACTGGTAGTATAAAATGAAGGAAAAAAACTAGCTGGCACCCAGAATAAGTTCTTGCTCTTAGTGAGGTCCAAATGTCTTCAGTCTGAGAATTTAAATTGAAATGGTATTGATATGACAGTCAGAAGCAAAAGTCAATCCTCACATGAAAGATCTACCTACACTGCCCAACTCAACTATAGTCTAAATCAGTCCTGTCTAATATAAGCAGAGACACCAGACATCTGGAAGACTTCATTGTGGAGAGATTTGAACTCTAATCTCTCATCTTTGTGTTTAAATTATGAGAATAATAACTTGTATATTTTGACCTTCCCAACACTTCAGAGTAAGAATGAAGGCTTAGACTGCAGCAAATCAACCATAACACTGGAGTCTGACTCAGTACTCCCCAGAGCCATTTTTCATATCCTGCCAGATCACACATCTTCTGCGTCTGCATCTTAGTCTCGCTTTTCCTAGATGGCAGCTTTCATTAAGTGCCAGACTGGTGAAAACTGCTAAAGTCATCAATCTTAAACATTAGGTGAACCTCCTAAGAGGCCCCTGGCTATTTCTAGATCTGGAAATGATAAATGCAGATAAAAATCTTGAGAGGGAACATAAAATCTGTTGCAAAATAAGACCAGGTTGGGAGAACAAAATCTCAGATTCTTTTCTGTAAGAACCCCAGAGGCCAGCTGGTAGAATCACTTTCTTTCCAGATCTTTGCCTGGCTCACTCTTGCATGACTCAAGTATCTCCTGTCATTTCCTCAGAGAAGCTACTGGATAATTTCATTTATAATAGCCCACCCACCCTTTATTCTATTTTTTTTTTTTTTAGTCATAGCAGTTAACACTGTCTGAAACTCTCTGAAGCCAGAAGTTAATTGTTAACTTATCTTTCTCTCCTCCCCCACTACTAAACAAAGACCTCGTTCAACCCACTCAGATTAGTACTGGACCAAAATAGAAACTCAAAAATATTTGCTAAAAGAGAGAATGAATCAGTGAAGAAAATAAGAATGATAACCTTAATTATGTCAGCTTCAGAAAAGTAAAATTTCTGGATGATTCATATTCTCTGAGGAATCAGCTATAATGCTTTAGTGTTCTTAACACTGTGCCTCACACATGTAAAGTTCTCAGTGAATATCTGCTGCATGAATGGATCTTTATATGCATGTCCCTTTGTAATGAGACTCTTCAGATCTCTGGAAAATCATTATTTTTTGCTTCACAATCTCATATATGATTATGAAGGAAAAGAAATTAAAAAAGACTGGGAAATAGATTATGTGAAAAATGTAGATTATATGAAAGATGGAAAGAGGTAAGAGTGAACCATTTAAATACTTTTTAAAATGAGACGGGCATACCTGTGATGTCAGCACTTAGGAGGAGGAGTCACAAAGTTCAGGAGTTTAAGGTTAGACTCAGCTATATAGCAAATTTGAAGCCAGCCTGGACTACATGATGTATTAAAATATTAATTAAGTAATTAATTAAATGGGAAATAGAAAATCATTGACTAGAAACAAAATGCAATAAGACTTTTAAGGAAGGATAGGTTCGAGATGCAATGGTTTCTCATGTTCCTCTCATCTCTTTTCTTAATATCCAAAGACTTAGGGGGTAGCAGTTGATTTCAGGTATCAGTCTGACATGTGAAAAGTTGGGCCTATGGGCAAACGAACAAAGAAGACCTCTGAACATCCCTACAGGAGATTTTTTTAATTGCATGATTGATGCAGACTTCTGAACATGCCTATAAGGAGATTGTCTTAATTACATGATTGATGTGGAAAGACCTAAGCCGTAGTGGGTGGAACCATTCCCCCGGCAAGTGGAAAAGATAGACAATTAGTTGATTTTGGCAAGCTGCAACTTAATAAGCTAGAAAGTACACATTGGCCCTTGCCCCTCACTTAGTTCTTCCAGTGCATATGGTGTGGCCTCACTTTCTGCTGTTATAACTCTCTTGCCATACTGTCAAACTGTAACCTATCAATTATAAGTTGGGATAAATCTATTTCCCCCAAAAACTGTTTGGGTAATGTAGTCATCACAGCAACAGAAATAGGAAAATAATGGGGTGGGGCATGTAAAATCTTCCAGGATGTTTTTAAAGGTAAGACTGATTTCTCCTTAACTGGTATATCTTTCTGGAGTAAGGGATAAATCAAGAAACCTTTCTAATATCTTACATCCTTTATTTGGACACTTGCAAAACCACACATTCATCTTTCAGCAATCATTCACACAGTGCCTGATAAGTACCTGGAAATAGTCAGAATCCTTTTAGCTGAAAAAAAATGACAGAAAAGCAATTTATATTTCAGGATAATAAATAAATCAATGGTCACAAACTTGAAGAATTCTGGCTTTCACCAAGAGTCAACAATCACAAGAAAAGCAGTGAGAAGGAAAAGAATGCAGGAGACCTCAGAAACACCAGAACCTCATGGGGAGGATTCTCCTCCATCCTTTCCTCTTTTCTTTCTCTCTGCATTCTTTCTTTTTCTTTCTTCTGCTGCTAAAAGCTGTTGCCACATTGTAGAAAATCTGAATAGAGACATCTTCCAGGATTCATTCCTTGTAATTCTGGGTCACTTGGACTCCCAACCCCAAAAGTCCAGAAGATACCTGCTCTGACTTGAAAATGTACTTGTCATGGAGTAGTAAGCTCTATAAGAGTGAAAGTGCTATCAGATAGGGAGAGATGTGGTTAGGGATGTAAGTATGCAGGGCTGAGTAGTCAATACCATCACACTTGTTGGGGTTGGGCACTGTGTTGGACACTGATGAGACAAAGAGGTCTAAACCTTTATCCTGTAAATGGACACATCACCACGGTTGTATGATGTGCCAATCCCATAAATGATATCTTCAGAAAGTCTGACTGAGACGCTCCATTCAGGCACAACTCAGATCAACATCTCTTCTTGAAAAGACTGGCTGGCCTGGTTTTCTTTGTAAAAGGTGCTTCTTGTCTTTTCAGTCCAGATTGATCTGTCACTTGGGAGTTAATGATGACTGTGGCAATGAAAGTGACAGCTGAAGAACTAGTTGATCAACTATTGGGAGCATGGAAAAGAGGTCAGTATTACACTGCTAGAGATGAGCAGATGGAGTGAGAAAACACAGGAAGACATAGGAGAGAAGAAAGGAAAAATAGAAAACAATATAGTTAATGGAGTTGGTGTAAAATTAACTCCAAACTCCACTTGTTTGCAGTTGTCTGTGTCCTCCGCCACTCAGGAATGAGAAAGATGGCTTTTGAA
Organism: Typhlomys cinereus; assembly: GCA_023101885.1. NCBI lineage: Eukaryota > Metazoa > Chordata > Mammalia > Rodentia > Platacanthomyidae > Typhlomys > Typhlomys cinereus. The sequence continues at coordinate 7,882,929 of JALPQD010000025.1, read as the reverse complement.
AAACCCTGAGAGGACACAAGTAACCAAAATTTATTCTTTTTATTCTGGAAGTTTCTGCTCACTAATTTCTTGAGCTGTAGAAATGACCCCTGAATAGCCTAGCCTTACATTCTCTCAGCAATACCAAATTGGAAAAAAGATATCAAACTGAATAAGACACTCACATCACAGATTTATTTCCATGACAACTCCTCCTCGAGCATTGCTTTTGACTAATACCATCCCAAAGAGGTTGCTTGAGGAGGAGAGATGGAGTTGGCTTATGAACAAGTGGACTCTTTAGAGATTCTCTAAATTTGGCATTTATTTTGGAAATATTCCAGTATTCCAAGTAATACAATTCTTTTTAGACAGCTTGAAGTAAAAAGTGCTTCTTTTTCCCCCTGAAAAAATCTCCATAATTCAATAACTCTCCAGATTGACCTGTTACAGTACAGGCAGGAAAATGCCTTTTCATCTGTGAGTCAAATGGGAAAGTGGGAAAAAGTGATAAACTGGCGACAAACTGACAGCCTGCGCCAGACGGTTCAAATCAGGAGCCTTGTCTCTTTTAACTGAAGGAGAGTGGCTATCAAGAACTGGGGAATTTCAGGGGGAAAGATATATTAAAATTACCTGCAAGTTGGCAGCCAGGAAGAGGAGGGTGTGTTCAGTTCAGAAAGATGAAACTGATACACATCTGCATTGAGAGAATACTAGTGACATTAAGATCTCTGACTGACAGGGAGGACTCAAGACTTAAGCATATCTCTATTATCACCTGGCTTATAGCAAATGCTCCACAAACTGTAGTTGGTTGATGGAATAAAAGTAATATTTGATATTTGTGAACTTTGTACAATCCAAGGCTTCCTGAAGGCACAAGATTTACCTTCCAAAAATAAAAGAAATTATTTTTTTAATGAGTCCTCATTGACCTTGGTTTGATTTTCCTGAGTTGTCCTCCATGTTAACTGGGAATCTTATTCAAAGCAACTGGCTCCGAGTAAGACAAGATTATTGTCCTGTTCCACAGCCCTATAAGGGAATATCATCTTATTCTGAGATTTCAGAATGGCGCTAAGCTCTTGTAAGTCAGGACTGAAAGGAAGAAACATATCTTACAGAGTTACCTTCATTGAGGGCCTACACAACTGTCACCAAAAAGGTAAAAATGGATTTCTAGCTAATAGGAGATTTTCTATGCATTTCTTGCAATTCATAACCCCCAGATGTTATGTAATTGAAACCGTTTGGTGGGAATGTTGCAGTTGTTGTTTGTGTTGTTTTTGCAATGTCAGGTCTCTCATTTATGGGCAAGAATATACTAGTTCAAAACTGAAAGACAGAAAGGAAAGGTAAGCAGGGAGAATTATTCATTGCTTCGGAAAGAACAATGGAAGATGTGTATATGTGGAGATTTTTTTGAGAGCTTACCATAGAGAAGTTTAAGTGGTAGCAGTTGGATATGGCACCTCCCTTGACCCTACATCGTCTTACAACCACACGGCTTTGGGCAACCTACTGTGAGATCAACATGTCTTATGTTAAGAAAAGTGTTTAAAGCATGCCTCTATATAAGTACTCAATAAATTCTAACTAATGTTATTATTACTATTTTAAAATATTTTCTTAACCACAATGCTAATAAGGTCAATATTTCCTTAAAATACTTCAATGGCTCCTTATTTATACCCTACCCAAACCCCTATAATTTTAGGTTCTTTAGTACAGCCCACAGGGGGACTTCAGGGTTGGCCTCTGCTTACCCTCTAATTCTGATCAAAGTCTAATTAATCGGGCTCCTTTTACTGGAAATATCCTTTCTCCACTTACCTGGTTAATATTATTTGTCCTTGATGTAGCCCAGATTTTACCTCTCCCCCAAATCTCCCTATAACATAATCAGCTTGGCCAAGGGACATCTCCCCACAAGATGGCTCTGAGGGTCTTGCTGCACCTGGATCCTTCTCATACTCGCTGGCGTGTTTTGCTTCTACTTCTGCATTACTATTTGCTGCCCTGGAAGGAGAGATGACATCCTTTTCTCTAAGTAATTCTTCAGCCTGCATCTTAGAAGAGGAAATGCTTGGAACTTTAGGGGGAAAAAAATTAAATGAAAGTTTTAAGGAAGCTTGGACCAATAGGATAGCTCAGTGAATAAGGTGTTTGCTTACAGACCTAGCGACTTGAATTTGATCCTCAGAACCCATATTGAAGAAGGAGAGATTTGATTTCAGAAAGTTGTCCTCTGATCTCCACCTTTGTACCTTGATATTCTGTGTAAATTCCCCCTTCTGCCCAAAAAAAATAAATATTTAAAAAATATTTTATTTAAAAACAGATTTAAAAGCAGAATGAGGAGGCTTCAAAATGAAATACCCTGTAAGGATGAGCAAAAATAAAGAGCCAAGGCCCAAGTAGAAAACAATCTTCAGCTTTTCACTTCTTAACCTCTGAACCCCACAGTTTGAAGACCTGGCATTCACTTCCTTTCTGTTTTTCAAGTTCTTTAAAGGGCATACGGCAATGTCAGGAACTACATTTTCTAGGTATCCAGGTCTTTCAGGCTGTTATCTGATCCTGCTGTGTTTCTTGGGGGTGACCACAGCCCCGATTCTGATCCTCCACAGGAAATTCTGAGCCCTTGTAGTTTCCGGTTCTTCTAAGCTGCTTATGATTCTGGGAGGTAAGAACTCCAAGGATTTCTCTAGTCTACACAATGCAGAGTCTGTTGGTTGTGCTCGTTGCTCTGGTGTAATAATATCCAGTTGTCTTTACTGTCTCTACGTGTCCCAGAGGGCCCCAGGTGATTCTCTAAGTACTCCTGTGGGTGGAAAACCACTGGCTAGAGTGATTAAGAAAGTGATGCCCCAAGGTCAGTCAGCTACAGAACCAGGAGCTCCAAAGCGCCTGCCAACTGGGATGCTAGAATCATAACATGGGACATTTTTTTTCTCTTTGGTGTTTTTGATTCTGGACACAGGGCCATGACACCAAAGGGGATCAATAGGCAAGCTAAAGAGAAGATCACATTTCAGCAAAATTTGAAATGAGCAAATGTCCAGATGAAGCGTAGCTCTGTCATCAACAGCACGCTGATTCAGGCAGCCTGAATGTCTGTGGGAAGCTATGAGTCCATGAAAAGCCACGGGCAAAGTCCTTGCCTTTCCGAACCACAAAATGCAATATCATGCTCAACTTCACAACTTTCCTTTGTGAACAAATATTGTAAAAAATTTTTAAAATGAGCAAATGATCAGTTGCATTTATACCATCCCTATGAACCTGTTCTTACAATCAGTCAGTCCTAAACAGATGCCTTAAACTGGCCAAGAGAATCCCCCTGTTTCCTTTTCCAGTATAACACCCTCCCTCCAAAAGAAGAATAAAATATTTAGAAGAGGAAGAAACATGGTTCTAAAGAGGGACTGGGAGGATGACACAGTCAGTAAAGTGCTTGTCTCTCAAGTATAAACGCTTGAGTTTGTATCTCCAATGCCCACCTGAAAATCCAGGTATGATGACATACGCCAGGAATCCCAGTGCTGGGAAGGCAGAGGCAGGTGGATCCCTGAGCTTTCTGGCAGCCAATCTAGCCAAATCCATGAGCTCCAGGTGCAGTGGAAAACCCTGTCTCTAAACATAAGGTGGAGAATGAAAGAGAAAGACACCCAGCAAGGACCTCTGGCTTACACACACACATACAAGTACGCTCTCACCGATGCCCACATGCATGTGCACACATACATGATATACACACAAATCTCACTCTCTTTCTCTCTCTCTCTCTCTCTCTTTCTCTCTCTCTCTCTCTCTCTCACACACACACATACACACATACACACACACAGAAAGAAAGAGAGAGAGAGAAACACAGACAGTCAGAGAGACAGACAGGAATTTCTAAAGAGTTAAGAACTTGATTTTATTGGCTATCTTGATTTGATTTGAATCTATCTTGGTTTGAGATGACTTGGTTATGTATGGGCTTCTGAAACACATTTCTTGTATGTCTGATTATGGTGTCAGGGGATAAGGACACAGCTACACATCATGCCAGCAGCTGCCAGAGTAGCTCTTTTCAGAGACTTTCGCCTAGGCAAAACCAGGACTTGGGACTTAGATAAAAAAATAAATTTCAGTGTAAACCAAATATGAAGTAAAGTTAATTCATTAAAAATAGAAAGGAAATGGGGTGGGAAGAAGAAAAGAGAGAGAGAAAAAAAGAGATTGAGAAAAGAAAGCTGATAGGATGAAGGTGGGTCTTGACTTAGTCTTCCATTTCTTCACTTGGTTTCACCAGTGCCTTTCATAAGTCACTGGATCTTTGATTTTCCACCCTTCACTTGTTAATCATTCCCTTCTTTGCTAATCTCATTGTGGGGGAATCTTCCTACAATGTTTACTTCTTTTCCCCTAGAGTGACTTTTTATAGTTTAGGATAAGTGTTAACAGACAAATCTGAGAAATCAAGTGGTCTGAATTTGTTCTGGCCAAACTCCTTCAGCCACTGTGATACCTGCAAGACAAAGCTGCTCTGAGTTCCTATCTTGTGAGTGCTGAGATAAAACTGAAGCATAATGCAACAAGTTCTGAGGCAGAAAGTTTTTGAGTTCAAGGCCAATGTGGGCTACAGCACAGCAAGACTTTGTCTTAAAAACAAAACAAAGAAACAAAAATTTGAGATACCATTCTATCTACTTTTAGTCAGTTGTTCTTCAGTATCAAAATGGTCACTCACTACTCATATCTCTTAACTGGAAAAGCCAGAGAAGAACAAACCTAATTTTACAAGAATAAGCATCTCTTGCATTGTTACAATATAGCATTTCCTTCAAACAAACACCTGCCATTTTGTCCAAGACTGTTAAAATGGCAGCTGTTGACTGTTGATGTTCTCTGAGAGACACAGAGAGTGGGAGGGACTAGAATGCACATGCCTACACCAGTTCCCTTACATGTGCTTGCCCAGGCACCTTCAGGGTCTCAAGGTCTGGGAGGGACCCTGAAGTATATAAACTAAGGAAGATTAATTGAGAGGAGAATTCCATCTATGCAGTCATGAGGAAGCTATCAGTCACACCGGGGTGGGCTTTCACTACGTTGGAGTCCTCCCTGCTCCTGTAAATACCCTTCACCTCTCTTCCTATAAATAATCCAAATAAACGCATTGGTTCATCAAGCTGGACCTTGCTGTAGCTGCCATTCTGGTCTGTTGAACTCTTATCAGGAAAGATGGTTATGGATGTCTCCCCAGGAAGAGTCTTGCTAAATCTGTGCCTCTCCCCACACACACACACCTGCCACTTACAAAGAGTAATGGTTGATAGAACCAAATTCTCTTAAAAATAACAAGGTGGGCCTGTTCTTGTCTACCTCTGCAGCTTTTGGTGGGAAGGAAAAGGAAAACTTCCCCTTGATAATGTACATCTGAATTTAAAGAGGCTTCAGAAAAATGTTACAACTTTCCATGATAGATTTTGTTGTTGCTCCAGCCCGTCTCTGTATTGTAGATGGTTTGCACAGGCTTTTATCCAGAAATTTCTATGGTCTTAAAACATCAGGCTAAATTTATTGGGCAATTTAAATTTAGGGGCAATAGATCCTGGATCTTTATGCTTGTTGCCTTTCTTGATTTTTGTAACATTTCAAGAAGAGTTGCCTCCCTTCTCTTTCATCCCAAGTTTTTATGCCATACTAAGATACAAAGAAATACCAGAATATATACTGTGTACAGAGTATTTACTACTGTGAATATGTGGGGGGTCACAGGACAGCTTTTAGGAATCTCTTCTGTCTAACACCAGGTGGGTTACAGAGATCAAACTGAGATCATCGGGCTTAGTAGCAAACTTCTTACTCGCTGGGCCATCTCACTGGCCCAAGAGATTTCTTTACAACGGTTACGTATTTGATTTGTCCATTTCTTAAGTTGCATTGCTCAAAGTGTTATCAGACTACAAGAGCCAGGTTTGTGCCTCTAGTTCAGTTACTTGTCCTTATTAAATTAATAGCAATTCTAATTAATGTAAAAAGCCCAAAAAGGAAATGTATTCAATGAGGTCATATTGAGAAGAATGTTCAGTGTCAGAGCCTATCTGTCTTCAAAGCAGAGGGGGAGAGACAAGTTTATCTAGAAACCAAGAGGTAGAGATATGTATGCATAATTAAGCAGCTGCTTTGGGTATAATTCTGCCCATGATTCTGTAAGGCTAAGAAATTTCTTTGGGGAGCAAATTCCTTTTCTGACTGGCACCAGTTCCTCTGGGCTCCCAGTGTGAGATTTCCTAGGGAGTTCCAAATCTCACAGTTCATCCTACTGGTAGTCCCTATAGCCAGAATGTATGTGGGGGGGGAAGGGAGGGATCAGGTGTCATTACCTCACTCTCTATTTTCCTGTTTAGTTAGAAAAGAGTACAATTTAAAACAAGGCTTAAAGATTAAGCAAAGTTTAAAACTTAAAAAAAAAACATATATGAACTTAGTTTTTTTTTTAAATAAAGGAATTTTTTGTGTATGTGTATGAGATCACGAGGTGGTTTTTGACGTTCATTGTTTGGGCTAAGGGAGGGAAGGGGAGTGCTGATACAGTTAATCCCAAAATTACAGCTGCTCCGACCCTTAGTGAGCATCGCTTGGTTTTCACTTCCTGGCTTGAAGTGCACTAGGAGAATGTGTATTGTTTCCATAAACGATCTTGGTTTTCCTAATCATAGTGCAGTTTGTGACCTCCCTGCCCACCACCCCCATCTCCCTTGATCCCCTATTCAGCCAAAATCTGAAGTGCAGTTAGGTGCTTCCTTCCTTTCCATATCCCTGTAATTGTCCATGTGTTTGTATTCTTCCTTAATCCACCCAAATACTTCTTGCCCTTATGTCATTGGATATTCCTTTTGGGACAATAGATGGGAAGATAAGAAAATATCTGCATCAGTTGTGACATATGGATGGGGGGGGGGATGTTCTTCCAGAGGGCTCAAACCCAAATAGCTCTTGCTCAGAGAATTCAGATCAGAACAAAACCCACTTCCAGGAGGTGGCAAATTTCATTGGAATGGAAAATCCTCTCTGAGAAGTTGATCTTCCAGTGCACCTGCATGTCTCACCTGAATTATTACTATGGGACAAATTAGGTGTGTTCGCTGGGACTCAGAGAATGATTCCTCTAACTATGGGCCTTTGCAAACTGAGCACTTTGTTTTTCTTCTCTTTACATCCTTCCCCCCACCACTTATGAGTGTTGGACATCGAAATAAGAAGACTTTTCCTTCAAAGTCATCTATAAAATGTAGCAATAATCCTCTAACTTTACCCTACATTTCTGTGTAAGAGCTGGCCAGTTTAAAAAAAAAAAGATCCTCTAACCAACCTTGTTTCATAGTAGATTGTGAGGTCCACATTCCAGAATGCAAAGTATGTGGTGAGGAAGGCACACTACCAGGAAGAGCAAGAGAAAGAGGGGTACAGAGAGGACTTGTAGGGTCCCCCTCAATCTGTGATTGCTAGATGACATCCTTTTTGTCCAAGCACATTTTTATGCAGCTGTCCATTCTTTATCAACTCCAAGCATAAAAATGGACCATTTTCTCTCCATCGTTGGGTTTTTGTTTCTGCAGCTCTGATGATACAAATGTATTATACTTTCCTCTTGTTAACCTGTCTTTAATTATAGAAGTGCTGATGCTGAGCCAGCGATGGTTTGAGGGAAGCAACACCTCTCTGCCTCTCCAGTCATTGTGGCTTTTGCTGCAAGCCCACTCTCTTTTGTGGCTGCATAGGAACACCTTTCATTCATGTGACCACTCTAGATCATTTCAGGCACCTTTTACTTGATCCGTCAATCAGCTTTCCCCTAGTTCAAGCTGGAGCAAGTCAAACGCATTTCACCCCAAGGGTTACCACTGACTAAGCTAAATGGGTCACTATTTCCTATCTTTCTTTGTTCTCTTGGGTATGTTCATTAGCTCTTCAGCATGTACAGGTCCAGAGGCATTCAAAAGAGTGACCATTCATAAAGCACCAGTCAGTAAAGATTCAGCAATAGTCTCTTCTCAGCAAGCCACTGTACTTGGCACAGGGAAGTCAAAAGCGAATAAGAAGCTTGTGACATCTTAGTGAGGAAAGAAAGCAGACAGTTAAACAATCACAGGCCTTGTTGGGTTAATCCTGGAAACAGGAGCTGTGAGATTCATTTTAGGGAACCTAATCCAGTCTTGCTGGAGTATGGAGTTGGGAGAGGGACACTGGGAGCCAGCTGATGGAGATAATGTAGTACCATAGGTTGAATAGGTATTGACTGATCTGATGCCAGGGTACATACAGTGTGGAGACAGACAAAAGGTTCTGTCCTGGGTGGAGAAAGTATGAATTGGAACTGAGCGATAATTCCTGTATCAGAATGCTTTACTTACGGTTAGAAAAGTCTGATGGCTTAATCATCGACTTTTCAAACAGTTTAGCTATGGCGACTAAATGTCAGTTAGTATTCATACTCAGCATAGATTTACTGTTAATCCTCTGTCTTAATTTGTGAAAAGAAAGCTTAGAATGTGTCAAAGTCAGAAAAAGTACTGGCCGAATTCCTGCCCCCTAGTCTCCAATTCTGACAGAAAAACAAAGGCGTCAATCATGCTGGAATGTGCTGGTGCAGCTCTGAGTCTTGGGGCTGTCTATCATCTCTCTCTCTCTCTCTTTCTCTCTCTCTCTCTCTCTCTCTCTCTCTCTCATTCTCTCTTCACTTTTGGTCTGCATATGCAAACGGCCTGCATTCTCTCCTGAGCTGTCAGGTCTCATACAGGACTCTCTGCCACAGCTTTCCTGAACTCTTTCTCCTCCCTGTCTCCCTTATTCTCACAGCTGCATCCGTGCATGTCCTGGGGTCCTTAGAAATACAGACTCTCTGTGGAAACCAAAAGTGTGCATGAGAGCCCTTCTCTGGGGAAGGGAAAGGGTAGGCCAGGGGCAGGATCTGGGAGATATTTTTCCCTTCATAAGCTTTAAAATGAAAGAGATAGTTCAATCTTTTAGGCAATTCTTTACAAGTCTGCATAGCCAGGAGAGACCTTTGAACCCTTGTTCACACAGTAACTAAGTAGTGTTATTGATGCTCTTACTAGCACTGAACACAGATTATTTCAGTGAAGCCACACGGTGATTTCCTAGTGGTTCCTTCACTGTCCCTTTCTCTGCCTGAATTTCCTCATCATAAACTGGGGATCATAGCAACTAATAGTCATGGAGGGATAACCAAGTAAGTTATTGGAACTGTGCGTGTTTAACGCATGCTAAGCTCTCAGAAAAGGTTAGTATTTCTTACAAGTCAAAATTGTGGGCTACATAATGGTCAAGAAATTTGGCCAAGGTGCCATAGCTGATAAAATGAGACCAAGCATGAAATCTAGGCATTCGGACCCCAGAGCCTACTCTACATAACATCTTCATCCACACAGCTGCTCTGCTCCACAGAGGAACCAAAGAACAAGGAGCCGGTGCATCTGGGATAGTAGAGAGATGGCCAGGAATCCCTCTGGCTTATGTAAACCACCAGTTCTTAAACTGTACTCCAGTTTAAGCCATAGTCTTAGCATTTCCCAGAAACTTGGTAGAAATGCCTGTACCCAGACTCCATTCCAGAGCTTCAGAATCTGGAATGCAATGCGAGCTATAGTTTATGTGGTTTAACAAGCCACCAAGTGAATCCATGGAGCACTGTTTGCTAGAAATCCTGTTTAGACTTTCAACTCTCCATGACCTACCTCATGCCTACTGTATACCCAGATCCTCAGGTGAACACTCATGGCTCTCAAGTGTCGCTGCTATATTATGGCTGGCTTGTATCACCTCTCCCTCATTTGCCTTAGCGACAGAAGCTTGGACGAGGCTGGCATCACGGTAGCTAGTCAAAGCTTCTCTGCCAGCAGTCTTGCTTTGGGAGGTGCTTCTGGTCCTTAGAAGACCTCAGTTTTTAATTAGTCTTTTCCCAGAGCCTCACCAAGACTGTGTCAGCTCAGAGAAAAAGAACCATCTGTGTAAGTCCTCTCCTGGCTAAAGAGCAGTTTCCTCAGACCTTGGTCCAGGTTATAAGGACCCCTTGTATCCTTACCAGTTTATTAAACTATCAAACAGGGAAAAATATGATTTTGCTTCACATATTTAGATTTAAAATAGTTTTAAACTATAAAACAAAATACACACTGTCTAGAAATTAGGAGTTGCAAGTCTGAGAACTGTCTGGTGATGGGATTGATCTTGATATTCCCAAGATCACCGTTCAGAAAGCTTCCACAGTGAGTCCGTGTGACCTGTGTGTACTGTGAACTACCCTCAGACATTAGCAGGCTCTGAAGGAGTGATCCATCATTCTTCTTTGGTAAACTGGGCATGAGAAGTCTCTCCCGGGCCCACATAGGGAGAAGGAAGGAGACCTTATCTCAGCCAAGAACAGTTTGCTCTTGGGCAATTTGCTTTCAGTCAGCGGCACACCCACTTGTCAGGACAGGTGAGCTGGCAGCCTCCTGGGAACCTTGGCACCAGCCTTCAGTCCCCCAGGGAGAAGCAGGATGATCTGTAGTTCCTTCTCCTGTAGTAAATCAGCAGAGTCCTGCTTTACTTTGTAAAATGCCCGGAAGGAAAGACTTGGTGGGGTGCCTCAGAATGCTTGCCAGGAAAGGGTGGAGAAAACTGGGGGAAAACCCAGTCATACCTGCCTACCCAGCCATGGCACTGAGATGAGACATATTTCAGGAAGTGAAATAGTCCTTCCTCGAGCTAAAATGTCACGCTTTGTGTCCTTTCCTCGCAAAAAGAAAGGCAGCCAGGACCAAGCTGGCTCTTGTAAGGTCAGGGTGCTTTCTTGAGTTGAAGTCTTTATTGGGTCAGTATATAATAACAGAGCTGGAAGGCTGGATGTTGCTATTATCTCAGGATGCTCAATATTGCAACGTCATTATCATCTGATGGATGAGCAAGCAGTAGGTGTCAAACTCCACCCAGAAGAACGATGTGGCAGTGGCTGGCTGAGGCAATTAAGGACTGAATTTGCTCACAGAATCAGCTGATCCCCTTGTGTTACTGATCATCCTTGTCATTGCTTCTCCCTCGACATGTCTGGAATCCAACCACTTGTTAACATTTCATCTCAATCTTCCTAAGTACTTCTGAACAGGATGAAAGCAACCTATGGAAACTAAAGCAATTAACATAGAGAAATGTACAGTGCCTGAAGCAGGTAGATAAGTGGCAGAATCAGGAGGATGAGCAATAGTAGTAATGCTTGTCACCTTCTGGAATGTTGCTACCACACAATGAGTCAGATAAAAGCATCATCTAAAACCAAGTTGCTAAAGAAAGTTGTTCAGTCAACTGTTCTCCTTCTATCCTCTTTGAAGAAATTTCGTGTCATTTTTGGTATATTTCTTTAGGAAACCTCAGCATGGTTTTCCAACACTCTAGCTGCCTCACCTCATCCAGTTATTGGGTCTCAGTGGCCTGGGCTATGACTCTGCCCACCCCACTCTGCAGATATGCCTCCAACTGTGAGATCCACTTAGTGGTTTTCCTATTAATTTCTTTGGCTTTTAAACTATACTTTCAGTGGAGACTCAGCAATCTAATTAGCAAATCCGTGTGCTCCATCTGTATTTTAGTGTTTCAGGCACATTCAGGGTGATATGGCTATACACAATGTTTCAGAAGACGGAACCTTCAATGTGATGTAGCTACAAGGTCAAAACTTAACTCGCATTTCCAGATACCTGTGTTTTTCTGGAGATTTTTCTAAAAGTTCTGGAAGACAGGATCCCAAAGGTCCCATTGATATTTCATCTTACTCAGTGTAGGAACACTTGACTCTTCATATGGCTGTCAGAGAAGATGTGGGGCACCTTTTAGAAGAACATACCTTTTCCCCAAAGAATGCCACCTACCATGGACAGCAGATCTGGGGACATGAGAGCAGTGTGCAGAACAATATCTCACTGACTCTTGGACAGAGCCAAAGATAATGTTCTTCACACATGCAACCAGATGAAGGACAAGTCCCCCAAAGTATGATGTGATGATAGTGGATACAGGTCAAGTCCTTGAGGCATGATGTTGGGGACTGAACCTGTGCTATGTAGAATGAGTTATTTGGAGGCCAGCAAGATGGCTCAGTGGGTAAAAACACTTGCTATATATAATGGATGACCCAAAGTCAATCAACTTAAGGGAGAAAGGGAGATTTATTCAGCTTATGGTTCCAAAGGAGAGATACAGTCTCTGTTCATGACACAGGCGACATGGCTGGCCAAAACTGGAGACAGGCTACATCACATCCATCCTAGAAGTTAGTGGATGATGGCTGAAGGATTCCTGGAAAGTCTCTTTTCTCCCCAGTCTTCTGTTCTGTGGCTCCTTTTATCTGATCCACTACTGGGAGGTTCCAATGGGATCTATGGAAGTTCTATTGGAATCCAGAGCTGATCTTTGTATTATCCAGATAATCTCTTCAAGTGGTCTTGGTTGATCTTGCCATATGTGGTCTCAGCTGATCTTAGTTAATGCCAGGTGTCTCAAGTTGACACCTAGGAATAACTATCACATTATACAACCCTGAAGACCTGAGTTGGATCCTTAGCACTCACCTAAAAAAGCCCGAGGTGGGAGCTCATATGTGGGAGATAGAGATAAGAAAATCAGTCAGAAGCTTGTGCGAGCAGCCCAGCAGTAGAAATAAGAGAGACCCAGCCTTAACAAAGTGGAAAGTGAGAACCAACTCCTGAAAAGTTGTCTTCAGTCCTCTACACACATGGCTTGTGGACCTTTACACAAACACACTACTACTAACACATAGTAATAATTATGTTTTAATCAGCTTGAACAGGATATGATTATATTTCAGTCTGACAGTCTTCAAAATGATGTAAGGCCAAGACTAGCAGTTGCCAACCTGATTGAGACTGAATGGGACGGACTCTGAGACTTTGTCCCTAACCTTTCTGGTTTCCCATGTGCTGCATGACTAACAGCATATCACCACTGTTGGAGTGATTGAGTCAATCTTATCTCACCACATTGCTATGCTTGGGATCTTAAATGTCCCTTAAAGCTCATGCACTGAAAGCATAGTTCCACAGAGCAGTGTTCAGAGGTGGGTACTTGGGCTGGCGATTGAATCAGGAGAGCTCTGGCTTCATTGAAGGATAGGTCCATCTAAGGATTACTACTTAATTCTCTTCTTAGAAGTTGGTGGAGATGTTATGGAGTATAACTGCTTGGAAGAATAGGTCATTGAGAATATGAACTGAATGGTATATTTTATCATTGGCTCTTTCCTCTCTTTTTTTGCTTCCTGCCACCAAAAGATGAGAAGTTTTCATTCAGCATGTGTTTCTGCCACGATGTACAAACTTACCACATGTAGTCCGAAAGCGTATGGGCCCAGCATCTGTACACTGAAAATTGAATCACGAGTCCAAGTAAACCTCCCCTGTGTTAGGCAGGTTTTTTCAGTGTTTCATCACAACATCTAAAAGATGATTAACAAGAGACATCCGTTTCCAGAATAGCAAAACAGATTTATTTTCAAGTTCTTCCAAAAGAGTTCTTTATTTTGTTTGTGTGTGTGTGTGTGTGTGTGTGTGTGTGTGTGTGTGTGTGTGTGTGTGTTTGCATGTCTCTGTGTCTGTGCATGTATGTGTGTATATCAGAGTGCACTCATGTGAGTCTATGGATACCCAAGAGTTACCAGGAATCATCCCGGATCATTCTACCTTCTTATTGCTTTGTTCTAGGGGTTTCTCAGGCTCTGCCTTCCATGGCCATAAGTGCAAGCCACCACCATTTCCACACAGTATTTTCATGTAGAATCTGGGCATCTGAACTCAGTTTCTTTTGCATTCAAGGCAAAGGCTTTAACCTCTGAGTCATTTCCCCAAACCTGTGAGAGTTACGAATGTTATGCTTCAGTAAGGTTTTGGGTTCCTGCTAAATAAAATGTTGAACCAATATAACTGTCATTATTTAATCAGACCAACAGAATTTTAAACAGTTATTCATGAACAATGATGAGAAAGTAAGAAAGAAAGAGTCTAGGGTCCTTCTTCCCTATTCAAGGGCACATCCCCCAAATACCTAAAAGCCTTATGAGAACTAGGCCAGAAACAAACAAAAAAAAAAAAAAAAAAAGGCAAAAGTAGTCTTTTACCTATAGAAGTAATTGCAGATGGAGATCTTTCCAGTAATGAATTATCCAGGCACATTTAATTAAGTTGAGCTCATGTTACTGATGGACTAGAAGTCTATCTGAATGTCCATCATACAGTGTTCAGACAATGATCCAACTGGGAAGTTTCATCCCAAGACATTAAATGAGAAGAGTAAAAGTAGGTAGTAAATATCCCATTTGTTCCCACTAGATTGACAACCTGTTAAAAATATATGAACATTTTGTTTCACTAATTTCAGTATTTGGGTTAGGAAATGAGATGAAGCTTTTCCTAGGTGCCAATCTGTGCTTGTTGGCCTCAGTGAATTTAAAAGAGGGGACAGAAAAGGAAAAGAATGGAGTTGCTATTAGGGAATAACTTCTAAGTCTGGATATGAACCTCTTAAGACTGGACTAGAGAGATGATTCAGAGGTTAAAGCCTTTGCAAGTCAAAGGACCTGTGTTCAGAGTGCAGATCCTACATAAAAACGTTGGTGGAAATAGTGATGCCTGCACTTCTGGCCCTGGAATGCAGAGACGAGAAGCCCAAGAGAAAAGCAATAAGAAGGTATTTGGGCCTCCATAGGCATACATGCTCAAGTGCCCTCTCCACACACACACACACACACACACACACACACACACACACACACACATGCGCGCACATGCAAAGATTTAGCCTCTTGTAGTAGTCAGAGTTCATTGCTATAATAAATACCTGAAGTAATCAATTTTATAAGTAGAAGTTTTATTTTGACTCACAGTTCTGGAAGTTCCCATGGTCAGCTGGCCTTATTGTACTGGGGCTTACACTGAGACAGCTTTTCATGGGCTAGAATGTGTGTCTAAGCAAAACTGCTCATGGCATTGCAGGAAGCAAAAATTAAGAAAGGAAGAATCTGGAGTCCCTCTCCCCTGTTCCAGGGCACATCCCCCAATGACCTAAAACCCTAATAATGTTCCACTTGAAGTTTTCAACACCAATACTACCATTCTGGGATTGGGCTTTTAACACATGGGTCATTTAAGGGACAATGCTTTTCATGTGGAACTCACTGTGGTTGGAAGGTAGCTTTTCCCAAATGTCACCTTCCCCAAGCTTTCTTGAGCCAATATTGACCTTTTCTCTTACCCCACCCCTAAGGAGCAAAAATTTGGAATAATGGTATCAAAAGAATTCCTAAAATTTCTCATGTGGCAGGACAGAGATGGCGATCTCTTCCAACTAGGCCACCAGAGAAGAACGGCGATGTGGTAAAAGAGGAAAGTGACATATATACACCCAGATTTTTTTTCTTTTACCCCTTGCTGTCAGCTTTAAAAGAAAACCTGTGAACTCTGCTATTGTGTTTGATTTTTACTCTTTGACAGTTTCATAGATGAACACAATGAATTTAAATCATTTTTACCCCATATTGCTCAATCTCATCCCCTTCCTTCTCCCACTGAAGTCTTCTTCCCCATCTCCTTTCTAATTTCATGTTGTTGTGTATATGTGACCCACTGAGTTTCATCAGGGTTGCTTATATTGGCATGTACCTGAGCACATGTTGGAATATGGATGCTATTTCACTGGTTAGATCAATCACTGAAGAAGCTAACTTCCCTTCCCACTATCTGCATAAGGCTTCCATAGCCCCTCAGTGAGGTGTGGTGCCTCATGAGATCTTCCCCCTTCCATGACAGGTCAATTATTTTTTTGTAAGTCTTACATGATAAGCCCAACTGCGCTGAGTTCATGGGTGCAACAGCCCTGGTCGTGTCAGAAGACTGTATCTGGCAGCACCCTCCCTGCCTTCTGGCTCTCACATTTTTACTATTACCTCTTCTGCAATGGAGAAAACTACTATTATCTTGGTGATAGCTTTGACTACCAGGCACTTAGATCACATCAGAAACATGATTAACATTCCAGTTGATCTCTTAACTTGTTTGTGCTGAGGCCATATTTCTGGATGCATGAACCACTGAAATACTATTGAGACAGGTACATTCCAGTGAGATGTGGACACCCCCAATAGTGAGTTAAGCTTGAGAACAGTCTCCTGGTTGGGCCAAGACTTCACTGGAGCTGTGTCGCAGTCCAGGGCTTCTCATAACTTCTTTCTCTTTCCTTCCCCTGCTCCTTTCAAAGTAACCAGGCCCATATCACAGTCTGCAAACTCACTCTGCCTTTTCCTGTTCCAGCCCCCATTATCCTTCACTGGCATTGACCCCACTGAATCTCCTATACACAGATCCTAAAACCAGCTTCTAAGAGGACCTGAACTAACATATGTATGGTTATATTTGCTAGTACTATGTTTATTTTATTTCCGAGGAAGATACCATACAAAGGATGATGGATGGAGAATACAAAAAGATATAGAGTTCATAGTTCCTACCACCAGAAAATTTTCACTGACTAGGTAACATGAGTCCCACAGGCTGACAATAGAAATAGCTACAGGCTTTGCTTCTAACACAATAGTGTGATTACTTATTTACATGACTGTCAGGACTTCAGCAAGAGCAGTGCTTTTAAATTAAGTCAAGACTCATTAGCTAACTATGAAATGTTAACTAGTCACAAGCAGCATCACTAATGAAGCAGAAGGTATCAGAAGACACATATGTGATAATAAATGCTACATTCTCAAGCTTTTATGGTGCATATTTTTAAACAAGCACATATGTATAGTGGATTGTGTTGTCAAATATGCTACTTATTCTATCACCATTAAAAGTTAGGAATTTAATTAAGAATTATCTACTGGGAAGATAGCTCAGTAGTTAGAGTGTTTAGTGCACAAACAAAAGGACCAGAGCTTCTACCTTCTAATCCTGTGTAAAACACCAAATGGGTATGGCAGCCTGCCTGTAATGTAATTCCAACCCGGGAAAGAGAAGCCTGGAGATCCCCAGAGCAAGCTGGTTAGCTAGATTAACCCTATTAGTGAGTTCTGAGTTTAAGTATAGACCTGGTCTCAAGAAAATAAGGTAGAAGAGCAATCAAGGTTGATTCCTGATATTAACTTCAAGCCTCTACATGCACACACTGAACAGTCACATGTACCCATATGCATGCAAACAGACACATACAAATACAAACGGGAAAGAATCCATGTGCTTTTCATAAACAGGAACAGAAGCCTTTCCTAGGACCATAGTCCAACAGTGCCAGAGTATACATGGGATCTCAATGGATATTCACTGTGGCGTGTGCTGAATCAAAAAGAGAAAAAGTCACTTCTTGCCTTGGGAAGAAGGTGGTACTTAAAAATAGAGAGGAAAACATGTGGAGGTTGTGAAGTAAGCACAGAATCCAAGGTTAGGGTGCTCAGGAGATAAAGTGAATTTTCAGCAGATGTCAAGGTTAACAAATGTCTATCAGCACAGAAGGAAATTAGGGAAGGTGATACTGGCCAGACATTAATATCAAAATGATCAGCAAGCTTCTTAAATCACAACCTTCTGAAATGTAAGATGATAAAATAATGATGACAACAAAAATCATGTACCTACAATTGATTTTATTTACTTCAGCAGTCTCAAACCATATAAAATATATTTTCATAATTCTGAGAGATAGCAGAGAGTAATTTGCAGCCCCACCCATTAGGAGGCAAAGATACGCTCATCTCATCACACCTTGCAGTAAGCCAGGGGGAGCACTTGTTCTGAAATGTTGCTGCTTTCAAGGCCAGCACTCTTTGTTAGCATGTCTACAGCAGCCCATTCTCATCCTGTATTACCCTGTAGATGTTTTTCTCTTGTAGGCAACTAACCATAGTAGATTCACTTATCCTATGGTAAGGCAGATGGGTTATACATCCTCTTTTAGTGTCACAAATATTTCTTACTTATGCATAAAATGAGATCATCATGTGTAAGAAAGAAGACAGAGACAACTGTTCCATGGATCTTAAAGGGAATTTCTAATGCAATGTAGGGTCATTCAGTTCATTTACTGAAGTGTTGTGACTATTTGAATTTCATGAGTTTTCTGTATTCTGTTCTTATTCTTTGTAAGCCCAGTTAATATTTCTCCAACCAATTGGGTGAGGACCTGTTTTTTGTGTCAGGCATATTCATATCAAGTCAAAATCAACAATTTGCATGATGTCATGATTGGTCAAGGTCTTTCTAGTTACTTTGAGCCAAAGTGACTGTACTTAACACCAAAGGGCATAATAGTGGATTAGAAAGAGCATGTATTTGGGTCTGGGTTTCCAGCTGTTAACAGAAAGAACATTTCAATTGGTACTTGCCAACTTTTGATTTGACAGAAGCTGTAGAACATAGCAACAAGCTTAAAACTTCTCTCCAAGTTCATAGCTAGATCAGGACTATTATTGGAAAGAAGAGTATAGGAATCTGGTATAGGAATCAATTACTCAGTAATTGACTACTAGTAGCTAAATCTCTCCTCTCTACTTCTTCCTAAACATAAGAACCTTCTTCTACCTCCTGGAGTACATTCTGGAGTACATTAGAACCTGGTCTGTTACTGAAGGTGCGTCACATTTCTCAGGGAAATCCCAGAAGACTGATCAGAGTCCTGCTTCTCTCATGACATCTACAGTAGCTGGCATAGAAAAGATAGAAAACTGATGGAAATGCTCCTTTAGGACTGTGGGACTTCCTGGTTACTCAGATGAGAAGATGCACTAGAAGTTTAACAGTCAAGCCTTTATAGCCACTGTGAGGATGACAGCACAGCTTCTGCCTTCCTCACTAGTTCTCTCACCTCGCCCTCCATGTATATCATGGTTCTAGGCACACCGAGCTACTTGCAGTTTCTTTAGAGTGCTTGCTATTTCTTACCTCTTGAGCTTCTGTACATGGTATCATTATGTGTCTTACTAGAATGATTTGCCTTTCCTGTTACTTTGTCCTTCTGTGCCAAGGTTAGCATCAGGTCATTTCCTTTTGTCATCCTCCTCATTACTATGTTCTTGTAAGGCTTCTCCCATCTTCATATGTAACATGTCACTTATCTCTGTCTTGATAGTGACAATGATAATGATAGCAAAGATGTCCTCTATCCCCTGCTTACTTACCATGTTCCAAGTATGATACTTAGAACATAGATTCTCACATCAACCTTGTAAGGGAGGGCTCTTATTTGCATTGTAAGTTGTGGAACATAAAACTTAGGGAGGATTTATATATATTTAGGGAGGATTTGAGCACAGATCTGACTCTAAATCTATGATTCTTACCCCTACATCATAGAGCTGCTCCCATTCCCCCGCCCAATTAGGCAGTGTACAGATCAAAGGGAGGGACAGAACCTTTTATTCTGTACTACCAGAGTCTACCACAATGCCTGGAATGTTGGTGGCTACTAGTAGGTGCTCAGTAATAGATTTGGTGAAAGACAATCAGATTTAACCCAGTCATGACTCTCTCTCAAGGTGTATTTATTGGCGATTATATCCACTTGGGAGGATCTGAAATAAGACAATTCAAGGACAAGAGAAAGAGCATATTTAATCACTTGGCTGTGAATATGGTAGGCATGGTATTGAATAACTGGGCAGGACAGCTATTAGAAAGCAAGTCATTCATAACCGGTCAAAGTGCTGAAGATAAGTGATAGCTGAGTGCTCAGCCCTAAATGGTACATCTTTATCAACCATGTTCCAAAGCTCAGGAACATTGTAGAAGAAGGGGTGGAAAGAATGTAAGAGCTGAATAATGGGACAGAGTGCAGTGAAATGCTGTCTTCTGGAAATGACATGACTGTTGCACTCAAGAATTCATAGAACGGAGGTTACCTACAAAAGTCCTGAACAAGCCAATATTCCATCATGGATTGGAGAGGGTCTCATGAAGCCTCACTCCTAACTAAGGAGCTATGGCAGTTGATTCCACTGGGGAAGTCAATTTTCTTTGGGGGTGTGGCCCGTGCTCCAGTGGATGATCCCACACACATGCTCATGCAGGCAGCACTGATGGGAATTAATGAGACGTTTAAAAAAGGACATAAAGATGAAAGGGGGAAAGTGCTGGGGAATCTTATGGAGAAAATAGATTGCTATGAGCAAGAACCATTTAATATACATGTGAAATTGTCAAAGAATATATTAAAAATCTCAAAAAAGTCAAATATCCATTAAAGTAACACACTTAAACAAATATTTTCAATCCCAGGAACTCCCACAAAGGTCTTAACAGTGCTTAATATTCCACTGAGGCTTGTTTAGGCAAATAGCTTGACTTATTAACACAACGAACAAATGATCCCAGTGTGAGCTAAACTTCCTACCCAGGCAGAGCTTGCTTAGAAAGCAGGTCTAGCTAGATGCAAATCACAGTGGAAGCTGTTACTCATTTGAGGTAGGAACAAAGAATGGATTACCTATGATGGAAAAGATAAAGCAGAGGAGAAGCTATTAACCCATCCCTTCCCAGAGGTTTCAGATAGGACATATCTAGCATGAAGTATGTTTACTGCTCAGCGTTTTATCTGAGTAGTTTTTAGCTGTACAGAGGCAACTTCAGGGCATCAAAATCTTCTCTCAGCTTCTTTCTCAAGTAGTCAAATTGGAGATGTGCCTCCTTGTTCTCTGGGAGAAATTGGTACTACGAAAAGGAAATAAGTTTGAGTTGATTTGCATAAAATTTTAATTTCCCACTATGGCTGAGACCCACTTCAACACTGACTTTGTTAAATGGTTAGTGCAAATAGATCCATCCCAACAACAGCTCATGAAAATGTCATTGCCTCCTTGCAAAGTGGGAGGTGAAGAGCTAACTAAAGCTGCCTAACTCTTCTACAGCAAACTCATAGTAACCTCAGAGCACACCAGTTGCCACAATTCCCATAGGTTCATGGCAGGCACTCTCCTCAGTCATCTGAGCATTAAATGCTTTTCTTTTCAGAGCTGGGTCTATCTAGGTTTATTCCTGGCCCTGATTATTGTTACCAATTTAATCCTTTCTTGGTAGTCTAATCTAGCATCCCCAAGTTTGCCCTTTGGTCTTTCTTAGCTTTTCTGCATTAAGTTATCTTATCTGACATTTAGATTCCAAGATTATAGGCAATGGCAAAACTAGGCTTGAAATTGTTCAGGTAGGATACTGGTAGCTCTGTGGAGAGCAGGTCACTATAGAAAACTGGAACTATTCATTTATTCAGCACTTATAGAAACTGTAATGTACATTGGGCATATGAGAGATTTAGAGAATAGAGATGAATAAGACGTTCCACATTTCTGTACACTCTGTGGGAGAACATTTATCATCTAGGGGAGAAGTTCATGGTTTTAAAATGAGAATTCCAAAATGGAATATAGCTAAGTGGTAAGGGTTGCCTATTCAGGAGATTAAATTGCTGTTATGGCTTTGGACACAGATATATTTACTTTAATAAAAGCAAGTTTACCTAAAATTTTAAGAAAATGATGTGGCAATTATTGAGAGGTAGAACAAATAGCGTCAGGTAAGCATATTTATTTGCTAGAAAGATTGCTTCCTGAAGGGCAAAACTAGTGGCTTTGGAATTGTGGTTCTTTATGCCTGTATTATAAGTACTTTCTATTTGAAAAGGAAAATATAACTGTTGTTATTGTTGTACATGGAATGATGGAGTGACATACCCTAAAAATTTATAACAATGGCAATTTCGTTTTTTAAAAAAATAATTGATTACCTTTTTTTTTTTTTAATTTTTTTTTTTAATGTGGGACCTGGGATCCGAACTCAGAACCTTCTGCTTGTAAGACAGAGTCACAACCTCTGAGCCATCTCTCCAGCCCCTGATTACCTTTTTTATGCCATATGTGTGTACTTATGTGGTGTGTATGTGCATACACATATGCCATAGTGCACATGCTTAGGTCATAGGACAACTCTGTGAAGTTGGTTCTCTTTTTTTTAATTTTTTTTTTTTTAATGTGGGACCTGGGATCCGAACTCAGAACCTTCTGCTTGTAAGACAGAGTCACAACCCCTGAGCCATCTCTCCAGCCCCTGATTACCTTTTTTATGCCATATGTGTGTACTTATGTGGTGTGTATGTGCATACACATATGCCATAGTGCACATGCTTAGGTCATAGGACAACTCTGTGAAGTTGGGTTCCAGGCATTAAACTTAGGTTGTCAGTACACATTAAAGGACGCTCCAGGGATGGGGGGGGGAGGAGGCACTGGGAGATAGGGAGGAGGGGGAAAGGAGAGGAAAAGGGGGGGAGGAAGCTAGAGGGTTCAGGGAGGGGTGGAGGGAGGGAGGGGACCTGTGTACCTATTAAGTTTGTATGAGCGGAAATAAATAAATAAATAAATAAATAAATAAATAAATAGATAGATAGATAGATAGATAAATAAATAATTTTAAAAAAAAACTTAGGCCATCAGACCTGCTGGCAAGCGGCTTTACCCTCAGGTCCATCTCACACATCCAACAATTTCACCTAATTGGATATGAGCCTGATGACCTCATGATAGCTAAAAGAAATTTTCAGCCACCATCAGAAAAGTCTTCTGACTTCTCTTGACTTTTTAAGCTATAGATTACTTTGTTTGGTAAATATGTTCTGTGTCAGCTAACTTATCTCAGGGAGTAGAAGAAGCTTAGCTTCTTAAACTGTGGGTTTTGACTGATTCTGAGATTTGAAAAAAATATTGGCAACAGTACAACACACAATGACCACAAATTAATTCAAAGTCAAACATGTAATGATCCAACGTGTTCCTGACAGCGGTCACCCATGTTGCATCAGTCAGTTTCATAACAGCCATAGCTCTAAAGAGGCACTTTACACCGTGCATGCTATCATACTTTGTAATGTCAATGATGCCTGAGATACCTACTACTACTGTGCAATGAATTGTAGGCCTTTTACTGGATATGTGGAGCATTCGTAGATTATTTTAACTCAAAACACAAAGACTTCTAATATTTCACATACACACACACACAGCAGATAAAGTTTCAGAAGCCTTGGTATAAAGTGTCAAATAAGACTATGAGAACTAAAAATCTAGACTACTGTATTTTCTTCATATCCCAACATTGTTGAGCCACTTTGAGAATTCCTATCCACAAAGTGCATGCTCCCTCTGAGTGATGGAAAGGAGACTGCTTTGCTCTACTGAACTGCTGTGAAGAAAGGGAAGACAAGTAAATTGTGTGGTTTTATTGGCTCATGATCCCTGTGGATCACTAGCCTTTGTTAGGATAGAAGCAGGTTTTGTTCAGAATCCCTGAAGCCTATTTCTCTGCTGCTGCCTAGAACATCAAACATGTATTGTCTATCTCATGAAAGGCATTGAGCTTCAAAGATGAAAAAAGCATAGTTCTGTTAGCAATAAAAATTGCAGAAAGGAGATGGCTGACCCCCTTAGAAGATTTTTCAGGAGGGAGTAGATAGAGGAAAGACCTTTGTTAGTTAAATGTACCAGGATCAAGATGAATTCCCAAACACCGGAGACCTGTTTGGACAAAGGCAGGCGGGAGAATTATCCTATCACCTGGCAAGATGCATCAGGAGGAATTTCATACATACTGAAGCAACAGGATGAAGCAACTGACCACCAAAATGATGGAGATTGTTGTGTGCTTTGGAGACGCCTAGACTTTCATTGCCAAATTTTCTCAGATGTGAGAGTTTTGTTGTTTTTGAATTCAAAGAATTTTAGGGAACAGTCAAAATACAAGGTATAAAGAAAAAGAAAATGCTAGTAAGAACTATAAACAGACAGGCGGATGGATATAACCAGGATAACTTACAATGAAAGAGGAATCAAAGATTGTGATGCGAACTCAAGAAGTAAGTTGTGTACTCGCTTTGCATCATTTATGTTACTAGGTAATGTAGTGTGAATGTAATCTTAATAAAAGATTTTAAAAAGCTAACGTTAGATGCATCTCAAGTTTTGATCAATGCGTTGTCAAATTTTAATCTTCTTCTATAGTATGTAATTACAATATGGCCCAAGATCATGTCTGATAATATGAATTTAAATGCATAAAGATTTATTCTTGTCCTAAAACCCATTTACTTTATTCCCCCTCCTTTTTTTTTTTTTTTTTTTTTGGTCTTTTTGTAATATTATCTTTTTTTTTTTTTTTCGGTGCTGGGGACCGAACCCAGGGCCTCACACTTGCTAGGCAAGTGCTCTACCACTGAGCTAAATCCCCAACCCCAAACCCATTTATTTTAATGTTTCCCTGAGTTCCAGAAAAAGATAGTGAGAACCCCGTGGCCTAAACATTTTCAAACTCGACACCTGTCATCCACACTTGGGCTCTGCCGCAGACCAGAGTCGCGGCCTCGAGACCAGGGCTCCCCAGGACCGACCGGGTGGAGAACAGAACACACACAGCTCCCTCTCGTCCGAGTGTATCCTGAACCCGTTTATTGAAACTTTCGTGACATCTTTTATACAGAAAATTTTGGGGTAAAGAATGTTGCATATACAATAGATAATCAGCAAAATCACCTTCAGGGTGGACCCTTTTTTCAAGAACCTAACCCATTGCTTCAGGGCAAAGGCACTTAACAGAAACATTCTCTCAGTATTTCCAAACTTATCTAATCTATAATGCTTCACCAGATAGCTATGGGGCTGAGCCCACATTTTAACTTTTTTAAAATACGCAGAGGCAGAATGATCTTTTGATTTTAGCAAGGAACATATATTACAATTAACTATAGGAGTCCCCAACACCCCAGCATGAGCTTTTGCTGTTGTCCTCTCCAGCTTGATACTCTTGGTCAGGCAGGTCGACATAGGCACCAGGCATGGCAGCAGGTTCTAACTTGGGAAAATGTATGCAGCTCATGTAGTGTCTACTATCCAAGCTTAAACCACATCTCTAAGGGGGGCCTTGACTTGGATACTCAAGGCCCATAAGCTATAGCTGGTTCTGTCGATGGAGCACTGAGGTATGCATTGAAGAAAACATTTAAGCAATATAATTATTAAAAGAATAACTTTTATAATAGCATCCTTCTATTCCTTTAATAGTAAGGTTGCTTATGTCTTCCTTTGAGGAAGTCCAGAAGCGTATTGCCATCAGTTAGATGACCCATCTGTGAACCATGCATACTCCAAACCTGGGGTCCAGTCAGGCCCCATATGCCAAGGGTGTCTCTTTCGGGGCAGAGGCGATCATTGGTGGGAGTGCACTCGAATGGTCCATCTCTGTAATTTCTCATAAGAGTGCTGTTTGGGGTAGGAAAGACACGGCCCCCTTTGCTTCTGACATGGATTCTCCCAGTTTGGATTGCAAATACCATCTCCAGGGGTAGTCTTGGCATCTAGACTTTCTGGCATGATGGTCTCTTCCTTGGCCTTCAGCCAGGGTAAGAGAGTATCACAGTTTCTTTTAAGGTTCTAGTGGACTGATAGCATAGTCTTATACTTCTGGAATTTCTGAGTTAGTACGTTTGTGGGAATTTTACCCACCTATGTTTTAAGACTCTAGAAGTTATTCTCTAATTTCCTTAAAATCAGTGCACACATTCTGGCTAACAAGTCTACTTATTGTAAATGACTAGACATGAAATTTCTATTTAGTATTTGACTAAAACTTAAAAAGCAGGCTTCTTCTCTAGAACAGAGAGCAGGAAGCTAGTTCCAAAAAAAACTCTAAGAGCAAGTAAAGGGCACTCCTAATTCCCAGAAGAATTCGTCCTGCCAGAGGCAAAACTTGAATCCTGCCTGAGGCAAAACCCGAATTATCTAGGAGAGAGTGTCCAGCCCTTGTTCATGGGCGTTACTGTGACCTTCCTCAGGGGACAGGCTTTAGGCCTGAGCTGGGAAGAAACACCAAGACCTGACAATTCCCACATTTTTCCTTATTTCTCTTAAATAAAGCCATGTCCTTATCCCAAAACATGTTACTTTGAATCCATCTTTTCCAAACTGAGACATATTCTACCAGATTAGTTGGATAGGGACGCGGCAGGGCTCTAGATACAGTTACTTCATGACCTTGTTCTCTAATGATGAAGAAAACCAGTGAGTCAATACCAAAGTCCCAACTAAGGAAAGAATAGAGCAGAACTAGTGGAGAGATAGATATGAATGTAGAGGTAGAAGAAAAGAAGGGATGCCAAATGGAGAGTGAAATTCGAAAATGATGGTGGCACTGGAGAGATGGTTTTGGGGTAAAATACAGTTGCATAATTGTGAGAATCTGAGTTTAAATCTCCAAAACCCACCTCAAGTTAGGTATAATTGTGTGCATCAGTAATCCTGTGGTAAGGTGCGAAGTGAAGACAGAAAGTCCCCAGAAACTCAAAGGCCAATTAGACTGATATACACAGAGATGACAACTAAAGAGAGATTCTGTTTCAAATAAAGTAGTGGGCAAAGACCAATGCCCATGGTGCTTTGATCTCTAGCATGCATTTAACTACACCACACACACACACACACACACACACACACACTGTGATGGTGAACCAGTAGACCAGATGCTTAAGAGAGAACTCAAACAATTGCAGATTTGGTTTGGTGATAAAACCAGTGAGTTGTGAAGAATGAAAGGAGAGAAGACAGAGAATAGTAGGTTAAAGAAAACAGCCATGAGTTGAGACTTGTGGGTGAGGTTTTAATAATAGAGATGCTCACTATTATTTATCAAGGAGGTTACTATGTGCCTAATAGTCCACTAAACACTGGCTTGCATAATCTCCCCACAGAGACCCTTTCAAATAGGTGTATTATTATTTTCTCATTTTACACATGTACAAATTACAACACAGACTGGACAGTAATTTACATGAGCTAATTTGCTGCATTATGTAGCTAGAACTGATAATGTGTAGATTCAGACTTAGATCTTTTTCAGCTCCTTACTAGGTTTCTTTGCCTTTTGAAAGAGGTTTATCTGAATGAATATAAAAAATAATTTTATCTTTATTTCATGAGGAGAATGTGGGTAGAGGGAATTTCTGTTAAGACACGGAGGATAGGAAGACACGCATGAACAGATGGGGTAGAGGCTGAAGATACAAAAAAATGAGTACTGGTTGGTGGCATAAAATTTCTTAAGGAACAGAAAGGGCTGTGATTTCAAACAGCTGGGCAAACTAATGTGCAAAATAAGAAGAGGAAGGTAACAAGTACTGGACTTGTTGATTAGGACTTAATTTTATTTGAAATAGCTTTAGAACTCAGATTCCACAGAGGAAGTCAGTTGTTAACAAGCACTTAGTTTTTCTCATGAGCAATGCAGCCTGTCAAGTAGAGTCAACAGCAATGTGTTCTTGTCATTTGTAATTATTTTATAGAAACTGATTAAATAGAAAAACACTTTATCTATGTCTGTTATTCAAGACATTTATAGTGCTCTTTTTCTTTGAGGAATTAGTCATCTCTGAATAGTTAGGTAAGATAAATTGGAGTTCATTTGTGGTATGTGTACATGTTTACATATGTGTAGGTGAATATGTGTATAGGTGCTTGCCAACTCAACTAGTCTAGCTAGCTATTTTTTTTCTAATAAATATGGAATGCTTCGCAAATTTTCGTGTCATCCTTGCACAGGGTCCATGCTAATCTTCTCTGTATCGTTCCAATTTTAATATATGTGCTGCCTGAGGGAGCACTAGCTAGTCACTTTTTGACTGCCATGATTAGAGGTGGGCTGCCATGCCTGTCCAGAATTTATGTGATATTGAGGATCTCAACTTAGTTCTTACAATTGTAAGCACTTTACCTGCTGAACTATCTACCTAGACTCATAGTGGAACTCTTGATTTAAGGTCTCGACTTGAGCTAGCTTAGGTAAAAAGGGACACAGAGCCAAAAAGGACTGAGAGTACTCTGTCTTAGAGAAAATGGAAAGACAAATAATAAAAACCTACTACTTATGTATAGTTACTTCTGCAGATGGGGAACGTAAGGAATGGAGAGATTATAAAATTGACTCCCAGGCTATGTGTCAGAATAGATCACAGGCAGGGATCCTTCTATCAGCTTCAGGTTGAATTGCCCCAGGTGCTGATTGGATTTGGTTTCAGGTGTAATGATTGCTAGTTTCCAGTTTTGCTTCTTTGTAAATAGATAGAAATGTATGATTGCAGGTTCCTATTTGTGATTATATTCATGGGACGACCTCTGGGTATATGAAAGTATGTATTTAAGATTTAATCCCCCCTTCACATAAAGTAGCAGGGAAGTACTCATCACAAGTTTACCTTGGACCAGCAAGCCTCTGCTTGCTACAGGCCTGTCTGCGTCAGGATTATTCATGGTGATCTCAGTGACGACCCCACCTACAGAGTCATAACAAGTGAGCTGAAGCGAAGGAAAGTGCTGACACAAACCCACGCATATCATTTCATCTTTCATGCCTGACTTAAAGGGAGGACTTGCTTGGTCGCTAGCCCCAAGGGAGAACATGGGCATGTGGAGACTTCCTGCCTTCAATGAGTATCTCTCTGCTAGAAATGTTTTAAAGGCCAGATTTGGTGGCTGATACCTACCTGGGGCAGAAGGATTGCTGTTGAGTTCGGGGACAGCTCGAGCTGCAGCATGAATTTCAGGCCATCCTGAGCTACAAAGTGAGAAAACAAGCAAACAAAGACAAAAAAAAACACAAACCAAAACAAAACAAAAAACAAAAACCCTGAAACAAACCAGGATATTAGAATAAGTCACACAACTAGAGCATGTTTTTATCTTCATTAATGGAATTTGAAAAAGTAATTACTATATGCTTAGAAGTAAAGCAGAGTATAGAGAGGAGTCTTGCAATGAATAGATATGAATGGAAAAAAATACACACAAAGAAAAAGAAATGTCTCATTTTCCATATTGAGATCTTAGCCTAAGATGCTGAAAAGATTTATTGTTGAGAAAGTCACATAAAAGAGAACTTGCTGTTACTCTCCAAATTATAAGGTACAACACACCAAGCATGTTTCTCCACTGGTAGAACTGCTTTTAAGGCTAAAACTTGTCTTTGCAGATATTTTTCAAGCGTCCTTTGTTCTCTTTCTCTCCACACATTCAGATCCAGCTGAGCTCCACTGAATGCCTGCCTCGTGTTGGTCCCTTTGCTGGATGCTGCTATCCATTCCCATTTCGACTCCACCAAGGTTTCGCTAGTCTCATTTCACAGACTTAAAGTAAGTAAGTGTTTTACCTAGGATCATAGAAGAGGTGAGAAGCGAGCAAGGATTCTGGAAAATCTGGTGTTTCCCTTTTCCAGATTCTGTGGTTGGTGGTGCTTCCATTGACCCTGCCCTCCAGTCCTTAGTCAAAAGCAGCACTGGCACTTAGATTGTGCAAGATCCTGGGGATGAGGGTGGAGAGCAAAGTCTTCTTCCACTGTTTTGGTTTTATGAATGGAAAAATTATATACTGTGTCTCAAACAAATAGATGATAAAGAATCTGTAACTTAAATGGTTGGGAAGTATAACGTAAACCATCTGTTTTTCTGATTTTGATACATGTTGCCTGTGTATTTTTTTTTTTGTAGTGTAACTTGACTGCATTTTGCAGAAAAACATGAAAGAGCAGCTCACTGCTCATAGAATTTTATTTACTCACCCAAACCTCTATATAGCATGTGTTTGAAAGCAGGTGTATCTTGGCAGAAGCATTCACACTGGTGATGTCTGAGCGTCATGGAGCCATGTGGGACCTGAAGATAAGTGTCCCCCTGCACAGCTGGTCCTAATCAACAGCGACTTGCTAACCATGTATGAAATAGCCTTTTGGCAAACAAAAAAGGTTCTTGGAGAAAACGGGTTTGTGTAACCCAAAATTAAAATAGAAATTCCAAGTGAATTATTAAAGAGGGAAAAAAATCCATTTTACCTAATTTGCCTACATTCCCTGATAACAAAACTAATTTAGTTTTTGTGTATTCCCTTCCTGGGAACATTTCTCAGGGCTCTTCTGGTGTATGATGGTGTGTGAGAGAGTTGGGGTGCTGGTGTCTGAAGCAGCCTGTAAGGCTAGGGCAGTCAATGACACAATGGTATGGTGTCATACTTCCATGTCTCAGCTCCCGGATGATGCTTGGATATCTGCTGAGGAAGAAACACCTCTCTCTAGCACTGTTCTCCACAGTCATTTCTGGTGCAAAGGGAAGACCAAAGCATCTGTTTCCTGATTGAACATTTTCAGTTTCTTACTCAGCTGTTGAAACAGGAAAGCTTTGGGCTAGGTAGGCCTTATTTCCTATGGTGTGTTATTTATGTACTTTTTTTTTTTTTTTTGTCAGCAAGTTACTCCTGTTTAACAGTTTAACCTCAAGCTTTTATGTTTCAAATAAATCCCTCTTTAAAAAAGAGAGAGACAGAGAGAATAAAAGGTCACCCAAGACTGGACCTCAATTGCTGCCTGTTAAGTCATTGAAGATGGAAAAACATGTAGTGTTTCCCTCTATCAAACACCAATTCTTCAAAGGCTATTTTTTTTAAATTTCTTTTTCTTTTTGCTTTTTTTTCCATTTTCTTGTGTACGCTGCCAAGGGGGTGGATCAGGACAGTCCCTGTGAGGTGGAGCAGAGTCCGCCCCTGGCAGACCCCCCAACACTTCTCTGGGTTCTTGTTGCAGGAGCTAAATAACCTGTGGAGTTCTCCACACCAACTCCTTCTCTTCAGTCAGACCCACTTCCACAGGTCCCCTAACCTGTGCCTGCAGCCCCTACCCTTGCCCATGTCCAGAGGGGCCAGTCCCTACCAAGCAGACACAAACCCTAGTATCGACACACCAACTGTTCTGGTCTACCCTGTTGTGGTCACTGTCATGGCGCGCATTAAGCATTACATTTTCAGCCACCACTGACCTCCCTAGCCTGTGGGCCAAAGTGACAGGAAACCCGTTTTCACATGTGGGTGTGTGCAGGCGCATGTGTGCAGATGCATGAGGAGATAGAGGTGATTCTGGGAATTGTGCTCAATTGCTTTTGTCTTATTCTTTGGAGATAGGGTCTCTGATGAAACCTAGAGCTTGCTTTAGGACTAGTCTGGCTAGTGGACTTGCCCTGGAGAGTCCCACGTTGTCCCTTGCAGGGTTGGATTCACAGCAGGCCACCACACCCACCTGGCATTTTATTTGCTAGCACAACCAGAGCTTTATCCTGTGAGCCATCTCTCTGGAACCAACAAACACATAAGATAACTGAGAAATGGCTTCAGGGTTCTCTGATAAATCCAAAGCTAGATACTGGCCCATTTCCCCTTAGTGCACTCCCTCTTCTCCTTCCATTCTCCCAACTCATTTGTCTTTCTCCCTATCATCCTCTTCCCCTCACTCCCTCTAATCCTTTTCTCTCCACAGATTTCTTTTTTTTTTATTTTTTTTATTTTGTTTTTTTAACGTGGGACCTGGGATCCGAACTCAGAACCTTCTGCTTGTGAGACAGAGTCACAACCCCTGAGCCATCTCTCCAGCCCTCTCCACAGATTTCTAATGTAAGAACGTTAAGATTATAGAAAAGATGTCAAAGTATTCTGGCTTCAGAAGGGGGCTCCCCTGGATTTCTGGTTCTCTGGTAATTTATGTGTTCTGCAAGATGCAGCTGTTCCTCTGACAGACAAGCTAATTCATCTCCAGCACAGTGATCATCTGTCAATCTTCAGGAGGTGACCTTGAGAGTACCTGACCAGATTAAAGCTGAGACTCTGGTTGGCTCCTGGAGTGTCACGCTAGGACAAAGAGAGTTGCAGCATTTTTTGGGATGGGGACATGGGGAGAAGAGAACAGGATTTACAAGGTATTTGAGATGACTAGAGTAGAGGACTAGCCTTGATACCAGAAGCCCTGGGTTTGAATCCTAGCACTGTATTAAATTGGGGTGGTGGCACACAGGTCTGTCTCTTCAGACAGTCCAGAGGCTGAAGCAAGGGGATCAGCAGCAGTTCAAGACCTTGTCGAACTGTTGCAGGCTTCTTGTGTTTGGGAGTCGAAGATGGAAACCAGAACACGTGTAGAGGATTAAGGTAGAGTTTATTAGAGGAAAGAAAGGCTGGAACTCATGGACTGCAGACGTGGGTACCATGAGGGCTAGAACTCAAGGACTCTAGGCCTGGAATCCATGAGAAGCAAGTAGCTGGAAAAGAACGCATGGCACTCCTGAGTGCCATGAAGGGCTGGGGCACCAAAGATGGCTGCCAGGGTCAGGCATATTTGTACACCTAGGCAAGCCAGAGAAACTGGCTTTTTCTCATTGGTTAATTCCCATTGAGGTCCAACCTAGTTGCTTTTGGGCCCACTGTGGGACTAGAGATCAAGTTGTCTGTTGGATATGGAGAGCTCAACTCCATAATCCTTTTGTAGGGAAGTTGGTTATATTATTTCTGGGAGGTGTTCCTTTGGGGTAATCCCGCATTGGCGGAAAACCTTCAGGAATTCCAAAGACCTTCAAAGACTTTAGAGACCCATCCCAGCAAAACTGTTCTAATCCTGCCTTAAAACCACACCAACTGTTCTTTAGCCTCATCTCCCACCATCTTCTGATACATCTGTAGTTTTCAAAATTATTTTTTCTTATTTATTCATTTATTTATTTATTCATGGAATTCTGGAATTGCTCTTTTATCCTGGAGAAGTCCATTTTTACTGGTTATCCATGATTTTATTTGGCTTTCATCCTGCAACTGTTACTTGGTGCCAGAAACTTAATAAGACCTTTTCAAACTTCAACTCAGCATTTAGAAGAGATGAAACAGAGAGGAAAGAGAAAGAGAGAGAGAAAGAGAGAAAGCAGAAGATCAGGAGTTCAAGGCCTTCATTCTAACTGTTTCTTGGGGGGAGGAGGAAGAGAGAGACTAACACTCAAAATGCCAAAATGGCCACAGTGTTGGCCAGTTTTAAATTACTGTAACAAAATACCCCCAAAAAAGTGTGGGTGTGTAGAAAAGGGTACTATGTGTACCCATTGAGGCCCAAGGGTAACTTTAGGAATCATACTGGATCGCTTCTATCTCCTTATTGCTTAGCTCTGGGATTTCCCTGGCTCTATCCTCCAAGGTCAGAAGTAAAGGCCGCCACCATTTTTGCTTAGCATTTTTACATGAGATCTGGGATCAGAACTCAGGTCTTTCTGCTTGCAGGTTTAATCCCTGAGCCATCTCTTCAGGACTTCAAAATCATTTCTTAAGGTAAATTGATTTTATTTCTTCTCATTTAGTAAGTGGAGTTTAGCCTCTGCTTCTTGGTTTGTGGGCCCTTTTCTGGCAAGACAGGTACACATGTGCTCTTTCAGGCAGACACACCTAGCCATTAAGATACAATCTCTGGCCTACCTCTTTCTTTCCCTTCCTTGAATATCTCTGCTTCCCCTACTCCCTCCCTTTCTCCTCAGAACTTTTGTGACACACTGCACTTGACAAGAGTTAATCACCATAGTGAAAATACCTGGATTGAAACAGGGTGCTGTGCATCAAATTTCTCAGGCTTTGAAAAAGTATCCTGTGTGTTTATGTCTTGTTGAAGAAGCAGAGGCAGATGACCAGCATGGCTGGAAAAGTCGAGAGAAGAGGTGACCAATTAAGGG
Organism: Typhlomys cinereus; assembly: GCA_023101885.1. NCBI lineage: Eukaryota > Metazoa > Chordata > Mammalia > Rodentia > Platacanthomyidae > Typhlomys > Typhlomys cinereus. The sequence goes on along the minus strand of JALPQD010000025.1, from coordinate 7,849,302 downwards.
AGAATAACTAGAGAGAAGTGATGTCAATGAAATGCTGCTTTCTGGAATTGCTCATTTATTCTGGAGAAGTCTATTTTTACTGGTTATCCATGATTCTATTTGGCTTTCATCCTGCAACTGTTACTTGGTGCCAGAAACTTAATAAGACCTTTTCAAACTTCAACTCAGCATTTAGAAGAGATGAAACAGAGAGGAGAGAGAAAGAGAGAGAGAAAGAGAGAAAGCAGAAGATCAGGAGTTCAAGGCCTTCATTCTAACTGTTTCTTGGGGGGAGGGGGAAGAGAGAGACTAACACTCAAAATGCCAAAATGGCCACAGTGTTGGCCAGTTTTAAATTACTGTAACAAAATACCCAAGAAAATCAACTGAAAAAGAAGAAAGGTATATTTTGGCTTATAGTTTCAGAGATTTCAGTAGGTGGTGGTTAGAACAAGCTACTTTTTAGTCTGGGTAGAATATTGAGGCAGGGAATTCACTATGGGGCAAGCTGTTCAACACATGACAATTGGGAAGCAAAAAGGTAAGGAAGAGTCGAGCCCAAGGTTTTAATGCCCTTTTGAAGGCAGACACCCAGTATCCTAAGACCTCCCACTCTGCCCCACTTCTTAAAAGCTTCCATTGTTTTCCGGTAAGCATTAACTCTAGGACCAAATACGTGGATCTTGAGGCACACCGGATCCAACGCGAGCAGCCCCTTGTATGCAGCCTCGTAAGTGATTATTACCTATGTCTCTATTTACGTACTTTCGCCCAAATAAAAATCGTCATAGTTTATATTCTTTCTCTTTCTCCTCTCTATCCTCTTCCTGAAAGTTCCAACTTGTTGATGTTAAAACATTTTCATTCTGCAGTCTGCAGTCTCCAGTACACAGAAGTCTACCAACATCGACCGAACCCCAAGTGTAACCATCTCCTGCATAGTCTTTATTTTCTTGTCATGTGCACACAGCTATCCCTGTGTTCTCAGTATGGTGATGACACACCCTGTCAGTGGAATGTGAATTTGAAAAAGCCATTTTTTTTTTTTTAACGTGGGACCTGGGATCCGAACTCAGAACCTTCTGCTTGTGAGACAGAGTCACAACCCCTGAGCCATCTCTCCAGCCCCTTGAAAAAGCCATTTTGAACACCCACTTGTTCTTTTTTTTTTTTTTTTTTTTGATGATTAAGGCAACGTTTATTTTTTTTCTTTTTTTTTTTAATACATTTTTTATCATTATTTCAGCTCATACAAACTTAATGGGTACACCAGTTCCCTCCCTCCCTCCTCCTCCCCCGTACCCCCTGCTCCTCTTCCCCACCCCCCTCCCTTCCCATCCCCCAGTGCCTTCCGCCCCAATTCCCAGAGAGTCCTTTCTTGTGCATGCCTGATTTTCCTCTGGGCCCTCCTCTCCGATGACGTACAAGGATCCAGTGGCCTTTCCCTAAACACTTTCCCGTGTTCCCCTTAGGTATAGGAACACTGCTGTGGCTGCCAATCCCTTGTCTCCAAACATCTTGGTGCCTTTAGCAGATGCTGGACTTTGTGGGATCAATAGTGTGTTGGACAATGCGCAGGGCATGTAAAGTCCAATTATGATTGCTTCAGCCCTAACTTGTATGGAGTATCTTACATATCATTGCTCCTCCCATCCTTTTGCTCTTACACTCTTACCGCCCCCTCTTCCACAAAGTTCCCTGAGCTTCAGGATGGGGAGAGATTAAGCTGGCCTAGTTCTAGGTGGTTGATATAGAGTCTCTGAAGTTCTGAATTGTGGTTTGTTGGTTTTCTTTTGCAGTTTTGCTGCTCCTGCAATGCCCTTCACTCCATCCTGGTGGGCATTGTATGTTACCCCCTGGCCAGAGATAAAAAGCTGTTAAACTAGAGTCTTGTGATAAAAGCACATTCAAAGGTAGATGTAATAAAAGTGGGAAACCACAGTGAGGGAGGGGTCTATCACTCATTTGCACAATGGTTACTTTTTATCTGCCAGACTAGATGCCCTCCTCTTCTGGTGAGATCATACCCCCTCAGTAGTAAATGATCAGGAACAAAAGTCTGTGAACTTAATCATATGTCTCATTACTTATTTGAGTCCTTGATGGAGGCCTATTTTCTCTGCTGTAACATGGTCCCTTCTCTCCTTGTTTCTGGTGTGGCCCTCCTACCCCATCCCTCCTGTTCATAATCCTTGCAATTACTGTCTCTAGGTGGGCTGGGTGGGTTTGGTACTAGGAGCCACCTATTAGAGAGTACATACGGCGCTTAATTTTCTGGGTCTGGGACACTTCACTTAATATAATTATTTCTAATGACATCCATTTCCTGGCAAATTCCAGTAATTCATCATTTTTGATGGCTGAGTAGTACTCCATTGTATAGATGTACCACAGTTTCCTTATCCACTCGTCAACTGTTGCACATTTGGGTTGATTCCATGACTTTGCTATTGTAAACAGTGCTGCTATGAACATGGTCGTGCTTATGCTATCGAGGTGAACCTCTGCTGTATAGGGGGTTATTCCCAAAAGTGGAATAGCAGGGTCATATGGCATTTCAATCTTTAATTTCTTTAAGAATCTCCAGACGGCTCACCAGAGTGGCTGTATGAGCCTGCATTCCCACCAGCCATGTAGGAGAGTTCCCCTCTCTCCACATCCTCTCCAGCATTTGTTGTTTGTATTGTGGATTTTTGCCATCCTGACCGGGGTGAGATGATATCTCAGGGAAGTTTTGATTTGCATTTCCCTGATGGCTAAGGAAGTGGAGCATTTTTTAAGATATTTGTTAGACATTTTAATTTCATCCCTGGTAAAGTTTCTTTTAAGTTCCAGGGCCCATTTTTTAATTGGGCCATTGGTTTCCTTGGTGTTTAGTTTTCTAAGTTCTTTGTGCACTCTGGACAGCAGAGTTCTATCAGATGTGTGGTTAGTGAAGATTTTCTCCCATTCTGTGGGTTGCCTTTGAGCTCGTGTTACAATCTCTTTATCTGAACAGAAGCTCTTTAATTTCACAAGATCCCAACTGTTGAGAGTTGGTAGCAGTGACTGTGCCATTGGATGTCTGTTTAGGAACTGTTGGCCTAGCCCAATCAGCTCGAGGGAGTTCCCTATCCTTTCAACTATGGTTTTTATAGTCTCTGGTCTTATATCAAGGTCCTTGATCCATTTGGAATTAAGTCTTGTACATGGTGACAAGTACGGGTCCAGCTTTAATCTTCTGCATGTGGAGATCCAGTTTTGCCAGCACCATTTGTTGAAGATGCTGTTCTTTTTCCATTGGATTTTTTGGGCCCCTTTGTCAAAGACCAAATGGCTGTAATTTTGTGGGCTTATATCTGGGTCTTCAATCCTTATCCATTGATCTGTGTGTCTATTTTGGAGCCAGTACCAGGCTGTCTTTATAACTATGGATTTGTAGTATAGACTTAGGTTTGGTATGGTAATACCTCCAGCAGTGTTTTTGTTACTCAGGATTGTCTTTGCTATCCTGAGTCTTTTGTGCCTCCATATGAACTTTGAGATTGTTTGGTCAACTTCTTTGAAGAATTGCTTTGGGATTTTGATTGGTATAGCATTGAATCTGTATATTGCCTTTGGTAGGATGGTCATTTTTATGATGTTGATTCTGCCAATTCAGGAACAAGGGAGGTCTTTCCACCTTCTGGTGTCTTCTGCTATTTCTTTCTTGAGGGTTTTAAAGTTTTCGTTGTAAAGGTCTTTTACCTCCTTAGTTAGGTTTATACCAAGGTATTTCATTTTTTTAGGGGCTATAGTAAATGAGATTGCTTCTCTCAAGGCTTTTTCACTTCTTTCATTTTGGGCATATAGGAAGGCCTCTGATTTTTGCACATTTATTTTGTATCCTGCCACCCTGCTGAACTTCTCAATTAGTTCCAGAAGCTTCCTGGTGGAGTTTTTGGGATCACTCAGGTATAAGATCATGTCATCTGCAAATAGGGATAGTTTGACTTCTTCCTTGCCGATTTGAATCCCTCTTATGTCCCTTTCTTGTTTTATGGCTTCAGCTAAGACTTCAAGTACAATATTGAATAGAAGTAGTGAGAGTGGACAGCCTTGTCTAGTTTCTGATCGAAGTGGGAATGCTTCCAATTGTTCCCCATTGAGCATAATCCTTGCTGTGGGCTTGTTGTATACAGCTTTTATTATATTGATAAAGGTTCCTTCCATTCCTACTGTCTCTAGCGTTTTGATCATAAAAGGTTGTTGGATCTTGTCAAAAGCTTTTTCTGCATCTATCGAGAGTATCATGTGGTCTTGGACTTTGGACTGGTTTACATGATGAATTACATTTATTGATTTGCGTATGTTGAACCAACCTTGTTTGCCAGGGATAAAGCCTACTTGGTCCCCATGAATGATCTTTTTTAATATGTTTTTGAATCTGATTCGCTAAGACTTTGTTGAGAATCTTTGTGTCTGTGTTCATCAGAGAAATCGGCCTATAGTTTTCTTTTTTAAGTGAATCTTTATTAGGTTTTGGGATTAAGACGACATTAGCTTCATAGAAGGAATTTGGTAGTGTTCCTTCCTTTGCTATTTGATGGAACAGTTTAAGGAGTATTGGTGTTATTAACTCCTTAAATGTCTGGTAGAACTCTGTGCTTTATCCATCTGGTCCAGGACATTTTTTGGTGGGAAGATTTGAGATTACTTCTTCAATTTCCTTATATGTTATAGGACTGTTTAAATAATTCACAACTTCCTGATTCAATTTAGGTAAGTTGTGTTTACTTAGAAATTCATCCATCTCTTTTGTGTTGTCAAACTTCACAGAATATAAGTTTTTGAAATATGATGTTATAATTCTCTGGATTTCTTGGGTATCAGTAGTGATAACTCCATATTCATTTCTGATTTTGTTAATTTGGGTTTTCTCTCTCCTGCTTTTGGTTAATTTAGCTAGGGGTGTATCAATCTTATTGATTTTTTCAAAGAATCAGCTTTTTGACTGGTCGATTTTTTCTATCGTTTTCTTAATCTCGATTTCAGATATTTCTCCCCTTAGTTTGCTAATCTCCTCTCTTCTACTGCTTTTGGGATCAGATTGCTCTAGTTTCTCTAAAGCTTTAAGCTGCATTGTTAAGTTGTTTATTTCTGATATTTCCATTTTTTTGATGTAGGCATTAAGAGCTATGAACTTACCTCTTAGAACAGCTTTCATTGTGTCCCAGAGATTTTGGTAAATTGTATTTTCATTATCGTTCACTTTCAGGAAATCTTGAATTTCCTTTTTAATTTCTTCCTGAATCCAGTTCTCATTCAGCATCATATTGTTAAGTTTCCAGGAGTTAGTGTATTTTCTCGTTTGTTGTGTTGTGGATGTCCAGCTTTAGGCCATGGTGGTCTGACAGGGCACAGGTTAGAATTTCAACTTTTTTGTACATGTGTAGATTCGTTTTGTGGCCCAGTATGTGATCTATTTTGGAGAAAGTTCCGTGTGCTGCTGAGAAAAATGTGTATTCTTTGGTACGTGGGTGAAAAGTTCGATAGAGATCTGTAAGGTCCATTTCTTTAAGGGTTTGATTAAGGTCCAACGTGTCTCTATCAAGCTTTTGACCCGTTGATCTATCCCATGTTGAGAGGGCGGTGTTGAAGTCCCCAAGAATTATCATTTGGGGGTTGATTTCTTGCTTTAGACGCTATAGAGTTTTCTTAATGAATGTGGAGGGGCCCGTATTGGGTGCATATTCAGTATTGTGAAGTCTTCCTGGTGAATTGTACCTGTGACTAAAATGTAGTATCCATCCGTGTCTCTTATAATTTTCTTTGGTTTGAAGTCCACTTTGTCTGATATCATAATGCCTACCCCTGCCTGTTTTCTGCTTCCATTAGCTTGTAGAATTGTTGACCAGCCTTTTATTTTTAGAGCGTGCCTATCTTTTGTGGTGAGATGGGTTTCCTGCAGGCAGCAGAGTGATGGATTGTGATTTTTAATCCAAGTTTGTAATCTGTGTCTCTTGATCAGTGCGTTAATTCCATTAACGTTTAGTGTTATAATGGTGAAACTATTGTTGATTCCAGACATTTATTATGTTTAGTAGTTTTTATAAGTATATTGCTCTGCTTTTAATGGTGTTATACTTGCCTTCTGCTCTCCTGGATATGCCTGTTTTTTTCTTCACGCTTGAGTATCATTTCTAGCATTTTTTGAAGGTCTGGTTTGGTGGACATGTATCCCTTCAAGTTGTCTTTGTGCTGGAAGATTTTTCTTTCTCCCTTGATCATGACTGATAGTTTTGCAGGGTAAATCAGCCTAGGTTGACATTTTTGCTCATTCGATACTTGAAGTATGTCTCTCCAAGTTCTTCTTGCTTTTACTGTTTCGACTGAGAAGTCATTTGTTATTTTAATAGGTTTACCTTTAAAAGTGACTTGTTTTTTCTCCCTTGAAGCTCTCAGCACCAGTTCTTTATCTTGAATGTGGAGTGTTTTGACTATTATTTGGCGAGCTTCTGTTTTGGTCATATCTGTTTGGGGTGCAGAATGCCTCTTGTATATAGATGGGCCTCTCTCTTTTTAGATGAGGAAAGTTTTCCTTGATTATCGCTTGAAAAATTTCCTCAGGGGTGGTATTTTGAGATTCTTGCTCTGGTATTCCATGAATACGCATGTTAGGCTTCTCCAGGTTGTCCCATATCTCCTGAATATTTCTCTCAAGTATCTTTTTGGCTTTAACAATCTCTTCCATTGAGCTGGTTAATACTCCCACTTTATCTTCAAGATCTGAAATTGTTTTCTGCTTCCTTAGTTCTGCTGATAAGACTCTCTGTGGAGTTTCGGGTTGAAGATAACTTGTCTTTTAGCTCAGTTTTAAACTCTGCTTGAGTCTGCTTTAACTGCTCTATGCCAGTTTTTGATTTTTGCACTGTTTTTCTCAACTCCTCCATGTGTCTGTTGTGTTTCTCCTCAAAGCGATTGATTCGATTATTTAATTCCTCCCTGATTTCCTCTTTCATAGTATCGAACATGGTAATGATCATATTTTGAAGGTCGTTATCCTGGGTCAGGCTTTCTTGGCTATTTTCCATGGGTTTGTTCTGGTTGGAGTCTAACATTATGGGATTAATTCCTTCAGTGGGAGATTTGTTTACTTGAGTGTTGTGTCTCATGGATTTGCACTTAGACTTTGCATTGTCGGTTTAACTCTTAAGATCTTTTAATTTCTGTGTGTTTTTCACTAAACTGAATTATTTGGCCTGGGGCTCTGGGGGTGGGCGGGGACCGATCTTACCTGGGTCGAGGCGCAGTGAGGCCCGGCTGGACCGCGCGTGTGTGTCCAGTGTCCCGGGCAGAGGAGTGGAGGGGAAGCGGGGATGGGGCGTCTGCGGGGCGCTATTTAAACCCGGGCCACCCGAGGGCGGGGCCGGGCGCAGAGGGGGTGCCCTCTCCTCCTCCCAGGCCCTGTGCGCGCGGCTCCGGCTGGATGGCGGGGGGGGGGGGGGGGGGGGCTGGGTCCACTGGGGCGGCCTGGGGCTCTAGGGGCGCGCGGGGACCGATCTTACCTGGGTCGCGGCGCGGTAAGGCAAAGTTTATTACAGGAGTGAAAGAATAGAACTTATGGGCATCAATCCTCAAGGACCAAGAGAGCCCTGGAGAACTAACTCATGGACTTAAGGCATAGAATCTGTGAGAGGTGAGATTGACGTCAGATAGGAACTCATGGACTCCAGACGTGGCTTCCCATGAGGGGCAAGGGGCCCAATATCCACTTGTTCTGTACAGAAGGTTTGTCTGTGCTCATAGCAAAACTGCAAGTCTTTCAATATCTTTCCCAAACCTCATGGTATTCATATTATATGTATTTATGTCCATACACATATTGAAATTATAATTATTGATAACACGGTATATGAAGAGATGAAAGAACTTTGAAATAAACATTAAAAATATTAGAGATTAAACATTTATTCTTCCCTCTTTCATATCCTTTGTCTTTCTCCCTCCCTCTCTCCCTCCCTCCTTCTTCCCTCCCTCCTTCCTTCCCTCCCTCCTTCCTTCCCTCCCTCCTTCCTTCCTCCCTCCTTCCTTCCTCCTTCCTTCCTTCTTACCTTTTTCCCTCCCTCCATCCTTCCCTCCCTCCTTCCTTCCTTCTTACCTCCTTCCCTCCCTTCCTCCCTCCCTACCTCCTTCTTTCCCTCTCTCCCTCCCTCCTTCCTTCTTACCTTCTTCCCTCCCTTCTTCCTTCCATCCCTCCCTTCTTCTTTCCTTCCTTCCTTCTTCCCTTCCTTCCTTCCTACCTTGTTCCCTTCCTACCTTGTTCCCTTCCTTCCTTCTTTCCTCTTTTCCTTCCTCCCTTCTTTCTTCCGTTCTTTACCCCTTTCTTTCTTCTGTTTCTTCTTTTTTCTCAATATTCCTGTCTTTCAACAAATGTTTGTGACCTGTATATATTCAATGGTGTGGTACTTCGTGGACCACAGATGTTCAGGCTGAGAGTTTGTTCATGCTGCAGAGAAGGGCTTCTAGATGCCTTGGATTTGTTGCAGAACACTTTCCCAGTAGCGAAAGCTCCCAGGTTTTTATTATTGTTATTATTATTATTGCAATGGGTAAGTTTATAGCCCTCTGCCTGCTGTTTATTTTATTAACATTTTGACTAACACCAGAAATTTCTGCCAAGAGTCTCTGCCTCTCTGAAGTTTACATTGGAGGTTATATATTACAAACCCAGATATAAAATCATTGTGTGTGAAAGTGTGAAAACTCAAAACAAGGTCAACTGAAGGAAGCACGGAAAAAAAAAATCAGGAAAAAGAAGAAATGCGGGTATACATAGGGAGAGGATTTGAGAGATGAGCTTTTCTAAAGTCATTTATTTACCTTTACAAGTGAGAAATATGCATGGTTGTATTATACAGATAGAGTTTTCCAACATCATTATCATTAGGCTCTCGTTTTGTCAATATTTAAAATTTGATTAAGCACAGTAACTTTTATTTTATACCTTATTGTGTATCTATGAGAAGTGCAGGTGAACTAGAAAATGAGAATCTGACCCTAGAGTTTACCAGGTAGGAAGAGGGGGGTCCCAGAAATGACTTCATGGCATCTTTATTGTAATACAATGATCCATAAGTATATGGGGTCTATATCATGATGCATAATAAGAATTATCAATGTTATAATATATCAAGTATTATAATTATGAGAACGATATGATTAATGTTTTATTTTTTCCACAACAAAATGGGTCTATGAATTACCAGTGAGATGGTGACAGAACTTAGGTGTTAAATGAAATTAGAATAAAAATAATGTCTACCTGTTGCTTCATAGCCACACTTTTATACCACACTTTTAAGCCACACTTAAATACCATGTTTAATAAACATGTTTAAATAAAACAGAAATGTTTTATTTATTCTTATAAAAATAATGGCTTGAATTGCTGGGGAAGAATGTTTACAACAGTTTCCAAGTATGTCCAACATGAGGAATTGCTTCCTTGTGCCAGGGAAGTGGTCGCGCTGTGGGGTACACAGAATGCAGTACTTTACCATTCCCGTCTTCTCCATGGAGGACATACTAACAGCAGTATGAGCACATGATGATCCACGCCCTGGGAGTTTAAAAGTGGAGGGATAGCGATGGTTGCCTCTGTCAGAGGGGAAAGACCTTGTGGAAAAAGTGGCTTTTGAGCTGGCCAGCAAGCACTTCTTATAAAAAATGCTTTGTTATCACAGCCATAACCTTCTCTGGGAGCATTGCTTTTTACTCCTCATTAATTATTTGGTGATGTGAGATGATTAATGTTTAATGCTTTCCTATGGAACAGACTTTCCCAATGAGTTCAATTAAATGGCTTGAATCATTCACATGTAACTAAATGATGGGTGTATGGTGGAAGGAAATTCAAAGTTACACAATACTGGTGGACCTTAAATATCCTTTCGTAGGGATCTTTTCAAGACTTACAGATTGGCATACTTTAGTATCACGTAATCTCCCATGAAAAATGCTGAGAAGAAATTACTTGATCCATGTAACAATTTTCATAACTCAGCTCTCAAAATAGAATAATGACAGAATAATAAAGGTAAAGTAAGTTTTCCTTAATTACTAGGTAAATACTCAACCATTACAAAGATAGTTCTGAAACAGATATATTGGCAAGAGGTAAGAAAGAAAATTTAAGTCAAGGAACAATAATTATAGTAAAAATTTTTATTTTATTTCTGAGAGAAAGAGATACCTAAACTAGAAATAGCCCTTAGGAGAGCCCTTCATTTTTTTCATGTCACTACTTGTATCTCAAAAAAACTGTGTATGGGGAGATAGTAATAGTGATAGAAGAGGGATAAGAGCAAACAGAAAGCATATATACATGCATGAAGTTGTCAAGAAACAAACTTTAAAAAATGAAATTGCTTCCATGTAATTATGGAAAGCTCTTCTATAACAATAGCATTCAATGTTAAAGTATGGAATAATGTTTTCTTCACAAATTGCTTTATATAGCTTGTCTTTGCAACTGTAACATTATATTTAGTTGGAGACTGAATATCATATTGCTTCCCTTTAAAAAAATCTATTTATTTTTGTACATTCTATTCAGGTTTTGAAGTGTCATGACTGGATGAAAAATTGCAAAATCTATACATCACAGCTGAGGTTTTCCTTTGTTCCATGTATTCAGTGCAAAGGTATGCAATGAAGTGGGGAAAAAAACTTATTGAGGAATGACTTTTGCCACAAATTACAAGCACATTTAATAGGTTCTTGAATCCAAATATATATGCATATATAAGAATAAAAAAATTATAACAAGAAAACAGCTCTGTACTATATCACCCTGAGGGTTTATTGGGGAGTATGTTGGCGTGGGTAGGGGAGCATCTTTTCTGAGTGGTACACCCACTGATATACAGTCCACCAGCCAGCAAGTGTTAGTCACATGCCATTGCAGGCAGCCCTGAGGAAATCCAGTGGGCCATATACACAAAAAGACATGAACGTAGGAGGAAGACTAGTTGGGAAGATTTTTAATGGAAGAAAGGAGGAGGGTGGGATTGAGTAACATGTGAAAATGCTTAAATTCATTGTATATGTGTATGTAACTGTCAAAGAATAAAAATCAAACAATAAAAAGCCAAAAAGCAAAAAGTTCCCTATTTCTTTTTGATCAACTACTTTTCCTTAATATAGCCAATTATTCCGATATTCCATACTGATACTTGATACTTGTTCCATGTCTTAAATACCATGTTTGCTATTCTTTTTTAATGTTTCAAATTTACTTTCTTCAGTAGAAGTTGAGAATTTACTTTTTAATTTCTACCAACTGGTAACCTCAATGAAACATATGATCCTTCCTATTTCTCTACCTTCCTGATGAAGTCTATGATTTTGATGGGATTTCAGTGGAATTCATATTTCTATTACTATGTAATTGCTATTCACAGATTAATATGTTGTGCATAATTTTTGAGATTTTTTTCATTTCATGTATGTATGTGTATGTGTATGTGTATTGTCATATGTGGGTGAGTGTATGTGTGTGGAGGCCTGAAATTGATGTTGGGAATCATCCTGGATTGCTCTTCCACCTTATGCACTGAGGCAGGTCTCTCAATCAATCCTAGAACACACCCATATGTCTAGTTTCACTAACACATTTGCTCTGCCCTGTGAGGCAAGACATCACATGCACTGGGAATTTTTACCTAAGTTCTGAGAATCCAGCCTCCAATCTTCTTGCATGCATGACAGACACTTTAACCACTGAGCCAACTCCCTAACCCTTTCTGATTATTTTTGTTTGTTGTTTCCTAAGTGGTTGCTTCTGTGGTCTGAATGTTTTGTTTTTCCACTCACTCCTCATGTATTATGTATTGAAGCCCTACTTTTCCAGATGATGGTATTTGGAGGTGGGTCACAGGGAAGCAAATAGGTCATAGCTGCTCACAGCTGCTATGAATGTCCTTATAAAGCAGGCCCTACAGACCTTTCCCTCTGCCATGTGAAGGCACATAAGATGCTGTGAATCACAAAGCAGTCCTTATCCAAAACTGGACCTTCCAGGGCCTTGATCTTAGATTTCCCAGCCTCCCAGAAAGGTGCAAAATCAATTTCTGCTGTTCACAAGTCATCTAGTTTGTGGTATTTTGGTATAGTCGTCCATTCTAAGATGGTACTTCTCACTATTTTTACCAACTTTAGACGGTTTGCATAAATATCCAAGATGCTCAGGTGCAGTTTTGTACTGATGTAATCTTCCAAGAGAGATCTCTTCTAGTGACCTGAGCTGCATGGTACACCGAGCATTCAGTTGCCATTTGCAGATCTTCCTGTACTAATACCCTGAGAATTCCCTTCCTATTCTTTCCTCTGTGTTGCACTTCTTGTTTCCTGTAGCATTATTGTACTGTCTTCTTTTGTAATGATCTCATGAGCAGGCAGATTTCTTGATGTTTCATCTGTATGACAATATCTCTCTTCCCTCTGATGTCTAGGCTGATATTCTGGTTCAGTTCAGTAAGGATTCCTAGTTAAAAGTAATCTTCCTCCCATGTTTAGAAGAGATTGTTCTGTTATCTTTCGCCTTCCTGTGAAGAATGGGAATTCTGAAACCATTCTGGTCTTTGGGTATGGTCTTTTTCCTCCCTGCTAATACTTCTGTGACTTTTTCTCTGTTTCCAATATTTTCATATTTCAGTGATGTGATCAAATGCCTCACAAGAAGCCAGTGAAAAGAGTAAAGCCCTATTGTGCCATATAGTTCAAAAGGTCAGAATCCAGGATGATGTGGAAGGCATGGTGGCAGGAGCATGAGTGGTTTGGTCATGTTGCATCTGCAGTCAGGGTATCTCCAATCTCCACGTCAGTTGTATTTGGTCTTACTATTTCATGAGTCAGTTTTTTTGAGGATTCTTTGTCAAACACTAGTTCATTCTTGCTGTTTACCATCGTTAAATTGGAGTTATTGGTGTCTCTTCCATGTTAAAGATGATTATATTATTTGTGTAAGCCAGAACATATTTCAGAGTAAGAGCTGGCACAGTTATTAATGTTGCCAAGATTATTCATAAGAGTGAACGTGACTTGTCAGAGCAGTATGAGATCACTTTAGGCAATCATTCCCTAGCTGCTTTTCAGCTTCCACACTGTCTTCTTGAGTCCCCATCACCTGATCTTCCATCTTTGAGATACTGTGTATTCAAAACCAGAAATCATTTCCTGTAGTTTTATGAGTTTTTGAGTGAAGGTGGGCTCATTGGATGCCTTATTTCCTCAACTTAATAAATTTTAACTTACATAGATCACTTTGTACTTGCACTTTTATTTATATGCTTTCAGTGCCTTGTTTCAGACAATGACATCATTAAGACCTACCTTTAAAATCTTCCCATGACCTAAAAGCAAAATATTGCCCAATAAATGTTTATTTGATTATAGCTCACCAACATTACTTCGCATATTAAATATTAAGTAAATACCAGGTAAACTAAAACTTAAAGGCATCTGACACAGATTGTTGTAATTGTTTTGTATTAGATTCTAGAGTTTATTGTTCCCTCATAGCTGTTTGAAAACCTATTTATCTTTGGATTTATGTGTATGGTGTAGGTGTGTACACATATTTATGCTTACCTATGTAGAGGTCATAGGACAACCTTGAGTGTCATTCCTCAGGCACTATTTGCTTTTTTGTTTTGTTTTGTTTTGTTTAATGAATCTTTCACTATTCTAGAGTTTGCCCAGTAGACCAGGTTGGCTAGTCAATGAGCTCTAAGAATTACCTCTCTCTACTTCCCCAGAACTGTATTAATTGCCAGGATGGGCCACTATGCTTCACTTTTAATTTATTTTTCTACTGTGGATTCTTGGGATTGAACTCAAATCTTCAAGCTTGCAAGGCAAGCACTTTACCAACTGAGCTGACTCTTCCAGTCCCCGATTCATTTATTTAAGGCCTAGCTTAACTTTATCTACTTTTAAATCTTTCCTTATAATTTTCTCAAAAAGAGTAACTTCATGTTCTTCCAAATCATGTGGCATCCATTATTTATATCATTTGACATTTTTCCATATTCTTATGAAGCAATCTCATTTTTCCTAGTGCAGAGACTTTTGAATTGATTGCAACACATTCTAGACATGCTTTATATTGTGGCCTAGTTTCATGAACATATATGACACAACACACACACATACACACACACACACACACACACACACACACACACACACATACATACAAAACTGAAATAAGATTACCTGGAAAATCCTGTCTCTGAAAGACTCAATAAATATTTTCTTGAGCACTTATTTTCAGATTATGCAAGAGTAACTGGAACTCAAAACAATGGAGGCAGAGACAAATTAATGCTATGCAAAAAAAATTCTCATCTGGTAATTTGTAGAAGAAGAGATAGGTCTCTAGACTAAGAAGTTCTATGGTCTTATTATTTCTAAGAATTTGAATTATACTACAGTTTATGATTAGACAAACAGTTAAGTAAAAATGATTTCTTTGGGCTCTGTAATTTAAAAAAGTCACTGTTACATAAAATGCATGGCCTCTCTCATAAGGAAATTATACACTGTTTGGGAAGACAGAACAAAACAAATGAACCTTAAATAAAAATGGTGTTACAAGGGTCAAGGTATTTTAGGGTCTGGAAAAAAAAATCGGTGAGGTTCTTGAGTCACAAAAGCAAAAAAAAAAAAGTAAATCTTGAACCACTGACTGTGTTGGAATATGGAAAGTTTCAAGCAGCAGGCAAGTTTTGCTTTAGACAATAGTTAAGACCAATATATATATTGCATCTAAGGACAAAAGCAGGCATAGCATTTTAGGTACTGATCATACAGGGGCATGACAGAACCCCCCTCATATGTTGTGTTTAGTTACTACTTTCTTCCACCTAGTTTCAATCTTGGATGTTCTAGGCAGCTACACCAGAACCTTAAATCCAATACTGTGCTTTCAAAATCTAACTAGTCTCTCTTTCCAATGTTTGAAAGAATTTGCAGTTCAAAGGTGTTGTGATGTAAGCTTTTCAAAAATTATGACTCAGCCTCATGGATGGCTTAATGTCATTATTGCAAAAATGAGGTTCTGATAAAAGTATGTTCTCTTGTACTCTCTTTCTCTTCCTCTCCCCCCTTCCTTGGAATGCTGTCCATCAAGTATGACACAACAAAAGCTCCCTCCCTAGATGCCCTTGATCTTGGGCTTCATAGCCTCTAGATTGTAAAAAATCTCTTCTGCTTGTCAAAATAATCTATTCTGTCAGAGCATCACGAAACTAGGACACCTGGGACATTGGTATCTCTGTAATGATGCTTATCCTCTGAAGGTTGGACCATTTTTTATTTCTCTCTCTCCATTATTCACCTTCATGTGGTTTTCCCTTGCTTCTGGTTGCTTCCGTATGAGCTTACTAAACTCAGACACCTTGAAATACATTAACTTTTTGATAGAAAGTTAAAGCTAGCTTTACAAAGTAAATATATATAAATTAGAGACAGGGTTTCTTCTAAGAATATGAATTCTTGGACTATCCTAGAGATAGAGGTTACTGTCTTACCTACTTCTAAATTTTACCTTTACCTCTCCAAATTTGTGCTATTAAGATAGACTGGCAAAACTTTACAAAAAAAGATTAAGTAAAAGATATGTTAGCTTATGCTCACAGCTACAAACACATAAAATGGGGGAAATAGGAAAATTCTTTTTGTATTGTACTCAAGTAAAGTTTTAAGTATTGATTATCACATTTACTCTATCTATTCGTCTGTTCTCAATTCCTTGGCTTTTCTTTCACCAACTTCCAGGAAATCTCTGCTATAATTAGTCTTTACTTTGGAACCATCTAATGACTGATCAGTAACTGTTCCTAAGGTCTTTCTTAGACATATGTGATCTCAATATTTTGTAATAATAAAAGGAGCAGATAATTTTTCAACTGAAAGTATGTCAAAACTAGCTTGCTCATCAAGTCATGCCACTTTAAGTTGGGCAAATAATTCTTTTTGGGGGCCTCTTAAATAATTTAGATATGAGGTAAAGAACAAAGGAGTTGATGAGAAGGTGTTGGCTCCTTTTCTTAGATTTTTTTTTAAACTATCAGCAAATCTTTATCAGCACAGGGACTCAAGCTGCCTGTAGCTTCTGTGTAGTTAACCTTTTAGAAATTGCAGTTTTGTTGCATAACACAGCTCACCACAACTTCCAGAAGAGTTCACGGACTTCCAGAAACCTAAGGTATCATTTGTGGTCAGTGGTTATAGATCTTGACTTTGAAGATTCTGTTGTTTGTAGAAGGCATCTCAACTTTGGCACTTTTTTTTTTTTTTAAATTGTGGGCCAAGTGATGTGCATGTATACTTGTGTGTGCGTGTGTGTGTGTGTCTGCTTATAAAAAGGCACCACTAGCCTCTGCCTACTAGATGCTGGAGTCACTTCTCCATGTCTAACAACTGAAAACATACCCAAATACTATCAATTACAGCCAGGAAGGAAAAATTGTCCAAGGGTAAAAACCACTATAGAATAGTTGGTGAAGATGGTGGTTACTTAGCTTGAGACCTTAAATATTAGGCATCTTTTGAATTTCCTAGTCTTTTTGCCATTCTTTAGCATTATGTTACACTTTTAAGTATGGTGACGTTTATCTATTCTAAATTTTTTTCTATAATTTTTATTGCCTTATACATCTGTCTGTTGAGCTGCAGCACAACTTTCCCCCTTGAGAGGTATATGAGTTATAACTGAACTTCTTTAGCAGCTAATTAGCAGAGAGCCTGGTCACCGTCCTGACTAACATATTTCTCCTAAAGAAGAAAACAAATTGGATGGGTGGAATCTGGGATAATTCCAGGACTCAGGAGGCAACAAGGAGGATCAAGAAGTTGCAGGCCACTTTGGGCTATATAATCAGAATCTACCTCTAAACTAAATAAAAGACAAGGGTTCCCAAAATGGCAGGGAATGTCAAATAATCCTTCTTTTACTCATGTCTTTTAAGTTCGAATGTTAATCATTTAATACAGCTATCGAAATAAATACTGGCCTTCTGCAGTGGAGACAGATATGGACAAATCTTATTGTCACATACTAAAAAGTCACCTTAAAAGGTAATTGAAACTGCTATCTATTGCTAGAAAAAAGTAGTCTGAGATGAACGCTTACCATCTTCTATAGAATTTCCTTAACATTTAATTGACTTATTTCCAAGAAATGAGTGGGTCAAATCGTTTAGTTCCGTTAGAATGTAATAGTCACTAAAGCAACGTGGATGGCTCACGAGGAAATACCACGACTCAACATCGGGCATCGGCTGGGCACTTTACTGATTTTCCTACGGTCACACGAACAGTAAGCAGCATCTACTTTCAATCTGTTTCATGCTAAATGGTATGCCATGGCCCAAGGCACAGATAACAGCCGGTGTCTCCTTTCTTGCTTGGTGTGGAAACGTTCTGGGGAAGGTAGTTCCCCAGACAAGAGGAAAGACAAAAGGAGAAAAACAATTGACTTACACTTTTACAATATGTACTTATAAAAAACAAAACAAAAAAAAACTTCTCCAAAAACTAACTCCGCCTAGTGTCCTAACCGTGAGAAATGAATCAAGGTGACAAAATGTCACCGTAGTCAGAGGCCAAAATGCTCTTTCTCTTCCCGACAGGTGCTTTCCAAGATCAGACAGAAAGCTGTCTTCAGGAAGTCTCCAGGAAGAGATCTGTCCAGTATTTTGGAGTTTCAGCGCCCTAAATTCACTTCTGAAGGCGATTCAGGGGCCTCAGCTGCGTGTAAAATTTGGGGCGGGCTGACAGTGCGCGTTCAGCACGGAGCAGCGGCCACTAGCCTGTTGCGATCACAGCAAGAGGTGGGTGCAGGTGACGGCCCTCCCTGCTCCAGGGGATCCCCAGTCCTCTGGGCGCCAGTGAGCGCCTCGCACCTCAAGTTTCCCCTCTTCCTCTCCGCAGCGACCACAAAGCCCGAAACCCTTGGGGGAAAATCCAGCGAACCACAGTCTCCGAAGGTCTAGCGGGCTGCAGAAACTCCCGAAGGTGGAAGAAAAGCTCCATTCAAA
The DNA here is from genome assembly GCA_023101885.1 of Typhlomys cinereus. NCBI lineage: Eukaryota > Metazoa > Chordata > Mammalia > Rodentia > Platacanthomyidae > Typhlomys > Typhlomys cinereus. The sequence goes on along the minus strand of JALPQD010000025.1, from coordinate 7,831,258 downwards.
ACGGCTCAATTCCCGAGCCAATCCCGCGCGAGAAAATCTTGACACGCCTCTTCCCACCCACCAATCAGCACGTCGCTCAGTGGACCGGGATGCCGCCTTTTAAATACCGAGACTCTTCCCCCTCCTCCGCCCAACTGCCAGTCATTCTAGGTCACCCCAGAAACTGCATTCAGAAGTGGCGAACAGCACGTAACAAAGCTAGTCAGGTTCTCGGGGAGACGCGGAACTGCGATTTTCTAGAACACAACCCGCCGTTCTGAGCCGGGACCCGGACGCGAGAGGCGGGTTCGGGCAGGTGGACTACAATCCCCAGAGGGCCGTGCGCGGGCACGGCGCGCGCAGGGCGAGGGGGCGGGGCGCCAAAAGACGGAAGGCCGAGGGCCAGAGGACTTCCTGTACGGGCGCCAGTAAGTGGGCGGGAGCCGAGGGACCGGAGAGGCGGCCGTGCACACCCCGGAGCGCGGTCGTCGGAGGGGGCGTGGCCCGCGCGGGGGCCTGTGGGGTGCGAGCCCAGAGGGCCGCGGGTGACGCGTCTCCTTCCAGCTCAGCGGCGTGCGAGGTGTCGCGGCCCCGCTGGCGATTGGCTGTGGGGAGACGAGGACGCGGCGGCCGTTGGTCGGCGGCAGCACGGAGCGAGCGCCCGGGCGGGCGGGGCGGCCATGGGGCAGTGGCGGCGGCCAGAGGAGGCGGGCGCGGGCGAGCCGGCGGCCGGGGCAGGGGCCGCGGCGCTGTCCGGAGTCGACCTGTGAAGCGCGCCTGTCCGCGCTGCCGGGGGCCCCTCGCGGCGGGCGGCCGGGTCGCGAGCTGCCGCGCAGCGGCTCCCGCGGCGCCGCCGCAGCCCTCCGGACCCTCGGCCCCGTCCTCGCGCTCCTGCTCCGGCTCCTCCATCTTGGCCTCGGCAGTGGCTGCTGCCGGGATGATGTGCCGCCTTCTGGCAGGGGGAAGAAGGAGGAGAAGATGAAGAAGTACCGGCGGGCCCTGGCGCTGCTCTCCTGCCTCTCGCTCTGCTCGCTGGTCTGGTGAGTAGCCGCCGCCGCCGCGGGCCGCGGGCGGGGAGAGCGCGCAGGGCGGGTCACACCCCCAAGCCGACGGGGCTGGTGGGGCGCGGGTCCGCAGGCCTCTCCCGGCCGGGACGAGCCGGTGCCCCGCGCGCGGCTGCCCCTCGCCCTGGCCTGGCCGTGGGACGGGGCGAGGGACCTCCGCGTGCCTTTGTGCCCGGCTGCTCCGCTGCGGGCGCGGGGCGCTGCGGGGTTCAGACCCGAGGGGAGCTGGTCACACCGGCTGTCAGTCACTTGCTCCATTGTGAGGTCAGGGCGGAAACACCAGGTGCGATGTGCTCCGGACCTGCGGTTCCGAAAACGCGAGTCGTCACGAGGGACAGAGTAGCACTTCGGGGCTGTTCTTGGAAACTTTCGGGGAGCGCTAAGAAGAACCTTTTAAACCCCAGTTTGGGTTGGCGCTGGGGTGCCTCACAGGTACTGCATACGGTAGTTTTTAGCAGTGCCCTTCCTTTTAGTGATGGGACGGTAAATTGTAGTTTGCAACCCGAAACATGCTTTGCCTCCGAAGCTCTATGGAATTGCAATTAATTTCAAGCATTTTTGTTTGTTTGTTTTGCTTTTTGAAGAGTAGAGAAAGCTTGCGAGTGAAAAGGTGGTTGAAAGTGTACTTTTTCAAGCCATTCTTCTGAGTTTTTTTTTCCTGAAGAAATTCTGGGAAAGACATGGCATCTACAGTCAAGAACGACTTTTCTTTTTAAATCTAGGCAAATTAAGTTTCTTGTTTACTTTATTTCTGTAAAGCAGCAACAGTATTTCCGTTTTTATGGGCGTCTAATGGAATGCAAAGGCACTGAAGTTGTAGAGTTGTTGCTTACACATAACAACGTATAAAGAGAAAAAGATAGAACTTGACTGGAGAATTATAGGAACTTTGGAGAAGAAAAAGTGCGGTCTCATTTCTTTTCATTATGAACCTTTAATAAGGCCACTGCCATTTTTAATATTATGTTGTAGCAAGAAATATCTGTAAGGGAAAGCCACTTACACCATTTTAAATTTAAATTTGCGTGTAAAATAGGAATTCCTGGATACACCTTTTCTTTTCCTGGGAGCTAGTTACATTTTGTATTTTCTTTCCATAATATTAGATCATGCGATTCAGCAACACGTACTGAAATGACTGATAATTCAGAGGTTACACTTCCTGTTCAAGTTTAAAATGTATCAAGGTCTGTGATTCTTTTTAATTAAATGGAGATGAAGTCATATATTACAATGTGGTTCCATAAATTCTTTGAAATTTAACAGTGCTTATATTTGGAAGGAATTTCTGGATATCTTAAGATGATCTCAGTATGTTTTTTCTCAGTTTTATGCATTAACAGTAATGAAGATAAATGATCTGCCCCTTAGAAGAAATAAGTTAAATCTGTTACTGAAAATAGTCATAAAGATTTGAATACTTGGTAACTTCCAAAGTGACACACTGGTATTAAAGGTTTAAGTGTGAACAGTTTAAGAAACTAGCTGAGGAAATAATGTAGCTAGATAGGCATTAGCAGACTTGGAAGCCATTGAGGGTAGTCATAATCAGCTTTGGATCTCACCTCCGTTTTCCCTGGTACAACTGGTAAAGGAAGCATCTCAAGATTTACAGCACCATATGAAAAGATGGAGGTTTCAGGACAATGTCGAAGCCCATTATAGCAAAACTACTTTCTTCTGGTCAAAAGAATAGAATCTGAGTACTACCCCTGGCCCTGGGTGGGGACTGAACCGTCTAAGTTGCCCAAAATTTTACATAGTGTTGCTTCTTCCCTTAAAAGTTAATTTACCTGGGGTCTGAGCCTAATCAATGACTTGGCCAGGAGACCATCCCTGAGGAATGCTGATTCATTCACCTGTAGACAGGTTTGTTTTTTTTTTTTTTTTTGGCAAGGTGATAAATAAATCCTAAGAAGGGCCCCATCCATGAAATTGCTTGCAGATCTTCACTGCTAGGCCTTCCTGCTTTTTGGTGGTGGTTTTGTTTATAACTGAAAAAGTTACGAACTTTTTTTGTTTTTCCCATCTGTGTCTTTGGATACTGACCAAAATCTTGTGTGCCAACTCGGTGACACTGAACTTTCCTCACTTTTTCTGTGGAGCACCCCTCATTCAGTGACCAGTGCAACTGCTTTTCAACCTTCATTACTGAATCTGCTTATTTCTTGGATCCTAATTCAAAAGGCATGACTCTCTTATCCATATCCTTTTCCAAAAGCTTCCAGAATTTACAGTTTTTCTGCCTTGTTTTTCCTATCAAACTCTTAAGAACTTCTGAGTCTACTTTTTAAATTCTTTTATTAACTGGACTGAGAATCCACAAACGTGAACCCACATTGCCTGGTAACAGGTTAGTGTATTTCAGGATTTATTTAGACTGCCAAACTTTTAAAACATTGTAATTACTCTTTAGAAAAACATTAAAATAGAATATTTGATCTTAGTTTTTTTTTTTTGAAGGGCAGCTGAAGAATGAGATAAGGGCGTATAGTACATGGTGATTGGTATGTTTTGTTCTTTTGAGTTTCTTATTTGGAAAGTTGAAATTATGGTATTAACCCTTTGAAGATCGAGTTTTTGCTGTAATCTGGTCTGGTTTGTAATTTCCCAACATCCCCATGTCCCTAATAGAAAAGAGTGCCTAAAGCCATTGTAGGGTGAGACAAAAGATTTGCAAGAGTTGATTAGCTTATTTGCAGCTCTTTTTGTCTTGTCTTTCAGAAATTGTTCCAAAATTTTGCAATCCACTTCTTTGTAAATTGCTATATGCTCCTATTATACAATATTTTAGTTTCTAAGATTCCCCTATCTTTCCAATGATATTGAATTTTGTTACAGTATTGTAATTTTGTAGATCATGATCAAGTCTGTCTTCTGTTTTTATTTTTCCTGCCCTAGAGTTCTAACTTGAGACTACCTTGAGACTACAGAAAAAAAATCCTATCTCATTTTTTCTTTTTCATATTTTGTATGATTCTTAGTTAAATACTCTATAGTAGTCTAGGTTTCAGTGTAGTATAGCTACAAAACAGCTGTGATAACTTATTGTTAGATGTCTGTGTCAAGCATGTGGCATGTACACTGCTTAGCACCTTTGTTCCAGCAACACTAAGATAGGTACCATTAACATTACGTTTTATGGATGAGTAAGTAAAGAGACTAAGTAATTTGGCTAAGTTAATCAGCTATTAACTTTCGAGGTTTAGATTTGAACTTAGACAGCTGACTCATAATATAGGCTCACCACAATGATCTTTTGACTATAGGCCAAAAGGTTTACATTACAGATATGACAACATCATTTACTAGACATGTCTCCTTATACATATTATATTATGTAATTCCTTTGAATTTTACTTGTTAGAGTCTCAGTCTGATAACTGATCTATTTGTACTGAATGCAGTTGTTGAACACACAGACAAATCTCTGTAAGAAAATGTATTCTCTATATAGTACGTTTTGTAAAATCAGTATTTTTTTTCCTATGTGTACTGTGTATCAAATGTTAAAGGAAGACCAGCTCAGCTTGGTTTTAGTACTGAAACTCTTATATCTAAAGAAATGCCTATATTAGTTCTCTACCATAATTTAATGATGGCTTACACAGAGATTTATTGTTTTATAGTTTAGGGAGTTAGTAGTCCAAAATCAGTTTCTCTGGACTAATGTTAAGGTGTCAGCATAGCCAGTTCTTTTATAAGGTTCTGGGGAAGAGACTTCTGTTTCTTTGAGTTTTCTTTTAAACAATTTTTTTTATTTTATTTATTTATTTACCATTACTTATTCAACTGTGCGCATGTGCATGTGTATGTGTGCGCACGCGTGTGTGTCTGTGGGTGTGTGTGTGTCTGTGTGTGTGTAGAACCACGGACGAACTCGTGAACCAACATGGACGCCTCCACCTCCTTCTGTCCCGGGATTCACAGGCTCCGCCCTACCAGGGCCGGAAACGCAGGCCGCCCCCACTTCCGCCTGGCGTCTATACGTGGGATCTGGGATCCAAACTCAGGACCCTCCGCCTGCAAGGCGGAGGCTTAACCCCTGAGCCACCTCACCAGCCCTGTTTCTTTGAGTTTTCAACCTATGGAGATTGCCTTGGTTCTTGTTCTATCTCAGGTCACTTCAGACCTTGGTTTGGTCTTCACATGTGTTCTCTCTTATAAGTGTCATTGTATTGGGTCTATTCTAGACACTCCAGAATAATCTATTACAAAATTATTAATTTATTAAGATTTGCAAAGTCTCATTTACTATATATAATGTCATAGGGACTAAAAATTAGGTTTTGCTCTTCTTTTCTTTTTCAATATTTAGTGTGTGTGTGTGTGAGAGAGAGAGAGAGAGCACTGTGTGTCCCTGTGGAGGACTGAGACTGACCTGGGGAATCATCCTGGATTGCTTCTACCTCCTTCTAGCTCTGTTCTAGGATTTCCCAAGCTCCACCAACCAGGATCAAAAGTGCAGGCCAGTACCATTTCCACTCAGTGTTTTTTACATAGGACTTGAGATCTGAACTCAGGACCTTCTGCCTTTGAAGCAGAGTCTTTTTTTTTTTTTTTTTTTAAGTGGGACCTGGGATCTGAACTCGGTACCTTATGCTTGAGAAGCAGAGTCTTAACCGCTGAGCCATCTCTCCAGCCCCTGAAGCAGAGTCTTAACCCCCGAACCATCTCTATAGTCCACTGTTCTTATTCTTTTTTTAATCATGAATTACTTAAGATGATTTTTATAATTTACATTAAAGTGACCTGTCTTTGTTATTGTATAGTAAGTGCTATTCTGAGTCATTCACTCTGGGTACTTAAGTAGTTTGCTGGGTAGGAGAAGTCATGTATGACATGACTGAGAAATAAGAACCACAAGTTTATTTGGTTACATGGTATTTATGATGAAGGATATTGAATACAAGTTGGATTCAGTTGTGTACAAGCTTATTACCACAAAAAATATGTGTGGTAGGAGAGTGGAAAAGGGCAGGGAACTCATTTTATCATCAAAGTTCTTTTGATATGGACATTTTTATGTAAAGACAGACATTAACCAGCCTGGCCAAGTTTTCTTAAAGCAAATATAGGACAGAACCAGAACTTTGGCGGTTTTGAGTTGTAAGCCAGTCCTTCTTTAACCTGTATGTTATGCTGCCTGTAGGCCAGTAGATGACCTTGGGCTCATCTTTGCCATTTTATTTTGAGTTTTTTTTTTTCATCTGAAAGTGGAAAAGCCTGGATTGGCTGAGGTAGGAGTGAACAGTAAAATTATTCCTGAAGTTCTTAAAAGCAGAATTCAAAAAAGCAAATTAGTTTATTACCTAAGAACCATGGTAATATAATAAAACATTCAGCAAAGCTAAGTGTCACTTAATGTAACTTATAAAAATAATTTTAGCTAGGAATTCGTTATAAAAATAAAGTCCCACATCCGGGGCATAGATAAATAGACCTTGGAGTATGTATCTAAGTTCTTTTTTTTTTTTAAGTTAAAGCTAGAATTACTGGGTTAGAAAAATTCAGCTGTATTTATAATCCAACATTCTAGAAGTACGGTTATAATGTAAATGAATAATGTAAATTTCTGAGTTGCAAAGTAGGCACTAACTGAGGACTGAAGTTGCTAGGAAGGATTGAACTGTGTGTAGGTCATAAACTTTCCTGTGGGAACAGATGATTCATGAGCTGGAATAAGATGGACATATCTGTGTGTATGCATCTCACTGCTGCAGTGGGCAGATGGCACTGAATTGTCAAAGGGAAAAAGTGTGAGTAAAAGTGATGATGAATGGGTAGGAAGCAGATAGGCCTGGGGAAAAGTAGCAAATATTTTGGAGATTATGGTTAGTTTGCAAGTGAAACTGAACTGGATGATAAAGATCCATCAAGGGAACTGGAGAGATGGCTCAGGGGTTAAGACTGTCTAGCAAGCAGAAGATCCTGAGTTCGGATGAATTTGGATCCCAGGTCCCATGTAAAAACATCTGGCAGAAACAGTGAAGGTCTGCACTTCCTTCCCTGGTGGGTAGAGCCTGGGAAATCCCAGAGCGAAGCAGGAAGGAGGTAGAAGAAATCCAGGATGATTCCTGAAGTCACCCTTGGTCTCTCACAGGGACACACAACGCCCTCTGATACACATATCCAAAAATATATAAAAATAATAAAAATAAAATATTTTTTTAAAAAAATCCATCAGTTAACCATTATACTAGATGGATTTCAAAGTAGAGAGACTTAAGGAACAAGTATGTAGAAGCAGTTGGAGTTAATTGAGGTTTGCTACAAGAGCTTGGCTTTAGAAATGAAGAAGGTGCAGTAAGCAGAAATTTTGTGGAAATAAATGATCTGGTTTGGTGGTAGATTTCAAGTTGACAGTGAGTGCAACAGACACAGCATTAAGCTAGAATTCAGAAGAACTATTAGTTTGTCTTTGATCTGCTCTTGTCTGTCATCCATCTGAGTATCAAGAGATTTACTGAGACTTCTGTGTACTGAATTCTATGTAGGATTCTATCAAATGAAACAAAGTAGCTTTTTTCTAGGAACATAATTTAGTTGAGAATATAAACTCTAGGGTTGAAAATTAGGAATTTGTGAGATATGTTCAAAGCGAAGAAAAATGTTTTCTGATTTGTACAACTAGAAGAATTGATTGGTAATATATTTGAAAGAAGGATCAGTATTAGTTACAAGGGAATGGAATATCTATTAAAATACCGCCTAAATGCACAAAAACATGGAAAAAGACTATGGTCTTCATAGAGAGATTCATTTTTGAAACAAAATGTTTGGATTTAGAAACAGCATTGAGCTGCAGGTGATTAAAGCCTTGAAAGAAGGGAGAAGCTGGGTTGCTAGTGCATTCTTATAATGCCAGTGCTTGGGAGGTGAGGGGTTCAGGAATTCAAGGCCAGCTTCTGCTACACACAAGTCCATTGGAGTTCCATGAGGCTCTGCAAAAAGAAAGGGAGGAGAAAACTGGGAACAAAGATGGAAAAAGATCATTTTGTGGACAATTATATTTGATATTGTTGAAGAACTTCAAAGAAATGAGCTTTATTTTTTATGCCACCGCATTTCTGTCTGGCGTGGTTTTTTTTTATTTTATTTTATTTTATTTTATTTTATTTGTGTGTGTGTGTGTGTGTGTGTGTGTGTGTGTGTGTGTGTGTGTATGTCCTTGTGGAGGACCAAAGGTGATTTCGGCAATCATCCTGGATTGCCTCTACCACCTCCTTACTTTGGTCTGGGATTTCTTAAACTCCACCCACTAGGGTCAGAAGTGCAAGCTGCCTGGTGGTTTTAGGTGGAAACTGGGATCTGAACTTTGGACCTTCTGCCTGAAAGACAGAGTCTTAACCCCTGAGCCATCTCTGCAGCCCAAAATGAGTTGTTTTTTTTTTTTTTTTTGGTGTTTTTTGGTGGGTGGTGGTGGTGGTGGGTGGTGGGTGGTGGTGGTGGGGTGGTGGTGGTGGTGGGGTGGTGGTGGGGTGGTGGTGGTGGTGAGTGGGTGGTGGTGGTGGTGGTGGTGGTGGTGGTGGTGGTGTTTTTAAAAGATGGAAACAATTGATAAACTTTTGGTAAAGGACCTTAATCAGTTCATGAAAATCTTATCCCTCACTGAGGTTTAGGGAACCTTGTCAGTGAGATTGTAAGAGAATAAAAGTGGAATGAGGTACTCCTGACCAGCACACTCCAGCCAAGACAGGACTGCTGTACCCAGAAGGTCACTGCCATTAGAACTTCTGTCACCAGATCTATACAATAGCTGACTTCTCAACATTTCCCCAAGGACTACTAGGATCCTAGAAGAAATAGCTTCTCTCATAGAATGTCTCAGGGACAGATTCTGGACAAGGGAAGAGGAATCTCCTCACTTGACTTTACCTACTGAAGAGCCACATAAAGTTTGCCACATAAAGCTCAACAGAACTCTGACTCCCATACCAACACAGGCATCCCAAAAGAAGTCCTGTGGTACTCACAAGCAAAAGAACAGAAGGGGGATGGTGGGGTGGGACAGAGCAAGATGGAGGGAGGCAGGGTGGGAAAAGGGTGTAGTGATGAGGGCTGAAGGAGGAGGAAAATGGGCTGGAGGGGAACAGGGCCAAGACTTAAACCCAGTTTGTTTGTATATAAATAAATTAATAATAAACACTTTTGTTAGAGGAAATAGACATTGGGAGGGGTGGTAACTATGAATTTTTATACATTTGTTTGGCAGTATGAGAGAGAAAATTACTTAAACTAGAAAGAAAAGTTAAAGACTACAGTAGCTTCATACCTTCAAGTTTTGTCAATTCCTTGGCAAACTTCTTCAAAGCTCCTTTTTGCCTGAGGATAAAAATGTGAAGTTTCAAGTCAGTTCTAAACTTCTTTGGTAGTTTCATTTTCCATTGTTTCATATATAGGCTTTCTGTTTAATTTTGAGTGACTAAATTTGTTAGCCTGGCGTGAATTTGGGGGACTGTCTTTATTCTGAACTGGAAATTACTGTAGAAAAAAGTATTGTGAAATGAGTTTTATAGGCTAAATATACCTTGCTCAATGTCTTGTAATGCCCCATTTCAAATCAGTTCAGTGTATGATTATTTCCAGAAGCTGTGAAGGTAAGTTTTACCGAACAAATTGATAATGACAGATTGAGATTTAAAAACATCACCTGGTTCAGAAAGCGCTTCCTCATGATGTCTTACTGACATTCTAGGCCAATTTTTAGTCACTAGTCATCTAATATAACTTGATATATAGACTATTTGGGCTGAGAGCATCCATATCAAAATGGATGGAGTCCTATATCAAAATGAATAGTAAAGGTCAGAATTACTAAATTCAGTGGTTTAAACAGAATCAATACTATAGCATAGAGCTTTCTCAGCTAAACTGAATGGAGGAAACAAGTACATTCTGTTCTTACTGCAGGCAGAAAGACCATGCAGAAGTGCAGTAACTTTAAAAGAGCCCCAAATTGATCTTAGAAGAATGACATTTTTATTCTTCAACAATTTCCTACATAAATACATAAATCTTACCCCAACCCCACATTATACCTACATCATCAACCCCCAGTATTCTTCCCAGCAAAATTCCCTATTTATATACTCTCTCTTCTTTGTGTGTGTGTGGAGGGGGGAAGGCAATTTTAGAGCAGCCATTCTGGAAAAATGTCTTTGAAGGTCTTGAAAGGTCATTCCTCCCTGCTGGGATTATCATGAAGGAACACACTTTACTAATCTGGAAGAACTGGTTCTAATCCTTCACAGAGGTAAAGTCACCACCTTCCCCTAACTCTCTGTTCGTGACAGGATATGGATATCTTCATTACAGATAGGCTGAGTACCCTGAGGTTGGCCATAAGATCAACTTTGTTAGGCTCCAATATGAACAGACCAATAAGATGTAGAGGACCAAAAGTTTCAATCAGGTTTGCAGAAACTGGAACTAACCAATGAAGAAAAGCCACTTTTCCTGGGCTTCCCTAACCCTATAAATACTCCTGACCCTGGCAGCCATTTTTAGTTTCCTTGCTTCTCATGAATTCCATGTCTAGAATCCATGAGTTCTTTTTTTGGCTTCTCTCACTGGCCACTCAGTAATCCTCTTACACTACCTATTCTCCTGCTTCAGTCCCTGGTTTCAAGAAGGCCACATTTTGGTGCAGCCCATCAGACAGCTTTCTTATCCCTGGAGTAATCAATATCTGTGAGTTCCATTCTTTCTCTCATCTAATAAACTCCTCTAATAAACACAACTCCATGTGTTCTGGTTTTAATTTTTGACTCCAGAACACACGAACCTAGACATAAAAACCCTTCCCCTGTGATTTGTGACCATGTGTGTGTCCCAATGAGTTTAATAGTTGCCTGCATTACCATGTACCAGGGCACTTGTGAAATATCAGTGGCAACAAGGAAGAATATCTTTTTAAATAAAGCATATTTCAGAATAAAAGATTGTGCTTATTAAATGAAGACAATGGAGGCCCAGTAATTATTTGATGCTGTTTTATTACTAGTGTTCAGTCAAACTGATTTCCATAGTATTCTTCCATTTCTCCAAGTCTTCTACTGCTTCACAGAATTTTTTAATTCCATGAATTAAAAAACATTCTGTGTATGTTAACTACAGAAAAAAAACAAGCCTGTAATTTTCACTGTTAACTTTAACCACAATGAGTTGCCAGCACTGTATTTCTGAACTTTGAATAAGACATAAACTTGAGTCTAAAAAGCATTTTTTTAATTGCTCAATTATGTTCTTTTACCATGAAGTATTTTCTGATTATTGGGCTGTTTCTTAACAAAAATATCCCAATACATAGTGATAATAAGTGCTCAGAATACTTTTGTGCCCCAAAGGTGCTCAGTCTTGTATGAGAAACAAAAATAGTTTCAGTCTTGAGTGCTCATTGAGTGCTCAGAGAAAGCTGAAAGGTTACAAGAATTTTTTCAGAGAGGGCATACCAAGCCCTTGGTGTATAAACCCACTTATTTCTACCCCTAGAAAGAATAGGAATGGTAAAGATTTGGTCAAGTTTTGAGTTGGAAGAAATGGGCAGAACACACTGGAAAGAGGGAACAACATGAACCAGATATTTGGAAATATAGGACATGGTGAACTGTGTGTGTTAAACAACTACAGGTAGTTCTGTGTTGCTAGAGCAGAAAGTGAGAAGCAGGAGTTAGAAAGCTGACAGCTTAATTATAGATTTAGCCAAGCTTGAGTTTTGTTGTAGATAGTGAAGTTTATTAAGAGAAATGACAATCTGATAAGCTTTTGTATATCTGTATATTATGTCAGAGAGAGAGAGAGAGAAAGAGCTGGTATCTTCCTCAGTTGCTCCCCACCCTTATTTTCAGACGGGGTCTCTTACTGAACTTGATAGTTCACTGCTTTGGCTAGGTTGGCTGGCCAGGAAGCCTTGGGTGCTCTCCTGTCTTTACTCCACAATGCTGGGACTACAGCTGTGTACTGGGGATCTCTCAAGTTCCTCATGATTGCAATCACTTTACTGACTAAGCAATCTCCCAGTCAGATAATGTGATGTTCGATTTTTCACAGTGATGTGATGGATTGATTTGCAGAGGTAGCAGAATAGGAATATGGAAGATCTGTTTAGGTTGTTGTATGTAAAAGAGATAAGTAGCTAAATTAGTCAAGGGGGTTAACAACAGAATTAAAGAAAATTAGAATAAAATAAATAAAAAAGGAATATAAATGGTCACAAATATTTTTAGCTTTCTGATTACTACTTCTTAGTGCATAGCTAGACCTCATGGTAGAATCAAGGATATAAGGGGAAGGGATTTGAAAAAAGAAGGTGATAGATTTAGTCTTGGATTTAGTTTTTTAAAATATTTATACTCTCTCTCTCTCTCTCTCTCTCTCTCTCTCTCTCTCTCTCTCTCTCTCTCTCGTCTGTGTGTGTGTGTGTGTGTGTGTGTGTGTGTGTGTGTATCAAAGGTACTGTGTGTCCCTATGGAGGACCAAGGGTAACTTGGTGTGTGTGTGTGTGTGTGTGTGTGTATCAAAGGTACTGTGTGTCCCTGTGGAGGACCAAGGGTAACTTGGAGAATCATCCTGGATGGCTTCTGCCTCCTTTTTGCTTTGCTCTGGGATTTCCCAGGCTCCACCCACCAGGGTTAGATGTGCTGGCTGCTGCCCTTTCTGCCTGGCATTTTTTACATGGGACCTAAGTTCTGACTCAGGACCCTCTGCTTGCAAGACAGAGTCTTAACCCCTGAGCCATCTCTCTTGGATTTAGTTTTTAAAATGTCTTGGGACATGAAAAAAAGAGAGATCCAACCTTTAAAGAGATTAGTTCACTAAAAATACTAGCATACAGTATCACAGAAGGGTTTGAAGAGATCAACCAGACACCAACCACGAAGATAATCAGGGCAAAGGTTCAAGTTTGAGTAGCTAAAACTTTGTCAGTAGATGTCAGTTAAAGCCATGGGAGTATATGAAGTCTCCTGTGGAGATTTTTTTAAAGCCAGAACTCAAGAAAAGAACACTGGGATCATCAGAATTTAAGTAGTGACCAGAGAAAGTACTAAAGAGATCAAGAAAGGAGGTTGAAAATTAGAAGTGGATAGTCTGACAAACAAAAGGAGCAAGGGTTTTCAAGTGGACAAAGTTGTCAATGATTTTGTGCACATTAAAGAAATTCAAAAGGGGGCTGGAGAGATGGCTCAGGGCTTAAGACTCTGCCTCCTAAGCAGAAGGTCCTGAGTTCAGATCCCAGATCCCACGTAAAAACGCCAGACAGAAATGGCGGCAGCCTACACTTCCGACCCTGGTGAGCAGAGCCTGAAATCCCAGAGCAAAGCAAGAAGGAGGTAGAAGCCATCCAGGATGATTCCCCAGGTCATCGTTGGTCCTCCACAGGGACACACAATACCCTTTGATACACACACACAATAAATGAATAAAATAAGTTAAAAAAAAAAGAAATTCAAAAGGGTGAATTCTCCCACATCGTACGAGTCAATAGTGTGACAATAGTATACAGAAATTAGATTTCAGCTCAGTGAAAAGCGAAGTTGAGTTGAAGTCTGTGTGTGTTGTTTTGAAATTAAATGAAAAGTGGAAAATGCCAAAACCCAACATTTCAGTGCTTATTCTGTGTCAGCTTATGACATAGCTCTTAAATTATAACTTTTAAGATACTGATATTGGGATTTGCACATTTTGTAAATTGTTAGAGATTAGCTAATAAACGGGGAACTTGGTTATTTAGCCCCTGTAGTATACTGCCTTCTTGTTTATTAGTTTCTCTATCATAATTATTAAGTATGTTTCTGATTTCATGCATCATTACTCTTCCTTGCGGTAGTTCTTCGATGTAGCTTTGTGTTAAGCTCTAAATGTGGCTTTAACAGGTCTCTATCAAGAGTTCTTGAGTCAGTGATATTTTTTGTTTTCATTTGTCTATTGACAAGAAATTACAAAATGGATTAATACAGAGCTGAGTTAATTTTCCTTTACAAATTGAATGACTTTGGGAAAGTTAACTTCTGGGATTCAGTTTTCTTGTATATTAAAGTAGTTTAGGGCATATTCTCCCTTTGTTCCCTTTTTTTGCTGCGCTTTGACTTACTACTGTTTTATCCTTTATCTTCAGTCTCACTTCTCTACCTTCATTTTAAGCATTTGCCCCAGAGAATATTTGATTTTTTTCCATTTATCCTTCTATTTTTTTAGTGTTTGCTTTCATATTGTTTGTATATTTTAGAATTTACACACATTTATAATAGTTCTTCTTTAACTGGTATATATAAAGTTATAAGACTACACAGTAGAAAACTGAAACGTCAGATGATTTTGAACCTTATAATTGAATTCTGTTTCCATCTTGACTAGCATTTTGATTATTTATTGTGTGTGCTTTGTGTGTGTGTGTGTGTTCAGGTGTGTTTGGGTGTGTATCAGAGGATACTGTGTGTCTCTGTAGAGGACCAAAGGTGATTTTGAGAATCATCCTGGATTGCTTCTACCCTCTTGCTTCAGTCTGAGATTTCCTAGGCTTTGCATACCAGAGCTGGAAGTATAGGCCTCCATCATTTCCAGGGAGTCAGGGATCCTGATTCAGGACCTTCTTTCTGCTTGTGAGGCAGAGTCTTAGAGCCATCTCTCCAATTCTGACTAGCATTTGTCTATCTCATGTTATGGCTGTAATGTAACAATTATGCTTAACTATTACTGTGATGAGAACCCAAAGTCAATCAATTAAGGGAGAAAGGGAGATTTATTCAGCTTATTGTTCCAGAAGGGGAGATAACAGTCTTATGTGGAGGCACATGGCTGGCTGGTAGAAGCTGAAGACATGCTATGTCACACCCATGGGACAGGCTGAAAGCTACCAAGACTGCTTGCTGCAAAGGCAGACTCTTAAGCTGGAATAAAGTTTCCCATGATTCCCTAAATTGTTTGGGTCAGTGTTTAGAGAGGGAGAGAGAGAGAGGGCACTATGTGTGCCTGTGGAGGCCCAAGGGTGACTTCAAATAATCCCTGGATTATTTCCTTTTTGAAAAATAAAAATCATGAGATTGAGTCATTTGGCTATCTTTTCATATTAACTGTATATTATGGTATGCATATACACACATAAAAGTAATTCAGTGTATGCATAGTAGAAGTTAACAAAATAGAGAAAGGGATCAATGGGTCAGAATCACTACAGTTTCAATACCACAGTTTCCATGTTTCTTTTCAAAATTTTAGGTATTTACAGTTGTAGTCTCTTCTTATCTGTAAATGTTCTAAAACTTTTCAGTGAATGCTTGAAGCCCCAGATAGGTTTGCATTTTAAATATACTACCTTCTCATATGCACACAAACTTAAAACACATTTTAACCTATAAATTAGGAACAGCATGAGAATAGCAATAATAGTAAAATTAAAGTTTATAGCAACATGTTAGAAAATTTTGTGAATGTAATCATTCTCTGAACACATTTCATTGTACTTCTGTCTTTTCAAGAAGCATTTTACAGCTTCTTTTTGGTATATTTGAATTTGCATTGTCACTGCTTTTATTGTTGGGGGTTCTTACTGAATAAAATAATCACTGAGATACCACATAGTGGAGCTGATAACCCAAAGGGCTACTGATCACCAACAGGCTGGTACAATATACTACGTGGATATGCTGGGTAAAGGAATGGTTTATGTTTCATAACATGTTATTCAGAATGGCATGTGATAGAAAATTTATTATTTCTAGAGTTTTCCACTTAGCTGAGGTTGGCCACGGGTAACTGAAACTGCAGATCTGGATAAATACTGTGTGTTAAGATTATTGTTAGGTTTTGCCTCTCATTACTACCAAAGCATAGGAAAGTTTCCATAAAATTGAATTTGCTTACATATTTTTGCATCTTTAAGTTTTGTTCATATAAAAAGATATACATGAAAAAGATATCTTTCTATTGTCCTTTTACACAGCTAGCTAGTTTTCTTTCTGTAAGCATTGTTCCACCTGTGCTGGTGGTACTTTAAAAATATTCCAATTTATGTGCAAATGTATATATCATAATTATCCACTATCTTATGTATTTTACTCTTTATCGTGTGTGTGTGTGTGTCTGTCTGTCTGTCTGTCTTTGTGCACATGCATTCCATGGTGTGGGTAGAGATAGAGAAAAACTTCTAGGAACTGGTTCTCTCCACCACGTGGTTTTTGAGATCAAACTTGGGTAGTCAGCAGCAAGCTCCATAACCTGCTGAGCTGATCTTTTCTTTTCAATTTTATTTTTAATAAGTTGGTGGTTTAAAATTCAGATTGCTCTAAAGGAACCCTACTACCTCAGTCTAGCCATTCCCTTCCCCCTTATTCTCTCTAGGGAAGCAGCTTTCTGTCTCCTTTCTGATTAGTTTGGCATTTACTTTTTCTGTAAAATAATTGCTAGATTAACTTTCTTTTAACCATATGCTAATATGGTTCTTTTGTAGCCTGAACCAGTGTTCAGTGTTTATATTGTTAATGACTACCTAAGTACTACTCACAACTAAGCCATGTGGTGTAGAATCCAATCCTTTTTCTGTACTATTTTTCATTTGTTTCCTGTAAATATTGATGTGTTCTATCAAATTTGCTTATAGTTCTTTAAGTACAGCTGCTTTCCCAGTTATGTATTTTTCTCTAGACTTTCAAAAACCAATCAATTTATACTATGAATTTAATTCTGAAAGAAAGTTCTTGTTTGTGCTTCTGATTAAACCCCTATCTGTACTGGTTCCTGTTGTTCCTTGTTCATAACTGTCACTCCAAGTTTCATTTTCTAAATGTGGGGGATTCCTTTATCTCTTACATCTTGGTATCATAGACTGCTGTAGCTGTAACTTCATAATAGGATCTGTGCCTCTCATTCCAGAGTCGTCATTACTGTTTCAGGCTTGCTTTTTTTTTTTAGTCCTCTTTTCACATCTTTCTCACAATACAGTATTTATTGTGTAAAATTGACATTTTTTAAAATTAAGGCAATTGTCTAATAATGACAATCTCAAATCGTTCGATAGAGGTTTTTTAGCTAAGCTCGCATATTTATAATTATTTCCTTTTCACATAGGGACTTATATTACATTTTTAATTAGTGATAATGGCTTTAATAGAATCTTTTGATAACATTTCTTGGTTTCATATCTGGAAATACAATTAAAAATTTTTAAAAGGGGCTGGAGAGGTGGCTCAGGGGTTAAGCCTCTGCCTTGCAGGTGGAAGGTCCTCAGTTCGGATCCTAGACCCCACGTATAGACGCCGGGCGGAAGCCCGGGCGGCCTGCGTTTCTGGTCCTGGTAGGGCGGAGCCTGTGAATCCCGGGGCAGAGTAAACAAGGAGGAGGTGGAGGCGGTCCATGGTGGTTCCCGAATTCGTCTATGGTTCTACATACACACACATACATATACACACACATATATATACATACACACAACTGAATAAATAATAAGTGATAAAAAAATTTAAAATTTTTTAATTTATTGCGTGGTGTGTGTGTGTATGCGCGTGCGTGCGTGTATCAGTAGAGCATTGTGTGTCCCTATGGAGGAAGGTCCAAGGGATTGCCTCCACCTCTTTCTTAGCTTCTTCCCTCTGAGATTTCCCAGGCTCCACCCACCAGGACCGGAAGTGCAGGCCGCTGTTATTTTCCCCTAATGTTTTTTTCATGGGATCTGGAATCTGAACTCAGGACCCTCTGCTTGTGAGGGTCCACTGAGCTATCTTTCCAGTCCTGGAAATACAATTTTTGCATCTAAAACTTGTAATAATTGATTGTCTTGAATTTTCCACTTAAATATCTATACCTAATGCCTGTGAACTTATTTGTAACTCATAATGTATACTTTTCCATTTTTTTTTGTTATATTGTGTAGTAGTAATGATGATAGACAATTAGTGATGGTCTTGTTTCAAAGCTACCTGAGTTATTTTAGGCTTCTTTATTAGATAGGATATTGGCCTTTAGAAATTTGTATTCATACATTTTGTTATATTACATACTTTTTTATTGATTTGAGGAATCTTGATGGTATGTAATTTTATCAAATGTATTTCAGTGTGAATGGAGAAAATCATAAGATTTTTCCTTAAAAGACATGATTTATTGATATGAGTAGATTTATTTATTATTTTGACTGAGCTAAACAGTCATATTGGCAATATATTTCTTCCTTTGTTATATGTATAGGGAATCCTGTTTTGGGTGTTTTAGTTAGAAGATTTACAGTGTATTTCCTAATACTATTAGCTCGTAGTATTTGTGGGTGTGTACAATTTCTATTAATTCTGGTTATCAGTGTTCTCTATATAAAAATAATTCATTTTGAAATAGTTTAAACAGTTTTTAGAGTTACCTTTATATTTGTTAATGTCATTGGCATCTGGTACTTTTTCAGGAGGTTAGCTGTGGTCATATCAGATACTACTGTGAAACCTTTCCTGTTGTATCTTCTAGAAACTTATGTCTTACATGGAATGTCAATGTTGGTTCCCCCCCCAGGCATTGATATTGTTAACTTTATGTTCTTGAGCATGTTAGGATAGGAACTTGTGTGTAATTGATTGTAACTTATAAAGTAACATTTAAATAATGAAGGTAAATATTGACTAGATTCCTTTTGCCTCAAACTTTATGTATTTTAAATGTATTAACTTATATTACTACAAAATCATATTAAACATTCTCTCTCTCTCTCTCTCTCTCTCTCTCAATCTCTGTATAGGCTTCCCAGCTGGCATGTATGTTGTAAAGAGAGTTCTTCGGCTTCAACATCATATTACTCTCAAGATGACAATTGTAAATTAGAAAATGAAGATACACAGTTCCAGAAAAAGGTAGTTGTATTTAATTCTATGACCATTGCAAGATAATTAGAATGAAAGTTATCTGAGAAACACTCTCCCATAAATGTGATATTTTCCTTGTTATAAGGAGTTAATTAGCTATTTCATTGAGATTGCTCTAAGATAGTTATAAGTTTATTTTTATTACTTATGTTTGCGATTTTGGTAATATCCCTAATCCTGTAGTATGCATTAAATAATGGTGCATTTTCAGTAAGAATTTGTTTACTGCTCTAAAGAAACTTGAGTCTTATAAATGAAAAGCTATCAGAAAAAAGTATTTCATGGAGAATTTGCAATTGGAGGCTTTTTTTAGTACCTTTTATGCTGTATATAATTAGGTATAGTGACCAGAAGAATCTTCCATAGAACTTGATTGTTTTTAAATAATTATTTTACCACTTTAAATAATGAAGGTAAATATTGACTAGATTCCTTTTGCCTCAAACTTTATATATTTTAAATGTATTAACTTATACTACTACAAAATCATATTAAAGAACCATAGATTACTGCTTTCTGTGAAAATGTTCAGATGGTTTTTTGTAGATGTAGACATCCTTTTGTATAGACAAATTAATATTTTTGTGTGTATTAAAATATCTCCTAAATGTCCTACAAGTTGACTTCCTTCCTCTAATGATATTTTAATGTTGATAAATTCTAAATTTTATCATATAAATAAATCACAATTTATTATTTTGCTGCTGTGTACATGTTTATCTGCATACATATGCTGAACATGTACATACCAACACATACATTTACATGTGCATATTTGGAGGCTTGAGGAATGATATTTGGAACAGATTATTTACATTTTTGAATTTCATAGAATATATTTCTGGGATGGGAGATGGAAATCCCATTTGAAAACTTGGATAAATATTTTGAAAAAATAACTTGTAGTTTTCTTTTATTAGAAGTCTATAGGACTTAAGTGTAATAATCTCTTCCTTGCTTAGATATGTGAGATATATGAGTGTTAAATGTTGTAGAAATATAAACAAGGCATTTAGTAGGGGAAAATATTCTGAAAGCAATTTTCTAAAGATAACTTGTATATGCTAGACAGGCTAGGATAAAAAAGGCAAATAGGAACCTGTATTCTAGAAAATGTGTTTAAATCATAAAGTTACCAGGAATTCTAACTTGAATTTTTAAATTTATTTGTGAAAAGAGAAATGAAGCTAACACTGTACATTTCTTACATTCATCATATTTATGGAAGTTTTATTCTGTGTCTAACTTATTAAGCAGTCAAATGAGGTTCTTCAACTGTGTATTTGACATTTTATATTCAGTGAGGAGAGGAATGCCAGAAGATAGAAAATAGACATGTGAAGTAAAGAGTTGATTGTATACAAGATGTTTTTGGTTTTATAGTATAGAAAGAGAAAGTCTTTAATAATTGCTTTAATGTTTTTATGAAGTCCTTTATTAATCTTCTTTGTCACAATGTAGGATGAAAAAGAGGAACCTATTAATGCAGAGTTACTAGGCAAATTAAGCTCATATTTGCCTATTCCTCCTGAAGAAAATAAATTAAAAGATGATTACATTATGGCTGCACAAGTAAGCTACACCCCTTTACTTTGAATAATATACTTTCATAAATAAGTTACTTCTCAGGGTAATACCTTGCTTGCCAAGTTACACATTGTTGATTTTCTTCATTATTTAGTTTCATGTAACAAAACTTAAAATTGTTCACCTGCTAATAGTAATACTCCTTTTGAGAAAGTATAAAGTTTACTGATTTAATAATGAATGAGACTATTAGAAGTAAAATTTGAGTGTAGATCCTTACTTCTTTTAGAATTTTTGATTCATTATATCCTTTCAGATGTTTAGGTACCAGATTATTTTTCTAACGTCCGTTTACAGCAGGACTGTATAGAATACAGACTATTTTTGATATTTTAGCTTACATGAAATAGTTAATAGAATGTATTTTCCTTCTTTTTAACATTCTGAATATTTTCCATTTTATGTACTAGACTTTTTGGAAGAAACTAAAATCTGAATAAGTACATTGTCCACTTAACAAAGGACCAAGATATTTAGAATAAATAATTAGATTTTATATTTCATATAAAAATGGCTGAAAGAACTTAGGATATTTGATCTGGCAACAGAAGGACTAAAAATTTTTTTCTTCAAACACTTAAAGAAAAAATTATTTCAGAATGAGGAGAAATTTTTTTGTTAATGTCGCCTAGCTATCTTGTATTTCCTTGTTTTCTAAAGAGATGTTTATTTCCTTGCATTTTGGAAAATATTTGTCAAGGGTTTATGCATAGAATAAAAAAAAGTTATCTTTAGCCTTTCCAATTTGTGAATATCTTGAAACATCTTATAATTATTCATTTTCTAGAATTTTTCTGTATGCTCTTTCTCAAATACTTGAAATTTGAAAGTTTTGTAGGCTCTTTTTGTATATATCTGTGCTGTTTAATGTAGTAGCTGTTGAATTATTTGGCTATTGAGCATTTGAAATGTGGCTGATACATGTAGAAATTTATTCTTTAGTATAAAATATGTGTAGAATTTTGAAGACTTAGGTTAATTAAGATGTAAAATGTTTAATTTTTAAAAATGTATTGTCAAAATAATAATAGAATATTTGATAATGTCTGGGTCTCCATATCTTTTCCATTAAATGGATCTTTATTCTTTGGTGAATTTCTCAGTGTAAATGATTCTCTAAATGATCACACTTTTTATTAAGTTGATTCTATGCCTTGTTTTCTTTTTGCTGCCATAATGGTCCACTTTTTCCTTCAAGGCTTATCTAGTGTGTAATACTGTAGTTCATAATTTTTCTCTTTCCCTGGAACCCAGTGCGAAATCTTCTCACTCATTCATTTAACTTTCAAATGCATTGTGTACTAAACACTGAATTCTTAAATGAAGAGAACTAGTTCTTACTTAAGTCATTTATAGTATAATTGAAACAAGAGGGAGGCATAAATAACAGTAGTTGATCTATTACAGATGTTGCAATGAAAGATTGTGTAGGATATAGTGGAAACACTCAGAAAAATGACTAATTCTATTTGGTTTGCAAGAAGGAGAATACCGATAGCGGGTTTCAAATGTTAAGGCGTTAGATTGATTGCTGTTTGAAAGGACTTGTTTGGACTGAAGGGGCAGCAAGAATTAGTCATTGCTTTTTATAGTATTTGTGCATGCCTTATATAATGTTTATTGATTTTTTTTCTAAGCTGTGTAGGGATGAGAACTGTGTTACACTATTTTATTTATATGTTAGGATTTCTTAGTTTCTTAGTCATAAAAAGGTAAGATATATAGGTCTTGTTTCTGTTAATATATGAAGTACTCTGAAAAACATGAAAAACTGTGTATAATTAGATTTCTGTTCCTTAGAATTGGAAAAATGTTGGAAGAAAGGATTTTTTTTTTATAAAAAAGTATTTTTGAATGATATCTTCTTTTAGTCCTGGGGATTAAACTCAGAGCTTTATGTATCTTAAGCAAGAGCTTTGGTGGTAACCAGTCCTAAACTATGAACATCTTTATGTGGTTATTTTTACTTATATATAAATTTTTGTTCAAAATTTGTGATGTATTATTCCTAACATTTAATAAGACTTTTTTTCAACAAGCAGAATACAGAATCAAAAAAATTAAGCCCACCTGCGGTTGAAACACTTTCTACAGTTGATTTACATGAAGATTCTTCCATTGTAGTTGAGGACAGTGAAAATGTTGAAAATATTTCCAGCTCATCTACCTCAAAAACCACTCCAGTCTCAAAGCTTGAGTAAGTTATTAAAAAGAGGGGGAAACAAAAATAACAAAACCTTTTTAATGAGAAAAAATTTTTTAATAGAACAAGATAGTTGGATGTGCAAGTTTTACATTTGGACTACAGAATAAATATAATTTATAATACTGTGTCTTACATGTATGTTTTCAATGTGATTTTTCTTTATAGTGATTTAAGTATTTAGCTGTGTAATTAAATAACATTTGTTATGTGTAAGCCATGAAATCTCTGCATAGCATAGTCAAAGTGAAGTTTGGCTTAGCGATTGTGCTTTTTTTCCTTTTTTTTTTTTTAAATAATCTCTGTAGTTAGAAAAATCAGTTTATTCCAATTAAGCATTACTAGTATTTTACTCATAGTTCTGTTTTTGGGTGAATAGCTACCCCTTTTCTAACTTAATGATAAATATTCAGAATGTTTAAGCTTAAATTAAAGATAACTTAGAAAATCCCTTTTGTGCTCCTGAGCTCATCCAGAGTGCAAAGCAAACCACTACTCTCTTAATGCTATATTAAGCACTTCCCTTGTTACATGAGTTGATATAAAATGCATAGAATATTTGACCCACAGTAAGAATAATTATGTTGGTTAATATTATTGTCCTTCCTTTTTTCCTTTTTTACTACACTATCCTTTTAAGTACCTGTCTTCCTCCAAAGTTTAAGGGAATGAACTGATAAAGTTATACAAAGATGTTACAGTTGCTGTTTGAGAAATATTTTCCAGTAAGGGAAAAAAAAACAGAAAATCCATTAAGAAGTAGTACAATACTGAATCCTTTTTATATCTGTACAATATATTCATCTTCTCTCATTACATTTAAAAAAGCGTGTTAGGGAAAAAACTAAGGTGAGAAACATACTTTATTTTTTATTTATTTAGCGTGTGTGTTTGTACATAATGGGCTGTGTGGATTTTCTTGTGTATGTTTGTACTTGTGGAGACTATAGATTGACCTAGGCTCTCACTTAAAGCTTGCTGATTGGTCCACTCTAGCTAGCTGTCTTGCTCCAGGCATCTGTCTCAACCTTCTTGAGGGTTTGGGTTATAGACAGGCCTTCATACCTTTCTGATACCTACATGAGTGGTGGAATTTGAACTCCAGTCCTTATGCCTTTATGGCAAGAGCCTTATCCACTTCACTATCTGTTTTGTGACCCTTTTAATGGGGAAATATTACACAACTACCTATTAACTTCAGGTAGAAATTGGACAACAGACCAAAGTAATGATTATACGAAGGTCCAACTTGAAGACCAGTGAATTTATTGGGACTACTTACAGGAGTTAGGGGTAAGGGTTACTAACAGGAGCAGGAATGGCTCAAAGGCAGCTACATCACCAGAAAGACCACCCCACATGGATAAGATTCATAGAAGTAATAATCCTGGAGGTCTGTGCTGTATAACTTGTTCCTTGGACAAGTCTCCTTCAGACTACTTAGTGTCTCTTCCAGACTGCCTAGCTAGCAGGAGAATCTCCTCTTCCACCAATGTTTACTATTTTTCCTTATCCTGATAGAGTGCCCCCTGTCTTCCCCTCCCCCCATCTCGTTACTTTCAGGAACCTTCTGAGTCTAGAGAACTATTTACTTGCAGAGCTTTTTTTTTGAGTGGAAAATTTCAAATTACTACAAGACATGCTCTTTAGGTAAGACTATGGCAAAGTCTTCAGATAGCATGTAATAATGCCCAGAAGAAAATGCCACGCAGTATCATCTCCCCAGCCCTGGCATGTTTTTTAATTTTTAAAGTGAAATTCTAAAGAGTCTTAGAATTTTAGTGAAATATCTTGAAATGATAGATGGGTCTTTGATGATGCACACAAGTATTGGTATATGTGCTGTACTGGCAGAAATTGAATGTTAAAAATTATATATTAGCTTTAAGTAACTTAAAATATTATTTTTACAATGGGCTGGAGAGACAGATGGCTCAGGGGTTAAGATTCTGTTTCACAAGCAGAAGGCCCTGAGTTTGCATCCCAGGTCCCATGTAAAAACACAAGGTAGAAAAAGCAGTGGCCTGCACTTCTGGCCTTGGTGGGTGGAGCCTGGGAGATCCCAGAGCAAAGCAAGAAGGAGGTAGGAGCAATACAGGATGATTCCCAAAGTCACCCTTGGTCCTCTACAGGGACACATTACCCTCTGATATATACAAACACACATAAAATAAGATAAATAAAATATGAAAAAATATTTTTATGAGATCAAATATTGTAATATTTTATTTTTAAAGTCAATAAAGTTTTAGTTGGGACACTAGTATAGTCAGTAGTTGATTGTACATGATTTAAAAGTAGCCCAGGCTAGTCTTGAGTACCCAGTCCTCCTGTGCCATCATGCCTTAACTTATATGAATGAATTTTTAAAAAAATTTTTTTTTTATAATTCTTTTTTTTAAAATTTCTTTTTCCCCAGTCTTACAAGCTTAGTGAGTGAATTTTTAAAAACATTGTGTAGAACTGTAAAACTTTTTTTCTTCATGTGTATGGGTGGGTGTTCATGTTTGTAGGTACGTGGGTACATGTGTGTTTAAGGGTGCCATGTACATGTGGATGTGTCTTAAGTGTGGAGGCCCAAGGTGATAGTGATATCAGGAATCATCTTCAATTCTTCTTCCATCTTTGGTTTTTGAGCCCTGGGTTTTCAATTCAAGCACATCATTAGGGACAGTGTGGCTAACCAGCTTGCTGTGGAGATCTGAACTCTAGTCCTTTGCTTGCATGGAGTATTTTAACTGCTGAGCCATTATTCCAGCTCCAACTATGTTATGCTTCAGAAATCATTAACAGAATTTTTTTTTTTTTTACTTAGTTACATTGAGTTTATTAAATCACTAGGTTGCTTTATTCTTCTTTCAGTGAAATAGAAGAATCTGGTACTTCATCCATATCCAAGTCAAGTGAAACTGAACAGTCTGAAACTGATTGTGATGTTGGTGAGGCTCTTGATGCAGCTGCCCCAGTTGAAAAGCCCTCCTTTGTCAGTCCACCTGAAAGGTGAGTGTCAATAGTTGTTTTTAGTGTGGTTGTTTTCGTGCTTTTTATTTTTTACTTTGGCAATATCTTACTGTGTAGCCTATCTAGGCTGGTCTGGAACTTGTGTAATAACCCAGAATGGCCTCAAACTCATGAACCTCCTGCCTTGTGATTATAGGCATGTATTACCATTCCTGTCTTGTGGAATTATGATTCTGAAATAGCTGTAGTGTCATTTTTGAAAGGTGTTTAGTGTATAATTACTTCTACTTTATGATTGAAATTTGATCTCTTTGTATTCTTATCTTTGTTTTCTTTGTACATAACTATAAAATTGTATGTGACATGTTTTCCTGCTAAAATTTATTTAATACATCTTTTGATTTTAAATAGCCTTGTTGGCCAGCATATAGAGAATGCTTCATCTTCACATGGCAAAGGAAAAGTAACAAAATCAGAATTTGAATCTAAGGTCTCAGTGAGTGAACAGGATGGTGGTGATCCAAACTCTGCATTGAATTCTTTGGATAATTTAAAAAATGAGGTTAGTATAATAACTTGAATTGTCTAATATGTAATAAGTTAGTGCATTTTTGTTAGAATTTTGTGTAAATTATTTGTGTAAATTAGAGCTTTTATTGTAGCTGATGTAAATTATGCATCTAGATAGCAAGTGGTTATTTTATGGTATTCTTTGTAGCATCAAGCATGAATTTTCTTGGATTATATACATGGTTTTCTGCTTCCATCAGCTATTTGAGATCACATAAAGACCTAAGCAGTTTTAAATTTTTAAGAATTTTATTATTAATATTATTGCATTTTTGTCTGTGTGTGTGTATGCCACAGTATGTGTGTGGAAGTCATAAGACAACTTTGTAAGTTTCTCCTATCTTATTTGGGTTTCAAGGGTTGAACTTAGTGGGGTTTTTTTTGTTTTTTTGTTTTGTTTTGTTTTTGTTTTTTTTGAGAGTCATAAAAGCTGCAACTACCAAATGGGAGAACTTTCAGAATATCACTAAATTCAATAACATGGGACATGCTTCCACAATTAGAATTATTTTAGTTTTTGTTAACTTATATCAAGGTACAAGTAGGTAAACTTCAATTTTTGAATGTTAATTTTTATAATAAAGATAGGGTTTATCATAGAGAAGCCAGATTTCTTTTCTCTTTTTGGTGTACTTTGAATTCATGTAGAAGAGGCCAATATAAAAGAGATAAAGTAATTTAAAGTGCAAACTAACACATTTACCTTTATTCCTTTTAGTTTGGAGTATTCTGTTGTCTATTTAAAGTTTTCAGTGAATTTGCATTTGAAACTGTCTAACCTTCGTTCTAGAACTACAGTAATTCACAAGACCAGTCCCATCTATGATACTACTTAGAAATAAAGGAGCTCAGTGTTTTGTAGTCTAGTATCTTTTTTTTTTTTTTTTTTTTTTTTTTTTTTGCGTACGTGCTTGCCTCTGTGTATATGTGTCTGTGTATATCATATCATAGGATACTCTGTGTGCCTGTAGAGGTCCAATGGTGACTTCAGGAATTGTCCTGAACTGTATTACCTTCTCTTTGCTTTGCTCTGTTGTTTCCCAGGCTCTACCTTCCAGGACCAGAAGTACAGTTTACTGTCTTTTTTTTTTTGTTTTTTTGTTTTGTTTTTAACATGGGGTCAGGGATCCAAACTAAGGACTTTATGCTTGAGAAGCAGATACTTAACCCTTGAGTCATTTCTCCAGCCCTGTTAGTCTTGTATCTTAAAGAAATTTATTTTTAATTTTTTTCAGTGAAAGCAAAATAAGCACTGTTAAAATTTGGTTGTCAAATATTATATCCATAAATCAAACTAGGTAACCATTAGAACATGTCTCCTTGGGAGCTATTTAAGCATCAGATGAGAACTTGAAGCATATCAGCCAGCTTTGTCTTTTTTTTTAATTTTTTTTTATTATTTATTCAATTGTGCGTGTATGCATGTGTGCGCGTGTGTATGTATCTATGTGTATGTATGTATGTGTGTGTAGAACCACGGACGAATTCGAGAACCACCATGGATTCCTCCACCTCCTCCTTGTTTACTCTGCCCCGGGATTCACAGGCTCCGCCCTACCAGACTGGAAACGCAGGCCGCCCCCGCTTCTGCCCAGCGTCTATACGTGGGGTCTAGGATCCGAACTGAGGACCTTCCGCCTGCAAGGCAGAGGCTTAACCCCTGAGCCACCGCCTTCAGCCCCCAGCTTTGTCTTAAATTGGCTTTTTTTTGCTTAACTGTTAGCTGATTCAAGCATGCTCTTCATCACCTAAGAGACTTGGACTGTATGCCTGTGCCAATAGTCCTAAGAATGGAACTTGAGCTACTAGTTACTTTCTGAACAAATCAGTATCCTGGAAAAATTGAAAGGAGATAGTGAACATATTATAAGAATTCAATTTAGAATAATTCTGTGCACTTATATTCCTGGAAGCCAGTTTGCTTTTAGATACAGGTAGATCTTTGTGGTATCTGCTATTTCATAGATTTATAGGACACTACCATTTACAAATAATACTTTATAGAGCCATTTTATTTATAGGGGTGCATTAGAAACTGATTTTACTTTATTCTCTAATTTGCTGAGAAGAAGTAGTGATTGTGTTGTTTGGGGCCTTTTGTGCTTTGGGACCTAGAGAGTGTGTGCCTGTTCTTGTTTCTATTTGTCTGTTTTGGTCCTTTACTCTGTTATCTTAGCCAAGTAAATTTTCATTGTAGTGTATTTTCTCATTATATTCAAGGGAGTTTTTTATCATTTAATTGAAAAATTAAACCAGCATTAAGTATTTTCTGTAGCAAAGCAGGTAATATGATTTTGTTATGAAGCCCACACTGGTCTTGTTCTTAGTGTGTTCTTACTCTATCTTCCCAAGTGCTGCTGAGAGTGCTGAGATGATAGAAGTACTACAGTGCCCAAATGTCTTGTTTTTTAGCAACCTCAGAGTTATTTCTAAAGTTAGGCTATTCTGCATGAACGGAAGTTGTGTGAAGATCCAATCCTATTGAATCTTCCTGAAGGGAACTTTGGGGGATGTGAATTTCTTTTAAGTATGTATGTGTGTTTGCAAGATTTAATTAATGTTCAAAGCCATGCCCATATAATATAGCAAATATATTGAGGGACACTTGTAATTTACCAGTTATTTTCCTAAGGAGATTTTGTTGAAAAATATGTTAGTATTGTTTGAATAATACACAAATAATTAAGTAATGAGAAGAATAAGCAAGTATTTTTAAGAAAAAAAAATCTTATTGCGTACTCTTTCCCAGTTACAGTCCCTTCTTCATGCATAATTTTGTCAAGAATTTGGTGGATTTTTAAAAATTTCTTTTCAACATTTCATTTGTCATATATTGAAGCATGAGATAACATTTTTCCTCAGCGTTTTACTCAACTTTACTTTTGAGATTTGTTCATTGTTCTTGCTTGCTTATAGTTGTTTCTGTTATAATTCATTTATGTTGAACTAATGGATATTTTTCTCATTTTTATATTAAAAGTAGTGCTGCAAGGTACATTCATATGTATATTTTAGCTCCCTATATACATTTTTACTAGCATTTGTACATTGTAGAATTAATGAATATATACATTTTACTATAACTATATTTTAAAATTCCTTCAGTCTGATAGATTCCTCTTGAATTAAAAACTTTTTTTGGTTTAATTAATAGCTCTAAAATTGCATTTATTTTTTACTGAATTTGTTGTTCTCATTCCCTCTGCTGCTTACTGTTATTTAGCTGTTATTCAGCAGCATTGTGCTGTAACTGCCCTGTCTGATTTCATGTAACTTTGGATTTTAAAAATTTTAATCTTGACAGTGCACCAACTTTTTAAAAAATGCATCGAAAATCAGTGTCATTTAATTAATTCTGTTTTAACTACATCTTGAGGTAGTTGGCTATACTGCAAGAAATATATGTAGTTTTTTGAAATGAGTAATGAGTTTGCTTAAGATATACTGGTTTTAAAAAACACATGAAATTTTAAATAAAAATTATCAGAATTACTTTCATTATAAATTTGGACATTTACCTTTACAGAAGCATTTATATCCACCTTTATTATTAATCTTGTTCAAAGGTTGAAGTATGATGGTATTTTGTCTTTTTTTTATCAGAGTTCTGATTATATAAAAACAGGAGAAACTGACCCTACATCTGTACCAAGCCCCAAAGATCCAGAAGATATCCCAACTTTTGATGAGTGGAAGAAGAAAGTTATGGAAGTAGAAAAAGAAAAAAGTAAGGAAATACCAGGATTCTGTTTTTTTTTTTTTTTTTTAAACAACTAATTTTAAAAATTAAAAACCTAATTTTTAAAAAAAAATTGAGACAGAGCAAACATGTGTAGAGGTTAGAAGACAACTGTGGAAATCAGTTCCTCTACCCTGTGAACTCTGGATTTCAAAGTGTGTGTAAAGGCACCTTTTTCCACTGAGCCAACTTGCTAGATCGTCTTCTCTTTGTAATTAGTAAAATAGAATAAAATGTCTAGGAACTTTTTCAAAGAAAAACTACTGCAGATTACTCGTTTATTTACTGATGACAGTTTTAATTAAAATCTATTCCTTTTTAAAAATTTTTTTAAAAGTGTGTGTGTGTATCAGTGGGCACTGTGGAGGACCAAGGGTGATCTGGGGAATCATTTTGGACTGCATTTACCTCCTTTTTGCTTTGCTCTGGGATTTCCCAGTCTCTGCCCACCAGGTCCTGATGAGCAAGCTGCAGCCATTTCCGCCTAGTGTTTTTTACATGGGACCTAGGATCCAAACTCAGGACCTTCTGCTTTCAAGGCAGAGTCTTAAACTCCGAGCCATCTCTTCAGCCCTAAAATTATTTTTTATGATAAAATAAGAAAGCAATGTGATAATTTTCCTCTCTGTAGGAGGAAAATTTGGACATAGAAAGTTCTAAATCAAGAAATTTTAATAAGCCTTGTGAACAGTAATTGAGTTAAGAATTCTTAATGGGTTAGAAATAATCTATCCTTATGAAGAAAATGTATATACAATAGGTTTTTAATTTCATGGCAGTCTTCATTGTGTGTTACATTATTAAATATACATCAAGTAATGTGGATTATGTTTATAATAAGGTTTGTCCACAGGTCAGTCATTGTATCCATCTTCTAATGGAGGTCTGCATGCCCCCAAAAAAGTCCAGAAGAATCGAAATAATTATGCCTCAGTAGAATGTGGTGCCAAAATTTTGGCAGCTAATCCAGAAGCCAAGGTACTTAAAATATTAATTGTTTCAAAAGTTGATGTAGTCAACTAGCAACTTTGTTAAATATATCCATCTCTGTAGCTATATTTTGGTGCACATTATTTTCCTCATTCACTCTCACATAGGATTATACTTTTTAAAGGAATTTTATTTTATGAATTCTTAATTATATTACTTGACACATTGTGCCTTTTTCAGCTTTTAAAAAACCTATGTAAAAGTTTGAAAACATTTTATAGAAAATTATTTTTTCTTTACAATAACAGGCATAGTAACTTTTAAATGGACTGTTACACATTAATTTATTCCTATATTCTTAACTGATAAAATTTAACCATTGAACTTTTTTTTCTAATTGTTCTGTCTTATGTTTAAGATGAGAAAATACAGAAATCATAAATATTTTAGAGTTGAGTTTTTTGTTTTTCTTTAATATATTTCTTTTGCCTCTTAAAACAGAGCACATCTGCAATTCTTATAGAAAATATGGACCTTTATATGTTGAATCCTTGCAGCACTAAAATTTGGTAAGGTAAAATTTTGCAGAATACATTTTATATACATATATGTTATGCTCTTTTATTAGTTCTAAATTTATTTATATAATTATTAAGCTTTGATTAGTGCGTATATACTCTAAAAGTGAGGAAAACATGCTTTTCCTTTTAAGGAAGTAACAAGAAAAGTATGCCATGCTTGGTCAGTTATAAAATAGTATAAAAAGTCCTCCTGAAAAAGGTTTTATAGAAAATCCCAGGTGTATAACTGCAGCAGGGATTCTTGGAAGACCTAATTCCTGAGCTGAATCTTGAAGGACTTATAGATGAATAGATATAGATAGATGAATATAGATACATAGGTGAATCTTGAAGGACTTACAGATGAAGGAGGCATGGTGCTTTACAAGGTGCATATGTCTTCTGGACTAATGTGTGTAGAAACATCCTGGAAGTTATTAGGTGTGTCAACCATAAAGGTATAGTTAGAATAGTGTTAGAAGTTCAGAAAGCAATAGGTTAGTTACAATCACACCATCAAATGTTAAAGAGTACCAAGTTTAATAATTTTTGTGGTGATTTAAAAACACCAGATTAGCATTTGTTTTAAGTCAGGAAATGGAGTTAATTTCATGAGCATCTAAGAAGTCTTTATTGACTACATAGAATTATTGGAATCGTGTTTTCGAGATGATAATACTGCATTTGCCTGAAACCTTATCTGATTGTAATAAAGCTGGCTTGATTTTCTTCATTATTAATAAAGCAAAGTCTGAGTCTAATTTCCTTTGGTTTCCCCAAATCTTCTAAGAATATTAGTTTAAAAAATGTTCAGATTTTAAACCCAGGTAGGAATAGGTTCTGACTTCAACTTTACAGTTATTAGCTATAGAAGTTTTAGTTAGGATTTTTGATTCTGCAATTTGAAGAAAGACTGAATAACTGTGGTTTAAATGAAAGACAAATTCCATTTCTTTTCTCACCTGAAAATCTACACTGGTGTGATACAAAAGCAGGTAAAAGGACCTACACTTCTGTCATATTTCCTTCCATTCTCTAAGGTGTTTTCTTTATCTGCATTGCTGTAATGGTTTACTTATTGTCCTCTTTAGTTCCATTCATATAATATAGATTAAATGAATGACTTTGATGCATATTTTAGCATGACAGCTTAAAAATAATAGAGGAAGATTGTATGTATTCATTGGAAAGATACAAGAGACTCAGAACATATTGTCAGATTTTAAAAAAGTTGCAAAGTATTACTGATTTAACTTTAGACTTGTATGTGAAAGAACAAGGTAGATATGTAAACATGGTTATATATGATTTCTTAAAAGAATGTTCCACATATAGTTGCTTGTAAATATCTCTATAAGAAACCAAGAAGGAACCCAAAAGACTTAAAGCTTCCACCCACCACTGTACATTTTTGTACTATTTTAGTGTCTTGTTTTCTTTTCGATTTAAATTCCCTCCTTGAGGAAATATGGTTGCATGTCCCTCCTGGAGCTGACTGCTTCACAGTTACTTGTTCTCCAACTGTTCTGATTACCAACTGTTGATAAGCAGAGCTTTTGGGCTGGTGATTGATAATTGGACAAATCTGAAGGTTTAATCCTTATATCCATATATGAGAACATAGTATTTGTCCTACGATGGAGTTACCTGTTAGCATGTATTTTTGAGTTCCATCAATTTATTTCATCTTTCTTAATAACTGAATATTCCATTGTGTATATGAAATATATTTCCATTATCCATTCATTAGTTGATGGACATCTAAACTGCTTCCATTTTCTTGCCATTACGAATAGAGCAGCATGAACATAGATGTATACGTTATCTCTGTGATGAAATGGAGAGTACTTTGGGAATTTGCTCAGAAGTATTACAGCTGGTTCATAAAGTCGCTCTATTTCTAGTTTTTTGTTTTGTTTTGTTCGAGGGATCTCCACACTGATTTCCAGAGTGATTGCACTAGTTTACATTCCCACAAAATGTGTGAGGGTTCCCTTTCCCCACATCCTCACCACCTTTTATTTGTTATTTGTTTAGTCATTCTGATCTGGTAAGAATGTAACTTTCATTTGTTTATCTTTGATTGCTAATGATGTTGAACTGTATTTAGATAATTGTGTTTTTTCTTTTGAGAACTGTTTAAGCCAATATTTAGTCTGTCTTCCCTTTCTCTTCTCTTTCCCTTTTCCCTTTCCTCCTTTCTTCCTTTCTCTCTCTCCTCTCCCCTCCCCTTCTCCCCTCCTCTACTTCCCTACTTTCTCCTATCCTTCCTCTCTTTCTTCTTTCTGATACAGTTATGTAGAAAAAGGCATCTGAGTGTGTATGTCTGTGAATGCTCAAAGGTAACATCAGGAATCATCCTGGATTGCTTTACTTCAGTACTTTGTTCTGGAGTTTATCATGTTTCACCTTTTAGGGCTGGCAGTTCAGGTTGTTGCATTTTTTTCATGGGATCTAGGATCCAAGCTCAGGTCTTTTTGCTTCTGAAGCAGACATTAATCCCTGAGCCATCTCCCCAGCCCTGTATCCCATTTTTTATTTGGTTGTTTCCTTTTTTGATGCTTAACTTTTTGAGTTCTTTATATATTCTGGACACTACTCTTTTGCCTAACACATAGCTGGCAAAGGTTTTCTTCTATCGTGTAGACTGCCTCTCAGTTGACAGCTTCTCTTACTGAACAGAAACTTTTTAATTTCTTGAAATCCCAGTTGTCAACAATGTGATTCTATTAAGAAATCCTTACTAATACTACTTACTCTTCTAGACGTTTCAGAGCTTTAGGTTTAGTATTGAGGACTTTGTTGTACTTGTAATTGTTCCCCTCCCATCCCCATTCTTATTTGAACCTATAAAGTAGGTGAAACCAATTAGAGAATGAGCAATTTTTAGAATTGTTTTTAAGAAATGACCTAGAAATTATTGTTGACACTTGGGGTTACTTCCCGTTATCTAGAACTAAGAACATGCAGTCAAGATAACAGTCTGTGAATCTTTAGTAGGGAACTATGTGCTTAACCACAGCTTTTGGATGGGTTTCTATTATTAAAAGGCGGAAGAGAGAAATGTGAAGTACTTAGTGCTTACTGTGTGATTCTATAAAAGAGACAATATCCCTTGCAACTTGTAAGGATATATTTAAATTGTCTAATAGGGTATCAGACCCAGAATAAGCATTCAATATATGTCGATTGTCTCTCTTGAGGTTTCTTTGCAACCTGAATGTTTTTGCCATCTCTTGGAACTTACTTCAGCTTTTCTTCAATATTAAACATTATTATAATTTAATACTGTAATTTATTTAGTATTATAAGTATATAAAATGACATTTGGTATAAAAGTTTATTAAAGCAGATTGGAATGTTAGTCACTAGTTTCTTTTACCTAAATATTGTTATGTGCAGTTATGTTTTACACATATGGAAACATTTTATTATTTTGTTTTTTACTGAACATAGTTGTGACACATAACCATATCAAAATATATTATTTGATAAATTACAACATCTACATTTGTAAAATGAACATGTATCTTACTACCTAAAATTTCCTTATACATTTTGGCCAACAATTTTTCCATATAATAATTACAGATGAGGTTTCTATTCATGTAAATCATTTTACATTTTCTGAGTACTTGTAAATGAAGTATATAATTTCTACTACCAGTTTTAATGGGTATTAGATGTATCATTGTGGGGTGGATCATAATTTTTTTATTCTCCAAGCTAAATATTTAAGTTGACCATTTTGCTTCTGTTACAAAATATAAATACAAAAGTGGAATATGGAACAATGTTTCTTTAAAATAAAGTTTTATGAATGTATTGTTAATCACTCTGCCAATCAAGCTAGAATAGTTCATTTATACTATTGGCTGTTCTTAGTAAAGTCTTTCTTCCTCCAAAAACCTAATTTGTGATTGAGGCAATCTTTTTAAAAAATTGTGATGGAGGCAAAAGTCAGAATTACAGTCCTTTCCTTCTTACTAAGGCTTTACATTGCTTTATTCTTGAAGGCATTCACTTATGGATAACTTGGGTTATAATTTTCTTCCTTTATTACATTGTGCTATCTTTCAATGAATGTCTTGGTTTATGCAAACCATCGTTGTATTTAATTTGAACCGTCACTTTAAATAATTGTCTTCTCTTCTTTTTAAGGTTTGTTATAGAACTTTGTGAGCCAATTCAGGTGAAGCAGTTTGATATTGCAAATTATGAATTATTTTCTTCTACTCCTAAAGACTTTCTGGTTTCTATCAGTGACAGGTAAATTCTAAAGCTGACTTCTGTAAAGTCCATGACAGACTTTCAGGATAAAAATTAAAGGATTGTGTTACTCTGTTGACTTCCATCGTTTTAGTTTTTGTCTTAATATTAATTATTTTAATAACAATTTGTTATAATATTGTGGGTTAATTAGCTTTTGTAGTAATTACGGCATCACAGCCAGATGGTTTTACTCATCAGCTGAGGAACTAGCTCACTTAATGTTATTCGCTAGTTGAGAGAAGGAAGATTCAAATCTGTGTGACTTCAGAGTAATCATTATGCTACATTGCTTCCAAACCTTTTTTAAAAACTTGTTAAAGCATGCATTTATTTTTAATTTATATTATGAAATGTATTTTTGGTGTTTTAAAAATTTCTATGTAGTTGCATGATTATGAAAGATAAATATATTAAGCAATTTGGAAAACATCATTTTATTCCTGTCAACTAAAGATTACCATTTTAGCATATTAATATTTTTTCATTTTTTTCTTACGCATTTTTTGTATTCTACTGAAATGTATATTTTTTTACTTTTTGTATCCTGAAATTGTTTTATCTTTAGGCATACTACTGTTAATTAAAATGTAATATATTCCCACTTAGAGGTATTTATGTTTCATAAATACATTAAAGTGCCAATGATATGCCATATAGGATTTTACTGTGTTATGATTTTACTGTGCTTCCATCATTGATTAAGAATTTCCAATGGTGTTTAATCCCCCACCTCATATTCTTCATGGCATATGTATAACATTTGAAAATTATTTCTTAATATCTTAAATTCTGCCTCTGTTTTAATAATAACTTTTAAAAATCACTTCCTTTAAACTAGAATATTTTTATGCATATGTGTGTGTGTGTGGTGTGCACATATGTACACATGTGTACATCTATGTATGGAGGCTAGAGATTTGCATCAGGTGCTTTCCTAAGTTGCTCACCACTTTATATATTGAGGCAGGGTCTCCTCCTTGAAACCAGAGCTTACCGACTTTGCTAGTTTAGACTTTGCTAGCTTGATCTTTTCTCCACCTCCCTAGTGCTAATATTATAGTGGACTGCCATTCTGCCCTTCATTAATATGGGTGCTGGGTATGTAACCAAAGTCCTCATGATTTATAGCAAGTTCTTTACCCACTGAGCCATCTTCCCAACTTGAAGATGGAATTTTTGGTAATGTCATATAAATATTCTTAGCTCTGATAAATGAAGTATGTATTTTTAAAATATGAGAACTCATAATTTTGAGTCTTTAAATGCTGCAAACAATAATAGCTGATTCCTTTAAGTCTATTTATCAATTATGTGAGATGTCAAATTTTAATATGATAGTTTTTTCCTTGACTTTCTCCCAATACCTGTATTACTATTTCACTTTGTAACATACATCATCACTGTCAGTATGTGACCACATCTTCTTCATTCTTGCAGTATATAGATTTTCTTTTCTTGTTTTAAAGCTTGCAGGGTGTACTCTCAAAGTTGTCCTACTTCTGTCTTTTCCATATCTTCTGTTTGTTAATAGTATGATTTTCAAATTTCTCTTTTCTACTGAAATGAAACCTATTTTTAAAAATTATGTAATTCAAGGGCCTGTTATTTGAATTAAGTCAGTATGTTTTGAGAGGAAAAATATGTATCGGATATATTTATTTTTATATTTTCTAGATATCCCACAAATAAATGGATTAAACTGGGTACTTTTCATGGTAGAGATGAGCGAAATGTCCAGAGTTTCCCTTTAGATGAACAAATGTATGCAAAATATGTGAAGGTAATCTTTATAGATATAGTATTGTGTTCTGTAATGAAAAGTTACCCATCATTCACTCAACCTGATTTAGAAAACATAAATTAAGAGAAAATTTGTGGCAGAATAACCATTTAATTAATTAATTTAATATTAATTAAATATTCTTTTTTTAATTTATGTATTTATTTATTTTTCTGCTCATACAAATGTAATAGGAACCCCTGTCCTCTTAATTAAATATTCTTATTTAGATATATCATTCTATGAGACAAGTTCTTTCAGCTCTTTTGTGTCATTGGTATTTTTTGCCAGCCTTTTATTTATGTCTCTGATAAAATTCCAACTTATAACTCTTGGCTCTTAGTTTTGTTTGGACACAGGGTCTTATGTAGCCCTCTGGTCTGGAACTCACTTCAGTAGAGCCTGGACGTGAACTCCTGAGCTCATGTCTCTACCTCCTGACGACGGGATTGCGGGCATGTTCTATCATGTCCAACATGTTTTTGAGTCTGTAAAATGTCATTTCATTTGCAGTATTGTATTTCTTTCAATTTTGAAACTCAATGCATTGCTGCCATTGAAGTCTTTGAAGTAGTTCTGATTTTTTTAATTTGCTAAAATTGATTCCTAGATCAATTTTAATATTCACTATTTTGATAGTTTGTCTTTTATATGTTCAAGTGAAACATTCTGTCAGTTTCAGATAAGGAAAACTTTTAGCCACATTAATATTCCCATTGTTTCCACCACCAACTAATTTATCAGTCTTGAATTGGTTTTTTGACAATATAAAAAAGAATATATAAAAGACGTTTCTACGTCTCTCTTCCTACCCTCTTTCCCTCTTAAATAATAGCCATATCTCATAGTACCATTGTGATAATACAGCTTTTTGGAATTGCAGCAGTTCTAATGTCTATCCTTTCTTCTTTAAATTGTATGAACTTATAGCTACTTAATTTGTCTTACGGGTTTTAACTGTCTCTTTTTAAAGCATGTATTAAATTGACTTCTTTAAATGGGTAAACTTGTAGTATTCCTAGTCTCAGTATAAAAGTGCTAAAAAGTTAAATATTGAAAATGTAGTTGCTATTTTCAGCAGAAGAATTGCCATGTAGACCTCCCCACATGTCCTTTGGAGACCAAAGGGATTTTTCTGATTGGTTTAAAAAGCAAACAAACATAAAAAACATTTCTTCAGTAGATATGATCACAAAGTCAAAATTTTTTACTTGTAATTTTCATTTTAGAGGTAAATGTTATACACATATTTACCTGATTTTTTTCTATTCTAAAGGAACTAAATGCAATTGTTTAATCATTCATATTTTGTAAATTATGCATTTTTCTCTTTAAGTCACACATATATTGAATACCAAAATTTTATATTCTCCCTAAAATAAATTCTGTATACAATATTATAAAACTGAAGGAAACCTTTCATAATCTTTTAATAATTGTGCGTGTGTATATATATGGCATATATCTACATCAGTGCATGTCCCAATATATAAAGTCATCTGTAATGAATGATTCACGCATGAATTCATGATAAATGGCTAAAATGTTTATTATAGTGCAGATCATTTCTACAGATTATTAGAATGCTTTTCTATTTAACAGAAAATAGTAATAGATTTCTAAATTTTTAATATATAAACTTAAAACTAATTTATTTCATTACATATATTCAGATTGTATTTTCTAGATGTTATAGTAAAATTAAATTGTTGCTTTGATTTACTCAAAGAGCAAGAGTACTACAATGTTATCCATCATGGTGTGTTGCTTTCTATACTTCATACCAAATGGTTTGCATAAACTGAAGTTGCTTATGGCATGTTATCCAGACTTTGGAACTGATTTCTTTTTCTTTTCCTTTCTCTTGCTTCAGATGTTCATCAAGTACATAAAGGTTAGCAACCTTCTCTTTTGCAATATTCAATAACAGAGCATGGCATATTAATTCTTTACAAAAAGCTTAACTTTACAAATACTGGTTTTGGGGAAAAATTTAAAAATGGCTGAGTATATTGTTACATGAGTATATCGTTACCTTTGTAAGCATGATGCTGGATTCACATTGCAGGTGGTTTTATTTTGCAGGTGGAGTTAGTGTCACATTTTGGATCAGAGCACTTTTGTCCTTTAAGCCTTATAAGGTAATATAAAACAAAATGTACTTAATGTTTTTACAAATACTGTACAAGAATCTTACTATTTTTAAAATGAGCTACTTCTGTGTGAAGTTAATATTATAAAAATAGAAACTTTTCTCTTAAATGTATTTGGTAAAATATGTAATTTCTTAAAAAATAAGCATTATTTTATGTGTTTGATTTGCCTTATTTTCTATTTTAGTGTTTTGCCACTATATGATATGTTATATATTACACATAATTGATAGAAAAATTTGGTCATATTGCTAAATGTTTTAGATAAGTTAGTTTTATATTTTAATGAAAGCAGTCAATAAGCAAAATATATGAAATAGCCTTTATTTAGAGTCCAAAAGTTTGTAGTTTAATGTTTATCATAAATTTTAAAAAGAGTCGTCTTAGTAACTTGTTTCAATGAAAATCTGTATGAAATTGCTGTTATAGGGTATTTGGTACCAGCATGGTGGAAGAATATGAAGAAATTGCTGACTCCCAGTACCAGTCAGAACGTCAAGAACTACTTGATGAGGACTATGGTAAGTGAATTTTAAATAGGTGACTGTTAGATTATATTACAAAATGTCTATCTCATTGTTTTTAGCTCTGTAGTCAGATTTTTCTTAAATCTATTTTTTAATGTGAATACTTCATGTGTTCCAAGTTTATCATCAGTTGCTTATAGATGCCACTTTCTTCTGTAGCATTAGTTCTATGAATTACATATTTATATTTATATATCTCAATTATGGGCATAAGAAACAGTAGAAAGGAGCATTAATTCCTTTAATTGCCCAAACTTAGGAGCAATACGTTATGACCAAAGCCCCTGAGAACCTTCTCTGAGCCTGAAAGGGTAGAGCAAAGTTTTATACTCCCTCCATCTTAATTGAATCATTCTGAAGTACTTTAAACTATAACTTAATCTAAATTTTCTTTTGTTGTTTTCTCATAAAGATAGAAAGACATTGACTAAGGACTAAGTGTTGGAGAAGAGTGAAAACTTGAATAAAAGTCTTATGTGATTAGAATTTTCATAAGATTGCAGTTATTTTCCTTAGTTTGTGTTTGTTAAAGACTGAATCTCATTTTTGTGAACATACTTTAAATGTATAAGTAATAAATATTCTACTTGTTTTAAATGCTAGGTGATTGACAAAACATAATAAAACTTTTGAATATTGTTGGAATTAGTTCTCCCCAAATTATTTTTATTTTCTTTTAAACAGATTATCCTCTGGACTATAATACTGTGGAGGATAAATCTTCAAAAAATCTTCTTGGTTCTGCTACAAGTGAGTATTTTAGAGTTTCCTATCTGAATTGTTAAAGTGCTTTTTGTAGAGTACCACTTAGTGAAAGGTAGTGCTTAAGATACCATCTCGCTCTTCATTCTGACATAGTTCATTTTGTTCTGGTATAGTTAAGGATATTTCTCCCAGGTGTAAACTTTGGATAGAAATCAAAGATACTAACTTTTGAAAGGTATTTCTGTAGAAATGATACAGAAATTAATAGATAAAAAGAGAAAATAAAAGTATAATATAGATGTTTCTTATGCTGTAATTAAGTACTCAGGTTTAAGAATGAATTCCATATAATGAAGAAAGGGTTATGAATTTTGGGAGGGAAAATTCTTTCAAGAGGTAGTACATAATAAAATTGTAGTGAATGAATGTGTGTATATCTGCATATGGTTAATTTTCTTTTTAACTACAAAACACTGAAGCTGTTTCTGTTCATAATAACAGTTACCTGTACCAGTAATAGTAATTACATACACTTTTAAATACTAAAAAAGTATAAGATGCCTTGTGATTTAGTTCACTGTACTTTCAAAGTAGTGTGCAAGTCTAGTGGTTGTAGTTAAGGACAATGAAATAACTTTATCCAGTTGATGCATTATTTTTACTATTAGACCATGGATTGATTTACTATATTTTAATATTATTGTTGGTTACTGTTGAAAATAGAAACTTTAAGGAATTTTTTTACATTTAGAGATTAATAACTGAAAGATGCTGAACATTATACCAGCAGTGCTTATGCTTTGGTAGATACTTTATGTATTCATGCTTATGGAATTAAGAGTCACTTCTCTTTCTTTTCCTTTCTACTTTATCACTTTTCCTCCCCACAGAGGCTCAGGAACTTTAGAGCATTTTCAAAGATAGGGATAAGAGTGTTAAAAATACTTGCAGGAGGAGAAGTCTTTATATTTAATGGTTGCTTCCTATCAATTCAATTGGCTTTTTAAAAATTTATTGCTTTTTTTTGTAATGTTGATTGATTTCAAGCCTTTTGTGTATTAGGCAAAAATGCTATGCATTACATGCCAGCTCTTGCTAACCTGTGACACTTTAGATCTGAGCAACTATTTTAAGTAGAATCCTGTGCTATGTAGTTAATATTAAAATAAGTACATTTACTGATGAAATGTAGCCTTTTCTTTTTAGGATAGAAAGACAAGATCCTATACTAGGTATCTGACTTTTAGTATAGTTTTTATTCTTGAAAGTTGTGCTATATATTGCATAGTAGTCATTCTTAATGTTGTTGAACTAGCTCTGAGGAATTGTAATTTTAATGAATTAAAAAAATCTAAAAGATCTGTTGCTTCTGCTAGTCTTCAGAAAGAAGAGGACATATTATGGAGGTGATTTGTGCCTTACAGGAGTTTTAGATGAAGGAAAACTATTAATATTCTGGGTTTAACTTTTCTTCCTTCATTAGTTCCTTAGAAGAATATCTTCTGATTTGTGATCTCTTCTGACCAATATATTATGTTTTTTTTAATTATTTATTCAATTGTGCGTGTGTGCGTGCATGCGTGCTTGTGTGTGTGTGTGTGTGTGCGTGTGTGTGTGTAGAACCACTGGTGAATTCGGGAACCACCATGGACTGCCTCCACCTCCTCCTTGTTTACTCTGCCCTGGGATTCACAGGCTGTGCCCTACCAGGACCAGGAACGCAGGCCGCCCCCGCTTCCGCCCGGTGTCTATATGTGGGGTCTAGGATCCGAACTTGAGACCTTTGCCTACAAGTCAGAGGCTTAACCCCTGAGCCACCTCTCCAGCCCCAAATATATTAATATTATGTTAATTAGACAAAATACCATTTTGTTCCTTTTTTTTGGCTTCTTGAGAAGTATGTTTCTTGCTAACACATTTTTCTTTACTTTTATGGATGTAGGGGCAGTCCATGTATCTTTCAATGTTTTAGATGTTGAAAGAATTTGTATGGCGAAGCAGCGTAGGCAGGAGAAGTTAGCTGTACTAAAATATGAACTTTAAAATGCTCTTCACCTTAACTTGTTACACTATGGAGGCCTGAACCCACAGAGTAGACAAGCCACAGTGAACCCTAAAATCCATAGAAGCATACAGGTGGAAGAGTGGGACATAACAGTGAAGGAAAGGGAGGCAATGGGAAGGAGATGGAGAGGAAGGAAAATTGGGATGAATACTCAATATGCTTGTAAAAGTAGAGAAAAAATTAATAAAACAGCAGTCTCCACCTTTGAAAGTTTCATAATCAGAGAGGCAGTGAGAAGTAGGTATTTAGACTTTACTTCCATGAAGTTACTGATCTGCCTTAATATTGCTGCCTTCAGTACTGTGTCCTTGTAGTCTTTAAAGAACTTTGGGACTTTTTGAATCTGATTTAGTTACTTTTTTTTTTTTTATAGTGTGAAGTGTAAATATTGTGTGTGAAATTAGGCCAAAAAGCTCATGTCATGTCAGAAAACCCAATTTTGGGATTTCCAAATTTGCTTAAAATTGGTTTATTTGGAACCTGATTTCTTTTTTTCCCCACTTGATGCCCTCTTTATTTTTTTAATTTAAAAAATCGTTTCCCTAGTTTTGCAAGCATATTGAGTACTTATCTCTGTATCCCTCCTTTTTTTCATCCTTCATCCCTTCCCTTCTCCCCGCCTATCCATTTCTATGGTCTCCAAGGGATCCTAATTTCTTTATTCTTGTTTTGCCCTCCTTACTCCTTCCCCTTCATTCAAGAGTGGTACAGGTGATCAAACCAATGGCTTTGCATGCTAAGTAAGCATTCTTG
Organism: Typhlomys cinereus; assembly: GCA_023101885.1. Classification (NCBI taxonomy): domain Eukaryota; kingdom Metazoa; phylum Chordata; class Mammalia; order Rodentia; family Platacanthomyidae; genus Typhlomys; species Typhlomys cinereus. The sequence continues at coordinate 7,787,570 of JALPQD010000025.1, read as the reverse complement.
TTACCGTACTGAGTGTATATATTCTAACCCTTTTTGGAGAAAGACTCTGGTAGCCCTGGCTGCCCTCAAACTTGTGATCCTCCTGTCTTTATTTCCTGAGTGCTAGTATTAGCAGTATGGACCACTGCATGAAGTCATTTCTTTGTTTTTGTTAATTTATTTATTCATTTGTTTATTTATATTTGTACGTGTGCAAGCTCACACATGCATGCATACTTACATGTGGAGGTCAGAGGATAAATTGTGAGGGTCAGTTTTTTCCTTTCACCCTGTGATTCTGGGGATTGAACTCAAGTCCCCACTCTTTACAGCAGGTACCTTTACTATTTGAACTATCTGACTGGCCTTTGTCCTTATTTTTATTGTGTATATGGTATATACAAAATAGAGTTCTGTGCTTTTAATCTTAATAGAAACTCTCCTTTCCTTTTGAGTACACATTTAGTATTCTTCATTTGTGGTATTTGGAATCCGAAATACTTACATTTTGGATTTGGGATATTTGCATGTGCATAATGAGATAGCTCGAGAATGGGATACAAGTCTGAACACAAAATTCCTTTGTTTCATACCTTATACACATAACATGTAGATATTTTTATTCAGTATTTGTAATGTGTCTGAGTTTTGACTATGATCTTGCTGTTCCTTTAGGATTGTCTACTTGTGGAATTATGCCAATGCTCAAAAAGTAGAGTTTAGAACATTTTTAGATTCCAGTTTTTAAAATTTTTTATATTAGAGATGCCCATTGAGTAGTTAGTATTATAGAATGCATCTATAACCAGAGTATATATACTTTGCTTCTAGTGACACTTGGTTGTAAGGAGCCATATGTATATATATATATAGACATTCTTGGTATTATGTAATTTAACTGTTAAAAAGCTACTCTGAGACAGCAGTTTTTCCCTTTTTAAGTTTGTCTGTACTCCAGTTCTAACAATTCTTTTGACTCTTTTGCTCACCTTTTTGAGTTAAAACATTGAAATCATTTGCATCAGTGAAAACTCTGCCTCTTCACTCTGCTCCCCTTGCTGTGTTTTGTGGAATGACCAAATAAATACGATATTCTCTTAGGTCTGTCTTTCTCTTACATACATGGTCTTCCTTTTGTTGAACTCTCCATATTTGTTAGGGAGAGATATATTCACATAAATGTTTAAGACAAAATACAGTTTTGGTTTTCAGTCAAAATAGTTTTAGAAAAAATATTTGGGCTGTCTTAAAAGAGTACATGAAAGTGGTTATCTAGAAGAAACTGAGCAGACATTGAAAGAAGTACTTGACTGCTTTATCATGGTATGTTGAAACATAGATAAAAATTCCTGGGCCTTAGTATCTCAAATGACTTTGTTTTCTCTAACAAAAAAAAAAGCCATTGGTGTACTGGAGTAGTGATGCAAAAATGTTGGTTTCCAAGAGTGCTTCATTCATACAGGGAGAGGAAAGATTCAACTCCGAGAAATTGACTATTAGAAGAGAAATGAGGGACTAGGTAATCCAGTCTGGGATTATGTCCAAAGTTAATATTTTAGCTTGTTTTAAAGACTTTTTATTGACTCAGTTTGTAGCAGTTTGCCTGCATTGTTGCTGATAAATGACATCGAATGGCTTAAGGGAACAAGGGGTTTATTCTCTTATGATTTTCTGGTTACATTTCTCAGTCCAGCCTGACAGGAAAGCTCACACAACACCAGGGCCGAGGGTACTGGCCACACCATCATCACCACATAACGGGTGAGAGAGGGACAATCCTTACTTTCCAGATCAGCATGTCTCGCCAGGTATACACAAGGATGCCGACTCTCTCAACCAGCTCTCTCTGATTTATTCCAGAGCCTAGTCCCACCCACCATGGGCTGGACTTTCCCCATCAGCTAGACAATCTCTTGCAGGTTTGCTCTGCCCTTAACTCAACCATCAACTCTTTATAAATGTGCACAGAGCTCAAACCCTCAAGTCAGGTTGACACCTGTGCCTAACTATGACACTCCACCCCTTGTCAACTTGACACAAAACCTAGCACTTTTAAACTGTAACCTTCGATCCTTGTCCCCATAGATATTAAGTTTTCTTAAAAATATAAATATATTTCATGGACAAATTTAAAATGTTCTCTCATTAAAACTTCAGTTCCAACATTTTAAAAGCTCCAAGTTTCTTAACCTTAAAAATCTTAAATCAGAGTAAGTTACTTTAATATAGATAAACATTAAAACAGAAGTATCTTGATATAATCATAAAACATTAAATTAAGATCAAAGTCCAGCAAATCAAGTACCGCATCCTTTACTTCAATGTCCATCTTCTGTTGCTCATCACATAGTCAGACAGCTCACAGATTCTAGTCATTCCTAGTCCCTGTTTGCAGCTCAAAGTTGTAAAAGCAGAGTTCCTCTGAACCAGGCTTAATCTCCACCCGCAGCTGTCCTCAGTATACATCCCATGGTTCTGGCATCTCCAACACTCTGGGTTCGCCTCTGCAGCCATAAGCTTCACCTTTTCTTGCAGGACTCTCCACCTGCCAGATTCTGAAGCGAGTTTGAAACATATCTTGGTCCACTTGAGCCACAGCTATAACAAGTTTTGTGTGCTGATGTTGGAAAAGCCTCTTAGGCAGCCCAACTTCCAAGAAATGGCTTTAATTTGGACTTTCGGCCCCTGAAGGAATCTGGGTTTTCAAACCATGAACTTGCCATGGTATTCATGTTTTCCACCTTTCCAGTGCAAATCACTAGATTTTCCTTCATTGATGCTCATTTCTCCAACAATGGCTGCTATTCGGCTGCCTGCCCTTTTCCTCATGCAAATCCTCAAGGCTGCCAACACAGCTCTTCTCTATCAAGCAAACCAGTGTGTTGTGTTTAAATTCAGCTTTACCAAAGTCCTTGTTCCCCTCATCAGAAACTGAGCCCGAACAATTCACAACTCTCTCAGCATAACTATTTTCCAAATGGCCCACAAAACTCTGCAGAACTGTATTGGTAATCCACAAATTCAAAATCTTCCAACATTTCAAACTTTGTCATCAAAATTTGTTCAAAAGCCACAAAGTCTACTTAGTCAGATTTGTCAGCAACACCCCACTTCCTGGGTACCAAATTCTGTTGCAGTTTGCCTGCATGGTTGCTGATAAATGACCATCAAGTGGCTTAAGGGAACAGGGGTTTATTTTCTCTTACGATTACTGGTTACAGTCCTTACTCCAGCTTGACGGGAGAGCATACACCAAAACCAGGGCTAAGGGAACTGGTCACACCATTTCTTCATAACAGCCGAGAGAGGCACGATCCTTACTTGACATACCAGCATGTCTGGCCAAGTGTATATACAGATGCCAACTTCCACAACCGGCTCTCAGTATTTATTCATCTCTTCAGGGCCTAGTCCCACCTACCATAGCCTGGGCCTTCCCCATCAGCTAGACAATCTTTTGCAGGTTTGTTCTGGGCTTAACTCAACCACTAATTCTCTACAAATGTGCCCAGAGCTCAAACCCTCAACAGTCAAGTTGATACTGCCTAACTATGACACAGTTGTTAGGACAAGCTGCCTCATAATTTTAGACTGAGAATGTTCAAAAAAAAGTAAAGATTTTCTGGGAGCTTAAGGAAATCGTTTTGTTTAGTCAGGGGAGCTGAGAAAGTAATTGTCCAGTTTGCCTTTTGTTACCAGGTGATAATAAAGTGACCAAGTGACAATAAACAATATTTTTAATGATGGTTATTATGTATCTACGTTTTTGTAAGGTTAGTAATATAATTTGGATTCAGGAAAAAAACAACAAAAATAATTTCTTTATACGGATTCATAAAGGTGTTCTTTCATTGCATTCTTTAATAATGCCCTAGATTTGAAATATGAGATAGTCTTTACTTTGAAGCACAAAAGAGTATGCAGTTTCCAGAATTTATTTTTTACAACAGTCAGCTTGGACCAAGCTTGAGGTAGCAGTGTAAATGGTTATTCTATCTGATAATGTGAAATTAGTTGGCATATAAAAGTGAGTTTATAAGGAAGTTGCAGTTTCCAGTTCCAACTTTATCTTGGTTTATGAGGATAATAGGGAGTTTCTGTTCCTGTCATTATTGGTACTGAGATAGGAAGCTTAAGTAAGAACCTGGATTACCTGTTTACTGCTTTGCTAGATTATCTAAAAAAGTAGCAAATATTTATCCAGTTACTTTGTTATGTAGATTGGATTCATATAAAATCAATAAAATTATAACTTTTTACTAACTTTCACCTTTTAAGCCAATCAGAAATCTGCTTTTTTTCCCATTCTACAGCCTGTATGATTACTAGGCTGGTGTCAAGCTTTCTTGACATGGGAGTTTCTTCCTGTAGATCCTTTCTTTCTCATCTTTGGCTTTCTATGAAAGTATAATGCAAACTCTATGAATCACTGTGAAGAAAGTATACTAAGAAAAGAAATAAGTTTAATAGGCTTAATGTATAGTCTCTGTCTGCTCGTAGTGCTTTAGTAGAAGTACATGGTAGTAAAAAATTAACTTTTAATTGTTCCAAGATTATATTACTAGAAAACTGTTCCTGTCACCAGCCTCTTAAGGAGTTCTATTTTGTGGTTCTTACATATAAATATATGCCTGTATATAGAAATGGAAGTTTGTACCACTTTATTCATCAGCTGGATAATCTGCATGGGAGGAAGAGAAATCAAAATTAATAAGCTTGCAGATCATTTTACCAAAAACACTCAGTTTTATGACTTTGGCTTTAATCTGCCCCATCCACAGAAATCACAAAAGAACTTGTGTGCCATATATGTACCATCAAAGAAATGTGAAACTGGGCTGGAGAGATGGCTCAGGTTAAGATTCTGCCATGCAAGCAGAAGGTCCTGAGTTTGGATCTCGGGTGCCATGTAAAAATGCCAGGCAGAAAAAGAGGTGGCATGCACTTCTGGTCCTTGTGGGCAGAGCCTGGGAAATCACAGAGTAATCAAAAAGGAGGTAGAAACAATCCAGGATGATTCCTGAAGTGACTCTTGGTCCTCCACAGTGACCCCTGAAACACACACACACATACACACACACACAACCACACATACACACAACCACAAAGAAATGTGATTCTATGCACTATCAATTGGAAAATTATGTGATCAGTAGACATTCTATTGCTAACAGTTAAAATTCATAAAATCTCTGCTTTAATTTGATTTTCCCCATTTTTTAACTATGATAATCACTTATATAGAAAATTGCTCTGTTTACATAAGCTGGTTTTATTTCAAACTATAAGAATCTTTTTGAAGAAAAATAAAATTTAAACGTAAATTTCAACCAACACCTTTCCTACATGTACCTGTGCAGCACATATGCTGAATTATACTTGAATTTTATGTGCCAAATGCAGGGTTTAATAAAAGGCTAAGGAAGCTTTACAACAAAAATATTTAAATTAAAAGTTCCTTTTGAATATAAAAATTCAAAGTCATACTCATATTTTGGTTAAAATTTATGTCCTATTTTGAGTTTTAAATAGTAATGTAAATAAAAAGGCAACCAATGGAAAGAACAAGGCTAAAAGATCGTTGTAAATGTTATTGTCACTGTCTGATAAGTGAGACTATATAGGTGTGTTGGTATTGTTTTCTGATTGAATTTTGTTTTAGATGCCATTCTAAATATGGTGAATATTGCTGCTAATATATTGGGAGCAAAAACTGAAGACTTGACAGAAGGTACCTAATCACTTTTTGGGTATGGAAAAACAAATTAGGAAAAGCAAGTAATAAATCAAGAAAAGTAGAATTTTCCTTTAGAAGTAAATACTAGTCGTGTATATTAGCCATTGCTTATTTGAGTTTCTCAAGTTCTTTTTTATGAAAGGACCTTGTCTGCATAAATTTCATGAATTAAAATTTTTCAGTAGTATCTCAGTTGAATCCAGGGCATCATAATATCTACATGTTAGTCTTGAATTGACCTTTAACCTAGCCTAGTTTTAAAATTTTATTTTGAGACAAATTCTCATTAAATTACCAGGCTGGCTGCCCTGAACTTGAGATTCTTCTCCCTTAGGTCTCCTAGCAATTCCTTGGTATCAGGTGTGCATTGCCATGCCCTATTAATTGACTTTTTTTATTTCTTCCCTGCACTAACAATACTGATTCTAACCCCTTACCTCTTTATTGAAAACTTGACTCTTAATAGATTTAAATTAGATTTTCTTTCCTTTTATGTATCAAATAGAACTCATTATGAAAGTCATTTTCTCTTGATAAAGAAAGGTAGATGATAGCAAAGAGAAGCAGTCATGCCTTTTTTGTTTTTAAAAAAACCACTAAGTTTCATGTGTAAAAAATACAAATGACTCATTTCCTTATTCTCTTATAACTGCTTAGATCTCAAAAGGCATTAATCATGTAAGGTTATATAAAATTCATAAGCCTATTCATCATGCAATTTCATGTAACCATGAAATTCATAATTATTAAATATTTATATATTCATTATAAAATTTTGTCTTCCTAAAAGAACTTGGATTTAAAAATGAAAAATCTGCAGTAAAAACTTATTTCACTTTTATCTTCTCTTCTGAGAAGTTTAAGTTCTTTGTTATAGAAAAATATTTTTATGGTATAGCTTTTAAAAATTGAACTCAATATGGGCATCTTTCTTAAAATAGGAAATAAAAGTATATCTGAGAATGCCACTGCCACAACTGCATCTAAAATGCCTGAATCAGCTCCTGTTTCAAGTCCTGTTCCATCACCTGAGTAAGTTATACTATGATGTTTAGTAGAGTTCTAATAAAATGGAGAGCCATAATAGTACAAGAAGGAACTTGTCGTTAATGTGTGAATGGTTATCTACAGAGAGCCTAAATCACAGTATAGACTTTCTCCAGCCATTTAGAGCACTTTTGAATTGCTGCTTTTCCTCAGTGTATAGATGTGATGTCATATATCATTATTCATAGCACTGACTCTTTTCCTAAAAAAATAACATTTCCTTACTGAAAATAATGTATTCAAATATAGGCTTGAGGACAAATTTCTAAAGCGTTTTTGCTATGTTCAAGTTTAAAAGTATTGATCACTAGTATGGTGTCCCTATTGTGACAGAGGGTACTTAATGTGTCTAGATGAGTGCTTTATGAATTTTGGTTTACATGTAGTACACTTTTCCGGTGTTCTTTCTCCCAAATTGATTTTTTGTAATGAATAACTTTGGGCAGGGATCTATATAAATAACATGACAGGTAAGATGTCCTTATTTTTTTGATAAACCAGCAATGTTTATTACATTTTTGGTATATTTTATTTATGATAGTAAATTCATAATGATTTTGTTAATTTGTGTGGTTCTTGTGTAATGCTATAAAAGCCCTAATTTTTTCTTGATGAACTTAAAGGGGATGTTCGAACTTGAAATTTTTCAAGATGTAGGTGATAAGAACTGCAGTAGATATGCCTTGGAAACTGTAATTCATTCTTAAGCATACTAGTTAAAAAAAAAAAGTTGTGTGATTTGAAGAGTATAAGAAGATGTTTACATTCTTTTGTGTGAGTCCTTAAAGTGATTATTGATGGTATTGGGTGATTTGGTGAAAATACAGCTTTACGTGCTTCTGATTACTTAGAAGGATCTAAGAAATTATTAGCCATAGAGACATTCTAGTAATTCTAATAACATAGTTTTAACAGGCTTCTGAAGTTAACATGTGATGACTATTTTTAGAGAGACTAACTACATACACACATTTTTGAAAGGTAGAATCACAATAGACCTGTGTCAGTTTTTACTTGTTTTTGTTTTTAAATAAGTAACATTTTTTTATTGGGAGGGAGAGGAAAGTGTTGAAACAGGGTCCACCTGTGTTTCAGGGTAGATTCAAACTTGTGATCCTTCTGCTTCTGCTTTCCCAGTTCTGGATTTATGGGCATATGACATCACCTTAACCATTAACAGAACTCCTTGCATATTTTTTACTTCCTCATATTTGTTCATTTAAAAAAATTATAATGGTATGTAGCAAATGGAAGAATTCATATAGGTTATTATTATCAGTAAAAGTTATTATAAAAAGCTAATTTTCTTTTTCTAAACTTTGAAGTATTGACAATTAAAGCATATATAGTGTATGTTGCTTAATATTTACTAGATACAGCTTTTCAGGTTTCTCTTCCTCTTCAGACATTTCTCATTCATTCTCATGATTTATTTCATAGATAATGGTTGATATGCCACTTGACTATGTGCAAAATATTAGATGCTTCATGTATCTATGTGATTATAGATAACTTTCTGTTTAAGGAAGTGTAGCTTAATTATTATTTTTTTTGAGGATTAGGTTAGAGTTTATTAGAGGAGAGAAAGGTTGGAATTCATGGACTCCAGACGTGGAGTGCCATGAGGAGCTAGGACGCCCTGGAGAACTCATGGTGCCTAGGCATGGAATCCATGAGGGGCAAGACAACTGGAAATAGACTCACGGCACTGGAGTGCCATGAGGGGGTAGGGCGCCCTTTTTTTTTTTATTATGTTTTATCTTGATCTGTTTAGTGTTCTAGCTACCAGCAAGATGAAAATCCACCTTTTAGGAATTGCGTATTTGTTCTCTGTCTTTGCTTTTGTAGTTACTTGGAAACATTTTTGGTAATTTTTTAAAATGGAAAACAGTCTTGTGAAGGTAATCTTTTTGGCATTCATGTTAATTTTTTTTTTTTTTTTTTACATTTTTCTTCTGTGTTGCAAGGCTGTGTCCAGAATTTAATTACGTTTATCTTGTAAAGAGCCATTGCTTTGTATTTATAATACTGTTCTTACCACCTCAACTACTTTCTAGGCACAACTCCATAATCATATGCCAGAGATAGCGATGGGATGGTATTAGTGACATTCAGTTTGCAATAACTCAGGACTTTTTTACAAAATGGTTAGGTATTTGTCTTTATATTCATAAGAAAATTAGTCCAGGTTATATTAAGATTATATTTCCTTTAGACAGATTATCTGGCATTTTGTAATTCATTATATCATTGGTAGAAATATCATCTTTGAGAAATGCAGCTGTCTTTTGAGGATAGCATTAAGATTCCATGGTCCTAGTCGTAACTCTTGGGTGCTTAATTTCTAATCTGTGAAGAGTGGTGAGGCTCATTAAGAATTGGTATTTAGGGAAGAATGGCACACTGTGTGTTTAAGGTATAGAAATATTTACTGTAAACAGTCAAGGAGATTAAATGGTCATTTTGTAGGGGAAAATTCATATATTTAAACATTTTTGTACTCAGCATGTCTTCTGTAATTGCAGCGTTTGTTATTTTTAATATATTTATTTTACTTAAGCATATTTTAACTTTACATTTCGAATTCAAGTATATAATTGTGATATATGAATGTATAATCTATTCCTAGGCACATAATCACAGAAGTTGATGTACATGAAACAGAGCCTTCAATACCAGATGCTTCAAAAGAGAGTCCAATTGTACAACTGGTTCAGGAGGAAGAAGAGGAGACAAGTCCATCCACAGTGACCCTTTTGGGCAGTGGTGAACAGGAGGATGACTCATCAACCTGGTCTGAGTCTGAAACACAAATACTTTGTAGTGAACTGACAACAATTTGTTGTATTTCTAGTTTTTCGGAGTACCTATATAAACGGTGTTCAATTAGAATCGCTCTTCATCGACAGCACAACAGAGCTGCTGTGAATAAAGGAGAAGATCATCTTGTGTCAGTTCATCCAACATTACTACTTCCTGAAGAGTCAGTAGATGTTTCAGTATTGCAACCTCCTAGTGCAGAATTGGACAACAGTGTAGAAAGAGAAGTTGAAGTTGTCCTTGATGACTTTAGTGTGCACCAAGGTGATCTGAAGAATCACACCATGGATTCAATTGAACTTGAGCCAAGCCATCCTCAAACTCTTTCTCAGTCTCTTTTCTCAGATATTACTCCAGAAATAAAGTCGTCTCAAATAGAAGGATCTGAACCTGCTGCTAAATATGATGCAGGACACACACCATCACAAGTTATTCCCCCAGAAAGTTCTATAGAGGTTGACAATGAGACAGAAAAAAAACCTGAGAGCTTTAGTTCTGTAGAAAAATCATCTGTGATTCATGAAATGAATAAAGTTAATGAGGCAGTGGGTAATACTTTGAAAGAAGAAGCGTTTTCCACTCATATGATCACAAAGCTTTCTGAAATGGTAACACCATCCACAACTACAGCCATTATTCCAGATAGTGAAAGTGGGGACACCAAAATGAACATAGTTGACACACCAAAGCAAGTGTCGACTCCAGTATTGGATCCTTCCTCATTGCCTGACATAAAAGAGGATGAACAGTCTTCAGAAGATGCCCTTTTGAGAGGGTTACAGAGGACAGCTACAGATTTCTATGCTGAATTGCAAAATTCTACAGATCTGGGATATGCTAATGGGAATCTTGTACATGGGTCAAATCAAAAGGAGTCAGTATTTATGAGACTTAATAATCGCATAAAAGCCTTGGAAGTTAATATGTCTCTCAGCGGTCGATATTTGGAGGAGCTTAGCCAAAGGTAAGCTTTATTATTATCGTTAGAACAACTCATTTCATATGGTAAATTTTATAGCTGACTATGATGTGTAAGGATTTAATTATATACTGGCAAGCACAATTTTAGCTGGAGAAAGCCACTTGGATGCTGTTTAAAAACATACAGAATTGGGTTTTTTGTTTGTTTTAGAAATACAACTTAGTGATCCAACTTTTTGGTTAAACTTATTTGATAATGTTTAAATTTTGAGTTGTCTGTAGTCCACTTACTTCTTTATAACTTTTTTGTTTTCTTTCTGTGTTGTCAAGATTGGGTTCAAGTGATCATCTTTCCTCATCCTCTTGAATGAGTGGTACTACTTGCTTGTTCTAACATGCCTAACTTTATTTTCTCCTTCCGTTGTTCAATTTTAGCACTTTTTTAAAACTGATTTTGAAAGGATACATGAGGGAAAGTAGACAGGCAGGCAGATGGGTGGGTGGCTGGCTGGCTGGCTGGCTGGGTGGGTGGATGGATGGATGGATGCATGGATGAATGGATGAATGGATGGATGGATGATAGACAGTAGCAGACAGAGTGATATATAAATCTTACTGTAGTAGAATTTAATCAGGTATCATTTCAGAACTTAAATATGTAAAACAAGAGCAACATTTGTAAGTGGCACACTAGTATATAAGGTTACAGAATCCCTGGTCTTAAGTGTATAATTTATATCCTTGTGTTCCCAAGTGCTAGTACACTTACGCAGTAATTAAAACTCCCAAGTACAAACTTTTGTTTTTTAAACGTATTACTGCTTTTCATTCATAAGTGCTTAGAATTTGTCTATAGGACCTCTTTCCTAATATTTTCTGTAAGTATCTGGGTAACAAATATCTAGAGTTCTTGAAGCACCATGTTCCTTTACCCCTCTTAGTTTGAAATGCTAGTAATGAGCTGTCAGTAAAGTAGTCATTATATATATATGCTGTGTCTTCCTAGTTTTTACGTGTATCATTTTTGGTAGATTATATACATGTATACTTATACCTGCTCATTCCTTTTCCTGCCCCAACTCTTTCCCTGCCCTAACTCATTCCAATGTAATCGTTAACTTTTTGTAGCAATGAGAAGAAAAGACTTGGTGTTTAGGACCTCTTATTTTTTTACACCTTTGAACATGGTATTGTATAGTCCTGACTGTGTTGTTTGAAGAAAAGCAGATTTTTGTTATATATCAAAAATAGAGATATGTTTCTAGTAATAAACGAATGAGAAATTAAAATTAATTTCTTAATCTGTAGGTACCGAAAACAAATGGAAGAAATGCAAAAGGCTTTTAATAAAACAATAATGAAACTTCAGAATACTTCAAGAATAGCAGAAGAACAGGTTGGTTTCTTCCTGTTTATATATATTTTTACACTTCATTTTATTTAGTGTGTGTGTGTGTGTGTGTGTATCCCTATGGAGGATCAAGAATGACTTCAGGAACCATCCTGGATTGCTTCTACCTCCTATTTGATTGACTCTGGGATTTCCCAGGTTCTCCCCACCAGGGCCAGAAGTGTAGGCTGCAGCTGTTTTTGTCTGACATTTTTACATGGGACCTGTGATTTGAACTCAGGACCTTCTGCTTGTGAGACAGAGTCTTAACCCCTGAGCCATCTCTCCAGCCCCATTATATATATATTTTTATGACTACAACATGGTATTTGTACATCTTTGTGGTATATGCTACTGCCTGTGTTACAGATGGTAATAATCAAATTAGGATAATAAATGTTTTCACTACCTCAGCCATTTTTAGTCTTATGTAGTCATTTTGAAGTACATCTTAGGTTGTTAGTAGTTGTTCTTCTCTGTGCTAAAGAAGAACTATAAGTAATTCTTCCACACTGACATTTTTGGTATTCTTTATCAAACTTATTTCATCTTTTCCTGCTGTTCTTTTCTGTTTCTAGGACTGATTATCTCATCCCATTGTTAAGATTGCCTTAATATTTTGTGTAAATGATTGAGAATATATGGTACATTCTTGCTGAAACAGGTTTATTTTATTTGAGATAATATCCCCCAATTTCATCCATGTCACTGCAGTCAACAAGATTTTATTCTTTTTTTTTTATGTTGAATAGTATCCCATTATATAAATATAACACATCTTTATACATTCATCCACTAATAGGCATCTAAGTTGATGTTGAAACTATTTTAAATAATGCTGTAGCAAACACAGGAATGGAAGTATCTGTTTTTTTTTTTTTCCCTGTATGACCAATAGTAGAATTGCTGGGGCATATGAAAATTGTTTTAGTTTTTTGAGTAATTTCCATCCTTTTTTCTCTCATGGCTGTACTAGTTTGCACTTACTATGTAGTTAAAAACCCATTCTATCTTGTACAATATAAGTGATAAAGTTATGTTTATTCACATTTTTTTCTGTGATAGCTAATGGCTTAAACCTGGATGTATAATATGTTTGAAAAGTTAGCTATTGTCATCATTCATATTCAGTAAATTTTCCTGCTACTTGGTTAAATTCTACATGCTATTTTGTGGTTTTCTGTTGTAGGTACCCTTATTGACTACAGACAAAAACAGTATTATTTCTTCTTTTTTATCCTTTTTGATCTCTTGGCTAGTAGTAGGTAGTGATATAGTAATACTTGTGATGTAGTTACTTCTCTCTCTTACTAACTTTAAGGGAAATTACTCAGTTTTGCATCATTATAATCTATGCTATCACAATCAAGTAATTTTATACTTCAAATTTAATTTAGTGATAATTTCACATTTATTTTCTTTTCCTATCTATATGGTATGTGTCTCAAAAATGTTTAAGTACTTTTTATGGTCTTGTTGTGATCATATTATCATACATTAATGATTTAAAAGTGTTAACCAGTTTAATTTTTGTCATTTGGGTACTTGCAACTACCTCATTTACTCAGTATCAGCACGTGAATCCAAAGGAAAAATTTAACGAATCACCTCAACATTTTATAAAGATAAGGTAGGCTAAAGCCTACAATGGTAGTTGGTCATGGTAGTAGATGGCAGAGGACAAGCTCTTTTGTTAACAGTATCATCTGTCCTGCTGCTCTCCACCTGTATAGCTGAACCTTAGAGCCTTTGTATCTTTTTCAGTTCTGGTCACAGTTTATATTTATTCATTAAGATATTTGCATGAATTACATTTTTGGAAGGACTTAGTGTTTTTTCCAGATTTCATGGTTCACTTGAATTTATAATAATTCAGTTAATGTACAGATGAAATAACAAAGAACAATGATAATCTTTTATTACAGGATCAGCGGCAAACAGAAGCCATCCAGTTGCTTCAGGCACAACTGACCAATATGACACAACTTGTTTCAAACTTAACAACAACTGTAGCAGAATTAAAGCGCGAGGTAAATGTATAATTGCTGCTATTGAAAGACATGGTAGAGCTCTGGACGTTAACAAAAGTGCGGAAGCTTTTAAAACATGATGCCTCCAGAATATAAACAAATTAAACTGTATTAATAGAGACTTACTTAAAACACTGAAATATAGCATTTTAGGAGTATGTTAAGATAGTCCTTGGTAAAACACGGCTTTCATAGTTTAGGATCTTACAAGTTCCTGAAGTCAGATGAGTCAAGTATAAATATAAAGCTTACTCTCTTAGACATTTTCAATTCAGGCAGGAGGCTTATAAAGTTATTTAGCAAAGGAAAAGATTTGCTAAATGCAAATACATATTGACCAACCACTGTATGTAAGACATGGGCTGTCCAGTTCTAGGTTGGTGCATATAGCAGTGAATAAGGCCATGTGAATATGAACCCCTAGTCCAGTTGTACTTACAGATATACTAGATCTGCTAAGTGTGTAGTAGATGATAATTTCACTTATTGATAAGTGTGTAAAGTAAATGAAAGATAAGTTTGCATGGAAGTAGTAGTGCTATAGAGTGCTGCTTTAGTGATCCTGAGAAGTTTTGTCTCTGAGGAAATAATACTAGAACCAAGTACTCTAAGGTACTTGGCAGCAACACAGTGCCGAAACGTTTGGTTATTGGCTAAGAAAGTATTGATGATTATATGAATCTTCTTACTGATCTTTTCCTGTGTTGAGAAATTTCTTAGCGTTTCCCTGACAGGAAGAGAAACTGTTTGGAGTAACTGCAGTAACTTGGGGTAAAGTCTTGGACAATGGTTTTTAGGAGTTAAAAAGTCATGAGTCAAAAGTTAGGAGTTAAAAAGTTTAGGGTATATTGAAGAGGTAGAAAAATAAGCCTTGATGAAATATTAGGTATGTGAGGAAATGGGAATTAAGGATTATCTCCGTGTTCAGGTTTAAGTAAGTGTAACTTATATAGTGAGTTCCTTTTATTCGCTGGGAAATATTACATGAATACTTTTTTTAATCTCTGAGGAAGAGACAGTGCAAATGGAAAGACAAACTGTCACAAGCATCTTAATGACAAGAGAACATAAGTTAAAGTATAAACATTTGTTCTACTGGTTTTGGGTGAGGGTAAATCAGGAAAAATGATGTACAATATTTTTTTTTCAAAGAGCATGCCTTTCATGGTTTTGAGACACATTGACAGATTATTTAAAAACGATTGGTTCTTTGAATTTTAGATTCTACTTATTTTCTTTAATATGATTAATTATTATAATTATTTATCTTTCACCACAGGTGTCAGATCGACAGAGCTATCTTATCATATCTTTGGTTCTTTGTGTTGTCTTGGGACTGATGTTTTGTATGCAGCGTTGTCGGAACAGTTCTCAATTTGATGGAGATTATATTTCTAAACTTCCTAAAAGTAACCAATACCCAAGTCCTAAAAGGTAATACCAGTGTTGTCTTTCAGATTTTCCCCCTCCCTCTTGTCACTATGCTTTTTATATATTTTTTAGAAATTTTGAGGAAACAAAGGAACTTACTTCCCTCTTGAAATGAAAATATTAAAAACATCCTCATGCTAGCAAGATGGCCATTTGCCTGCAGATGACTATTTGAATTAATAAATGTAAAAATCACTTTGAAATATATTGGTTGAGAAAGGTGCACTCACATACGAATGAATAATGGAAGGTGATAAATATTTTAGTAGATTGTCTTTAAACAAGAAGATTTGCTTTCCTGTAACACAGAAACAATAATTGGAGTGTTAACTTAGTTTCATGTGTTGCACACAGTTTACAGTATTTGTTAAACCTAGGCCCTAGACCAGTTAGATGCTATATACTCATTTAATCCCAATATTGTTTTCTTAATGTTAGGTGTTTCTCTTCCTATGACGACATGAACTTGAAAAGAAGAACTTCATTGCCACTTATTAGATCCAAGTCTCTACAGTTCACTAGCAAGGAAGGTAGGTTTTTATGAATTTGTAATTGGTAATATTTAAACATGAAACTGACTTATTTCTGGTCCAAATATAATGTCACGCTGAGTTCATGACCACCTGCAGCAAAAATGAATGAATACAAGTTACCTTTGTGTTTGTGCTATCAAAGCCACTTTACCATTTTCATATTTTAAGCTTCCTTGTTCCTTTAAAGAGCTGAGGGTGGGGAAGGGGCTTAGTCTATTTAATTAGCAATGGGTAGTACTGTTTGCACATTCTTCTGTTTAGAAGTATTTCTTTTTAGAAAGGGATGTTTGAGAAAGTTCAACAGATATGGAAATCCTGAATGTGCTCAATGTGCTCCCATAGCATCCTGTGCTTTTCTGCCTCCTCTTCCTGTACAGGTAGGACCCTTTTTGTCTCTAGTCTAGGACTGTGAGGCTTTTTCTAAACATAGTCTGATCTTTCATAGTCATAGAGTATGGTTGGATTCAGTTCAGTAAATACATTTAAATGAATAGATACGTGCTTAGTGGTTCTTTTCCTATTTTAATACTTTTGTAATTAGTGCTTACTAAGAAACTTGGAAATTATCTTCATAGCAGTATTAAAATAATGAATTATATATTTCATTTGAAGTGCTTTCTTAATCACTGGCTGTTCTGTCTTTAGTTTTTTTTTTTGTTTTTTTTTGTTTTTTTTGTTTTTTTTTGTTTTTTTTTTTTTAGTAATTGGGCAATATATTTCCATTGATTGTATCATTCAGATAATCATTCCTGTTATTACAAGACTCTCCAGACTTAACTCATGCCCTGTGCATTTACTTAGAACTCGGAAATCTCTTCATTCTTTCTGTTCATTCCTGTTGCAGTTCATCTGCATAGTTGCTGATAAATGACCAGAACACAGCTTAAGGGAACAAGGAGTTTACTTTCTTACAACAGTCCGGTTACAGTTCTTAGTCCAGCCTGACGGGAGAGCATGCACCAACACCAGGGCCGAGGGAACTGGCCACACCATCACTGCATAACGGCTGAGAGATGGATAATCCTTCCAAACCTCCAAGGCTGCCAACACAGCTCTCCTCTGTCAAGCAAACCAGTCTATCGTCCTTATATTCAATTTTACCAAAATCCTTGTTTCCCTCATCACAAATTGGGCCCAAACAATGTCTCTCAGCAATTGGCCCACTAAACGCTGAAGAATGGTATTTGTAAATCCACAAAGTGAAAATTTTCAAGAATTTCCAACTTTGTCCAGCAGAACTGTTCAAAAGCCACAAAATCCACATAGTCAGATTTATCAGCAACACCCCACTTCTGGTACCAATTTCTGTATTAGTTAGGGTTCTCTAGAGTCACGGAATTCACAGAATGAATATATATATAGGAAATTTATTGGGTTGGCTTACAGAAATGGCCGAGGTAGTCCAGCGAAGGCTGTCAGCAGCCGAGGTAGTCCAACGATGGCTTCCAGTAGCCGAGGTAGTTCCAATGATGGCTGCCAATAGCTAGCTGCTCAGTTCGGTAGTCAAGTAGGTAATGGCTGAAGGCTGGAGAACTCCTAGGGTCTTGGAAGGTCAAAGAATCCGGGGGGCCGGAAGGAAGAACGATTCCTAGCACAGCTGCAAGAAGGGATCTGTTCTCTTTGGTGGCTCCTTTTTATATGATGCAGTACTGGGAGGATCCTTTGAGAGCTTTGGAGGTCCTGATAGGATCTAGGGTGGGTATAATCCTTCAAGTAGTCTCAGCTTAGTTAATACCGGGTATGTCAAGTTGACATCCAGGCTTAACTATCACAATTCCTCCATCCCTTTTTTCATTGTCTCTTTAAAATTCTTTCTTAGTCATGCAAGACAGTGTAACTCTCCTTTGTAATCATAGTGAATTTTCATAAACTCAATAGTCCTGTATAATCCACATCCCAGTTAAAAGGCAGAACATTGTCCAGGGCTTCAAAATCTTCTTTGTACTGCTTTCATCCCCCTTCGAGAATGGCCAGTATTTTAACTTCTATTTTGAGATTCAGTATGAAGGTTGAGCTTAATTGTCCCTTTATTCTAATTCCAGTAATCCATTATATAAATGCTACGCATTATTTCAGTGCTATTGCATACTCTGGTTTACACATGCATGCATCTGCCAGCAGGAATGGAAGTGGGAATGTTAATATATATGAACAGTTGACTTGGTTTTCTAGAATATTACATGAATTTGTCCTCCTTTCAGTTGTATGTTGCTTGTACTGTTTAATTGTACCACATCTTAGGAAACGTTTCATAATTTAGTTTTCAAGCAGCCATTCTGATTGGAGTATATACATTCCTTGTTTGAACTATATGCATACAGCTAGAAAATACATTAAGGCCAAATAGAGTAGGTTTTGCATAGACAATAGGATTGTTTCTGTTTTTACTGAATATTTATTTATTTTGAGAGAGAGAAAGGAGAGAAGATTGAGCAAGAAGGGAGCACTTGCATGGACGTCAGAAGACAATGTTTAGGAGTTAGTTCTTTTTTTTGCAATATATGAGCTCCAGTCATTGAACTCAATGTTACCAGATTTTTGCACAAGTGTCTTTACTCACAGAGCAATTTTGACAGTTCAAGGGGATTTTTTGTTGTTACTTTCTTGTCTGACAGCCCTGGCATTTAGTTGTGGGCCTTTTGCTAGGCAAGTTCTCTATCACTGAGCTACTGTCTTTCCTCCTGTTTTAAACAGTGAGGTCATCTTCGCATTTAAAAAAAGTAGAATACAATAGGTAGGAAACTAATATTAATACTGATTCTACTGTTCATTTTTTATTTGAATTATTAAATCTCTTCTGGCAGTTATTTCATTCTGCTTGATCTTATTCATCTTGTATTTAAGTACACTTCTAAGCTTCATGAGAACCCAAGTCTATTTTTTTTAACATTACTTTTGTCTACTTATTTGTATATGAGTGTGTCTGTGTCTGTGCATGTGCATGTGCATGTGTGTCCAAGCAGAAGCCAGAAGAGGGCGACAGGTCCTACTCCATCACTCTCCACCTTTTTCTCTGAGACAGGATCTCCTGTATTTGCTCTGTCTTGGAACTGAGTTACAGGCATTTTAAGGGACCTCCCAGCTTGTCACATGGATCCTGGGATTTGAACTCCAGTCCTCACTGTTGTAGAGCAAAGGTTCTTTACTATTGATCTGTCTCTCCAGACTAACTGGTTTTAATTATGTTTTTCAAAAAAGCTCAACAAATTTTCAACTTAACCATATTTTAAGTTTACAATTCAGTGATGTTAAATAAGTTCATGGTTTTAGCAAATCTGAAACCTATGTCTAACAACTTCCTTTAATCTCACTACATTTAATATCTCAAAATTGCTATTGTATTTTGTTTCTGTGAATTTAGATACTCTGTGAACATGAAATCATATAGTATTAATCTTTCACAATATTACCTTTCTATGCTTACTTAACATATTGTCAAGGTTCACAATGTTATAGTATGTATAGTCATATATATATATATATATATATATATATATATATATATATATACACACCACATTTTCTTTATCCATTTGTCTTTTGATGAATATTTAAATATTTTTAAAGTAGTTCCCTTCTTTGCTGTAGTTAATAGTGCAGCTATAAACATGGATGTATAAATATTTCTTGATGACCATACTTTCCCTTTCTTTCTAAGAAATATATGCCTATAAGTGGAATTGCCAGATCATATAGCACAGTAACTATGGAAATGCAAAAAACCAGTAATGGTCAAGATAACTATGATAATTCAGTGTATTTATAAATTTGTGTGTCTGTGTGTATGCACATGCATATTTGCAAGTGCAGAATTAGAGAATATTCTTCAGATGTTATCTTTTCCATCTAGTTTGAAACTCAATTTCTTTGTTGTTGCTGGGTAATCCAGACTGGTTGAGCTTCTGGAGATTCTTGTGTATCTATCTTCTAGGTCCATAAATTTGCTTGATTACAGATACTTGTGCTGCCACACTAGGCTTTGCAGTTCAGATTTCTGTGCTCTCAAAATGATTCTCTCAAAGGTCTCTACTCCTGAATTTATGCCTTAGTTGAGTGTGGTTCTCTTTACCCACCTGTGACTTTCTGTTTGGGAGAGAATGCTTTTCCCTTTGACTTAATAACTCTAATAGATCTAAGAAAAATGGTTGACTTTTCAGTTTGTTCAGAATTCTACTAGTTAGGACAGAGTGGCAACATAAAGCTTCTTATGTGCTGGTCAGAAATTGAAATTCCCTGCATCTTTATGTTAATTTCTTGCATGTATGTATGTATATAGGTATACATGCTTGCATGCATTCATGTCAGTTGTTACTTTAATGAGAAAGTTCATTTGTATACTATTTTAGATTTTCTGTATATATACAGAATATCTAAACATAGGATAGGAACATGTTCCTTAGAATGAATCCTTCATTCTAAGAATGAAGATTATCTTGTCTCTTTTTGTAGTTCTTACAACTCTTACTTCCTTTTCTTTTCTAACTGATTATTTTCAGCAGTGTTAAGTAGAAGTATGGATAGGTATCTTTTTCTTGTTCTGATAAGGGAAGCTGTTGGTATTTACTAGTATTATATTTGTTTTAGATGTTTTGTAGATACCCTTAACTTAGGAAATTCTTCTTTTCTCCTAGCCATAACAAGGTTCTCTTATCTAACAATGTTCTCAGGAGTTTAAGGTATAAGAAGTTCTTTTTATCAGTGGGATTACATAGGTATAGAGTTTTCTTAGAAAGAGAAGTTTGAGACTGATAACAGAGGGTTTTATCCACTTTAAACCATTTTTCTTGTTTTGTGTTTCTTGTGTATATTTTCAAGATGTATTTAGATAGTAAACATAATTGTCTATAGTCTGTGTTTGAGAATAGTCTTTGTGTATCTGTTCATTTCATTATGTTTATAGACTCTTGCTCTTGGTGTGTTATGTCGCTGTGTGCTTGGCTATCTTCGTGTGCTGTTCCATTATGAGAATTTATTTGTTTGGTGTCAGATTTGGGTATTTGAAGTGCGGGTTCACTGTTTAACTAGGATACCTGGCTTACTATGCAATGAGAGAAAGGAACCCATGGATCTGATTTTTGACCCATTCTTAAAGGATCCTCAAAACCAACGTAACATGTTCTTTTGTTGGCAAATGCACACAATACAAAAGTGACTCGTGTTCCACTGAACGGTCTGATCCCTTTCTTCCATTTGGCTCAAGAATTAATACTATTTTAGAAATTCTTTTATGTTTGTGTGTGTGTGTGTGTGTGTGTGTGTGTGTGTGTGTGTGTGTGTATACACACGTTTTCCTTAGACGAATGTTTGGATATTTTTATACGTTAATAAGATTTTCTTAAGAAATTTCTTGGGAATATAAAAAGTTAAAATTGGTTGAATCGATTACTGTGAATTTTAATGTGTTCGGGTTTATGACAAACTTGCTGCTTATTAGTTTTCTCTGTCAGACCTTAAATTGTTTTAACAGGTTAAATAGGTTTAAAGTGTTGTAACTTTTCTTGTGGATGTATGTTTTTATTTTGTCACTGTAGAGGAAGGTTAGAAATGTTCTGAATGTGCTTGAATAATGTAATTTTAGATCCTTTGAGATAAACTTGTATATCTAATTTACTTACCACACCAGAATGTTTATTCATTCTTTAAGCTTGGTCACTTGTGCTGTATATTCAGGCTGTTTTTATATTTCAATTTATAGCTTTAATCATAACGAAAAATGATCAGAAAAGATCTTGTCTCTCTTTTCTGTATATCCCCTTACTGGCTTCCTTCTGTGGTCCCAACTGCTTGGTGGACATTTTTTATCCACCCTGTTACACAGTACATAGAGATTACTCTGACATTTGATACTAGTTTACCCAGTAATGTTACTTTTCTCATCAAGTCAGGAGTGTGGGGGCTGGCACTAAAGAATGATCCTTTCTATATTGTTTCATACCTAACTGCTAACTAAAAGTCCTGAAAAAGGATGTTTATTTATTTGAATTTTAGTTGTCAAGTTCCCTGGCAGGTCCAAAATCAGAATGGTGCTACCTCCCACCTTACCTCTTCTGCTTGGTGATTAAGCATACTTAGCTAACCTGGTACACATGCAAATTCATGAGTTCTGTTAATAAAATAACCAATGAGTTTTTAGACTTTAATTATAGAACATTTCACTTTTTAACCTCATACCCTATTTTTCGTTATTTATAGTAGACCCAAATGATTTATACATCGTAGAACCCCTCAAGTTCTCTCCAGAAAAAAAGGTAATTTTTTTTTGTTTTCAAGTTTACCTAGCAATGCTATTTGGTATAAATTAATAAAAAACAGATTGAGAGGTTTAATGTGCTTATTAAATATTCATTGGCATGTTTATTTTAAATGCCTACTATTCCTTTTTAGTTGTTTTGTGTGGATTATTGTTGTTGTGCATTTTGTTTTTTGTTTTTCAAGACAAGGTCTCAGACTGTAGCCCAGGGTGACCTCAGCTTGCTGTGATCCTCCTTCCTCAACCTGCCAAGTGCTGGTATCACAGGTGTGCACCACAATGCCCAGCCATAGATATGTATATGTGTGTATGTATGTGTGTGTATACATGTATGTGTATTTTTTTTTAAACCAGGGTCTCATGTATCCCTGGTCTGCAGCTTGCTTGCTAGGTAGCTGAGTATGATCTTGAACTACTAATCTTCCTGCCTGCACCTCCCAAATGCAAGAATTACAGGTATTTCTCACCATACCTGATGTGATGCTAGGGATGGTACACAGAAATTCTTGCATTCTAGGCAAGCACTTTACTAACTGAGCTACATCTCCAGTTCCCATAATGTTCAACGTGTAATGGTTTAAATTAAATATTTACAGCATTCATCAAGCCATAAACCTTTGTCTATAGTAGCCTATTCCATATGACATAAGAGCCAAAAAATATTTTCTTACTTTAGGATTACAAGTAAAATGGAACTCATAAGGGATACAGGATGACTACAAAGCAATATTAGTCAACTTTTGAAGAAATGTGCTGGCCCTTGCATGATAGTCGTTTACTGAGCTTCTGTCTCATGTTAGGCATACAGTATATAACTATTCCTGCAGTTCTCCAAACAACCTAGAGTTAGTAAGATCCCCATCTTTTGAGAAAGCAGAGAGTGAGTTTGTGTCTTACTTAAATGGCTCTTTAGATAGTACATAATATTTATTATGTACCTAAGATTTATCTGGTTACAAAATCTGATTTTCTGTTTTTCCCTCAATTAAGATGTATTTATTTCTATTAGCAGTTATTATTCCTAGGATACAAAACTTTGGTCTTAGTACCAAGTAGCTTGTTTGATTGCAACTTGGCTGTTTACTACTCAGTTACTCTCTGAAGCTTGATTCTCCTCATTTAGGAGTCAGTGACAAACCTTTCAGGGTCAATACATAAAATATACATGAAAGTAGCCAATAATAAGATAGTTGTCACTCCTTACTTCTGTATGCACAGATGGCAGTTAAACAATTAAAGGAATTTTGGTTGAGTATTGGTCACAAAATGGGATAGTAATGATACTGTCTATTCACAATCTGACTGTGTGTTTTATGTACGAGTAAATGGGTCCATGTGTTATTTATTTACTTTTCACCAAATAATGGTACTTCCCTCTATTAAGCTAAGCTCTTGTGCCTAATGAAAAGGTGTAATGCCTTTGCTTTCTCTGATTTCTGTCATAGAAGAAACGGTGCAAGTGCAAAACTGAAAAAATCGAGACCATAAAGCCTGCAGATCCATTACACTCTGTAGCCAACGGAGACATAAAAGGAAGAAAGCCCTTTACGAACCAGAGAGATTTTTCTGCTATGGGAGAAGTTTATCATTCTTCTTACAAAGGCCCTCCATCTGAGGGAAGCTCAGAAACCTCGTCTCAGTCAGAAGATAATTATTTTTGTGGCATTTCAGCTTGTACAAGTCTGTGCAATGGACAGACACAAAAGACAAAAACTGAGAAGAGGGCTTTAAAACGAAGGAGATCAAAAGTCCAAGACCAAGGAAAATTATTAAAAACTCTAATACAGACTAAGTCGGGATCATTGCCGAGCCTGCATGACATAATCAAAGGAAACAAAGAGATCACCGTGGGAACATTTGGTGTTACAGCAGTCTCGGGACATATCTAATGTCAATTGAATTTTTCTTACTGGAGACTTTCTGTTGTTCATTGAACAGTCTGTGGTATTGGAAGGGTTTGGGATGGAGAAAATTGGGGAAAGTATCAGAAATTATGATGGGAGACTGTCAATCTTGGCTAATGACTTAACAGTTTTACAAGGCTGATCACTTCCTATAAGGACATTGGTAGACATTTTATAAATATGCTTTTTTTTTTTTCACAGAAAATTACTGGGACAAAAATAATTTGGCAGCCCAGTTCTTTGGGTGGAATAGGAATGAAAGCCTAAATCTCTTCCTTTTTAGCTTTGTTCCTATTTCTTGCACCTTCCCATATTTATGTGCCTTTTGTCTATTTATAATGCCACTGCAAGAGGAGGGAGAACTTTTTCTGTCATTGGATTTGTTTTGTAACTTTATTGGGTTTTTGAAGATGTAAACACTACAAGGCTTTCAGGTGGTTTGTGCCTGAAGCTTAGCAGTGTGGGTCAGAGAGCATAAAGATCCTGAAGATTTACCAACTAGCATCTGCTTATCAAACTCACTGGAAAGAAACACTTACTGGAACTTTTTCAAGCCTTTTTGGGAAGATGGTGATACTTCACTCTTAATTTTATTTATTTGGACTGGGTTAGTTTTTCCTTAGTTACTAACTCAGTGGCAGAAAAAAGCTATAAGATTTTGTCTTATAAATGACAGATATTTGAAAACAAATTTATTATAAATTCATCTTTAAATACACTTAAACCATTTGTGATTTCTTTACATTGCATTTTAAACATTCACAGTGAACACTAATCATCCCAACTTCACATCACTGAGACCAGGTTTCACAAGATGCAATCACAGAACCAACCAGTGAGTCTTTCAAGCCTATCTAGTTGGTTAAGTCTATGGGGATTATTAGTCCTTGATGCTTGCTTTGTATTGGCTACAATGTGCAGAGATATGTGCGTGTGATTTCAATGTCTATCTTGATTTGTCCTTTTTTTTTTTCTTTAAAAAGTAATTGGCAGTGACTGAGTAAAATGATTTCTTAAATGTGTGATTGTACAGTAATGAGTGAAAATGAAACATGTTTCTTTTTGGAAGAAAGTTGACCATTTTGTGTTTTAAGATTTAAGTTATAACTTATTGAGCACTTTTGTTGATAATCGTTTTTAAACTAGTCTCCAATACCTTGATTGGGGTATTATTTGTAATGTGACTTATTTAAAGCTTTTTTTGTTTGTTCAAGTTGCTGCTTTAGGTTAACAGTATGTTTTAGGAGGTGAATATTTTTTTCTTTCCAGTCTGCACAATTAGCCATTCAGAGCAATAGGGCCTGACTATAAAAGAAGGCCCTTGAAAAGTCCAGATGAGAGCAGAGAGAGTGGGAAACCACATCATCTATGTTGTGGAAAGAGGATTTTAAATATGTAACTACAGAGCTGTAGTGCCATTAGAAACTGTGAATTTCCGAATAAATCTGAACACTTGTCTTTATTAAATACTGGCTCTTCGGTGCTTTAAAAGGTTATTCAAATTTATTACTAAGCTCTGATTAGGGGTTTAAATTTTTTATCACTTAAAGCTAAATGCAACAGCACTCTTGGAAGTGTTGGTCAGATTTCAACAAACTGCTTTTATGTAACATTCTGTTCCCTGAGCAGTCATCATTTCATCTTTCAAACACTAAAATCAAACGACAGCTTTAAATATTTAATAGACTCCATATCATACTTATGTTTTATAATTTGGGGTTTATTTCTCCTCTCAGATTATAACTACATGGAAGAGGATTAAACAACCCCAAATCTTTTATGAATGAAAACTCTGTACCAGATTTGTGCCTGATAATCAAAATCCAAAATGTCCTAAAATGAAATAATCAGTATTTGAAATGTTTGGAACATACTGGTTTTAGGGTTTTTGGATTAAGGAATGCTTGCCCATCAAATAAGCATATATACCGGAATAAAAACAACAATAACAAACACTTCAAAATCTGAAACACTTCTCCCAAGCATTTCAGATCAGTCATACTCAAATCCATATATAAATCTGAAGTATTTTCAACCTTCTTGGGTAGTCAACTTCATTTTACTTCTTGTGTTAAGAAAGCATTACTTATGGACGGTTGGTAGGAGCAAAGATGCAAAGTACAGCAGTCCTTTGGATTAATTCTTGAAATACATGTTGAGGTTATATGTGCATAAGTTTTGAGAAATTTATAATTTTACCGAGCTGTTCCAGAAACACAGCATTGTTCCATCTTATCACATAGAGTCTTACACATACTCTACTAATATTACCCCCAAAACATCCACCTTTCCCCAACTATGAGGTTTAGTTCCCCAACAGTACCCTTTTCAGTTGTGTCCCTTGTTCTGTGTTTACCCTATGCTGCCTATTTATTTTCCAATTTCAGATCTGTGCCCAATTTGAACAGAGATAGTGTCATAGTCAAAAGGCCGTGAAGAAGGGAGTTAAGAAAAAGAAAGTATATCTGGGTTACAAGTATGGGAAATAGAAAATACTGTAGGATGGTTGTAATGAGCCTTTTACAGTGAAATACAATCTAAAACAAACAGTTCAAATACAATAGAGTAAGTAAAAATGGTAGAGGTGTTATGATCTCAGTATATGTCCTAGTTGGGAAGATGGTTTCTCCCCTTGGGGTATCATTGTAATCAATTGCACAGAAAGATGGCTGTTAGATTCAGGAATTCAAAGATGTTAAGTCAGTGTGTCCTTCCATTTGAAAGGATTTCTTTGTCCACTGTCTGCCAGATCTGGAAATTACAACCCTCCCTTGGTTGTTTTGGACACCACCTGTCTGTCTCCTCCCTCCCCACCCATCAGTACTATTCAAGTTCCACTATGCATTTCCCATGATCTAGGCAATAGCGGGGTGGGATGGGGACATGTTGAGAATCTCTTCTCTTTTTCATTTCTTTTCTATCTCCATAGCATAGCTGCTTGTGCTCTAGCCATCTCTCCATCCATGTGATACCCAGCCTCTGGTTGGTATCCAGACTATTTCTCTGGCCCTCGTCAGCTCCATGAACATACTTCCTTGGCAGCTGCAGCTGGACTCAGATTAGCATGAGCAGAGTGGGACAGAGGGGACACCGGCATAGCTGCTTTGCAGAGAAAGTCCCACCTAAGTTGCTTTCTTTTTGCTTAGCACTTTTCCTTACAGAAACAGGATCTATTGGTTTTTATCTTAACTATTTTCCATCTGCAATCCATCTTCTTAAATAGATCCTTTGTTTTCCAGTGTTTACTGTTTTATGGCTACATGTAATTATTGCCCTAAAAATACTTGTGGTTGTGTGTGTGTAAGAAAGAGAGAGAAAGAATTACATTGTCAGATTCCCAAGACTTCCCTTTAATTTTAAAATATGCTGAGAAATTTCAAAATACTGAAGTCTTTGTATAAGTTCTGTGTGTTAACTGAAGCGCACTTCTGGAGTCTTTTCAAAACTATATGATTCTCTTCTTAAAAATACTGTATTTTGCATTATTTCTCATGTTTTTGCTGTCACTGTTGCTATTACGGAATGAGGTTTCTCTGACCCCCAATGTATTTTCCACTACCCTTCTGATCGATTAAAAAAAAGACAGGTTTATTTAGACATGTTTTTGACAGTCTATTGAATTCTATTCATTTTTTCAGTCAGTTCTTAGATTCTCAGGCAAGCTACACATTATCACATTTATGTCTTCATTTCTATGCTAATACCTTTAATTCCTTTTGCTTTTCGAATTTACTGGGACAGGCTTTTAACAGTAATCAGTGGTAAGACACTTGCCTAACATATTAGGATTGGTTCAAATATTTACTAAGACTTCCATAGCAATGATAAGTGGAAGTGGCTCCAGCAGGCATCCTTTTCTTGTTTATAAATTTAGAAAGTTTTACAGTGGTTCATTATTGATAGCTACTAGTTTAAGACATTACTGCTTTATGTTGCTGTGACAGTTATCCAACAAAAACAGCCTGGGGAAGGAAGAGGTTTATTCTAGTTAAAAATTCCAATAGGTTACTTTCTATCATGGCAGCAGGAGCTTGAGATATCACATCCACAGTTAGGGACAGGAAACAACAAATGAGTTCCTGCCTGCTTGGTCTTTCTGTCTTCAAACAGTCCACATCTTTAAACATACCATTAATTTAGGGAATGGTGTTGCCCACAGTGATAAGGTTTTCCAAATTCAGTTAAAGCAATCAAGACAATCTCTGTCTAGAGGCAGCTTTCCAACTGTCAAGTTGGTAACTGAATCTAACCATCATGCTTTTAAGCTGAGCCTGGTGACTTGTGCCTGTAATCCTACTTCTTGGGAGACTGAATCTGAAGTATGGTTAGGAGTTTGAGGCCAACATGGGCTACAAAGTGACAGACCACACTGTCCCAAAACATGAAACAACAAAAAAGTACTTCATTTTAATTATTTTGCTAAAAGTGTCTTTTCTTACTTTGTATTACATGGTGAATTTTAATCAAGTATTTTTTGAACATTACCAAGTTAGAAGTTTTCATATTGTCTCTAGTGAAATGAACTATTACACCAATAGGCTATTTAAGTTCTATATCATTCTCAGTATTCTTTAGATAAATCAACTTGGTTTTAAAACCTGCTAGCTTGGGTTCTGTGTTAGTTGAATTAAGCTTTATTTCAATAACATCTAGTCTGAAACCTCAATCTATCATTTATGTAAAGTGTGATATAGACTGATGGCCTTTTTCAGTAATCTTACAACTGTCTTCTGGAACAACTGATGCCAAAGGAAAGGGAATTGCTGTAATAAAAACCCTGATGAAAGCTACCCTCCAGGGAGAAAAGGGCTTACTTAGTTCAGCTCTACAGCTCCAGGTTACAGTCCATCGTTGCAGGGAACGTCACGGTGGTAGAAGCTGGAGGCATCACAGTAAAGAAGCAGACAGCAACAGATGAGTGTGTGCTTGCTAATGTTTAGCTCTTTTTCTCCTTTTACTCATTCCAGTCCTATTGCTGCCCAAGAAATGGTGCCACCCGCACTGGGGGGGGGTGTACTTCCCACCTCCATTAATCTGATCAAGATACGCCCCCAATAGGGATGTCCTGAGGTTCCTTTCACAGGTAATTCAGGTTGATGACAGACTATCACAGGGAAAAAGGAGAATGCTCACCTGCTTGAACCCTTTTTAATATGGGATGACTCATTATATATGCCTGTATATTTCAATGTTTGTGACATTGTCCCAACTATGAGAAACATTAGAAAACATTTTTTTCTACATGCCTAAAGAAAGATGGAGAAGTGATAAATTGTTTCTGCTAGTCTTTGAGATTGTTTATATTTGTCTTTCATTTCTATGGAGAGCTATCTAGATGTCAATATTTGTGTCATACTTCACACCTCCATCTTCACGATGTTTTTTTCTTACTACAGTCTGTGTTGTAGCATGTAAGATAGAAGACAAATTCAGAACTGGTACTTGTGATAGTATGTTTGTATCGTGTGGCACTTCTTTTTGCCTAGTAAGGTCTAATTCTCTTAAGATCTAGCTTAGTTTAGCTTTCAAACTTTTCTCTTTGGTCAGCAGTCTTTTGACCAATGTTCTTTCTTTATTCCATTGCCTGTGTTAATTGATTACTCTGAACCTAATTTTTAAAAATTCTATTTGCACTGTTTATAGGCTTTTCCTTCCACTGATTTTAACTTTAGGGACTGTATCTTCCAGGGTACAATATATCATGTGTTTCATGTCCACTTACCTTCTCGGACATGTTCTGCCTAATGGATGTAGAAATATGGTTGGCAATCTTAAAAGCAGCCAGAACTACAAAGATGCCTATTCTATTCTATTCTATTCTCTGATTAGTATTTAAATCTGAATCCTAGAGCATTAAAAGTGGGTAAATTGCAAGGTACATTTTAATCCATTTCCTTCATTTATATACTTTCCAATTAAATATTAATAAGGACACTCTTCTATATATATACATATGTACATATACATGTATATAAGTACACATGTGCATGCATACAAGTAGTATATTATGTGCATATATGTGCATGTATGCACACACAAGAGTGTGTGTCTGAGAATAATAGATAAACTAATACCAGAATCTGGGCAATGATAGATAAATGGATAGTCTCTTTAAGGGATCTGAGGGAAGGTTTGGGTCTGGTAGAAAACCCATTTCTTACAATTGGTGTATATTTGAGTAGTATATTTAGCAAGCAGGTCTGGAAGTATAACTAAAAGAGTCACTTCATGTTTAATAGCCCCTCAGTGGGACTAGTTTTGTCCTTTACCGTGTGTGTGTGTGTGTGTGTGTGTGTGTGTGTACGTGTGTGTGTGTGTGTGTGTGTGTGTGTGTGTGTGTGTACATGCACCATGGTGTACATGTAGATGTCAGAGAACAACTTTTTAGAGTTGTTCTTTTCTACCTATACTTGCTGAGCTGTGTACCTAGTCTCTGCCTGTACATCAGTATTAGAATCTGGTCAGAGCTCATTATTATTGCTGTTGGCACCGTAAGCTACCAAAGCATCTCAAACCACCACATCGAATACCCACTTCCAAATGATGGAAAAACCTTGTGTCGTTCCAGGGAGCTCCTCTCTTCCCAGGTAAGTGCAGAGGCAAATTAGAAATCTGGGTGATGGGGGCACAGCTGGTATTCTCACTTCTTTTTCCATTTTATCTCCTTTTAGTCACTGAGTCGTAGACATCTTCAGATCGGAGTGAAGGATAAGAAAGGTAAGGAGAACAAGGAATTCATCAATAGAAAAAAATTTTGACTTTGTTTTAGTTTAGAGAATTGGCAGTAAGAGAAGAGTTCTTTAGGAGAAAAACCAATGTCGGGGAAAAGTACCAAGAATATTTATAGCATTTGTTCATGAGATAAGAATACGAGTCCTTTACAGGGTGTTTTGTTCAATGAGGTGAAATATTTGTGAATACAATTGGTTGGGCAGAGACAACATCTCTTTGACCATCAGGAAATCCATACTGTTAAATTTGTAGAACAACGCAGCAATCAGAAGAAATGAGTGATATTCAACCAGCAGCAAAGAAATCAGAATTTTTATTTATTGGGGTTTATGGAACTTAACAAAGGAAGTACAAAAATGAGTCAAAACCCCCACATGAAAAAGAATATGGACTTGAGGGAGTAAGAAATGCTAAGATATGTCAGATCAAAAAAGCTGTACTTTAAAATGCCGGCTGCTAGCACAGCAGGGAACGGAAGCTGTGGCTCTCTTTTCCCCCAAGAGTCTCTCAACTCCCCCTAGTGCTCCTGAGAACACCGTTGACATGTGTTGCTTTAGACCTGGTCTGCACATTCTAGGACAACTGAGCTGAGCCAGATTCGAAATTGTGCTCTAGCTCAGTGTTGTCTCACTAGTTATCAGCAATGTCAAATAAATAAAACTAAGTATTTTAATTCAACTAAGTATTGTAATTCGTAGAACTTTTTGTCCCTTAGATTAACTTAGAGCTGTTTCTTTTGTTTGTTGTGAAAATTTACTAAATCTCTTTGATGATGTCAGGAAAGAGTTGGGTGCTGGTTTACCCACTTTTAATCAGTTACATGGTATCATGTGGTAACTTTCCCCGTGGATGTGAATATGGGTTTACATGCATGTGTGCATGTGCTTTTTTGCATATGAATGTTTGCACGTGTGGTTGTATATGTACATGTATGTGCATGAGTGTGAAATCTTGAGGTTGACATCAGGAATAATCCTCAATGTACCTTTCCCTTTATTTTTTTGTGGCCGGATTTCAAATTAAACCTGAGGCTCAGTAGCCTGCTAGCTGTGAGGATTCTAAAACTCATCCTTCTGGAGCTGGAATTGGCGGTGGACTGCCATGACTGCCTGATCTTTTACATGGAATCTGGGAATTTGAATTCCAAGTCCTTTGGCTTATATGGCAAATGCTTTAACTGTTCAGCCGTTTCCCATCCTCTGCTTTGATAATTTTTTTTGCATGTGAGAGTATACGTGTGTGTACGGGGGGGGGGGGTTGTGTAGAAGAGGATTCTTGAATATGTGACCTGTGGAAGCCCAAGGGTGACTTTGGGAATTCTCCTTGATTGCTTGCTCTACCTCCGTATTGCTTTGGTCAAGAGTTTCCTTGGCTCTGTCTTCTAGGGTATTTCTCTCTGGCATTTTTACAAGGGATCTGGGGTCTGAACCTAGTTCCTTCTGCTTGCAGGGCAAAGGCATTAGTCTTTGAGCCATGTTTCTAGCCTGTACCAAAAAAAAATCTTTTAAACATATATCAGTATTATATAAGTTTCTAGAGTTTCTACTCATACAGTACTCATGATTTCTCTCAGTAATATCCTGAATTGATTCCTAATGTTGGGCAATTAACTGGAAGACATTCAGACTAAATCTTTTCCTCATAGCCAACAGCCTATAAAAGCCAAGAACTGGATAAACTGGCCTTTGATTACTGGTCAGAGGAAAAGAACCTAAGCTTTGGGAAGAGACGTGACATCCTGAAAGCCATAGTAGATAATGATCTAAACCTTGCTACAACAGCCCTATACCAGAAAGCTGGAGGCTTTCCAATAAAGAACAGAAGTGGGCGGGCTAGATGGCTGACTGGATAAGGCGCACACTCAACAGTCTGATGACCTCTGAATCCTGAATTCAATCTTGGGAAGTCCTCATGGTGGAAAGAAAGCTGTCCTCTGACCCACTCTACCTTCATACCATGGCATGTGTGACTCTCTATGTCTCTTTCTCTCTCTCTGTCTCTCTCTCTCTCTCTCAAATATTTTTTAGAAATGAACAAAAACTTACTGCTTTAAGGATCAGAGTAGGCAGGTCTGTGAGTCAATCGAACAGGAAAAGTTGCTTGTTCTAGAGAGTTTAGAAATTGTGTAAGTTCTATTGACCTCACAAAGTCTAGCATCTGCTAAAGGCACCAAGATCCTTGGAGGCAAGGGATTGACAGCCACAGTAGTGTTCCTATGCTTAAAGGGAACACGGAAAAGGGTTCAGGGAAATGCCACTGGGTCCTTGTATGTCATCGGAGAGGAGGGCCCAGAGGAGAGTCAGGCATGCACAAGAAAGGACTCTATGGGAATTGGGGCAGGAGGCACTGGGGGATGGGGAGGGAGGGATGAGGGGAGGGGGAACAGGAGGTTCAGGGGGAGGAGGAGGGAGGAAGGGAACTGGTGTACCTATTAAGTTTGTATGAGCTGAAATAATAATAAAAATGTATAAAAAATGGAGGAAGGTTAAAAAAAAAAAAGAAATTGTGTAAGTTAACCGATCTAAAATTTAGGTCAGGATCCTTCAGTCACTGTGTTCACCCCTTGAGAACACATTTTGTTCAATGCTACAATAAACTCTGCCTATCTTCTGTGTGCTGCTACTTCATGTGGCTTGTCTGAATTCTTTTAGATGGAAATCACAAAGTCTGGGGCGCTTTGATCCTAATGACGCTATGACCCTAATAAGGTTCTTTTTACTTTTATACAGTGTGAGTTTGGATTGACCAACAGCAGTATCTTAACTAAGACTGCCATAGTAATAATTTAAAAAAAAAAAACATAAACAGGGTGGTTTAGACAAGATGTGTTCAAGGGGTTGAGAGTCTGAGATAAAGGTACCTAAAATGCCAAGATGTGTTCTCAATGAAGGCCCTCTTCTTAATTTTTAGCAGTTCCCATTTTGGCAATTGTATGAATATTCATGGTGGTTTACTTCCATGGAGACAGAGGCTTCTGTACTGGGGTATTATATGAATTGCTTCTCTTGTACCATTTACAATATGATACATAAACTGATAAGTTTAAGTATAGTTATCCCTTGAATTAGTTCCAAGGCCCCCCTAAATCCACAGATACTCAAGACTTTTTAAAAAGTTGGCATAAAGTTTTGCATATAACCCTCCCACATTCTGAATACCATAATTCCTCTCTGGTTCCTTATAATATTAATAAAATATACATACTGTGAAAATTGTCATTGTACATTGTAAGTCCTGTACGTGTTTAGTACATAGTCAACTTCTGTTTTCAAACATATTTGAGTTGATTAAATAAATTGTTTACTATTTCTAAATCTTAATTTGCTCATCTACCAATCTGTCACTTCATCTATTATTTTATCATATTATCATTATCTATGTATTGCCCTGTTTATCATCTGTCTACCTGTGATAGCTATTAAACTATTCATTAGTACCTGTTTTCTTCTCTTTCTAGATTCCTGGAATATTTGAGTATGTAGCTACATTTAGCTTGTTCCAACTGGAGTAGGCTTTGTGGCCTTCCAGCAGAAGTATTTAAAAATCGGGTTCCTGAAACTTCTGTCTTTCCTACTCTCTGCTGCAGTGACTAGCAGTGTAGCTAGTGGGGATCTCAGTTGGTCAGTCCAAATGAAAACATTGTGAAGCTTACCCACCGGGGACTTTTAATTTTTACATTTATTTATGCATGTATGTATGTATATGTGTGCATTATGGTGAATGTCTAGCGTTCAGAGGACCATTTGTGGAACTTGATTCTTCTTTTTCTTTTTTTAAATATTTTTTATTTCATTTTTGTTTAATTGTGCATGTGTGCGCGCGTGTGTGTCTGTATGTGTGTAGAATCACGGACGAATTCAGTGAACCACCATGGACGCCTTCACCTCCTCCTTGTTTACTTTGCCCCGGGATTCACAGGCTCCGCCCTACCAGGACCAGAAACGCAGGCCGCCCCCGCCTCTGCCCGGTGTCTATACATGGGGTCTAGGATCCGAACTCAGGACCTTCCACCTTCAAGGCGGAGGCTTAACCTCTGAGCCACCTCTCCAGCCCGGAGCTTGATTTTTCTAACTGTTTACCATGTGGGTTCTAGTGGTTGAACTCAGGTCATCAATCTTAACTAAACTCCTTTACTATGCTATTTGGGGCTTCATGTGAACAAAGAGAATACTATTACTTGTGGCAAGCTGATGAAATTTTGCAATTGTTACTTAACCTAACTTCATATTATTAGTGCAGCTTTGCCTTGTTCCAAAAATTTTAATTTAAGGAAAATAGGACACAATAGAATAAAAAGACAAGGAGTGATGGTGCACACCTGTTAATCTCAGCTCTGGTGCTGGTGCAAGCTCTCAGTAAAGCTGGACTATGAACTATAACCAGACTATCATAAGAAAATAAACCCCTGTTCCCTTAAGCCATTTGATGGTGATCAGCAACCGTGCAGATGAACTGCAAGACTTGGGATCTCTCATGTTTGCATATTTGTAGTTTCATAGAAGATTTCTTAGATGTTATTAATTGACTTGAATGTATAGCACAGATTTCACATGTCAAACATCAAATGGAATGGCTAGAACACTTGGGAATTGATAGGGCATCTTTCTCTGTCTCTTTCTCTATCAGGTGCCTCTACATTGTTAGTTTGGGCTAGTTCACAGCCTGGAGTCTTCAGAGTAGTCAGATGAGTGACTGCTGTGAGCTAATGTTATTACTTTTATTATAGTCTGAGGATCACCTCAGATTCTCCTGGAAGGATTTACATACATATACTGGAAGGCTTCACTCATCAAACAAGATCATTTCAGAGGGTTACTGTTACATTGAGATTTTCAAAGCAGATTATTTATTTATTTATTTATTTATTTATTTATTTGCAAACAAGCTGAGTTTGTGCCTTTGCCTTACCCTTCCCCCGACACTTTCCTCCTCTCCCACCCTCCCAATCCCCATACTCTTCTGCCACCCTCCTCTCCCTTCAGTCATCCTACTTTGTCCCACTCTTTCCCCTCCTGTCCTTTTGCTTGTGAGTATCACAGGACTCCCTTTGGGATGTCTGTGTTGGTAAAGGAATCAGATTTCTGCTGAGCTTTATATGGCTCTCCAGTGGGTAAAGTCATAAGTGGGGAGTTTCCTCTTCCCTTGTCTAGAACCTGTCCCTGAGCGAGACACTCTGAGAGCAGCTGTATCTTCTAAGATATGTCCTCATAAGTTGGCCATTGTGTAGATTTGGTGAAGGAAACTCTCAATCTCATGACTTTCTAGGTACAGCAGTCCTGTCTTTGCTGGAGTGTGTTGGTCAGGAGTACCTTATCCCACTTTACAATCTTACCACTCCCTCTTGTCTACAAGGAAGAAGCAGGTAATGTGTAAGGATGGAAGATAGGCCTGAAGCAGATCAGGGTAGACTGTATTATCCTGGAAAGTACCAGCCAGCTTTGCAGTTACAGGCTTCATATTGTCACATCACTGGAATTTTAAAATCTGTGTTTTATATAAATATTCTAGTCTGGAAATGATGGTTTTACTGAAGCAAAACACTCCTGTGTTTGGCCCATAGGTCACTAGTTTGTGAACACTATTTTAGATTTCCAAGTTAATGCTCACAAAAGCCTTCACGATCTATGGACCTACCCTGACTGCCTGCCTAACCCCGCATCTCAGTTTCCTCCACAATGAATGCATTCTGCAAGAATTCTTTTGATCATCCCTAGGGCCCAAGTAGTGATCTAGGTGCTGGAGATAAAGCATAGACCAAAGTGAAGTCTCTCCCCTAAAGGAGCTTATATTCTAGTTGGCGTGTGAAAAAGCAAATAAGAACTATACAATGCCACACACAGCACTAGGTGCCTAGAGAAAAATCAAGTTGATTGACCTCTGGGGTAGTAGGTAGCACAACTCTTGCTACTGTGCCTTGCTGTTTGGTCTCTTTTAAAAATATTTTGGGCTGGAGAGATGGTTCAGAGGTTAAGACTCTGCCTTTCAAGCAGAAGGTCCTGAGTTCAGATCCCAGATCCCATGTAAAAACACCAGGTGGAAATGGCAGTGGCCTATACTTCTGACCCTGGTGGGTGGAAATACCAGAGTGAATCAATAAGGAGGTAGAAGCAATCCAGGATGCTTCCCAGAGTCACCCTTGGTCCTCCACAGGGACATACAGTGTCTTCAGATACACACACACACACACACACACACACACACACACACACACACACAAAGTAAAAATATTTTTCTTTTACTTTTTTATACTTGAATACAATGACTTTGTGTGTTTTCACTCCTTACTACCCAATTTCATCCTCCCTTCTTGTCTTACATCATACTTTCTCCTTTTATGTTTTTTTTCATGTGTGGTCCACTGGATTTCATCTGGGATGCCTGAACTGGCAAGTGCCAGATTACTTGCTAGGACATAGATCACTTATTGGTGGATAAATCATTGAAGAAAGAAGTTCCCCTTTTCTTCTTTGTCCTTAGCTTTAAATATTCTCTCAGACAGGTGTAGTGTCTCTTGAGATCCTCCCTCTTCCATGGTCTTTGGTCTATCATGAATGACCCTCCTGTCCTCTTGGCTTAGTTCTTTCTGCCAATCACTGGTATTGTAGTTTGAGCATCACAACCACTGAAATACTGCCCTCCCCCGTCTTTTCAGTGTGGAATTGGTGACTGTCTTTCTTGTTCCCCAAGTACCTGTGCCTACTCTTACCATATAGGTATACCTTTGTTAACTTTAATGTTCTCTTTTTAGTATTTCTAACTGGAGAGTAATTTGTGGGCTTTCGAGTTTCCTTCAGTTTTCCATCTTTGTTGATCAAAGGAATATCTTCTTAGTGAGGGTGTTCAGGAAGGGCGCTGCTTTGTGGGAGAAGAACTCTCCTGAATTCTGTTTTCTTCTTCCTTTTTCCCCAAAGTGAAAGTTCTCATCCAAATATAGAACTGTGCATGTGGTTACATAGAAAACCAACTTAAGAGCCAGTGTGCATATCTCTCATCTTAGGATAGGATCTTAATGAAAAGAAAAAGTTGTTTTCTATTTTACTGCACCAATGAAGCTCAAACTACCTTCATGTCCTTGTAAGGTAATAGTCATATGTAGATTTACTCATCCTAGGTGTATGGTCATACATAGATCACATGCACATCATATGAAGCCTGTTCTCTTATGTCTACATGTAAGACTTAACTATGTGCAATTTTTGTAAACAGGATGTGTATTTATTATCAGGGCATCAAACATGACCACTTCTCCCAGCACGGCTCTATTGTTGCACAGTATTTGACTTTCTGTGCACTGTTCCTTGTGTAACATTCTGAGATGTTTGGGGGTTAGTTGTGTTTTCTAGAAGATCCAGGTCTGGGGCTCTGTGGCCCTGTGCTACTGCTCCATGGAACAAGATGAGGCTAAGTTTCTGTTGCTCTGTGGAGAACATGCATGTTCCACTGCATGCTGGAACGCCTGAGTTCGTGAGCCAGACCGCAGAGAACTGTGGGCAGATCAGCCTCTGATCTGTCTCACCTCTGGAAACCTTGACTTTCAAGCTGTGTCAGAGCCTCCCAGAAGAAAGTGGCCAGGGTTGAACTCGGCTCAAGAATTGAGGGAGGTTGGTTTGTGGCCTGATTGGGAGGCTGGGGAGAAAAGATGGCATACAGGTGTCACTTGTGGTATGCCTTTCCATGGAAAGAAGGAGGCGATGAATGTAAAGAGGACAGTCAAGTGGTCCTTCAGGGCTGGGCTGGCAGCAATGCCCAGAGGCTCAGTGTGAACGGACAGTGAGGAGTCACTTGGCACGGCAGCTTTATAGTTTCTCCTGCATTTGGTTGTTTTCTTCCTATGATTTCTTTCATGGATTGGATCAAGGTTTGTTAGTTTGTAGACTTAAAGTTAAATGGAGACAGTGATTCCTTTAAATGCAACCTCCTCAGTAAAACATCTGCTCCCAGCTTTGTCCATTCCTCTAGATTCAGTCCAAACATGCTTTCTCCTCATTAAGCCAGTGGTAATTTGAAGGCTTCTGAGAGTATTTTTCACAGTCTTAAAGTTGCTATTACTCAAGGACTTCTCAGCTTTAATGCTGGTTTTCATACTTTGGGAGACCAATGTTCAAGGACATGCTCTTTATGTCCTGCAGTGAAGTGAAGTGTCATTCAGAGGAGCTCAAGAATCAGTGGGAGAACCAAGGGATTCATCATCCTACCATTTTCTTAGTTCCTCTAGGGACTAATGACTGTTAATGGTCACATGCTGGGAAGAGGGATGCCTGGAAGATCATCTAATTGTACTCCAAAGAGGCCAGAGCATGTCCGCACTACATATGGTGTAGCATGAGTTTCAGAAATGTGTTATGATTTACTGTAATCCTTACAGTTTTATAACCAGAGATCTACAAGTGAGATTTTGGTGATAGTTTGCTAT
Organism: Typhlomys cinereus; assembly: GCA_023101885.1. Lineage (NCBI taxonomy): Eukaryota > Metazoa > Chordata > Mammalia > Rodentia > Platacanthomyidae > Typhlomys > Typhlomys cinereus. The sequence continues at coordinate 7,748,383 of JALPQD010000025.1, read as the reverse complement.
ATAAATTCCTTGGAGATGGGACATTTTGCATTCCAATATTGCCATCCACAATGGTCCCTGGTAGGCAGGAATAGTTGGTACAGTGATCAACAGAGAATGGTAGCTTTTCATGGTCTCATCAAATCTGTTATTTGGGCCACTGTCCCTCAGCTTTGATTGGAGAGAAAGGACATATGGCCAGAAGGAAATTACCCAAGAAAGGTAGCAGGACATGGAGACAGTCACTCGAGAAGTGGATTTCTCAGTAGTTAGGAAAGCCTCATGCCATGCCTTGGTTAAAGGACTGTCCTCTTATGAGATGTGCACAGGGAGGGAGGCAGAGGGCTGAGAATGGCATGTCCCTCACAAGTGGAGGGAACTGGTCTTAACAGTCTTGAAAATGTATCTGGTAATAAAATACAATTTCAGGCAATTTGAGGTGCCTCTAACTTTAAAGCTGTGTTCTGGGGACCTGGAAAGCCCTATGGGAGTCACAAAGGCAAAATCTTATCTAGAGCAGTTTCATATTCTCATATGGAAAATCAAGGGAATGTGAGGAGGGGGGGATAGAGGAGCAGATGTCAGCTTGGGTTGAACCTCCTTCTCCTGAGCAGCTCTGCTTTGCTGAAACTGCCTGTTTAGAGCCAAGGACTCCATTTTGAGTATGGCCACCTTCTCTGTGAAGCCATCAGGGCTCAGCTCGCCTGCCCAGATCACTGTCACACCCTTTCACGGTAGGCATCCAGTGTTCTTGTAGTCTGTATCAACTAGGTTGCTTTTGGTTGCAAATGACAGAAATCCAACCCAAATAGGCTTACACTGAAATAAATAAAATATTTTTGACCTTCACAACCCACAAAGTTTTAGGAATATATTTCTTAGATTAATCCAACTGAGTTCTGAAACTCAGCAGAGAGGACCAGGAGTCTGTCTCCATTGATCTGTCTGCTATCTTCAGACTCGCCCACATAGGTAACTAGAACAAACAATTCCAGGTTCCACATCTACATTATCATGAAGTCAAATAGCCTAAGAACACTTTCTTTTGGTAGCTCCATCCTAGATAGCAAAGTGGATCTATAAAGGTCCAGTTCAGGGCAACTGGTGATCTTCAATCCTGTCACTGGGGCAGTCACTCATGATGTTCATGAATCAGGATGGGCCCTGTGCCCACCATGCCTGAAGGAGGCTGGCATCCAGCTTGAGCCAGTTGCTACTGAGCTACATGGACAAAAGTGATGGCCAAGTGGTCCTTCAGAGAACTTCAAAGAAGAACACTTGTGGTTAACCAAAGAAGTGGCGATTGCTAAGCAAATTTTTATTACAGTGAAGGAATGTTGCCACCCTAGAAGGACACTGTGTGTAAGAACTCAAGAAACTTCCTGCACAGTCATTTCTTGTCATCTACGTTCTACTGGGCTCCTAGAGTCAGTCTCCCCTCATTCCTTCTGCTATAAAGAAGCAGGTTTAAAACAAATGTCTATGCTCCTGTGAAGAACAATCACCAAGAATACCAGTGCCATTTAATATTTTTCCAGTCCAGAGAATGAAGAAGTACAATATCTGTTCCTTAGTTGAGGACAAACTATAAGTTTCCAAAGTCATAGTTTGTGTTTTGAGTTTGCTTTCAGGTCAGATGGGTTCTCAGAGCTCCTGTGGGAAGCTCTTGGCCTGCATTGATGTTGGGAGATTGATTCTCTGCTGCTCTTCAGGGATGAGTCTGAAGAATTCACTTTTTTCCTGGATTTCAGTTTTCTCTTCTGGTGTATTGTTTTAGACTCAGTAATTATCTCCAGTATAGTTATTTCCTGTCTGGATACTGATTTTTACTTAATGATCAAAATCCATAGTAAAGTCCCTGCTGGCCTCTTTCATGTCCATGGGTATGGAAGCTTTGGTGCTGCAAGTATTATATAAAAATTAAAAAGGAAAATTTCTCGTTGGTTTGGGAACATGAGTATATGAGAGTAACAGTCACTCTGTCCTTTAGGCCAAGATGTGTCACTTGAACACAGTGGATATAGCTTCAGATCCAATGACAACCACACCTCATTTTCAGAGGTACTATCAATGTCAACTAAACTTGTGACAGTAACATGTCTACCAATCATGGTCCAATACCCCCTGCATTCTGGAAGTCTGGAGGACAGAAAGTGAAGGAGAGACACTATGCAGAGACCCCCCCCCAAAGCATCTAGATTTAATATTTAATCTTTTCCTGTTCACTCTGAAACATTTCTCTCTTGGAAATGATAAGCTTTCAGTCATGATGCTAAACATGTTTTTGGAAGGTGGTTCTATTTCAGATTCCCACCTGGACAATGAGAAAGTTCTAATGGATGTTTACATCTTTGAGATCCAAGAGCTGGGCCTGAATTTGGAAGAGTGTTGCACAGTAGATTCACAGTGAATGAATGAATGAATGAATGAATGGATGGATGGATGGATGGATGGATGGGGCAACATATGACTGAATGCTGAGATTATGCCACTTCTGTTTCCCATGGCAGAACCTAGATGGGAAGATACTATGTAAACAGAGGAAAGTGAGAATAAATAAGAACAGAGAACTAGGTATTGGAGAAGTGCGGAGAGTGTGATGCAGAAGAGATTTTTGAGCAGAGAGGTCATGTCACTTAGCATCTAACCCCAAAACCTTCTGTGAAAGGAAATGCCTGCTTCCTCCCTTTTGACCACTTCCTCACTATCCCACCCACTTTCTCTCTATGGAGCTGGAATTTAAATAGAATTACCCAAAGGAATGCTGGAGAGATGAAAATGGGTTCTTACCTGGGGCTTTGTTCTCTGCTTCCTCATCCTCTCCAAGCATCCCTGTCCCCATGATGCTAGCGAGTCTGAGGCTCACAGGGGGGATGAACAGGAGTCTGCACAGCAAGGCACACTACACACTTGTGTGTTTTAGGACACAGTGCAAGAGCAGTGCAGGACTCAAGAATCTGCAGAGCTGCCAGAATGTTATTGAGAGGTAAAGGCAACCTCATCACCTCTGCTTCTGTTGCTAAACCCCCAGAGAGAATGAGTGTCAGAGAAGTAAATGGGGGCTCAGAAGAACCCTGTCATACGTGAGGAGAGAAACACATTTTGGGGTAGTGAAGAAACATCTGACATCAGATGTCAGTCATCCTGAGAATGGATTCGGGTAGCTGCATGTATTTTAAAACAGGCTCTATGAAGCAGGAGTTGGGGGTGGGAGAATTGACCAGATGTAGGAGATACGTTGCAAAGATTCATCTCTCTTCAGTGGCAATGTGCATGGGCTTCTAATGCTGGCAGTGAAGTACAGGCAGGCTGGTCTGCACAGAAGCCATTGGAGCAGTAGGACTTGTAAGTTTTGGGAAAAGAGAGCGCTCCAGGCTAGGCAACCTGTAGACCACCACTTTCTTCCCCCTGCCATTCTCTTGTTTCAGGATTGATGTTTCTGAAGTATCAATTTAGAGCAGATTAGACTGCTATACATTGTTTGGATATGTCAGTTATAACTGCTTTTCATTGGATTTTGATTCTTGTTGGAGTTGGGGGGGCTTCGAATCTATTTAAGACTGACATCTATTAGTAGTGTGTTGCAGAGTGCAACTTCATTTCTGTGACTTTGTGCCACGGGCTAAGAGAGACTCAGGAATCTGGTCATGCTGGACAAACATACCTCTGGGCTAAGGAGGTAATGTGACACACATAACACTGTGCTCACCTCTCCCTCAACCCTCCAGTCATCTGTTTTTTCTTCACTGGCCCATCCCCCCTTTCTTTGGTTCTTCCTGTAGGAGCTATTGGGAAAGCCCCCCTACCCCAGAATGATGGGGGATACAAAGTCACACCCAAACCAGCACATAATATAGAAAAGAGATTTATTATCTAGCAAGTAGGAAGACAAAATAGGCACGCAGCATGCAACATGCTTGTCTCAGAAACAGAGAAGCAGAAGTTTGTATGAGCGGAAATAATAATAAAAAATGTTAAAAAAAAAAAAGAAACAGAGAAGCAGAGAGAGAGAGAGAGAGAGAGAGAGAGAGAGAATCTAGTTTTGGGGTCTGTTACTGGATGTGGTCATGTGAGCAAGATGAGAAGGAGGCAGGAGCATGACTACAGGCCAGGAGTATGTAGTTAGAAAAGTATTGGGTGGAAAGGGGGGCTCACCCCAGGGTGAGTGAAAGTCCTTGGGAGTTGTAGACAAGCTGGGGGCCATGGAATTGTCCTTGGGAGAGTAGAGCTGCCCTTATCTAAGTTGTCTGAGACTGAAGGGTTTTTTGTCTGAACACGTACATCGAAGGGAGGGGGGCAGATTGAGTCATTTTTGTGTTTTAATACTTCTATAACATTATCCATCTATCTTTATATCCTTTGCCAACCTCTTCCTCCCCTTAGAACTTCAGTCTTCAGAGCTAGAGACCTCAGGGACTTTGAGTGCAGTTCTCTGCCCCCAAACACTGCCAAATCATCATTTATCTGGTACCTGACATGTCTGGACGTGGGAACTGACACCACTTGAACACAGGGAAGCTCATTGTGTGTATGTGACACCTTGATGTCTATTGGGAATCCAGTGATAGAAGATGCCTTTCTTCCAATCCTTAAGGAGCTCAGTGTAGTGGAACTGACTTCATAGTGATTCTAGATCAATCATTATAAGTTCTATATAGACAAGCAATGCTCAGTAAGATTTGATGAGTGTACTTTCTGTATAATAACCTTTGGGGTAAAGGTCACAGATTCCAAAACTAATTTGAAAATTTCTCCATTATGATGCTAGAGTTTAGGAGATCAGCAAGAGTTCCAGTGAGTTGGTGTGTTAAGTACTATGATAGACAGGTACAGGTGCTCAGAGGAAGGGAAGTATTCACTGTGCCTGGGAAGGTTGTTGGAGTTGATTTTGAAAGAGGGAAGTCACCAGAAAGAGGAATTTTTTTTTTTTTTTTTGAGTTAGAGGATATTTTCAGGCAGAACTTGGGGATACAGGATCCAACCAGGAAGCTGGAGTTACATAAAATAGGAATGAACCAGGGAATGAAGTCAAATAATGGAGGGAACCCCAGAAAATGGGAACAACATGGCCCAGAGAGAGTGCAGTGCAGTGGAGTCTCGTGCAGGGTCCCTGGGGAGTGGAAGGTGGCCTCTTCCTGGCGTTATGGTTGGACAGAGACTTGTTGAGCCCTATTTTCTTTTCTGTTAATAGAAGAATTGATGGTTTCTGGGCTTTTTGTCTTGTTCTCTAGGGAGAGCAGATTAGGGAGAAGGAAAATAAATCTGAGAAATCTCAGCATCTAGAAAACAGTAAATTTAGAGGAGAGAGAATGTAGTTAATGGTTGGAGTGTGGCTTTGGTGATATCAGGAGAGTATTCAAGATGGAACTGGGGAAGGTGAAAATGAATAGACCCTCCTGCTTGGAATCTGAATTCTCTGGAATGGTAAGTAGAGATTTGATACATTATGCACTGGCACATGGTGTTTTTTGAGTGTGAAGCACCCCACAGACTGATGTGCTTTAACACTTGGTTCTCAGCTGTGCTACTATATTGGAAGGTCTAGAATCTTTAAGAGGTAGAGCTTCAGTGGAGAAAAGTAGGTCACTGGGACTAGGCCCTGAAGCGTTACAGCCTGGCCTCACTTCCTGCCTGCTGTCTACGTCCTGAATCGTGAGCTATTTCAAGCTCCTGCTACTGTGCCTTCTCCACCATGATGGGTTCTTTAAGCCAAAATAAACCTTTCTTCCATAGGAGGACCAAGAGGAGAGTTAGGCATACACAATAAAGGACTCTCTGGGAATTGGGGGGAGGCACTGGGAGATGGGGAGGGAGGGAGGGGAAGCAGGGGGTTCGGGGGGAGGAGGGGGGGAGGGAACTGGTCTACCTATTAAGTTTGTATGAGCGGAAATAATAATAAAAAATGTTAAAAAAAAAAAAACCTTTCTTCCCTTAAGTTGTTTCTTGTTCAGTTTGTGCTTACAGCAATTACAAAAATAACTAGTATCCAAGGGCTTCTTGCTTTCTGAGAACACATGAGAATTTGTGGCAGGGTACAGCAACTAAAAAGTGGTAAAATGGTCTAATGGAAAGATTTGACTTGATGTCTAAGCTCAGCTAGCCTTAGCTTTCCTAGAATAAAGCAGGAAAATAACCAGAAGACGACTTGGCACTCATAAGGTAATGCCTGTAATGTTGTTGGCATCTGACATGCAGTAGATATGACATAAATGTAGCTTTCTTTCCCCTTTTCCATTCCCCATCCTAAAAGAAAATGATATAGTGAATATTTTAATAATGAGAGCCAGAAAAACCCAGGTGAAGTTGAGAAAGACAGTAGAAACACAACTTACCCTGAGCTACTCGTGAGCTGGGACCACTGTCTTGTCCTTGCATCTTCCATGGTACTTTGAGCATTTCAGGACCACATGTGTTGATGGACTTGAATAGAAGTAAATGTTTGTGATTTTTTCATTTCCATACATCAGGGACATGATAAATTAGCACTAGAGGACATGCCCTGCTCTCTTCTTACATATTCTGTTCATTGGCTGTGGGATCTTAAGAGAACCCTCCCATGTCTGTGAAGTCACAGTCCACCTCTATAAAATAAGGGGCAGGGCAGGATGACTTCCATATTGTAACTTCTGCATTACTGTAGAGTCAAGACTTTGAGAGCCATGTAGAGGGCTTTAGGTTAGAAAAAACACTGGATTAAGAAATCAACTTTGCCCCCTTTTCTAATTTCATGTGTTGAAGACCCAATCATTGATATGTCTGTATTGGAAAAGGTTTTAGAAGGAAAGGTAATTAAGGAAAACTGAGAACTGAGAGCGTAATAAGGTAGTGACCTTATCAGAGGAGAAAGAGGGAGGGAGAAAGGGGGGGAAAGAGCAGAGAGAGTTTCATATGAGTGGGCAGCTATAAGGTAAGCCACCTTCAAAGTAGGAAGGAGGTCCTTAGCAGCTGGAACTCTGATCTTGGACTTCTAGCCTTCAAAGCTTACAAGGAAATGTGTTTCTATATTTAAGTCACCCAATGTATGTTCTGACAAGACCGAAGCAGCAATATTATGCTTAGTTTGCAAATAAGGCTCTTAGGAAGGAGCTTATTTGCAAGATAACAAACTTGTGCAAGAACAGTCAGTCACTCTTTTCCCTCACTGGGCTGAGGCTGTCGTTTTTCAAGTTGTTTCAAATCTTCAACAGACAGCACTTTACACCCCAGACTTAGAAAACTGGGTGCTTAAAAGTGACTTCTGAGATCCCAAAAACTAGAAGGCTCTCGAGGCACCTAAAGTTACGTGCTTTAACCAACACCTGCCAGGCACTCAAAGGAAACAGTAGGTGACAAAAGCAACGACCTTGACATTTAAGTCAGCTTTTGGTGAGTCTGCTTTCCCACAAACCCACTGTGACATATGTTTTGCAATAAAGTGGTACAAACATCAAAAGAGGGTCTCATAAAAGAGCCCACAAGACTTTTGGGTGTGGTGGCACAGACCCATAATACAGCACTTAGCAGGTGGAGGATGAGGAGTACAAGGTCATCCTTGGCTCCATGGCAAGTTCAGGGTACACATGGACTATGTGAGACCCTTTCTCAGAAAACTACTGAAAAGATCCCACAAGACCCAAGACCCACCTATTTCCAGTCTCGTAGATGCTGTTTCAAGTGTTCTTCACATCTTGTTCCATCTCCTTGGTAACCTGCACACACTGGACTCTTGCATCTTATGTTCTCAGGGATGCTTTCATGGCTAGTCTTGAGTACTTCTTCTTCATCATCATCATCATCATCATCATCATCAGACCCTTTTCAGTTAAAATATTAGCTTAAATGCCAACAGGCTGTGTGACCTAAGCCAAGTCACTTACTTGTATATCTTTTGGGTTCTTTATCTGTATTCATCCAATCAATAAGTATAATTTGGGTACCTCTAACTCATGGTTAGCCATTACTTTGTGGAAGCATGTGAGTACTTGGTCACTGATAGGATTTAATAGCTTGTGTCTGGCCCCTCATAAACTTTCCCATCTATGCTGAGGACTGTGTGCTGTCATGTGGGAGATGAGGTGGAAGACTGACCAGTCACTGCAGCTCCTCCTCATGTCAAGGTTGGTAGCCAGAGCTCTAACTGAAGCAAAGTTGCTGTCTGTCCTGGGGGACAGAGTGAATGAGTGCAGTGTTAGATCCTTGGAGACAGACAGACATAGCCTGAGGCTTCTTGGAATGTGCTTTGCATGACTAAGTTATCGAAAGTAAGACATGGTTCTATGGTTTGCTTAGATTATTGATGGGAATGGATGTTTTTGGCGTAAGCCTGTAGAGTTCTTCTTAAACATTTGATTTGCCTTGGGGTTTAAGAACCAAAATTTGATAACTGAAAGTGTGAATGGATTGTAATTTGAGAGTGTTATAAAATCATGACTTGGAGAGTTTGGTAAGAGTCGTTTTAATGATTATTTATTGACTGCATATAGTTGTCAGATACTTTGGTAAGCAAATTGCGCATGCTACATGTACTCATGGAATTTAGACCAGAGTGCAGCAACAGACATTTAAAAGCCTGTGTGTATAAAAGAAATTGTGTGGTAAGTGAGAGTCAAGAGAAGAAAATCCAGAACTTTGTAAGTGAGAACATTCACAGTAATCATTCATTTAGGTGGAGTGACAAGAATGATCTCTTTCAGAAAGTGGTATTTAGCTTAGGAATGAGGATATGTGTGTTGGTCCTATAAAAATGGAACGGAACATCCCAAACGGCATTCCTGGGGGTGTCTCCAACAAAGTTCAAGATAGGAAGGAATTTATCAAATTTGAGAGGCCATTTAGACACAGCATAGACAGAGAGAGAATGGAATAAATCAGAATAGGAAAAGCCCAGGTCCTTCAAGGTCTAGAAAGGAAAGAAGTTCTAAGATATAAAGAAGGAAAGGGTTCAAATTTTGTTCTAAAGCTACATAGAGTGTCTAAAAAAAATAGGTATCTGTTGCAGTTCACCTGCATGGTTGCTGATAAATGGCCATCAAATGGCTTAAGGGAACAAGGGGTTTATTTTCTTACAATAGTCTTGTTACAGTTCATAGTCCAGCTTGACGGGAAAGCATGCACCAACACCAGGGCTGAGGAAATTGGCTACACCATCACCACATAACTGCTGAGAGAGGGACAATCCTTACTTGCCAGACCAGCATGTCTGGCCAAGTGTACACAAGGATGCTGACTCTCTCAACCAGCTCTCTCTATTTTATTCCAAGGCTTAATCCCACCCACCTGGGTCTTATCCACCAGCTAGACAATCTTCTGCAGATTTGTTCTGGGCTTAACCCAACCATTAATTCTCCACAAATGTGCCCAGAGCTCAAACCCTCAACTGTCACGTTGACACCTGTGCCTAACTCTGACAGTATCCAAAGACATAATTGTAAGGTATAGATGGAAAGAATCTCAACTCTTATCTCAAAGGAGATAAGAGGTAGTTTGTTCTGGAGTCAAATATGAGTAACCAAGGTCCAGGAACACAGATTCAGGTTGCCACAAAAATCTATGTGTTCTGCTGTGAGAACAGTTAATTGCAGCTTTATAATAACAAAACAAAGAAAATCATGAATGAAAACATTTGTAGGTTACAGCACAGGGTTGTAGACATTATAGACCTTAACATGCTATCTGATAATATTCTTAGCTTTTGGTGGGGTTAGCAGTCTGCTAAGTTAATACATTTCCAAAGTTTCACGTGAGAGTCACAGGATGTTAGGTCAGACACAGAGGAGGGGCAAGAAATGTCTATTAAGGGTGTTAAAGATCACTCAAGATAAATTGACATTAGGTTCTGAACCTGCAAGATTTCAAACCTCACCATAGCCATTGACACTGTTGATCTGTCAATCATCTCTGTGCTGACAGTCACTTCGGAAGCTGTGATCTGAGACCTTCTGAGTCAGCTTTGCTTTCAGGAACTTTGGGTGAGTGAAGAAACAGCAACTCTTTAGAGTTCTGATCTTTCTGTTTGTGTCTTCTATCCTAAGCTGAGGCAGCATGCCTAATTCCTTTCTTGGAGAGTTAAAACAATTTCTGAAGAAAATCCCATTGCATTAAAGACCACAATCCATCAAATATATTAATATTTGTTAGTATTCACAGGTGTGTGTGTTCTTCCATCACCATGCTAGCATTCGATGCTGGATAGCATTACCAAACTCCACACCAAGTGTCCACAGGCCACAGACTACTTTGTCTGTGCTTTGATTGAAGGATAGTGTGAGTTGGGGTAGGTGTGGCTTTCTGATTCCTCCATCACAAAATGAAAAAGAAGAAGCAGAAGAGAGGGATGATTGCTTTTGAAGAATATTGAAATTTCTGTGAGAGTTTGAGAAAGAAAAGCAGGGGGACACTAGGCCGATACGGGAAGCATGAGAAGTAGGAGGGTAAGAAACATATCCTGTGGACTGGCAGAGTGGGTAACAGTACCTTTGATCAACCGAGTCCCAGAACACACATAAAGGTGAAAGGAGAAAATTGACTCCAAAAAGTTGCCCTCTGATTTCCCCACATTCTGTGATACATGCACTCCTGCACTCAAACACACAATACCCATATACAGACATGCATGCTCACTTGTTAATATTAAGGTTAAAAAACTATAAACAAAACATGTCAGGTGAAATGTTGGTGCAGAGGAGAATTCAGGTGGCAAAGTGGCTATGAGTTAGAGTGACTGCAAGAGAACAGGTTGTATTGAGTGGAGAGATAGGGCAGGGGAGACAGGCAGTGGCCAGGAAATAGCATATTTGGTATTGGTTTGGAACAGATGAGACTATCAGGATGGTAGTCCCAGAAACCCAAAGCAAGACACAAAACTAAAAACATCCAAAAAGCAGAGGTGGCTAATAAAGTGGAGCATCATAACTACTGCAGTTTAAATGGGAGAATGATAAAGACTGAAGTTGAGCTCTTGGAAGTTACTGGACATCTGCATTCCATGTGGACAGAGGAAAGGGTGGCATTAACTTGGGCACAGTAGCCAGTTTTAGAAAGACACAAGGTACAATTAATTTTGAATTTGCACCAAACGATGGATACATTTTTTTCAGTATGTCCTAAAATACTTGCTCTAAAAGTTATTTATTGTTTATTTAAAACTCAGTTTTGAATTGGGTATCTTGAATCTCATCTGGTAACCTTAACAAAAATTACATATAGTAATGTCTGCAGGGCCAGGAAGGTCACCTCCCAGGGGAAGTGGGGAGAGGCACAGTGCAGGGGCCGGGAGGCAGGGCAGCCTGGAGGCCCTGTGCGGCACTCCTGATGGCAGCTGAGTGGGTTGCAGAGATAGCTTGAGGAAAGGGTGGTGGTATCCAGTATTCTAATATTTTCAAATAATTATAAGGATGTAATTTTAATGAGCACGATCTGAGTTTTAAAAGGGGACTGTCAATGAAAAAATGTGTATGGTACGAACAGAGTTAGTTCTGTGGGTTTCACTAGACATATAGGCCAGTGGTTTGTCTCTGATCTAATTTCCTGAATGGGTAGGACAGCTCTTTAACCTATAAGCTGCGACGACGTTAGGGTCATCTACAAGGTGATTGATTGTAGGCCATTTTTGGGTGTGGAAAGGGATGGCAGCTGGGGATGTTTTTTCATGTCAAGGCTAGGATGGAGATGTGGTTGATTTCTCTGGCAGGGACTCCATAGTCTCACTCAGAGCCGGAGCCAGAGCACATTCCGCTGGCCACTCCTTGAACTAGGAAGTAGTTCATTTCTCCAGGGCTGTCTCCAGGGCTGTCTCCAGGGCTGATTGGCTGTAGAGGACTTCAGGCAGGCAAGCGTAGTGTACCAGCTTTCTTAAGTCTGGTACAAAAAGAGGTCTCTCGACAATAGCAATGGGAGATTCGAAGACTTTCATCAGAAGTTTGTGGGCGGAAACTTCCAGAGGGTTGCTGTGATCTTCTTGAGGCTTCTGAGCTTCAGATGCAAAGAAGAGTGGGTGTCTTGCTGAGGAGCAGCAAGAGAGAACATAAGAAAGAGGTGTTTCCCTTGACCGTGGAAACTTTATAAAGAGAGAGTCTGCTTCCCTTCTCTGAAGCAGTCAGCAACAGGGTCCCCTGCTGGTCCCTTCGGCCTCCACAGGATTGAAAGAAGCAGCACCCTTTCCTGGGGCTGGCCCCAGCCACTGGCTGCCATGCAGCCGCCCTTGGATTACCCGCAGCCCCAAATCTACTGGGTGGGCCGTGGTGCCGCTTCACCTTGGGCCCCTCCCAGGTCAGTTTTCCCAGATCCATCCTCTGTGCCCGAACGACCTGGTCAAAGGCCTCCACCGCCACCCCCGCCACCACAGCTCCCTCCGCTGCCACCACCCCCACCCTTGCCCCCTAAGAAGAGGCGAGACCATAACACAGACCTCTGGCTCCTGGTGATTTTTCTCATGGTTTTGGTGGCCCTGGTTGGATTGGGGCTGAGCATGTACCAGCTCTTCCACTTGCAGAAGGAGCTGACCGAACTCCGAGAGGTGAGTCTGGGACTTGGGATACTGAGCCTTGGGGGTCCCTGGGTTGCAAGTCCCCTCTGCTGCATGGGGGTAGGGGCTGTAGCAGCCCACATGGGCTGAGGCCCTACATGCAGAGATCTTTGCAAGTCTTTTTTTTTTTTCTCCCTAACTTAGAAATGGGTCCTTCCAGTCACACTATAGGCAGAGAAATAGAGGCTTGTTCTCTCTAAGGTAACCTTTTCTATCCTGTAGAAAATCAGACACAAACACTTCTTCCTTTCTCATTTGTGAAGTCAGTCTGTTGAGCTACTTAATTCCCTCATATCTAGGAATTCAAGGCATCAAGACAGTTTTTAAATCTTGCTTTGAAGTGTATTTACTCCAGGGAAGAAGCTAAATCTCCTCGAAAAAACAAGTATGTCAGTACTATTACAAATCATAAGTGCCTGTGATTGAAAGTCCAAGCTGGGCAAGGATTTGAAAACTTTTGAGTTTTCTTTCTGGGGGTTGGTTTAGTTGACATTTCTGTCTGTTTTGCCTAAATAACTATTTATTATGTAACTTCTTCTCTTTCATTAGTCCACCAATCAAAGTCATACAATACAATCTTCAGAGAAGCAAATAGGTGAGTACTTTCATGCATGTACATTGAGCTTCCAAAGAAAGTCCTCAGTATTGAACACAGTAATCAGAATGACTGGATTTCTGTCTCATTCTTGGGCTTGTAACTGCTCTGTGAGGAATCCTAGGTAACTCTGATTTTCTAGTCAGAATTCTGTGATCTACATTAAAATGTTAAGTAAAGTTAATTGCTTACTATCATTGTGGATGAGAATTGCATAGAATTCCAGTAGAAGTCCCCTTGACTGTGGAAAGAGAGGTACATAGAGCCTCTGGACTTTTGTCCCCTGTCTCCTTCCCTGGGCATTTTGGTTCTGTCATCCCCAGGATGACATGACTCTTAGGGACAGAAGGAGAATGAAAACAGACACAAATGTTTCCAGGAAAAGTCCTCTCCTCCTTCAGACTCTGAAAGAATTTGTTCAAGAGCTAAGCTTTAAGTACTTTGTAGGATGTTACCAAACTTCTAAAAAGTAGATATCCCATGGCTCACCTTCACTTCCAAAGCACTCAGGTTGCCTTTGAAGAGAAGGAAAATTCCTTATATTGAATAAAGGGCTGGAGGCTGACTCAGTGATTAAAGTCTTTACTTCACAAGCAAAATGACCTAAGTTTGAATCCCCAAATCTGGGTTTTTAATTAGAGACCCAGGGTCACAACAATAAGGTGGAAGAGCGATCCAGAATGGTTCGTAATGATCACCCTTGAGTCTCTACAGGCGCACACACTCAAGTGCATTCTTGTACACAGCCCCACACACATGTACACCCACCCATATGTAGAACACACATATGCACACACACATACACATACATGTGCATACATCCCATATACCCACAAAAAGAAAAAAAAATCCAGGATGGGAAGATGATGCACCTATTGGACATAAAATTTCAGGGCATAGTTTTGAAAACTGTGAACAGAGACTTTTTAGTGTATGTTTTATTGTCTTGGAGTCAGATTCAGTGAAATTTTTGATTTGGTTTGAGTGGCAAGGAGCTTACACCATGTCTAGTCCAACTGTCTCTTCTTTTAGAAGATATAAGACACCAAACAAATTAGGTGCCAATGCTCAGACAACTAGTGTGGAGCTGGGATGAGGAAAGTCTCCAGGTGCCTTGCCTTCTACAGGGTCTTCCAGAAAAGCATGGACTGCTGGCTCACAAAATGGCAAGCTCCTGCCTCTCTATAATGGCTCTGGGAAGAGAAATAGATGCAAAGCCTATCTTGGCAGAAACAACAGGCAACCATGGCCATTTATTAAGGAAAGCTGGTTCTGTATTCAGAAAGTGATCCATTCTGCGTATCCCTGAGCAGGCAAACTCTTAAAAGAGCCACCACTGACTGGGTCCATTGACCTCTGGGTTATGGGCCCAGCACGCTTCCTGCTGCGCCACTCTGCTTCAGCTCACCGCTGACTGGGTGACTAGACTTCAACTCTGGGTTCCAGGCTCTAATGCCAGACGGCCCAGATGACAAAGGCCATGTGGAAACATTTGCTAGAAACATGAAAGCTCTCAGGGTCTCTGAGGCACAGTCCCTTGGAAAATCAGTGGAATGTGGCTGGTTCAGCAGATGTTACTCATCTTTCACCCACTCTGTGGAGAGAGACATTTTAGTGATGAAAAGTCAAAATGAACAGATGAGTCAGGTCCACCTACCCCAGAGGACACTTACCTCCTCTAACTTAACCCAGAAATTCATGAACATGGAAATTAAAATGGTAACTTTAATATGAAGAGACACTGGCTTAAAGAGAAGGGGTGGCTATTTCACCCATGGATTCAAAACAATTAATAACCAAACATTACCAAAATATGTGAGAGGAAAAGGTCAGTTTAGGTATTAGTGTTGGCTAGGATGCATGAGAATTGCCATAACTGTTCCAAAGAACGGTTTGAACATTGATATCAGGGGCTTGAAATTTCTCTTAGAAGAATCATTGGCACATAAGGATGTTCAGCACTGTCTTATAAATCAGCAACTTAGAAGAAACCCAGAATGCCTCAGAACAGACAAACTGAGCACTGACACATTTCAGAGGCTGGTAAAACACACAAGGGTATCTGTGTCAGCATAGGTAGTGCCATGAGAATTGTGCACTTTATGTCATTAGATAGAGATGAGTCACCAAAGGATATGTCCATTTTAATAGACTATAAAGTCTGTGTACTATGCATATTTTTATCTTCTAAAAATTACCCATACTGATATAACAATGATTTTTTTTTCTGACAGGTAGTATTATATATTATTTAGTTCTGTTTTCATTTCCATTTTTTTCTAAGTTCTCTAATTATTTGGCTTATCTACAAGTGTTCTTGGACAGTCTCTGTGTCTCAGGGTAGGTGTTGGGGGGCAACTGAGAATGTCAGAGACAAGGAAGCTAGGCCTCATGGAGATTTTAGCATAGCAGGGAATAGAAACAGAAACAAGCCAAAAGCACAATTTCAGCTCCTACTAAGGTGACTGGAAGTAGAGTAGTTTGGAACAGTCCTTTGACTATCAGCGCTGATCACCAGCCCATCAAATTGAAGAGCTCCATGTGTGAAGGCATTCCACACGAGGCAGATGGATGTGAAAAGACCGTGGGGCAAGAAAAAAGCCATCACACGTATTTAGGCTGTATTTCTAGTATCTCTTCAGCAGCTATTCATAGAAATATCTTTTAGGAGAATGCTATTATATTAGTCTCTGTGAGAAATTCAAAGGCACACAGCATGTGGTTCTCTGTGCGACTTCCTGTTAGTATATGGCCCACATCCAAATTAGCTTCTCTGGTGGTTTGTGGTACAGGAATGTAAAGGAGACTCAGTTTTGCCTTTCCTGTGCACTCACACTTCCTCGAGATGGGTTCCCTCAAGTGCTAGAGAGGTCATGATTGCTCAAGGGTCCTGGGTTGATTTGGTTATTTTCTCACCCCGTGTGAGTTGTATAGACTAATTACAAGCTTAAGATGGACACGTACCTTCCTGTAAATGTTTCTGGATTGTCTTAGTTATCTGATCTCATGAGCTAAGTAGTAGCTTTCTACCTTGGCTGTTATATTTAATTTTTTTAACCTTTTATTAATTTGTGTGTGTGTGTGTGTGTGTGTGTGTGTGTGTGTGTGTATGTGTGTGTATCAGAGGGCACTATATGTCCCTGTGGAGGACCAAGAGTAACTTCGGGAATCATCCTGGATTGCTTCTATCTCCTTTTTGCCTTACTCTGGGATTTCCCAGGCTTTGGTCACCAGCCCAGAGGTGGAGGCTGCCACCTTTTTTTTCTTCCTTTTTAAAAAAATTTTTAATTATTATTTTTTAATTATTATTCAATTGTGTGTGTATGCACACGTATGTATGCGCACGTGTGTGTGTGTCTGTGTGTGTGTAGAACCACGGACAAATTCGGGAACCACCATGGACGCCTCCACCTCCTTCTTGTTTACTCTGCCCAGGATTCATAGGCTCCGCCCTACCAGGACCAGAAGCGCAGGCTGCCCCCGCTTCCGCCTGGTGTCTATACGTGGGATCTGGGATCCGAACTCAGGACCTTCTGCCTGCAAGGCAGAGGCTTAACCCCTGAGCCACCTCTCCAGCCCCTTTTTCTTCCTTTTTAATGAGAACTGGGATTCAAACTCCGGACCTTCTGCTTGTAAGGCATAGTCTTAACCTTTGAGCCATCTCTCCAGCCCCAAGTAGAAAAATTGCCTACTTTGAAAATTGTTGTTGATTTTAATGTCATCAGTTTAATTTGGAAGACATTTACTGTTGGCATGTGAAACATAGCTAAATACTCTTCAGGGTTTAAGACGTTATAAGGAACTTGCCATTTACTTGGGAAGAAATAGAATTGTATGACAAAGACAGTTTTTAGGTTTCAGAAGGGTAAAAGATTGCATTTGATTAAAGGTGTGGAAAGGTTTCCACAAAAAGATAGTAATATCAGATGTGTACTAGATTAATTGGAATTTGACCCAGAGATATCCTTGAGAGTGTATTCTAGGAAAAACAGCACAGCATGAGCAAAGGCCAGGGGCAGAGAGAAGAGAGAAGAGAAGAGAAAGTAAGGCTGAGATCACATGGTGGTAAGCTTGCCTGTAAGGCATGTCCCTGAGGCTCCATCAGGAGTGTTTGAGGCTGCAATCATATGAGCCCTTCATAATTCATTTGGGAGCAGATTGTAGAATGTCATTAGGGAAAATTGGTGGCCAGGAGGTGATTCTGCTTGGGAGCAGAATCAGTGTGGACAGGACCAAAATTTTTAGTCTATTTAGTCAGGAGGCTGGGTGTTGGCCCCATCTTCTAAATACAACTTTTTAAAAAATATTTTACTTGCTTATTCATTGGAGAAACAGAAATGGATAATTGGGAGAGAGAAAAAGAAAGAAGAGAGAGAGAAAGAGGAGAGAGAGCACAAGCATATGCATGATATTCCAGTTTCTCTTTGTTGCTGATATGAATACATAACCAGAACAACTTAGGGGAACAGTGTTTCTGGGTAAGTTCATTAGCATGGCAGTAGAAGTCATACAACATCAGGAGCTGAGAGAATTTGCTCAGGGCCAGTTTTAGCCAAACAACTCTTCAGAAATATGTCCAAAGACTCAACCTTTCATTGTCAAATTAGTGTCAAAATTAGTGTCTGTAGCTAACTGCCACACATGCCATGGCACAACTTTAGGAAGTCATTTATCACCTTCTACCAGGTGAATTTTCAGGGACTGAACTAAGATCACCAGTTTTATAAATAGGCACCTTATCCACTGAGCTATCTTACCAGCCCTTAGTCAATTGACACCTTACCTCATCCTGTCAACTATAGTGAGAACAATAATTGCTACCTGAAAGAATTGAAGCAATTTCTAAGCAGTAACTGTGATAATAACTCTTTATGCATCAATGTTTATATTAATTATAGTTTACTCTAACAATTTATGCATATGTTTATTTTAATGTCTCTTGTTTTCAACCATTTTTGAAATACAAACGCCTGTGAGTCTGACTGGCTATGCTTGATGATGAGAATTTTCGAGAAAAATGATTGATATCTATCATGATTTTCACTTGTTTTTATCTCTGTGATACAGGTCATCTTGATTCACACTCTAAAAAAAAGGAGGTGAAGAATGTGGCCCATTTAACAGGTGTGTGTCTGGAAGGAGCTGATGGGAGGAGAGGAGGATGACTGTTGGGTTTCTGTTGCCTGCTTTCCAGGGAAGTGTTACTTTCTGGTGAGCTGTGTTTGCTACCTAGGAGCACATCTGTCTTCTAATGAGGTCCATCCTACTATAAATCTACAGATTCTACAATAGGAGTTTAGGGGCTGAATATAACTTGATCTTGTCTCACTTACTTTAATCCTTTCAAAGACCCCAAGGAGACTTTGTGACACAGGTCAAGAGGGAGAGCTAAGAGGCAGTTAGTGAGTTAGTTATTTTGAGCAAGAAGCCATACTTGGAACTGACACTTGTGGGCTTTCTGCCTATGATGATCGAGGGCAGTAAAGTGGTTGGTATGATATGGTGTGGCTCCTTCCCCTGTCAACCATGACTATTTGAAGAGCTGATACTCATCACAGCCATGGCTCTTGTAATTATTTAGGCAGAGACTGGACCAACAAATACTTACTGAGCACTTGCTGCATACATGCTTATGTGCTGCATGGACACATGGACTTTAGTCCAGACTAAGAGGCTGAGGAATGCAAACTGTAACTGAGAAGATGGGCCAGATAATTCAGAGATCTCTTCCAGGTTTAGAACTTTACAGTTCTTTGGATTTGGCTTCTCTTTTTATGGAGAGCCACCAAGGACTGTCAATGTTAGACAGTCTAGGTTAAAAGATCATAAAATATTTGTTTCAGAGAGCTGTAGTATCTTATACTTTTCCCCAAGATTGACTGGAGGTACATATCATTGTCTCCATTGTGTAAAAGATAAAACCAAGGCAGGCGTTAGTATGGAAGGTAGAGAGAGAAACATCAGGCTCCAGCCCCTCAGCCAGTCCTGAGCCAGCCACGTCACTGTGGACAAGGAAGTTTAGCTCATTAGACACACAAGCCTTTCTGGCTGAAAGCTTCTCTCTGGTTTATTACAGGCAAGCCCAACTCAAAGTCCATCCCTCTGGAGTGGGAAGACACCTATGGAATGGCTCTGATCTCTGGAGTGAAGTATGAGAAGGGTGGCCTTGTGATCAATGACACTGGATTGTACTTTGTGTATTCTAAAGTGTACTTTCGTGGTCAGTCTTGCAAAAACCAGCCCCTAGTTCACAGGGTCTTCATGAGGACCTCTAAGTATCCCGCTGATATACTGCTGATGGAGGAGATGATGATAAACTACTGCACTACTGGCCGGATGTGGGGCCACAGCAGCTACCTGGGGGCCATATTCAATCTTTCCACTGCCGACCACTTATATGTCAATGTATCTCAACTTACTCTGGTTAATTTTGAGGAATCTAAGACATTTTTTGGCTTATATAAGCTCTAAGCCAAGCACTTTCATGCCTTATCATAAGTACTGGGACTGTAGTTTTGAATGAAGGCCTTCTGAAGCTTGATGGAGGTCATGAAGAACACGTGGGCCTCAGAGACCTTGTGATCACAGGGTCCAACAGTCTGCTGCTCTTCATCTCATCAAAGGACTGTGGCATGGTCCTAAAAGCCCCAGCATGAGAGCTGAAGAATATGGAGCTCTGCATGGTGAGGAGGCAGAAGAGAAGAGAGAAATGCCTTAGACTCATGCTGAGTGGCCAAGGATGTGTTTGCCATTAGAGCGAACTCTCTTTAACTCACCTGCCATGGTGGGTCTGCTTGCTACCTCGAGGAAGGCTATCTTTTAGATACACAGTTATGATTTGCATACATAGGGGATGGGAAAGAGGGACTGATAAGCTAGAGACTGGAAGAGGTCAGTACCCAACTGACAGCTTCTTTACTTTTAAATGCATTTTTCTGAGCCACCAGGTGATACTAACAGGCCAGAGGGAAAGTCAATCTACACAGCATGTTTATATCCAGTTTAAGTTTGTGTGTGTGTGTGTGTGTGTGTGTGTGTGTGTGTGTGTGTAACAGAGAGAGAGAGAGAGAGAGAGAATGTCAATATATGTGTCTATCTTTGTGTGTAGGGAGGTTCCAAGAAGTCACATAAATAGAATATGTAGATTATAAATTGCATATTAGAAACCTTTATGTTGTATGTGGTGGCAGATATTTGAATGCTTCTTGGCAGTTAACTCTAACATTTTTCAGAAATCTTTAATTACCAGTTACTAATGTTGTTTTCCTTTAAGACAATCAATATTTATGTTTTGTGCATTTTCAATTAAGAGATTTTATAATAAAAGCTATATTCTAGAATATAGAAAGGTATTATGAATGTAGTTTCTGGAAATCACTAAGGTGCTGGAATTTTTTGCTTATGATTTTTCTCCATGGTTTCTTCATTTGTAATGACTTGGGAGCATTTTAAGGAGAATTTGTGAAGGTGAGTAAAGCTCTGTAGCAGATCCTCCCATCTTTCCCAGGCCCTCCTCTGGTCCATTTCCTCTAAACCTTGCATCATGTGGAGCTCTTTAACAGTATCAGAGCTGATGGTAAGTTCATAGAGTTGACCACAATTTATCTTTTCCTGGACTGGAGCCCTGGAATAGTAGAAAGGGCATGGAATTTGGGGTGAAAAAACCCAGGGACGAATCTTTGTTCTGTCACTTAACTAACTTTGCAGTTTCCAGGCATATCACTTGAACCTTTGTATGTCAAAAAAGGGCTGAAACCTGACATAAATTGAAGCATCAAAAAATGATTGCTCTCTCAGAGGTCCGTTCTCCGAAGATTGTGGCCTGTGAAGTCTACCCAGTCGCCAGATTTCTCCCGTGTCTTACCCACTTGTCAGCCGCATGATCTTCCTGCTTTCACCTACTCACAGCTACGGCCCTCCCTGGACCCTGTTACCATTAGAAGTCATGATACCTCTTTTGGGGACTGGCTTTAATATTTCTTATTTTCATAGCATTATATCCAGATAGTTCATTTTTTCTAATAGTCTATGTGAGTCAGGGGGGTACTATGTGTGCCTGTGAAGGCCCAAGAGTGACTTTGGAGATCACCTTGGATGGTGCTACCTCCTCTTTGCTTGGCTTTGCTATGGAGTTTCCTAGGCTCTGCCTTCCAGAGGAAGTACTGGCTGCCCTTTTTCTGCCCGATTTTTTTTTTTTAATATGGGATCTGGGATCCGACTTCTGCTTGAGTGGAAGAGGCTTAACCCCTGAGCCATCTCTCCAGACCATCACCAGGTTTTTGAGCTGGTGATATTTACTCACTGAGCTGTCTCACCAGACTTCCAACACTTTCTTTCTTAAGATACTTTAAATGTTGAAATCACTAATTAACAAGCCATCAATTGCCTATCTATCCATTATCTCTTCTCATCTTCACTCTTCTGTCTGTCCAACCTAGATTCCATCTTATATCACTAACATCAGTATCTTGAAAAGACCCTGAGCTCCACAATGCTTTCTTTCTCCAATATGCATTCTTGTAAAATCCCCCAATCTTTTTTTTTCCAGTTGGCATCTCAGCAAACATGTTGCTGGAGAAAAATGATCCAAACACACTAAATTACCTTATTTTTATCATATATTTAATTTTATTGTCTTTAGCTATTATTGTGTATATGTATGTTATGTGTTGGTGGATGGGAAATGTATGCCTGGATACGTGTGTGTCCATCAAAGGACAGTCTCGTGGAGCCAGTTCATTATTTTCATCTCTGCATGGAAACCAGATCATCAGGCTTGCATGGCAAGTGTTTACCCACTGAGCCACTTTGCTGGCCCCAGTAACTTTCTCCCTCTCCCCCATCTTCCCACATAAATCCAATGTAATAGTACAACAAAGAACCACTGCTACAAATTCAGGTGTGTCAAAACAGGACACACAACAAATGAAGTTAACAAAAAAGTTGTTTGTTCACATAAAAGCTCAAAATGTTTTAAGTAAGTTTGTGATTTTTGCATTGGGCTACATAGATAGTTGTCACTAGTCCTATGTGGATAGTTGGCCAAGGGTTGTCATACCCGACAGGTCATAGACAATGATAGTAGGTGAAAAGATTTTGTTATATGCTATGTTTCTTCCTGATGGGGATTAAAAATCCAGGGCCTTGTGTATCTGTGCAAGTAATGAACTAATGAACTACTGGGCTTTACCCCCCAGCACCAGGTATAATTGCTTTTCAATATTAATAGTTATATGTTCATTTTAATAAGTATTTGGTAAAATTTAGTTGCTATATTTAAAAAAACAGATGAAAAGTAATTTGATCAAAGGAACTGTGTATTCATAAAAACTCCTTCAGGAGGTCCTAGAGATGAAGAAATTATGATGTGGTTCAAGAATGGGCAAAGTTAAAGTGTTTGATGGTGATGATGGGAAAGGGTCTTGAGAGGAGGGCAGAGAGAACACAGTGCATCAAGGAAGGACTGGCAAGCTGTGGAGACCAACTGCTCACCAAGACCCCAAGGCAAGAGCAAGGAAAGATCAAGACCCCAAGGCAAGAGAAAGGAGAGATAAAGTTCTGAGTCTTGTTCTCAGTTCTGTTCATTTCTGGGAGGTCCTCAGTTGTCATTCTACCACTGACAAAAATGGGAAACTTCAAGATTAAAGGTATATTAATAATAATTATATAATATATCAATTACTGATCTATTAATGATCTATTTCCATCTTTGGATTTCAACATGTATGTATGTAGTACAGATTTTACAGACTACACAAAGTCAATTGAGATAAAACTTTTATTCAGAAGCATCAGCAAATATCTGCTAAATAAATGCATGAATGAATCCAAAGTTCCAGGTTGGAATGTGTCTTTGGAATATCCTGAAATTCCTGTCCATCAGTTGCTTTGGCTGCTTCAGTTCCTAACAGTTACTTCACGGAGAACGTCTCATAGGTATTTCTTTTGCCTACAGACCTGGTTTTCCAGCTATCTGGATGAATCTTCTGCATCTTTTTCCTCCTATTTTAATCTCAGTCATCAAAGTGTTTGCAACACAGGTCATTGGGAAGTTTGTAGAATCATCTTTTTTCACCCTTTGTCAATGAACCATTCTAGATAACTGTACCAAAGCAGAGAGGAAGTGAGTGGGGTTGGGGCATCCCCAGATAGCCACTTAGTACCAACTAGTAGTGAAACTTCTTTCACAGTTATCTCTTAAAGTCTAAGCTACACCAGGGTGTCTTTGAGATTTCTTGAAGCTAGAATTATAGCTTGCTTGAAGTATTGGCTCCAGAGAAGATGATAACAATTCATTTGGAAACCATGAATGATTTTTCTTTAATATGGAATATACGTAACGTAAAAAAAAAAAAAACCTTTTGAATATATTCATTGAAAATCGTGTCTTCTATGTTCTTTATAAAAGGTTAAATCCAAAGAACACAGGCCCACAAAACAAGGTCACTTCTAGTTCAGTAGTTTGAGGTTTTCTTTCTCTTTAAACGTCTAAAAGCATACAATACCCATGTCTTAGCCCCTCAGTGGTGATTTTTGTATTCTCTGAAGTTGACTTACCACAGCTTAACAGGAAATAGCTGTCCTGTGGCCATCCTTGTTAGAGTGACTAATCGGAAGCAACAGTTTATGAGAAGAGACAAATTAAAAGGACATTCTTGGGCCCCTCGAAACTAGAGTGGGCGCTCTCCTTCATAGGTTAAACCCATGTCTATTTCCTGGTCCTTATCTAAAGAAGAGCAGAGGCCTTTGTTAAACTATACATTTTAAAGGGGCTTGGGTAGAATAAAACTTTCTGAGTTTTATTTTGTTTTGTTTTACCCTAATGTGCTAGATCATCGGGAGTCTAAAAGAGGGGGAGTAAAACCCTGTTTTTCGGGTCTTTGGATCAAACGGTGAACCCAATTCAGAAATAATGCAGCCATCCATAGAGGCTGAGACTTAGGATTGACCTGAAAACCAGCCAGTGTTGGTAGTGTAGGCAGCTGAGCCCATGCCTGCTCCTGAGGGTTAGAGATAGGAAGGAGTCACAGCAACTGACTGGCCAAACCTCTGCTGACCTGGGACATATTTTTTCATAGTTCTGGGTGGTAGATCTTCAGAGTAAGGGCAGTGTAACTCATCCTCTTTATTCAGAGGTTACCCCTTCTAACTTTCAATAGCACAGTACAAGCTTCTAGCTCACCTTTTGTGGAAGGTCTTATCTGTCCGATTTTCTGGGAATGACCCTCATTCTCAGAAACAGACCTCATTACAAGCAGGTCTCCTGGCTCTCATTTTAATTGTAGATGTGGATGTTCTCACCAGGATCCCGCCACTGCCACAGTGAAGCACCTTCATTGCCTTCAAGGTTAGGAGTGATGGAGAGAGACAGCACCTCGACATGCACAGCCATATGTAAACTGTAATAATAAGCAGCATCACAATTCTCAAATACACCCTAATATTTCCTTGAATGTACACCCTCAAATGTCAGCATATGAAGTATTTTATCACTTAGAAAACTGTTCTTATATGCTTCATCTTGTTTGGATTTCACTAAAGCTCTGCATAGTTACCTTCATTTTATGCATGGTGATATAGCTAACAAACGCAGGGGCCTAATCCTGGTCATTTTAGATTTTGGGGTTTCCATAGCCAAGACCCTTCTCTCAGAACTGTCAAATGTGATGGCACTCCCTGTGAACCTAACTGATTGTCTTATTTTATGGTCATTTTGCATTTCAATTTCATTCTGCATTATATACAAATGTGTGTGCACGCGCGCACACACACACACACACACACACACACACGATATTATGACTGCTGTGGTTTGGATGTGTTCTCTGAATTCACGTATTGGAAACTTCATCCTTGATAACAGGTGAGTAGGTCATAAGAGCAGAGCCCTCATGAATGGATTACTTTTACTTTGGTGCAATGTTGGTCTTAGCTTCATATTTCTGCTGCTATAATAAGTACCTGACCCAAACAATTTTACAGAAATAAGGGGATTTTAACTCATTCGCAAGATTCCAAGTTTGGCAGGAAAAGCTGCCAACAGGTTTGCGGGAAGCTGGCGACACTATACCCACGGCCAGGAGCTGAGAAAAGGGGAAGGACTAATGATGCATATTTATTCTCTACCTCACCAACCTTGACAAATTCCAAGAAGCTTTCTGTCTCTCTTTATCTCTTTGTCTCATTCTCTGTGTTTTTCTCTCTCTCTATCCACTTGCCTAGGAAATGATCCTACTCACTATGGGCTGGTTTCCCTGTGTCAATTATGCAGCCAAGACAACCTATAGGCTTGCCTAGAGATCTGCCTTAACTAATTTTTTCACAGGTATACCCAGAGATTCACAACTCAGGTGTCAAGTTGGCAGCTAAAACTAACTTACTCATGCATGATTTGGGATAGTTGTTGCAAACTATCAGTTAGGATAGGCTGTTCTAAAAGTAAATCTCTGCTTTCTTTTCTGTGTTCTCTTGCCCTTTGACCTTCTTCTGAGTTATGGAACAGCATGAAGACCCTTGTCAGACACATCACTCTGCCTCATATCCTATGCCTTTGGATGTTTCAGTCTTCAGAACATCATTCTTTATTTTATAAATGACATAGCCTGTGGTACTGTGTTATAGTGGCAGCAAATGGACTGACAATGTCTTAGAATTGGAGATGCTCTAACTACCCTCACCCCTTTCTTCTCCTCTCATCTCCTTCTAAATTGAACCCCCTGCTACCTGACTGCTCTGTGTGTGCCTTAAATAAGTTCCACCAATACTGTATATTCCATCATCTCTTCTGTAAAATATAGAAACCAATTCCTTTTCTTAGGATTTTACAGGAATGTTATTAATGCCAAATGAGCTTCAAACATTTAAAATATTTAGCGATTTGAAAGGAAATTCCTGAATGAAGGTTACTGGAACTGTTTGTTATATTCCTTGTCAACTCTCCTGATAGTCATTGTTAAAAAAAAAAAAAAAAGCAACTCTTGCCATTTAATATTTCCATAAAACCCATTCAAAAAAAACCTACCAATCTTAAAAATTACCTTGTTATAAAGAAGCAAATACTGCCTTCTGAGGTGTAAAAGCAAAAGAATATTATTTTGTATCTGCATCGCCTTTAATTTTTTTTCTTTCAGAAAACTTGTCTTTATTTTTTAATATCAGTCCATCTGTATAAATGTTAGCTTACTGGATATATTCTGTATTCATTGTATTCAAAACCTAGAATGATATTCATGTTTTGGTCAAAATATAGAAGACATCTCATCATGACATCCTCAGATGTGGATAGCACATGTTTTGCCCTTATTCATGCCTGATTACCCTCTCTGGTTTGCCCTCCCCCACCTCCTGGGCACTTTCCTCTTTGTCATTAGTTGCCCTTATGCTTTCATGTCATAAATAAGTATATGCACTTAAATCTATATTCTGACTTTTAGAGAAAATCTGTAACATTTGTCTGTTTGTTTCAGTCTGGTTAGCATGATCTCCAGCACCACCCATTTTCCTGAAGATATATTAAGCCATTTTGATGAACACTTATTTTCATTCCTGGAATACTGTTTTAAAAGGCAATATTTAAGCGTTCAACAGGGATAGCAGAACATTTAGAGCACAAGGCTGACCGTACTTGTAACTACCTTCATCAAACCCAGGGACATGTCACGAGAAGAGAGCTGCCGAGGGAGTCCATTTCCTCCAGCACAGAGACAGTGAGGGGCTGGCACCTCTTCCTTTGCAGCCCCGCTTTCTGTGAGCAAACCACTTCAAAGTCAGTCTGAGCTTTAGTTAAGAGACACCCTCAATGAGCTTTTTAACATGTCCACACATGTAAGACATTATCTGCAAGACAAGAACCATTGTGAATGGGACTAGGAAGTTCCACAGGCATCCATGGCAGTCTCTAGTGTTTCTGCAGGCACAGATGGATCTTTTAGGTTCGTTTGCTCAGAGTTCACACTGCGTCACACTCTATCACTCTTGCCTGGTTTGTGAAAGGAAACTTTGATGCATTTCCTGGAAGAGAGAATTCTTGAAATTATCCATGATTGAAAGAAAAAGAAGGTTTATGGGACTACAAAAAAACTTCTCTCTGTTCTTAAATAACTGAACTAGCATTGTAGACCTAGGCAGGGATATGGCTTAGTGGTTAAAGAGCTTGCTGTGCAAACAAAATGATTAGAGTTCAGATCCTTAGATCCCATGAAAAATGCATGGTGACCCACTAGTAATTTCAGCCCCACAAGGTGGAGTATTGGAATCCCCAGAGCAATCTGGTTAGCCGGACCAGCCCTAATGGTGTACTCTGGGTTTAATTACAGGTTCATAACATAAGATGAAGAATGATCAAGGATGATTCTTGCTATCATCCTTAGGCAGCCACATGCACATTCATATGCATATGTACTTGCACACAGGTTGTGCCTACCCACATGCAAACATGCATATGCACATGCACACACCACAAACATAAAGGTGAGGAGATTCCAGATCAGAGATTAAAATATAGACTCAAGAGACTGGGGATTCTGGTAACATTAAATGTGCTTTTTCTCCTCACCCCAGTTTCATTGAGAAGAAGCAATAGCCTTGACCAGAGGGTGTGAAAGCAACGCAGAGGCGTTAAACAGAACTCTGAAGTGTGAGCTGTGAGGGAAGATTTATCTCACCCTCAGCATCCTCTTTACATCACTGGCTTCTAAGAAATTCTTGAAGGCTTTGAAAGGGGTCCGGGAGGAGTGGTGAAGAGAAGAACCCAGCAAGGAAGACGGGCAGCTCAGACTTCTTTCAGAGCTGTATAATATCTCAGCGTCCCTGACCTTGCTGATTAAGTTAGGGAACCAGCCCTTCCCGCCTTTTCAAAACATGTGGGATTGCTTCTGTTCTGGAAGGAAACAGACAGAGGGGAGGTGAGGAAGCAACTCTCTTGAGTGTGTTGTGCCTTGCAGCTGAGTCTGCTACAGTCATGGCTCACTTAATAGATGTATTTCCCAAGTCAGGGGAGAAGGAAGCCGATTTTATGTTTTCTTTAAAGAAGAAAAAATTAATTTGTGAACTATTTGATAAAATTTAGAAGTAGGGTTTGAAATTTAGTGCTTTGGATATTTTCTTGAATTAAAAAAAATGTTCAAAGAAGACACTTAGGCAAGGGAATAACACTGGAGTTAATGTTGCCCATTCAACTAGTGAGTTTTTATGATTTATTTTACATTTATGTATTTATTTTTTTGGGGTGTGTGTGTGTGTGTGTGTGTGTGTGTGTGTGTGTGTGTGTTTAGAGGATAATTTTCCTTCCAGTATGTGGATTTTGGGACTTGAACTCAAGTCCTTAAGTTTGGCAGAAAATTCCTTTGCCCACTGAACCATCTCTCCAGCCCTGCTTTGTGTTTTAAAAGTAGGACAAAGAAGAATGGTGGTAAAGGGACATAATTTCTTTTTTTATCTAGATTCATTGTATGTCATGAAGTAAATTGCTTCTCTACTGTATTAACATCTAGTAAAAGACATGGTTAGTGTAGCATTTCCCAAAGATGGCAGAACAGAAGGTGGTTTCCCTCTCTGGAATACTCTCTCACCTAATGTACATATATATGTATGTATATTAACTTTTTATTTAAAATTAATAGAATATAACAAGACATTATTGCCCTCAAAGTATGAAGTGTTTGCATAGTTATAAATGGTTATAATTTGTGCAGTCCTTTTTCGTGAAGGTTATACAAAGCAGCCTAGATTCAGATGGTCTTTTCCTCATGACAAACCCCTAAAGTCAACTAGCTCCAGTTCAAAGCTGATAGAGGTTCAGAGAGGTCCAGTAGCCACAGAACAGTAGAGTTAGGATTCAAGGCCAGGCTTGTCAGCTCTGAGAAATGTTACCCAAGTATCACTTGAGCGCAATGCCTCATAATAATGCCAGAATTCTCCCTTGTCCAGGAAGTATTTATTAAGTACCTGTAGGAGCAAAGCCTTGCTCAGAGGATAGAATGGTGAGCAACAAGAAATGCTGATTATTCATGTTTTATTTTTAATTTTTTTGGTGCTAGAAAGCAAACCTAGGACTTGTGTGCTTACTAGACAAGTGCTCTCTTATTAAGCTATTCTTCTAATATAAGATGAATGGAAAAATAAGCAATCATGCAAATGTATAAATTAGAAGATTATTAGATAATGATAAATGCTATTTTGAGAAGTAAAATAGAAGAGAGAATGAAAAAGAATTGATAATGACAGAGGGTATCTTCCGTAGGGAGGAAAGGAGTGATGTGTGGGTGTGCAAAGTACATTGTAATAAAGTATGGAAATGTCATAATAACCCTTTCTCTGAGCAATCAATACTTGAAATAATGATTTAAAAAAGTATCAATGAAAACAATAGCTCAGGACCCAGATGTAGCTTGATGATCTGCTTGGGTTGCTGGATTCCCTGGGTGCCTGCATTACAAAGAAATAAAAAGTAAAATTTTAAAGATGGTGCAATCATTAGATAAAAGAACATTCCAGAGAAGAGAAACCATCTTTTGTGGGCTTAGTTTGGTATTTGGTATCAAATGGTGGGGGAATGCAATGTCTGTCAATATGTTGAGCATTCCTAAGACCGAAGTGATATGGCTTGCCCCATTTCTGCAACAACCAAACATCCTACATGATGTCCAGACTCCTCTCTGGAGGCGGCATCTTCCTTCATGGTGAAAACTACTTGGCAATGGTTTTCAAACAGGAACCAGTTGGTATAGAGGAAGAATAGAATAGAGAGCTGTGTGTCTGAAGAGCGTGCTGAGAGGGATGGTCTCTCGAGAATCTGGCAGGTCCTAAGCTGGATT
Organism: Typhlomys cinereus; assembly: GCA_023101885.1. Classification (NCBI taxonomy): domain Eukaryota; kingdom Metazoa; phylum Chordata; class Mammalia; order Rodentia; family Platacanthomyidae; genus Typhlomys; species Typhlomys cinereus. Next base: position 7,718,493 of record JALPQD010000025.1, on the reverse strand, counting down.
TTGTTACACTGAGGGAGGCTGCTGAAAAGCACTGTAGAATGGGGACTGAAGAGAAGTGGAAAATGCTGGTGTATATTTTAGCAGCAGAGTTTTCAAGTCTGCCGATTGGATGTTAATACATGGGAAAACAAATGAGCAAGGATTACATCCAGTTTCTCTCTGTTTCCTTTACAGCTCCTACCCTATTTTTATTTTTCCAGTGAGATCCATGTCTACTTTTATTCTGATGCCCAGATTAGAATGTGACAAGCACAGAATTCTACGCACACACTATTGGCAGGGTGCACAGACACTATGTCACCTGTCGTTTTTCTAACTTGTGATGTGTATTATTAAGTTATTCACTGAAATGTATCTCTTCACACACTTTCTCCTACCACCTGAGAGTGCTTGCTCACTGTTATTATCACTAATAAAACTTTTGTAACCAAGGGGCAAAATGTTTCCTTCTGATCATTTGCATTTTTAAAAAATACTTGAGAAATTAACATTTTCATTTTTATTTGAGCTCTGCAGTGAATTAAATAATATAACTGATTTTTTTAACATTAGCATCTCATGATGGCTCTTCTTTTTCTTTTTTTAATGTTGTGTACATGAATATAGTGACTATAATATTTTCAATCCTTAGACTCAAATTCCACTCCCCACCCTTATTTTCCCCTTCATCTCCCTTACCAGATTACTTCCTTATCTTCAAACTCTTTTGCTCGTTTGGCCCACTATGTTTCATCTAGTTTGTGATGACTTATGCCTGACCTGATTCATGCTCCAGTGGATACGCCATTGAGGAAAGCATCCTTATTTACTTCCCCATCAGCATTAGTCCTCATCAGTCTCCCAGAGAAATGTGGAGCTTCTTGAGATCTTTCTGATGTTATGAGGAAATGTTGATAAGACAGTTCCTATGCAATTCTTGTGTAAGTGTATGTATCTGCCATGAAATCCTATATATTATGACTATGTCATGTCCAGAAGATAATGTCTGGCTCACCATCTTCCCACTTCAGGGCTCTTACAATCTTGCTGCCCCTTCTTCCTTGATGTTCCCTGGGCCTTGGGGTGGGGTGAGTGAGGCTTATATGTCCTGCTTAGGGACAAACAGTCCACAGACCTTTATTTTATTCATTTTGGCAAGTCGCATTTTCAGGAATAAACACCTTCTGTTGTAGAAGAAGGCTTCTCGGTTGAATGTTGAGTGCTCTTCCAATCTATGAGTATAATAGCAGGTATTTACATAGAAGTTTGATGTATTGTCTTCCTAGCTAAAGATTCATGGTCTGTTCTTCTCTTATGACTTATTTCTTTCCCTTTTATAGGAAATAAGTTCTTGTTCTAGTTAATACTAACAGGAATGTGTTTCATTCTGACAGGTGGGCCTTAAATCCAATCAGACAGGTGTTTGTTTGTTTCCTTGATTCTTATGCCACTATTACACAGTGGTCACCTGTTGCCATGGTGATTTTTATTGTAACTTGCAGATCTCACGGGTTGATGAGACTTTTGATTATTTTCCTCCTCATGTAGCTTTTACAGTATTCCTTGGCACTGTATAGGCTATCCAGAAAGGAAGAAGCTCTCAAACCAGTTCCAATCAGTGTATTTTGCCTATATTCTTGTGATCCATATGTATTGCATCTTCAGTAATAGGGCGTGATAACTGTTTATGTGATATTAATGTAATTGTCTGTGACTGTTTTGCAAGTGTTTCCTGCCACAATGTCATCTATCTGTTAACTTTTTCCAAGCAGAAATGTTTATTAAACACTTGTCTATTGTTTCCTTTACAGCTTCTTGTCATTCTTACACTGACATCATCCTATAATTCTATCTTCTCTCTTCCTGTGTAAAATTATTACCATGTTTTAACTTTAGCATACAAATATCTTTAAATCTATTTTGATATTATGTGAGGTTGGCAGGAAACTTGCTTTTAAAAAATGGAAAATATAGCATCTCTCTCTTTCTCTCTCTCTCTCATTTTTAATGGATGGGCATGAATGTGCTATCATAAACCTAAGTATTTCTCTGTGGCTCTGTTTTTTCTTTTATCTCTTTTGAACTGAAGTGATGATTCCAGCACCTGTGTTTTTATGACTTTCTTTCATAGCGTCATTGGCATTTTTTTTTGCTTATTTTCTCTTTCCGTAGATTTTAATCAACTTGACAAATGTCCCTTTCTTACTCCCATTCTTCTCTGGAAAGCTCTTGCACTTTTGGTTAAAGCTGTATGGAATCCATTCTAATAATGTAGAAGATATTTGACTGCTGTGCATTCTGCAGTTTGCCTTTCAGAAAAAAGCATGGTGGACCTCAGCGTTTATTTGTGTTCTGTTCCTCTGGTAAAGTGTTAACTACCGTCATATAGATTTTGTTCATTTATTTTTTCCTGTATATTTTATAATTTTACATATAACATTCGATTGGAACCTCTTATCATAAATAAGCTAATCTTAAAATGCTTGGAGCTTTCTCTTCCATACAACTCTCCATTAGATAGTTTTGTACTTGAATTATCCAATACTGCTTCCTTGAAAGGAAGGTGTGCATTTCAAATCGTTACAGTTACATGTAATAGAATCTGAGCTGTTAGATGAGGTGGTGGCTAACAAGTGGGAGGCAACTCAGTGGGGTTCATTGGCCTTCAGATCCCTCCCTATTGTGTCTCTGCTCTGCCCGGCCCATCCTGAGTGTTGCTTTCAGGGATTGTCCTCCCCTAGGACACCCTACGTCAGGTCCCATGTCACACAGTAGATTAGGAAGCCTCCTATTTTTCACCAAGAGTTACTCTTCTTGGGTTTTATTTTCTTGCTTGGTGATGGGAGACAATGAAATGAGAAAATGACTCAGAAAAAATGTTTGGCAAAAGCTCCTTAAGGTAACTTAGTGCCTTTCACGAGGCTAACCTACACTTGTAGCCTTGCAAAAGCCATAGGAGGTGTTGCCAACTGTGGAAGCCTAAGAGCCATTTGGAGGCACAGGCTTTTCACTTCGTAAACATGGCAGTGGTGCCTATTAGTTCCACTCAGGAGCTGTAGCCACAGCTTAATTTTTTTTTTATTAAAAATTTAATTATACATTTTAAAATTTTTTACCAGTTCCCTCCCTCCCCCCTCCTCCCCCTCCCCTTCCTCCAGTGCCTCCCCCCCAATTCCCAGAGAGTCCTTTATTGTGTACGCCTAACTCTCCACTGGGTCCTCCTCTCCGATGACATATAAGGACCCAATGGCATTTCCATAAGCCCTTTCTCTTGTTCCCCTTAAGCATAAGATCACTACTATGGCTGTCAATCCCTTGCCTCCAGGGGTCTCGGTGCCCTTAACAGATGCTAGACTTTATGAGGGCAACAGTGCACTGGACATTGCGCAGGGCATGCAAAGTCCCATTATGATTGCTTTGGCCCCAACTATTGTTGAGAATCTTGCAAATCGTTGCTCCTCCCATCCTTTTGCTCTTACAATCTTACCTACCGCCCCCTCTTCCGCAAATGTCCCTGAGCTCCAGGATGGGGAGAGATTAGGCTGGCCTAGTTCTATGTGATTGATATAGAGTCTCTGAAGTTCTGGATTGTGCTTTGTTGATTTTCTTTTGCAGTTTTGCTGCTCCTGCAATTCCCTTCACTCCATTCTGCTGGGCACTGTATGTCACCCCCTGGCCAGAGACAAAAAGCTGTTAAACTGGAGTCTTGTTGTAATAGCACATTCAAGGGTAGATGTAATAAGAGTAGGAAACCTCACTGAGGGAGGGGTCCATCACCCATTTGCAAAATGATTACTTTTTATCTGCTAGACTATATGCCCTCCCCTTCTGGTGAGATCAGGAAAGAACGTCTGTGAACTTAACCAGGTTTCTCATTACTTACTTACAGATCTTGATGGAGGCCTATTTTCTCTGCTGTAACATGGTCTCCTCTCTCCTTGTTTCTGGTGTGGCCCTCCTAACCCATCTCTCTTGTTCATAATCCTTGCAATTACTGTGTTACATAGGTTTACTTTTGAGTGTCTCAATGTGGGCTGGGTGAGTTTGGTACTAGGAGCCACCTATTAGGGAGTACATACGCGCTTAATTTTCTGGGTTTGGGATACTTCACTTAATATAATTCTTTCTAATGACATCCATTTCCCAGCAAATTCCAGTAATTCATCATTTTTGATGGCTGAGTAGTACTCCATTGTATAGATGTACCACAGTTTCCTTATCCACTCGTCAACTGTTGGACATTTAGGTCGATTCCATGACTTTGCTATTGTAAACAGTGCTGCTATGAACATGGTCGAGCTTGTGCTATCGAGGCGAACCTCTGCTGCATGGGGGGTTATTCCCAAAAGTGGGATAGCAGGGTCATACGGCATTTCAATCTTTAATTTCTTTAAGAATCTCCAGACGGCTCGCCAGAGTGGCTGTATGAGCCTGCATTCCCACCAACAATGTAGGAGAGTTCCCCTCTCTCCACATCCTCTCCAGCATTTGTCGTTGTTAGTATTGTGGATTTTTGCCATCCTGACCGGGGTGAGATGATATCTCAGGGAAGTTTTGATTTGCATTTCCCTGATGGCGAAGGAAGTGGAACATTTTTTAAGATAATTGTTAGACATTTTAATTTCATCCCTGGTAAAGTTTCTTTGAAGTTCCAGGGCCCATTTTTTAATTGGGCCAGTGTTTTCCTTGGAGTTTAATTTTCTAAGTTCTTTGTGCACTCTGGACAGTAGAGCTCTGTCAGATATGTGGTTAGTGAAGATTTTCTCCCATTCTGTGGGTTGCCTTTGAGCTCGTGTGACAATCTCTTTATCTGAACAGAAGCTCTTTAATTTCACAAGATCCCAACTGTTGAGAGTTGGTAGCAGTGACTGTGCCATTGGATGTCTGTTTAGGAAGTGTTGGCCTAGCCCAATCAGCTCGAGGGAGTTCCCTATCCTTTCAACTATGGTTTTTAAAGTCTCTGGCCTGATATCAAGGTCCTTGATCCATTTGGAATTAAGTCTTGTACATGGTGACAAGTACGGGTCCAGCTTTAATCTTCTGCATGTGGAGATCCAGTTTTGCCAGCACCATTTGTTGAAGATGCTGTTCTTTTTCCATTGGATTCTTTGGGCCCCTTTGTCAAAGACCAAATGGCTGTAACTTTGTGGGCTTATATCTGGGTCTTCAATCCTTATCCATTGATCTGTGTGTCTATTTTGGAGCCAGTACCAGGCTGTCTTTATAACTATGGATTTGTAGTATAGACTTAGGTTTGGTATGGTAATACCTCCAGCTGTGTTTTTGTTACTCAGGATTGTTTTTGCTATCCTGGGTCTTTTGTGCCTCCATATGAACTTTGAGATTATTTGGTCAACTTCTTTGAAGAATTGCTTTGGGATTTTGATTGGTATAGCGTTGAATCTGTATATTGCCTTTGGTAGGATGGTCATTTTTACAATGTTGATTCTGCCAATCCAGGAACAAGGGAGGTCTTTCCACCTTCTGGTGTCTTCTGCAATTTCTTTCTTTAGGGTTTTAAAGTTTTCATTGTAAAGGTCTTTTACCTCCTTAGTTAGGTTTATACCAAGGTATTTCATTTTTTTAGGGGTTATAGTAAATGGCATGGTTTCTCTCAAGGCTTTTTCACTTCTTTCATTCTGGGCATATAGGAAGGCCTCTGATTTTTGCACATTTATTTTGTATCCTGCCACCCTGCTGAACTTCTCAATTAGTTCCAGGAGCTTCCTGGTGGAGTTTTTGGGATCCCTCAGGTATAAGATCATGTCATCTGCAAATAGGGATAGCTTGACTTCTTCCTTGCCGATTTGAATCCCTCTTATGTCCCTTTCTTGTCTTATGGCTTCAGCTAAGACTTCAAGTACAATATTGAATAGAAGTGGTGAGAGTGGACAGCCTTGTCTAGTTCCTGATCGAAGTGGAATGCTTCCAATTGTTCCCCATTGAGCATAATCCTTGCTGTGGGCTTGTTGTATACAGCTTTTATTATATTGATAAAGGTTTCTTCCATTCCTACTGTCTCTAGCGTTTTGATCATAAAAGGCTGTTGGATCTTGTCAAAAGCTTTTTCTGCATCTATCGAGAGTATCATGTGGTCTTGGACTTTGGACTGGTTTACATGATGAATTACATTTATTGATTTGCGTATGTTGAACCAACCTTGTGTGCCAGGGATGACACAGCTTAATTTTTATAGAAGACAGGTTTAAGATTTTTTTTTCCTGTGGTTTGTGTGTGTGTATGTGTGTGTGTGTGTGTGTGTGTGAGAGAGAGAGAGAGAGGGCACTGTGTATACCAAGGTAGGCCCAATGGTGACTTCAGGAATCGCTCTGGATTGTATTACCTCTTCTTTGCTTCATTCTGGAATTTCCAAGGTTCCCTTTCTAGAATGGATATTTTTATGTGGGACCCGAGATCCTAACTCAGGACTTTCTGTTTTCGGGGCAGCTATCTCTGCAGCCCAGAAATGTTTTATGAGGGCTTAAAAGATAGAAGGGGGGAGGGGAGAGAGAGAGAGAGAGAGAGAGAGAGAGAATGAGAATGTGTACATGCAGATATGTAGGGCAGATGGCAACTTTTGGAAGTCAGTTCTCTACTTTAACCGCATGGCCTCTGGGGATTGAACTTGTTTGTGCACCTTTAACCAATGGATCCTAAAAACAGAGTATTCAGTCCCATGAGGGGTTGATAGAAGAGAACACCCTTGTGTTGGGTCTTAGAAAGTTGCTGGATGGGCTGGAGAGGTGGCTCAGGGGTTAACCCTCCGCCTTAAAGGCGGAAGGTCCTGAGTTCCGATCCCACATCCCAGGCATAGACGCCAGGCGGAAGCGGGGCGGCCTGCGCTTCTGGTCCTGGTAGGGCGGAGCCTGTGAATCCCAGGGCAGAAGGAGGTGGAGGCGTCCATGGTGGTTCGCGAATTCGTCCGTGGTTCTACACACACACACACACACAGACGCGCGCACACATACACATGCATATGCACACAGTTGAATAAATAATAATAATAATAAAAATTAAAAAAAAAAAAAGAAAGTTGCTGGAGAGGTGGCTCAGGGGTTAAGCCTCTGCCTTGCAGAGTTCGGATCCTAGACCCCACGTACAGAGCGTACAGACGCCAGGCGGAAGCGTTTCTGGTCCTGGTAGGGCGGAGCCTGTGAATCCTGGGGCAGAGTAAACAAGGAAGAGGTGGAGGTGGTCCATGGTGGTTCCTGAATTCGCCCATGGTTCTACGCACACACTCACAATTGAATAAATAATTAAAAAATTAATAAAAAAATAAGTTCCATCACACTTGGACTTGTCTCAGCGATTTTTTTGTCTGCTGACATTGTCCTGGGTGCTTCCCCTCACTGCAGCGAGGGTGACACTAGCACATTGCTTAGCAGGACAGAACTCCTGGATGATGTCCCCAGAGAGATGGAAAGAGGCAACGTGATTAAGCGGTCATAAGTCCTGGTTCCCAAATCTTCCGCCAACCAGCCCTGACATTGTGACCCAATCAGTCTTCTATTTTTTAACCTATGATGACAAGAATGGTACGGGTCTTGGAGTTTTGTGACACAATATCCAGGATCTTGGTGTATTGAACTAAGAATTGAACAAGACACAGAAAAACAGAAGTATAGATTCATTAAAAAGTTAAAGTAAAAAAAAAGATTAAAAGTGAAAATGGAATGAGAGTAGACTCCAGCTAACACATGGCTGAAAAGTCTGGAGTTCTTTTCTGATTGATTTATTATTTGTTTACTTATTTATTTATGTGTTTATCTTGTGAGTGCAATCAGAGAGAGAAATTAATCACTCCCTAAACAAGAATGTGATAGATCTGGCTTTTACCTGACCTTGAAAGATCTGGGTGTATATGGGCCACACATCCCGTAATTGTAAATGTATATACTCCCCATCGTCATACCTATGAAATAGTAAAGAGGGCTGTAAAGAAGATCACGTCAAGGACAGATTGGCCTTCCTTGGATTTGCGCCCAAGATCATCTGAGTCTTCATCTCTCTCTCTCTCTCTCTACCAGGATGTACGTGACCACACATTACCCACAGAGATGGAGGCGGCAGGTGTTGCCTTACTGGGAAGGGGCAGCAAATACTTTTTTTTCAAGGGGAGGTAACCCAGGTCACTGATTGCTCCTCCCTATGAGTGCCTGCTCCAGGAGATAACAGTTAGACTCAGTGCCGGGCTGTGGATACAGCTCAGTGGTAGAGCTAACAGCTCTAAATACAAATAATCCAGGGGCTACAAGAAAGAAGGGGCAAGTGCCACATGCTCACAGCTCAGTGAGGGATCAAACGTGTCTAGCTCACATGGATTTCTTGTGACCTTGCACTCCGATGAGCATGGAATAAGAGCTTGGTGTTTGCTTGTAGAATGAATAGTGTCCTTACCATGGCAAGGAAGTTGAAGGTCACACATGTAATCTTGAACTCAATGTTATTTCTGTCCCTGGTAACTGGTAACATAATACAGGTCCTATTTCCTTGCTCTATGAGTTAGGATTATCACTATGTTCCAGGGACACAATGAGTCCCCCAATTTCCTTGGACTTTGTCTAGACATTTCATATGCAATTCTCAAACAAGAATACCCACTCTTTGGTGTAATGATTATTGACTTTAAACAGCAATTTCAGTGTCATTACTGATCTCAAGCTCCATTGTTACTTTTCTCTATTCATGATAGACAATATAAAAGATTTAAATTGGCTTAACCTTAACCTTCTCCATTCACTTGAGATTAGAACTTTTACATCAAAAACTTCTGATCTTGAAATTTCTTTCATTGTACATTTTATTTATGTGCAAATCCATTTATTCAATAATTAATTAAATGAATATCTAAGCTACTATTCTGTGCTAAACCATTGATATTTGAGATTCAATAGAAGGGACAGTAGCCAAGTCCCCTTTATTGGTTATACATCAAAGGGGACTCTTTTTTCCTTTATCTTTTTTTGTGTTTATATATTTATATGTATATATTTATGTGTATGTATACGTATATGTATTCAGATATATACATATAATAGTATTTGTGCAGCAATCAAAGGACAAATTCAACAAGCTCCTACTTGTTTGGTTGTGTTTGTAACTGCATATACCAAGCTAGTAACCTGTGAGCATCTGAGAACTGCCTGCTTTTGTTTATTCTTTCTTTCTTTTCTTTCTGTCTTCTTTTTCCTTTTCCTGTATTATATTCATGTCAGCCTCTACAAATATTCCCTGGCATCCTTAGTTTTATCATTCTCTTTCCTCAGCATTAGAATACACACATTAGAAAAGATCTTGAATTTTCCATATTGTACAATAAATGCAACTTTGAGAAGCAGGTATCTTGTATCTTAAAGATTGTGCTGTAGCTCCAAAATAAAATCTAAATTTCCCTACTACCTGAATTTCTGTAAGTATACATCCATCCCTGAAAGTAAGTGCTATACCAGAGTAGCACCAAGTATGAGTTGTCAGTCTGTACTCCCCATTAATATGCATGTGAACAGAACAGCTTACGCTGTCAACTAGAGACTGTCTTAGTGATAGACCTTGAAGAACTAAAAGTTCCATCCTCATGTGTCCCACACATCAAGAATGACTAGGGTTCCCCTTACTGTATGTGGAGTGAGGAAGTGCTCCAAATGTTATATTTGGGGGTGGGGTTTTCAGAGGGGAGAAACACACCCGGCCGGGAGACTTGTCCGAGCAGGATCTCACTTTATTGTATCAGGCAGGCACTTATATAGAGTTGGGGGAAGGGGTGGGGGTATAGGGATGGGGCGAAGTGTAAGGGCCAATAAATTGTCCCCATGAAAGCAATAACTAGGCAGGGGCTATTCCTTATCAGGGTGTCAGAAGCTGAGTCACCCTGATGTGGAATTCACAGGCCAGAGACAGGTCACCAAACTTTAGTCAAGCTCAGGAATTTCCACCAGGGCTCAGGCCCAGGCTCCATGAGGCCCAGCACAGAGGCCTATGCAGAATGCAGTGGTACTGGTATAGCAGGAGGACACTTCTGTGAAGGTTGGGCAGCATTTTGCAGTATCAGATAACAAGGAATCTTAGATTGAAGGCTGTGGAAAGGCAAGGCTTGGAATGTCAGATTATGCAGCTTGCTAAATATTTGTTTCTTTGTGAAAGCTTAGGGTTTTAAATTCATTGAAATCTCTCCCTTTTCATTTTGTTATAAAAGCAGACCTCAGGTATCATGCTATGATGAAGTTTCATTATCTATCAGTTGTTCTTCATGTTTTCCTTTGCAAGATTCTACATCTCTCTGTTTTAAATAGAAAACAGATTATCCAGAATATACCTTTGCTATATGTTAAATATGAAGTTCAAAAGCTTTCTGCTGTTGTGTAAGGAGCAAACTTAATTCCAAATGTATTGTGACTGAATATTTGACACAATTGAAAAAAGAAAATACCTTTTCCCCCAAAAAGACTGAATATAACATGTTGTATCTTAGCAATAATTACTGCAGCTTAAACTGAGGGCACTTGTAGATCATATAAACTAGCAACATCATCTGAGTCTGCAGGTGCCTAGGAGCAAAGAAACACATCTCTGACTTTCTCAGTTTCATTTTCATTAAAATATAACTTCCATCCTGGACTTCTGTTTGACATTTTCCTATAACCATCCCACGAAAAATTTCTTTCTAATTTCAGCCTGTGTTAACCTGTGAAAAACACATACGTGCATTGAAAAGTTATGTGTAAAATGTTCTCCTGTTTAAATGCCACAGTTCCCACCAAGTTCCAGAGTCACATCATAAACCAGAAACATGCTGTCATCCTGATGGGGTCTGGGGCCTCTACTCCAAGTGCAGATGGGGACAGATAACTAACTTTAAATCTGCCAGTGGGTCACAGATGCTTTTCTTCCCAGTTAGCCCTTCTGAATAACTTTCTCTTCTCTAGAAGAAACAAGAGAAATGAATTATTTTATGCAGAAATGCTAGACAGAAGAAAAATATTATCATTTCCTGTCCTAAGACTATGACTTGGACCAAACCTCTAACAAAAGGGGATCATCCTGGTTGACAGTTCACTATAGGGCAAGATGATATATTTAATTTTAGAAATATCAAGTCTCAATAATTAGTGAAGATAATTTGAGAAATGGTTTCAAGCACTCTGTGTCTGAGGTCTGGGAGAGTTTCATGTGGAGATGTCCACTTGATGGGATTGGCACATAGAAGAGATGTCAGAATGTTGCATACATTTTTTTGCATGTGTGTGTATATGTGAGTGTGTGCATACATGAGGGCATTTGAGAATGTGTGTGCTTGTGGAGGCCCCAGAGTGACATCAAGAATTACCATGTTCTGTCTCCTTATGACTTTTACTCTGGGGTTTGCCAGGCTCCGTCCTCCAGGGCCCGAATTGCAGGTCACTGCCATTTCTGCCCAGCAGTTTTTATGTAGGATTTGGAGATCTGAACTCAGGTTCCTTTGCTCTTGAGTCAAAAGCTTTAACCTCTACGTCCTGTCCTCAGCCCCCGCACCATACATGTTTAAGAGTTACTTGAATGTTTGAAACTTGGAGAGAAGATAAATTGTAGTACGAAATGAAAAAAAAGTGGGAGGCTGAGGATTGAGTAATGGATTGGACCACATCTGGCAGATAGAAGAAAGAAGAAAAACTAATGAAAGGGGAAAATTAGCATACACAGTAGAGGAATTGAGTCAATATAACACCTTCTAATGAAAGGCAGATAGAATTCTGAGAAGGAAAGTGTGGTTATAAGTGTCTGCGGCTAAGAATTAGGAGCCTGAGAAGTGCGCAGAATCTGTCTGACTTGATGACCAGAGCCACTGTGGGTATTTGAGAAGATAGTTTCATGTGGAGATGTCCACTTGATGGGATTGGCACATAGAAGAGATGGCACACAGTTCCAAAAAAGGTAGGCAAGAGATGAAGGAAGGAAAACAAGAAAACCTGAGAATTCAATTATTTTGGGCTAGTGAAAGAGGCTTTGAGGTTTTACTTACTGCTCTGGATCTGCATTTTGTTGCATTTGTGTTACGTACAGTTTTTAAGTTCGTTATAATTTCCGTTCCCACACTTCATAATTTTTTATCTTTTTTTTTAAATATTCAACCTTTAGGTTACCCAAATGTGGATGTTCCCTGGTTAGGATCTAGGTCACATATCAGCTTCAAGGGATTTCTCCTCTCCCATCTTCTTGGGTCCAAGAAGAGTTTTGGTAGAGATGAGTTCTAACTGTCCCATGTAACACGCCAGCATGGTGTGTGTGCCTGGCTGAGCAGATGCAACAGTTAGGCTCCACTGAATGCAGGGAGGGTACTTAAGTTTGACTCCCTCTAACTGAAGTCCTTTTCCCTTTTCTTACCTCCCATTAGCGCAAATGGGTGAATCAGATGTTGATATTCTACTTTGGAAGTCAATGGGTAAAATTGGATATTTGGGCCTTTGGCAACTTGATGTTCTATCTTTGTTTCATAGAGCGGAACTGCAAGTGTTTCTGGGAAAAGATGGAAGTGGAGGGAGAGAAAAGTGGCAGCAGGCAGAAGGGGCTGGATCTGAAAGATGATCCTGAAGGGAACAGTTTCAGGAGGTCAGGGGTCTGGGGTGGGGGGATGGGAGGGTAGGGGGAGATGGGGGTGAGGGGATGGGAGGGTGGCTTCTGTAACTGGCCTAGGTCAGAGGATCAGCTGGTAGTGCCAGGGGAGAAGAGAAGCTGCATCTGGAAAAGTGGGAAGGGGGAGGGTGATGCCAGGGTTGGGCGCAGCTGCCTCTGAGATGCCTCCACAGACCTCACTCACAGGAAGCCTGTCTGAGCACTGACTCACTATGTGGCTCACTCTTCCGGCTTGCTGGTTTCCTCTCTCTCGAGATGAGAAGCACTACAAAGAGCCATGGGAACCCAAACTCAAGCAAAATGGCCCTAAACACAGGTGTTGTATGAAATCATCCGGTTGTCTTTATGTTCACAGTCCTAGACTAGGGTTAAAAACAACCAACCAACAACAAGCTAAACCTAACAAAAATGCTATTAAGTATGCAAAATCCCTGTCTCTGTGTTAGTAAAATGTTTTTGCAAACTTTCCTCACTCAGAAGATCAGGGTTAAAAGAAACAATTTACTGAAAGAAAAAAAAAAAAAACTCAGACGAAAATCTTGGGCCCTCTTGCTTCTTATTGACATGCAGAATTGAATTAGGTACCTATGTGTCGAAGTCTAAGGGTGCGACCTCCAAATCAGACCAAATCAGAGTCGGGGATGGAGAACAAACACACACAGCAGCTCTCTTGGCTGAGTGAATCTGAACCCATTTTTTTTTAATTTTTTAAATTATTATTTATTCAATTATGTGTATGTGTGTATGTATATGCGCGTGTGTGTGTCTGTGTGTCTGTGTGTGTCTGTGTATGTGTAGAACCACGGACGAATTCGGGAACCACCATGGACGCCTCCACCTCCTCCTTGTTTACTCTTCCCCGGGATTCACAGGCTCCGCCCTACCAGAACCAGAAGCGCAGGCCGCCCCCGCTTCTGCCCGGCTCTATACGTGGGGTCTGGGATCTGAACTCAGGACCTTCCACCTGCAAGGCAGAGGCTTAACCCCTGAGCCACCTCTCCAGCCCCCTGAACCCATTTTATTGAAACTTTGTAACAGTTTTTATTTATACTAGAAAATTTCAGGGCAAAGAATGCAGCACCTGCAAAAAGACACGTATCCTCCTAGTCAGCAGACATCACCTTCAGGATAAACATTTTTTAAGAACCTAGCCCATGCTTGAGGGTAAAGGCACTTACAGATCCATTCTCCCAGTATTTCCAAATCTAGCTAATCTATAACACTCTACCAAAATAGCCATAGGGTCTGAGACCACATAGTTGTCATTGTTTTAACAAAGACTGCATTTGAGACTAGTTAAAATATACCAAGGAGGTTTGAGCTCCTTTTGATTTCAATAAGGAACATGTTTTTCATTACAATTAACTATACCTGTGCCATATCCATTATATATTTCTGTAAATGGTAAAGGTGAATCTGTTGGAGAGGGGTGCATGCTATACATTAATTTTTTCTTTTGGAGGATACCAGTTTCTGGCTGCTGTCATATAAGCTGGCCCATATTAGGTCACTATGGTAGAAACTATATTAGGATTTATCTTGTTACTATTTTCTATTAACTTATGTGCTCTAAAAGAAATAGTTGTGTACTGATTCTAGTGAACAGATGGCAAGTTTCCTATTTATAAAATTTCTGAATTAGTTCAGCAAGAGTCATATTTTTGAGGGAATTTTACCCACCTGTATTTTAAGACTCTTGAAGTTGCTCTCTAATTTCTTTAAAGTCACCGTACACCTTCTGGCTAACAAATCTACTTATTGTGTGTGACTAGATATGAAATCTCTAATTAGAATTTGATTTAAAGTTAACAGTAGGCTTTTTCTCTAGATCAGGGAACAAGAAGCTAGACCCCCAAAAAAACTAAGAGCAGATAGGAGGCACACCCAATTTCCAGAAGGATTCCTCCTGCCAGAGGTAAAACTTAAATTATATAGGGAGGAATCCCTAGCACCTGCCCATGGGCGTGTTACTGTGACATTCCCCAGTGAGCAGGTTTTAGGCTGGAACTAGGCAGAAACACTGGAGCCTGACAATTCCCATATTTTCCTTATTTCTCTTATTTATATCAAATAATGCCATGTCCTTTTTCCAGAAATTGTTTCCTTGAAACAATATTCTCCAAGCTGTGACCTAGTCTAAACAGCATGGTTGGAAGGACGTGGCACTTATGGTTTTACAGCATGGAAAGAAAAGGTAACGTAACAGCAGCACTTTTATTCAAAATAGCATCTATAAAATACCTGCCATGGGCTAGTCTTTTGACAGGTGCTTTGATGATAAAGCTTAGAAAGGTTGATCTAGTCTCTAAGAAGAAAGTGGAGAAAGAAATTTGGCTAGTTGCAGCTGCTTGAGGTAGAGGCTGTCTATTGCATGGTCATGGAGGTGGTGGGGATGGAAACCCACACAAGAAGGTTCTGGAAGTGTTGAATGGGAAGGTCCTCAGGAGATACATATGCATATAGAATAGGAGAGGGCGGGCAGGAGAACTTTCCTTCCCTGGCAGTAAACCTCAAGTGAGAGTATTCAAGTGACAATTTTCACGATGGGATCATCTTCGTGTGGCTCCCATGGGCTTGCCAACAGACATTTCTGTTTAATCCACTCAGTAGCTTCCCATTGATTATGAAGATGAATAAATATAAAATATAATCTACCCCCTTTTCTGCACTGTGAGGACATGTACAATTTTAATGTGCTTTTCCAACCACTCACTTGAGCCTGTCACCTGTCCTGTGACCAACTATTCTACTTGTCAAGATTTCTTGGTCCATAAGGCATGCCATAGCAAGGATACTGCACTCAGAAAGGAGTTCTAAGGCGGTGCATCTCATGCCATGGAAAAACACTTATTAAATAACATCTTTTTGGCTGGAGAGATGGCTCAGGAGTCAAGACTCTGCCTCACAAGCAGAAGGACCTGCGTTTGGATCCGAGGTCCCACATTAAAAAAAAAAAAAAAAAAAACACCAGGCAGAAATGGCAATGGCCTGCACTTCCAGGCCTGCTGAGCAGAGCCTGGCAAATCCCTGAGGTGATTATAAAGGAAGTAAAAGTAATCCAGGATGATTCCCAAAGTCACCCTTTATACAGTGCTCTCTCTCTTTCAGGCAAAATGAAGTTTAAAAATATTAAAATAACATTTTAATTTTTTTCTTTGATGATCTCATGTAGGTTTACATGCATTTTGATCATCTCTATCCTCTTCTCCTCCCACACCCCCTGGACATTTCCCCAACATGTTCCCCTTCTATCTTCATGCCCTCTTTTTATTTTAAGCAGGGCTATAATGTAAAATAATATATGAGCAATAAGAGAAAATACATTTAGGATGTAGATGGCTGTTGCCATTGAGCTTTCAGCTCCATGTGGTTAAGCTCCTGGTTAAGCTCCCAAGGTAAAGCTAAAGAACAGCAGTTCTGTTAGTCTCCTAGGCTGCCCAAGTCCACAGTGCAAATGTGTGGAACCCAGCCCACAGGAGGCAGCCACTCACACAGAGTACACAGAGCCTGGACCACAGGAAGCTGCTTATCGTGTGAGTGAATGCACAGGTACTGGAATTCAGGGGTCTGGAAGCAAAGACTAAAAGCATTTCCTGACTGAGGTGATGTTTGATGGGGCCTGAGATTTCTAATAATCTCCAGGTAAGATGGAGTCTGCTACTTGAGGATCAGTCTTCGAGGTTCTAAGCAGATGAAATAACAGAACCTGGGTAGTTTCTTTTATTCCCAACAGCAGAAATAAAACCCTAGCAAATGGCCACCTGGGGAAGATTGAAAATTAGCATATGAAACTTCCCTTGAATCTGTGGTTGGTGTTCACAAGGACAGAGCATGATGGCAGAAGGGAGAGCTGGGGTTGCATAGATAGATGGGCCCAGTGGTCCCTGCCTGGACTATTAAGAGAGTACCCCTTAGTGCTGAGCTATCTAACTGGCTGATGTAATCGGGGTACAGAAGAAAATTCTGTAATTTTCATACCTTCTAAAAATTGAAGGAAATAAGAGAACTTACTGGACCCATCAGAGAGTTCATAGGAAAAAGTGTTTGTTGAATAAGGGACAGTGTGTATGTGTGCGTGTGTGCGTGAGATGTGAATACCATGTCATACATGCGGAGGCCAGAAGAAACTTACAAAAGTCATTTTATCTTTCCATTATATGGGCTCTAGGGATCAAACTCAGGTATGTATGTCATCAGTGTTGGTAGCAAGCACCTTTACACCTGAGTCATCTCACAGGCTCTCCTCAGCACCTTCTTAGTGATTACGTTCTGTCTCCATCATCTTCCCCTTCCAAATATGCTCCAGGTTCCTTCCCTTCAAGACCTTGACTTCAGGAGAACAAGCCCTCTTGCCCAACGTGAATCAGCTGCTAAAAATAATCCTGCAGGTCCTGGGCTTTCATTTCTATCCTAGATGTCTTTCTGAGCTCTCATACTACAGCCAAACACTTCTTTGCTTCCTGAACAAAAGAGAGGGCATGGTAGCTTTCATGTGAGCCCCTCTTGTGAAGAGACATTCCCTGGCAGCATTTGTGGCCTTGTCTGGAAGTAAACTCTACTTGAGGTTTAAAGAATTTTCATAATGAACAAAGGCTATATAGGTAGGTGAGACTTAGACCAAAAAACTGCTTCTGGTAATCAGACATTGGAGGAGGGGAGTTGATGACTCACTGCAGCATGTTTTGTTGCCATTTTACAAACATTGCATGATATTATCAAAGAAAAAGCAGCAAGGATGACTGGAGAATTCAAGTAGACAAAGTGTCCCCATGTTTTTATGTGGCAGTATATCCATTGGACAGGAAGAGTGGTTGTTATTTAGCCACTATATAATGAACACAAACTGAAAACATGTTGAACTGTATCTGATTTTTACTATAATTTAAAAAAAAATTTTTTTATTCAATTGTGCATGTATGCATGTGTGTGCGTGTGTATGTATGTGTAGAACCACAGACAAATTCGGGAACCACCATGGACGCCTCCACCTCCTTGTTTACTCTGCCCCGGGATTCACAGTCTCTGCCCTACCAGGACTGGAAACGCAGGCTGCCCCTGTTTTCGCCTGGCGTCTATATGTGGGGTCTAGGATCAGAACTCGGGACCTTCCGCCTGCAAGGCAAAGGCTTAACCCCTGAGCCACCTCTCCAGTCCAATATAATTTTTAACTGATAACTAAGAACAGTTTTAAATGAGAGATTCATATGTTTTTTTTTAGATTGATAGATTTCCTTTCCCATGTAATCAGTTACTTATTTTATAATCCTCATTCCACCCCATAAAAAGAAGAAAGAAAGAAAGAAAAGAAAGAAAAGAAAAGGAAGAAAGAAAAGAAAGAAAAATGAAAACACAAAACACAAATCCATCCTCTTTCCCATCACTCAACACTGAAGACTTAATTTCAGACCTTAGCACAGTATTTCCAAACCCTGTGCTCTGTAAACAAACTTGGAATACTTGAATGTGATTGGTGATTGTCTTGCATTTTTTTCTTCTTAAGGCGAATATAATCAAAATTATTATTTTTACTTTGTATGCAATGAATAATAGGCATTAAAAACATTTAGTAGAGAATAGAGATAGGTTTTCCTGAAAGTGCAAGCAACTTTTCATTTATCTTTTTGTTTTGTTTCTATGCAGAGCTTCTGATCTACTAGATTATATCCCACGACTTTTATATTTTGAGACAAGGTCTTGCTAAATTTCCCACTATGGCCTCCAACTCATGCCCTACAGCAGCCTTTGGAGAACCTGGGATTATAGGAGGTGCTACTACATCCAGCTGGAGCAAGTAAGGTAATCATGCCAGAGGACCCTCTGCATCCAAATATGAAGTAGCTATGTTATTTTTTACTGTTATTTTTAGACTAGAATATGCATTGATTTGTTCAGACAATTTGACTTCCACGAAGGGAGATAACTTAAATGGAACAGAACAGGAAGGAGGATTTTTTTAGATTCATTTTTATTTTTGGACTTCACTGAAGATCATTTGTCCACCTCAGCGGAACAGAGTCCTTGCATTTCTATCATACTGATGTTCCAGGGATAGGAGCCAAGTATTCCACAGGCCCACAAGGCTCAGGGTGTATGTCGGGTTATAGAGGCTCAGTGTGCAATACTGTTCCAAATACACAAATTCAGTGTTGTAAATAATATCCCAGATTTCTGAACTGAGAGAGAGAGAGAGAGAGAGAGAGAGAGAGAGAGAGAGAGAGAGAGAGAGAGAGAGAGAGAGAGAGACTCTTCTGTTCCTCAAAATGATTTATTAAACTAAATATCTAATATCCTTTCTTTTTCCTCCAATTCCTTCCCTTTTCCTGCTCTGAATCTTAGTTCTTGGAAATGCCCTATCACCCCTAGGCCAGATCACTGGGGATCATTCTTACTTTCTTCTTCTCTTCAACCCTGTACAGACTCAATTAAGTCTGACCCGCACCTACTTTCTATCCCAAATTTGATCTCCAGAAGCCCACAATGTGGAAGGAGAGAAGTGACATCTTTGATTTGTTTGCTTGTTTATTAAATTGTCTGTCTGTCTGTCTGTCTGTCTGTTTCTGTCTGTCTCTGTCTGTCTGTCTGGATTTCCCAGGCTCTGCCTTCCAGAGCTGGAAGTGAGGCTGCTGCCATTTCCAGCTGGCATTTTTATATGGGATCTGAGATCCAAACTCTGGTCCTTCTGTTTACAAGGAAGAGGCTTAACTCCTGAGCCATCTCAACAGCCCAGAGAGAAGTGACTTCTTAAAGTTGACCGCTGACATCATGTACCATGGTTGGCATACATGTGCTCTGCTTTCTCTGTCTGTCTGTCTGTCTGCCTCTTTCTCTCTTCCTTACTCTCTCACTCTTAAATAAGTGAATAAATAAAATATTAAAAAGAAACATCTGGTGTAACCATTCACTCCTTCTTTAAGACTTTCTAAGGCTTCTTATTAGCACGGATTCAGCTCAACACTGTGACACTACAGCTCTGAGCACATAACTCACTGTGTAGTTCAGGTTGGCCTCAGACTCATGGCAATCCTCCTGCCTCAGCTTCCTAAGTACTAGGATTTTACCACCACACTGGGCTTTAGATCCACATTTTGTTTTCAGTGTTCATGACCAATTCTATGATAGTTGTCCAGACAAAATCTAATTCTCATCTGAAAGGGAATAAGAGATAGTTTATTCTGGAGTCACCTGAATGCCCATGGGCCAAGAATTAAGATTCAAGTTAATCAAAATTCCATGTTACAATGTAGTAACAGTTTTATGAGCTTTTATAGTTACTAAACAAAGGAAAATCATAAATCAGGATACTTTTCAAATACATTGATGGAAATATTGGGTACGCAGGTTACAGCGAAGTGTGAAATCTCTGCTATAGACCTCAGGTGCTAATTTGATGACATTCTTAGTCTTTTGGTTGGTGGAAACCAGGGGCTCACCATTCATTCCAAAGGATTTATCTGATAGTGAATCACAAAAATGCACAAAGGTAATAAATGGCTATTACTGAATGAAAGATAATTTCGCTTTGGATTTGCAAAATTCCAACATCTCCATATCACAGAAGTTCTAATCAGCCAAGCAGCCTTGCAGAGAGATATACTTTTCTCAGGGGACTGCCATTTATATAATATAACCTTGAAAACAAACCACTTAGGAAATACCAAGAAGAATTTTATGTACAATAGTTGATGTTATTGTATTTGGATCAAGCTGGCAAGTTCTTATTCAAGCTCAGAAAATGCCACTGAAGAAATCTAATATATTGGATTTGACCCACAGTGCAACAACTCTTAGAGTTAGCCTGAAGTTTTCAATATTTGGCACTAGAGATAAAACTTCATCAGTTGCCATGAAACCACTGAGACTTCTTATGCATCTTACAGCTAAAATATTGTCTCTAAACTTTTGGAAGAATCTGTAGTGCTAATCTTGTAAACAAATTATAAATCTCTATCAAATGGAATTTGATTAGTGAAATGGATGCCTCTTTAACAGTTCTTAAGCCTTTTTACTTCTTGTAATTTCAATTTATCATGGAACAAGGTGAAAAAGTCACTTAGATCATCACATATTGGTGCAATGCACAAGGCATTACTGTTGGCACCTTTTGTGTATATGTAATATGCAAATGTAAATGTTTTCCCCCAACATTTCAATTGCCGGTTGTGGAAGATTCTGTAACCTTAGCACTCCAGAGGTAGAGTAGGATAACCAGAAGTTCAAGGTCATCCTCAGCTATATGTGGATTTGAGACAACTTTGACTACATGAAACCTTTGTTTTCACTGATTTCTCAGATCTATTCTTTCACCAGGTTATTTAAATTCCTGGATGCAAGCATCATATTTCCCAGTTACCCCCACCAACCACTGCCACCCTGGGCATGATCCACTGAGTCTGGAGGGATGATGGGGAAGGACCAGTTTGGGTCAATTCAGCCCTGGGACAACTAGTCCTACATTCTTAATGTGGCTTGCCTTCTGGGGCCACATAGTACTCTTAGCTCTGCAGTCTTCTTTGGGGTCTCCCCTCTCTACTCCAGTTTCTCCAAGAGGGACAGTCTCTTGCTTCTAGATTGTCCTTTTGTGTGCAGCCTCCTGTCACCCAGTCACGTGAGCATATTCTTTTTGCTTAGGTCACTTCCATTTGGGATTCAACTTAAATATCATTTCCTTTCAGAACATCTCTCCTGACAACCCCTACTTGATTAGGTACCTTCATTGTACGCACCCATGACCCCCATAGTCTCCCACATGGTACTTGGCATTCCAGAAATTTCTTCATTATGTACATTTAAATATTTAGCAGGTGTCTTCTCAGTCATCTACAAGGGAGCCTTCACTCGCCCAGTATCTAGCTACTGTGTCCTACTTGGAGCCATTTTCCATTACAACCCATGATCTGGTTGATGTTGGCTTCCTAGCTTAGGATGGCTCAGAGAGCAAGGAGCAGAATTCTTAGGTTAGATGAGCTTCTTCTTTAATGTAGGAGTCACAATGTGTACCCATGCTAGTAACTTCAGAGACAGACAGGACAGGATTTTGATTGGGCAGTCCAAGGAGCTTTCTCTCTCTCTCTCTCTCTCTCTCTCTCTCTCTCTCTGTTGTTACTTTCTACCATACCTCCTTCTTCCATATGTGGTGCTCAGATACTTCCACAGTCCACCTTACTGCTCAGCACTGGCCAGGAGGAAGAGCCAATGGACACATATCTGATGGGAATCCAGGCGTGGGGCCTTCAGAACTGACAAAATGGCCAGTGAACTCTCCCTCTTGGTATTGCTAACTCCTTAGTTTGTCTGATTATATAGAGTGCCTTCTCTCTGATTGGTCTATTTTTATTTTTTTAAATCTTGTTTCTTAATGAGTTAATTGATTGTGTGCATGCATGTACTCATGAATTTGGTCCACCACATGCATGTGGAGACCAGAACATGATGCTTTTCAGTCAGTTTTCCACTTCTACTATGGAAGTTCTAGAGATCAAACTCAGATGGCCAGTCCTGTGCTAGAAATGCCTTTTCCCTGATAGTCTATTTATTTTCTTGCTTATAATGTCTTTCTTTCATTCATCATTATTATTTTTTTTTTTTTGGTTTTGTTTTGTTATTTTTTTAACGTGGGACCTGGGATCTGAACTCAGAACCTTCTGCTTGTGAGATAGAGTCACAACCCCTGAGCCATCTCTCCAGCCCTCATCATTGTTCTTGAAACAAGTTAGTTCTCTACAGACTTGGCAAAGTGATCCATTCTTCTCAAGGACACACTTCTTTTCCCTGAGTGGGAAGTGGGGAGGTCACGGTGGGTATCCCCTCTTGACTCTGCGAGGACACCTTCCTCAGCTGACAGGTAGAGACAAACTCCACAGCTGGTGCTCTTCTTTTGATCTCTCATGATGTGTGGTGTTTCCCCACCTCATTTGCTGAGCACTGATTTCCACTGCAGATAGATGTCTAAGCATGTCACTGTTTCCCTTTATTTGTCAACTTTTACTTTTTATTTAGTCAGGCAACCCCACGGGGGTGGAATCTCGTTCATTGTTCCTATCAGTGCATCATCAGGCAGTGGGAATTGGTTTGCAGTCTTCGGTGCAAGAAGGGCCTCTCAGCTACACACACCAGTGATGGGGATTTTGCAGGCCATCTGTGCATCTGAGCTGCCTCCCTTTTATGAGGTCAGGGAACTGAGATGTGGGGGAAGATGAGAAAAGAACATTTTTCTTTTCTGCCAACCTTGGCATTTATTTATTTTTTTGGCTTTGGGGTCTACCTCAACCACTCCGCATCTTCCATCCCTTTATTCTGGATGGACTGGTGGACGGCTGACCTCTTTTTAACCCTTGCTTTTTGAATGTCCACCCCCAGAAGCTTTAATCTCAACAGTAAAGATTGCATTTTGTTAATATCTGAGCCCCATTCTGAGTGGGAGCAATATGTGTGTGAGTATATGTACATGGGTGCACTTGAGTGTATGTGCCCACGGAGGCCCAAGTGTGGCATTAATAATCTTCCTCAATCACTCTATGCCATGTCCTCATCCAACCATATTATTCTGACAAGGTCATAATATGGAGAATATTGTTTCAAGGAAACAATTTCTGGAAAAAGGACATGGCATTATTTGATATAAATAAGAGAATAAAGGAAAATATGGGAATTGTCAGGCCCCAGTGTTTCTGCCTAGTTCCAGCCTAAAACCTGCTCACTGGGGAATGTCACAGTAACCGCCCATGGGCAGGTGCTAGGGATTCCTCACTAAGTAATTAAAGTATTGCCTCTGGCAGGAGGAATCCTGAAAATTGGGTGTGCCTTCTATCTGTTCTTAGGTTTTTGGAGGTCTAGCTTCCTGCTTCCTGATCTAGAGAAAAAGTCTGTTTTAAACTTTAAGTCAAATTCTAAATAAAGATTTCATGTCTAGTCACACATAGTAAGTAGACTTGTTAGCCAGAGTATATACACTGACTTTAAAGAAATTAGAGAGCAACTTTAAGAGTCTTAAAACATAGGTGGGTAAATTTCCCTCAAAAATATGACTCTTGCTGAACTAATTCTATAAATATGAGACTATGGCATTTGTTCACTAGAATCAGTACACAACTATTTTTTTATAGAACACATAAGTTAATAGAAAATAGTAATAAGATAAATCTTAATATAGTTTCTACCGTAGTGACCTAATATAGGCCAACTTACATGACAGCAGCCAGAAACTGGTATCCTCCAAAAGAAAAAAATAATGTATAGCGTACGCCCCTTTCCAACAGGTTCACTTTTACCATTTACAGAAATATGAATATGGCACAGGTATAGTTAATGTAATGAAAAACGTGTTCCTTATTGAAATCAAAAGGAGCTCAAACCTCCTAGGTATATTTTAACTAGTCTCAAATGCAGTCTTTGTTAAAACAATGACAACTATGTGGACTCAGACCCTATAGCTATTTTGGTAGAGTGTTATAGATTAGCTAGATTTGGAAATACTAGAAGAATGGTTCTGTAAGGCCTTTACCCTCAAGCATGGGTTAGGTTCTTAAAAAATGTTTATCCTGAAGGTGATGTCTGCTGACTAGGAGGATATGTGTTGGTTTGCAGGTGCAGCATTCTTTGCCCCCAAATTTTTTAGTATAAAAACTGTCACAAAGTTTCAATAAAATGGGTTCAGATTCACTCAGCCAAGAGAGCTGCTGTGTGTGTTTGTTCTCCATCCACCTCTCCTTTGCTTCACCTAGTCCGAGGGCGATCTCTGATTTGGAGGCCTCGGACCGGGGCAACTCTTCCACTTTATTAAACCCAGAGCCTGTTTAGTCTAGTTAGCCAGCTTGCCCTGGGGATTCCCAGCTCTGCCTTCCAGGACTAGAATTACAAATTGGCCTCCACACCTGCCGCAGCATTTTTATGTGGAGTTTGGGGATTCTTTGCTTGTGAGGCAAGGGCTTTAGCCACTGAGCTGTCTCTCCAGTCCAGTTCACAGAGCTCATAGGCTCCTCAATTCCATTTTTCCCCAGCAGCCAGAGTGATTGTTAAAAGGTAAATAAATATCTTATCACGCCTCTGTATCAAGCCTGAGTACCTTTCCCTTACTCTAAGGATACCCCAAAACTCCCAGCCCTGGCTGAGCTCCTCTGTGTCACCCAGTCCTGGTAGCTTCCTGCTGCTGGTTGGTGCTACCTTCCCCTGCACTCACTGCGCTCCAGCCGCACGGAAATCAAGGTCTTTGCTATTTCCTCTTTCTAGATTGGCTTTTCATTCGTGCTTTCTCTCTTCTTCCCTTCTCTCTCTCCTCTCTTTCTCCCTCTCTTTTTCTCTGTAGAGGTTAACCTCAGGTATTGTTCCTTTGAAGCCATCCACTCTGATTTTTGGGGAAAGAACTCTCGTTGCCTTGGGCCTCACGCATTAGATGAGGCTAGGTTGGCCGGGGAGTTCCCACAGATGCACCGGTCTGTACCTCCCCAGCGCTGGGATTGCAAGCATGAGCCATCATGCTTGGCTTTCCTCTGTGCATTCTGGGAACGCAAATCAGGTTCTTACACCAGTGTAAGATGCACTTTGCAACTGAGCCCTGTTTGTGCGCTCCTTATGTGGCTTGTCTCTTCTCACCCTTTTTTGCTTTCAGGCCATCTTCTCAGAAAGACCGTCCATAACCACACTAAGAATCCCCGTTGTTCTCTACTTTGCATGATTACTCCCTGCGTTCATCAATATCTTTTGGTTATCAATTTGCTTATTTGCGTATGTCTTTTCCTACAACAAGGCTTATTCTTACTCCTCTCATTTCCTGTCTCTCTTTTGATACAATTTATAAACAAGAAAGAAGAAATACGTTATTTAGATGTCATTTTTCATAAGAGATGGATTTTTCCATCACACCTGTGAAAATTCCCTGATACTTTTCTCCAGCTAATTCTTCACATAGGATAACAACCATTTTCTGGCTGTGACAGCATATGCTAGTTTTGCTTGTATTTGCATTTTTTTTCTCTCTCAACATCTATGAATCATTTGTGCTGATGTCCATATCAAAATCTCATTTTCTTTTTCTTTCAGTGTATGCATATTAACAAGTTATTTTTCCAGTTATTGGTATATTAGAAGTAGCATTGTCATAAACATTTTTGTATAAGTGTTTTTTTGTGGACATGTGTTTTTATTTCTCTTGAATAAATATCTAGAAATGGAGCTGAGGAGTCACAGGAGAGATGTGTCTCTAGTTTTATGATAAATCGTTTAAAAAGTTACATGTTTATCTGTCCATATTCACCATACTCAATGTCTCCGAAGGCCTGATACACAGTTATTTACTATCTTTCTGGGTTAATGATTCAATGCTGTTATAGTGTTCTTATTTTTGGTGTATGTGCATATGAGTACATATTTGCATGGGTGTATGTGTGCAGGCATATACATGTATGTGCATGTGGAAGCCAGTGGCTACCCTTTGATGTGGTTTTGCAGTTTCTTGCCCACAGGGTCTATCAATTGGTCTGAGCTTACCAATCAGGCTAGGGTGGCTGACCAAGGGTCCCAGGGATCTGCTGGCCTTTACCTTCCTATCACTGGGATCACATACATGTGACATCATTCCTTTGGTTCTGAAGATCTCATATCCTCACACTTGCTGCTGGAAGCACTTTGCTACTTACTTAAGTTATTGCCACAGTCGTCCCCTGTTCTGATTTCTGAGAAGCATCTGTCAATTACATGAAGACTAAATTTTCCTCTTTTTTTAAAAAAGAGAAATTATGGAGACTCTGAGGTAAAATTCTGCTATTATTGTGATAGATTTAGGAAAGAAAAAATAAATACACAAATTAATTCCTAGCATGCCCTTAACTTCAATATTTGTTTTATTTTATTTTGCCTTTTCTTTCTTCTTTTTCCTCATACTCCTTGTCTTCCTCTCCATTTTTCAGGGACCATGGCTCTGAAAGTGGAAAACCTTTTTTTTTTTGTTGTTGTCCTCCTATCTTTGTGTACTTCTAAGGTAAGCTTTGTGTGGGTTGTGAGTACAACGTGGATTTTTCACTCTAAAGAGGCCTGGGCACTGTGTGGGGAGTTCTAATCATTGAGCACCTTTGGGGAAACTGATAGAAAAAAAAAAAAGATGCCTTCTTCCAGAAGACCAAGGGCAGAGCTGGAATCACAGCACTTTGTTTGTCCTTATTCTTTATTAGGAACTATGAAAACTCATGACTTTCTCCCAATACATGAGTCAGACTCAAATCAACTCTTCTTTTCGTGGGTGGAGACAATGGTTGAAGGGTGAGGCGCCTGCAGCCTCATTCCTCCCTTGATATGATCCACTGCATGTATTCCCCAGTCTGCTCTTGTGCTCTTTATTCCTTTCATTTTGCTGGAAAATCTTCAGGAAGCCTCTGGGGTTTCCATTAGGTGAGTGAATTTGGGTGATGGGAAAAGGGAGGGGGTGATGGTGAGATGTGAGGAAGAGGGTCAGGTGTGAGCAGCAATTACACTGATCTTAAATATCATGAGTATCTCCTTAAAAGGCAAAGTCCTTTTGTGGTGCATGAATATTTGCATAACTGCTAATTAATGCTTGGGAGAACTGAATCATCGGAATGTTATGGGGGCTGAATATTTCTATTAAGTTGGGCGGAATCTTGTGGTGGGCATGGGTTGCCTGGGTGCCCATCACATAACAGCTTACAGCACCAGAGCAAAGAAGCCCATTTCTTGGTAGCAGGTGATTAGGACTAGAGTGCTAATGAATGTTGATGACTCAGAAGCTTCTAGCAGTTTCATGAGGGGAAATAGAGACCCTTAGATTTTTGATTCCCAGGATGGGAAAAAAAGCTTGGGCAAGATGGAGGAAGAGGAGCTTATGATGTTGCAAAAGTCATTAAAATGACTTTTTTTCACAATCTTCATCTTGTCTACTTTAAAAATGTTTAAACACTATAATTTTCAAGGAAGTGCAATGCACAGCAACTAACATAATGCAACAGAAGTTGCAGGAAAGAGCACTTTATACCCAAACTGGAAGAATAGTGTTGGGATCATCAAGTACCACATTTGCTGTGATCTTTCTGGAAGTCTTTGCCAAACAACTGAAAACCATATAAAAGGAGACATGGTTTATGCTATGTGATAAAGGAATCTGTAAAATTCCACTTGGAGTTTATTTTCTTGGTCTGTTATTCTTGGTCTTGAATATCATCATCTTGCTTTTTACTTCTTTCTTGAACAATTTTTTTAACAGCAATGACATCTATTTTATTTCATTTTATCTCATATTCTCACAAAATGACAAAAATATAGTTGTGATGTGTATGTAAATAACAGATTGAGTTTCTTCTTGGTACTCTTGTTCTTTAGCTTTAGTTATTATGATAAACTTTTCTTTGAGCTACTAGCAAGTAGTACAATTAATCAGATTTGTTTTCCTTTTGCCTCTCCAATCTATCCCATTTCAATATTTTGGGCCATGGAAAAGTAAACAGGGGCCTGGATCTGTTTTTGCATCATTAGAGCTAGACTCATGGAAAATCCTTGAATGTAAAACCAGCAAATGGCATCTAGTATTCAGAAAATCAAGTGATGCATTTTCTCGTTTCTCTTTTCCATGATTCATGTGCAAATGAAAAGACAAGGGGAAGAAAGAGTGGAAAAAGTATGAGACAGGAAGGGTGGGGAGGGGAGGGGAGCAATAGTGAGGTGAGGAGTGGGAGGAGAAGAGCTAGGCAGAAGTCTGTGTTTGTGCTGACAGTCACCATTGCGTCCATTCCCAGGGATTGCAGGGAGTGACTGTGTCCACAGAGGGGAAGCTGGATTGGAGAGTGGAAGGTGCCCACGCGTGGACTGAAGGCACTTGTTTCAAATGCAGTTTCCTAGGTCACCCTCCCAACCTCCTGAATCCACATCCTGTGTGTTTGAATGAACTTTCCCAGGTTCACCAGAACTCATGACAAGTCACAGGCCTTGATCAGAAGGGGAACCTGGGTTGACTCCAGCTGAGGGAGGATCTATCTAATGTCGTCTCCGGAATTTACAAGAAGGAAAAAAAATCTCTTCACTCACAAGGTATCCACACTGTATAGGAATCCAGGAGTTTTGATACCTATGCAACATCAGATTATGTGTCTATATTATGTGTCTATATTAGCTCGGAGAAATGGTAGGATGCGCATTTGAGTTAACTTCCAAGACTTCAAATTATCCTCCTCAGGTTCCCAGAAAAACAAGGGATAGATCAGGGGTGGTGCCAGGGATTTATAATCTCACTACTTGGGAGGCCGAGTTGAGAAGACTGCATGGGAAAGACTAGATCCAGTTATGTAGCAAGTTCTAGGTCAGCTTGGGCTACACAGTGAAGTGCTCTGTATAAAACTAAAATTTTAAAGAGAGAAGAAAAGTAAAAGGAAGAAAGACTATAAGCATGCTCTCTTCCTGATTTTGAATATTGAGTATGATCATCATTATTGTTGCTGTTGCCAGGCATTCTTGCACACTAAGTCTCAGAGGCAGAAACCTACATATTGAAATACAGTTACATTATTATCTAGAGAAAATGAGCTATAAAGATAATTCTCCAAATAGCATATTGGCTTTCAGAAGCATAGTCTCCACTTTATTACTCTTGCTTTGAGTTTGCAGCAAGGACATCCCATTAACCTTGAGCTGAAACTTTCTGAAATGACTTCACTCCCCACAGAAATTGTGCAGGGTCCTTTTCCAGGCTATATTTAGTACTCAATATTTCTTCAAATCTCAGAAAATGTTAGACAACACAAAGAGAATCTCTGTAGTTAAATACAAGATTCGTAGAGAGGGAAGTTGTTAGTTGAAAGACCCCCGGTCTTTCAGTCAGGAACGAGGCCACCGAGAGAAAGACCAAGACCCTTCTCGCTGCAATAGCATGAAGTTTTATTTAACGACGCGCCGGTGGCTCCAGCAACCTCTCACGCAGGAGAGACTGAAGCGGCCCCTAGCGACTGAAGCAAGGGGTTTATAAAGGGGTTTTGGGTGTGTGTGTGGGGGTCTCGTTGGTTAGCAAGAGTCCAGGCCTTCGTGATTGATGCAGTCTACCTGCTTAACTGCAGGAAGTTTGCTCCAGATGGCAATTATGCTATTAACAGAATTTTCTTGCAAGACTTGTTTTCCCTAGGGCTAGTCATCTTGAGGTTACAGCCTGTTTTTCCATCACTAAGGGTTACAGCTCCTTTTCCCATCACCAGGGGTTTCAGGGCAGGGAGGGAAGTAGCAAGGTGCATAGTTTTAGACAATAGCTAGCAGTAGCTACGCTTGAATAGCTATGAGCAATAGCTAACTATAGCTATGCCTAATCAGCTATGAGCAAATATCTACACTGTGGGCCTGGACTGGCCCGTTCTGTGAATTTTAGGGCGAGAGTCTCAGGGTCCCACATTAGTCTTCTCCTAATATTGAGCAGAATGACATGTGAAAAGATAGCCCTAGTCTTTGAAGCTCTTGCTGTGTTTTTGAAGCTCAGTAAAATGATAGTCGAGGAGCCTCTTTTCTCCCTTTCACCTACAAAACGAACATCCAGACTGTCATGGGGCTGTCATGTGCTGTGGATTCGTCACATGCAAAGAATGCTCACTGGTATGTGTCCAAAGTTGGCCAGCAAGCATGGAACTCAGGAGTTCTCAGCTTCCTTAGGTTCCCCAGAATCACAGTCATTTAAAGAAAAGAGGCCCAATTCCAGGAGAATTGTCTGTCTCTTTGTGATTCACTTTCATGCCCCCCCCCCCAAAAAAAACCAGACTCATTCATTATGCAGATGTGGTAACTCTCAGCCTAGATATCTTCTGCAACAGAGTAGAGGATCTTAACATGCTGACAGGATGCAGCCTGGGGCAGTAGAAGAGCAGTGAAAGTGGACAGCAAGGACCAGCCATAAAGCAGTGTAGAACCCAGCAAGGTTCACCCAGAATTAAGCCAACCTAATCTCTCCCCATCCTAAGACTTTGGGAAATAGGCTGGAAGACTTTGAGAATTCAACCAGAGTCCATGCTCCTCTACATACAGTGCCTAGAAGCTCTTGCACAGGTTGGTATCGGTCCATCTTGTAATAACGCTTCAGGAGCTCTTAATGTCAATCCTGGTTTGTTACCTTTTCTTTGTAGGTTCACAATTTCTTTGAGAAACGTCTTCATTTGCCAACAGCTTAGTAGGAGGAATTTTAGTCATGCAAAATGATGTAATCTGTTTGACCTGGGATGTCTGGATTTGATGGGTCTAGCACTGGATTATTACCAAGGACAACTGGATACTGGTGCTGTGGGCTATGATGTTTGTGATTTCTAATATCTCTGTCTGTATGGATGTCTCTGTCTCTTTCTGTCTCTCTCTTTGTGTCTCTCTCTCTCTCTGTCTCTGTGTGTACATGTGTGCACGTGTGTGTAATACTAGAGAAAGATAAAAAACATGACCATATATGACTGATCTGAACGGGGCCCAAGGGTCTCTGTTGACTAGAACAGTGAAAGTAATCTTCCTCTCTCTATGTCTAGGTGAGACCTCCAGGTGGGAATGTCCTGGACAGACACACTGGGTTGAAAGTAGTCATGTCACAGGAGGTTGGGTTCCTGTGCTAGTGACTCAAAGAGGATTACTTAGGAAGTTTTATTCCTATGTAATCCCAAAATTGAACTAGGGACCCTGGATGGAAGATACAGATTAAGAATTATCTTAATCTAAGGAAGAATTTTTTATTTCATTTTTTAATTATTTTATTTTTCTAGTTTTAAAGCATATTGAATACTTATCCCTGATTCCCTCCATCTCCTCTCCCTCCCATCCATCTCCCTTCCTTTTGTTAACCCATCCTACTCCCTCCCATCCTCCTATCTGTCTGCTTCTATGGACCCCAAGGTTGCCTCTAGTTTATTTACTCTTGTGGCTTACAAAATTTACAAAGCCTCTTGTGGCTTACAAAATTGCTTCTCTTCAAGTCAAGTCACTGATAGGAGCATTCCCTTCACTTTAGTCCCCAAGATTTCCACTGTTATGTTCTTATCACTCTTGAGTTCCTCTGTAGTCTATGGGGGTATGTTGGTATGTCATTCATTATGCAGGTGTGGTAAGGACAAGTGTCATTATAGTGAGTTCGTAGATGCAGTAGTCCTACCTTGAATGGAATGTCTTGTTCAATTGTGAACCTTCCCATCTTTAGGTTCTTACAGTCTCACTGCCCCCTATTCCTCACGGTTCCCAAAGACTTAGGATGGGGAGAGATTAGGTTGGCCTGATTCTGGGTGAACTTGCTGGGTTCTGCACTGCATTATGGCTGATTGGCTCATCCTTGCTGTCCACTTTCACTGCTCTTCTACTGCCCCAGGCTGCATCCTGTCAGCATGTTAAGATCCTCTACTCTGTTGCAGAAGATTTCTGGGCCGAGAGTTAAGTGCTCTACAAATCTGTGGGTATAATAGCAGCTATTTACAGAGCAGTTTTGTGTACTGTCTTCCTACTTATAGGTTCATGGGTTGTTTTCCCTATTGACCTATTTCCTTCCCTTTTTTAGGCTTGGAGGAGGAATTTTTTAACCTGTTAAAATGTTCTGTGTACAGAGAATATTTTG
This sequence comes from Typhlomys cinereus, assembly GCA_023101885.1. Classification (NCBI taxonomy): domain Eukaryota; kingdom Metazoa; phylum Chordata; class Mammalia; order Rodentia; family Platacanthomyidae; genus Typhlomys; species Typhlomys cinereus. The sequence continues at coordinate 7,686,356 of JALPQD010000025.1, read as the reverse complement.
CCTTGGTAGTGTCCCATTCCTTGTCTTCGAGAATATTCAAGCACACACAGGGCAATGAAGGTGTATGTTACAGAGGTGATCCTAACAGAGAGGTTTGATCAGGTGACCTTTAATTTCCTGTTTCAAACCTTGAGATTCTTTCTGAGGGAATCCAATCTTTTAAGCTGACTTAAGGAAATTTACCTCAATCAACCGAAGGAAGCAAGGCAAGGCAATGGGAAGAATTAATGTGAGTTATATTCCTTGCTGCCTGTGCTGTGGGTCTAAAGCACAAACCAGTTGCCACTTGGGCACATTGAGGGCTCTGGAGACAGGTTGTATCCTGATAGTAGAAAGGGTATTTTGACAGATACAGACTTAGCTTACCACTTGCCACAAAAGTTATCATTGATGTCAGTTGACTTGTCCATATGATGAGTTTAAATTCTTAAATATACATTCATAGCCATTATGCAGAGTCTGCCCACCAGAGATTTTAATTACTGATTAACAGGATACTTTTGCACCCCCCCAAAAAAACACACCTAGAGCTCAGAAAAGGCATCATTTCTCCCTCCCTCTCTTGGCATGAGCTGAGTTGGTATCACTTACAGCTTTATGTTTCATCTTCTTCCACTAATGCCTCCCTCCCTCAGCCGGTTTTCCTCTCCTCACCCTCTCCATCTGAGACTTTCTGTCACGTGACGGAAGAATGCAGAGGCGACTAATCTTGTTTTGACACTCTCTGGGGAGACCCAAAGTACAAACAGAAAACCAAATATATTGATTTGAAAAAAGACAGCCGAAGTCAGCTTGACTTCTCAAGGAGAAAGCCATGTAGCACAACCCACATCAAAAGCCCAGCTGTTGGGGTATACCTTTCAAATTCCACTAACTGCAGAGACTACACACAGGGAAGGGGCGGTGGAGTGGAGGCGGTTTTGAAGAAAGACAAAAGGTCAGGGCAATAATGAAAAAAAAAAGTCACTTGAATAACAAGCTCGGGAGTGAAAAATGTACTGGCTGTCATAGAGACTGTCGAGTTCAGCTTCCAAGAAACATGGACTCTTACTTATGGTCCTCTTTGTGAGAAGATGTTTTTGGTAAGCATGATGGATTTCAATAAATTGGAAAATATTTTGATGATCTCTCCCATTTCTGCTCCCTTCTCCTTCCCTTCTTCTCTCTCCCTGCCCTATTAGATCTCTGGTTAGTTCCACCTTAGCAAACTTAGAGTGATTTGGGCTTAATGCAAGTGATGGGGGGATTTGTAACTCTTTTCCAGCTGGCACCTGTGAGTGGAGCTGGAATAAGTCCGGAATGGTTTCAGAGGGTGCTGTGATCTGTGTGTGATCAACCTCTCACTCTCCTGGTAAGCATTCTGTCAGTGGTATCTTTGCAAAGCTGCACTATCACAATATTTGCTTTGATTCTGCACTGTCAGGCAATGCCAATGACTAGACACATTTTCTGTGACGTCACCAGAGTTCCAGGAAAGATGCCTTCTAAGCCTGGGGGCAAATACTGAAAACTCCTGACCAGTTGCTAGGTGAGCAATCATCCTAACACACCTGTGAAGTCAAACAGAGCAGCTGATTCCCACGGGTGCAAAGAATTCATCTTGCAGCCCTTGAGCAGTGCTGTAGCTCTGTTACAAGAGAGGAAACTTAAACAGAAGTTGCATAGAAGGTATGAAGCCTTGGGGTTGGGGCAAACAGCTAAGCTAGCAGTTCTGAGCTAAAGTCAATGGGGAAAAGATGCTTCTCTTTTGTGGGGATGTTTGAATAGGAAGGTAATCACTTGTAGTTAATAGCTAAGGTTTGAAGCCTTGTGTGATGGTGCTTGTGTATAAATCCCAGTACTTCTGGTGCTTGTGCATAAATCCCAGCACTTCGGAGGTGAGGAAAGGAAGATCAGAACCTGCTCAAGGTCATTCTGGGCCTTATAGTCAGTTTAATGTGAACCTGGGTTGCATGAGACTATTTCTCAAAAAACCTTTTTAATTAATTAAGGTGTGGAGGCCGGACAGTTATGGACTCACCTGAGAAGTTTTCTAAGTATTGCTTGTCCTTATCCATAAAATAGAAAAAGACTAATACTTACAAAGCAGTTGAAATGCTTATCCATAAAATAGGGAAATGAAATACTTTATATAAAGCAGTTGAATTCTGAGTTATGGGCTGCCTGACTCCAGTTAGCTTAAAGAAAACATGTCCTTGAAGTTCTGAACAAGGCCTAGCTTCAGGGTTGGATTAATCTAGGTTCATTTCTCTGCAATTCTCCTAGCTGTGACTTTCTCCTTGTTTTAGCTCTGCCCTGAGGCTACCTTGCCCTAATGGAACCATAGTTGTTTTCATCTGTCCTGATTTCTCTTCACAGAAGAGAAAAGCATGCTGCAGTGGTCAGTATTGATTGTGAATCTGACAGGGTCTAGTCTCACCTAGAAGATAAACCGCTGGACCTGGCTCTGTGAGTGTTTCTACATTGGCTTAACCAAGATGGGAAGACTCATCCTCAGTGTGCTGGCAAAGGTCCATGGGCTGGAAGGCTAGACTGAACATCAAGGAGTAAGTGAGCCGAGCACCAGTTTCCTCTTTGCTTCCTGAGCGTGGCTCCAACCTTGACCAACTTCCTCATGGTTTTGTCACCTTGGCTTCCCTGCCATGATGGCTTGTGCCTTTGACTGGTAAACCAGAATAAAGTTTTCCATTGCTCTTATCACGTATCTTTCACAGTAACAAGAAAAGTAACTAGTAATACTTGTACTTTTTAAAAATATAACTCTGGACCACCCGTTGGCCCCAAAGATGGGGTATTAGACTTAAGGCTCAGTCCTGGATCTAAGGGTGGAGTCACATTCTTATCAAGTCATCTTGGTACCTGTATAGGTGGGTCAGTTCCTCAAAGGCAAAGGAACAGAGTGTTCCAGGAGGAAGAGAGAATATGATGCTGTCAGGTGACCCATAGCAATGTCCATAAGGTCATCCTGAATGGCTTAGCAAAGTGTCTGATTACATGAAAAGAGCCACAGGTTATTATCTTGCTGTGTTCTGTACCCATTTTTCTGCCTAGATGTAACCTCATCTTTTTCTTTCATCCATGATGTCTTTTTCTCCTCTGTACCAAGTTTGGAGAACTGGATTCTAGCCTTGTCCTTGTGCTGAATTACTGGCTGATCTCAGTTATGTTACTTTCTTCTTGTCAGAAAAGAAATTTGGATAAAATGGGAACTGGTGGAACTTTCCTGAAATCATGTGAACATTTTTTAGTCTCACCAGCAAGCTTTACATAAAGGTGGTCATGAGTCAACGACCCTGTCTATTTTATAGTTTGATTTAATAACAAAAAGATTGAAGTCAGGCAGATTGGAACTTGAATCGCAAGTCTGTTGGTACTATGATTGTGGGGGAAATTGACATGAACCCCACCTCCTTTATGATACAAGGAAGAGGGTAGTCAATAATATCTCACTGTCAGGGCACCTTAGATAAACACAGTCCAGTTGAACTGAGGCACACATCACAGTGTGTACAATTGTTGCACTTTCTAGGAGTCTGTAGTACCCAGGTTCTTGTGTTTGGAGTTGAAGATTAAAACCAGAACACACATAAAGGATTAAAGTAGAGTTTATTAGAGGAGAGAAAGAATGGAACTCATAGACTCCAAATGTGGAGTACCATGAGGGGCAAGGGCAACCCTGGAGAACTCATGGACTCCAGGCATGGAATCTATGAGGGGCAAGGAGCTGGAAAAGAACTCATGGACTCCAGATGTGAAGTGCCATGAGGGGCAGGTGCCAAAGATGGTTGCTAGGGGCAGGTATATTTATACACTAAGGCAAAGGTGGGGAGTGGAGGAGGGGGTGACTTTTCCTCATTGGTTAGCTCATATTGGGGCCCAATCCTGTTGCTCTTGTGCCCACCTCTTGGTAGGTAGAGCTTATCTACAATGGAGAACTAATCTCCATATTCTTTCACAAACAGAGAGTTGGGGGAAGTTACCAACAGGTGTGTTCCTTCAGGGTAATCCCAGCAGTGGGGGATGGCTTTCTAAAACCTTAGAGACCATCCTAGCACAGCTGCTCTACAACTGCCTAACAATGGCAGACCAAATGCAAGAGGGACTTGTATTTTGAAACGTTTGTTGATGATTTCATCTCCTTTCATGGCCAATCATTTGTTTGATGGCTATGTATTTTCCCTTCTCAGGATGCTGAGATGCTGGAAAGTTAAATGAGGGTGTTTGCAGATGTGTTAGGATGTGGAATGGAAGGAAGCATGTCTTTCCTTTCCCACTAGGCTGATGGTATTCATAACATACAAGGATATTATAAAAGTAGATAAAAGCATAATTAGTATTAGGGTGGAGAGACGGCTCAGGTGTTAGGCCTCTGCCTTACAAGGAGAAGGACCCCAGATACCACCTAAAAATGCCAGGTGGAAATGACGGTGACTTGCACAGAAGGTGGAGCCTGTGAAATCCCAGAGTGAAGCAAAAGGAGGTAGAAGCAATCCAGGATATCTAAAGTCACCCTTGGTCCTCCACAAGGATATGCAGTGTGCTCTGATACACACACACACACACACACACACACACACACACGTGTGCGTGCACATGCATGCAAAAATGAATGAATACAAATAAAAAAATATTGTATTACTTACTTAAAATTTTCCCTCCCTTTCTTTGTTGGTTTTCTTTCCCCCATCCCTCCACTGACTTTTGGCTTGCTAGTACTACCTAGTGGCAATTGTAGGTATTACACATGTTCAATAGTATCCGTCTTTAAGGGAAGAGTCTGACACCTGATTCTGGAAGTCTTCGAAGGTGATCTCCTGCCTTGTGTCAACTCCAGAGCATCAGGAAATGAAGACTCAAAGCTTGGGGAACACAAGAGAAGCTCATACTGATAGTGAGTGGTCGAATTCTCCTGCCACTTAGAAACTTAAGAAGAAAATCAGATTTTGGGGGATGAATTTTTATATTAACATAGTAACCCTTACCATAACAAACTCAGATGTACTGATCAGAAAAATCGAGATGAGCAAAGATGGGGAATAGGGATGATTGAGTAGGTAGATGAGACTGACATATAGGATAGACTTATCAGCTTCTGGAGTAGACACCATTGTTGACTAGATCTTCAGATATGAACCATGTATCCAGAGAGACATATATTGCTTCATGTTAATGTAAAGCTATAGGGATGCACCAGTTCGGCAACTTTGAAATAATACTTGCTATAGCACTCCTCTCACTTTCGGGACAGGGATAGATCCATTGAATGTCCAAGTGTTCTTGGAATGCCAGGAGGCAAGGCAGTTCTAGCTGTTGAAGACAGTGTTTGCTTCCTAGGTAGTGTTCCAGTAGACAAAGGTGTTCCATAAAGGTTAATTTTTACAGGCCTGACTGGAATTAGTCCTAGAGCTAATCTGCTTGTTTTGCTAAAGTTCCTTTAAAATACCACCACCTGAAGACCTGAAACCTACTAAAACTAAGTTGTATTTGCTTGTCAGTATTGGATTGAAGGGAGATTTGATATCAGAAAGACCTTTGGAAAGCTGTGATGTTGAGCTGGTTATGAGGCAGGGGGATAGCTAGCTACCTGGCTAGATAGTTAGATCAATAGGCAGACAGACGGACGGACAGATGGACAGAAGCTACAGGGACATAGGAAGCAAAAGGACTTCCAGGCTAGTTGAAACTTGACAGCTGAAACTTGTGGATTCCAACAATAATTGGCAACATTTGCTGAAAGTTTTCCCTCCCTTTCCAGCTGTAAACCTGTATTTATATTAAGCCAATCTATATTGAAATACATGCTGTAAAACACCTGTGGGTCCTGGTTTTACCTTATTAGATTATAATTTTACCTACAGTGTCTCTAAAGCTACCCTCTGATTTCATTTGTCAAGAAGAGCGAAAAAAGACCCTTTTTTAATAACCCTTTGAGATATAACTTGAGAGCCACTAAAATGCTTTATAAGTCTGCTTTGAAGACACTTTATCTCAACTCTCCTTTGAGATGCCCACACCCTCACTTAAGTATACATTATTCTTTATTATTTCTTTCTCTCTGTGCCTTTCTTTTTCTTAGCACTCATGCTTAAAAAATCTATATTAATTTTTGGTATGTGTATGTGTTTGCACAAGAGGGCACTTGAGTCTGAATGCCTGTGGAGGCTCAAGAGTGACATCAGGAATCATCCTGGATTGCTCTACCTCCTTACTGCTTTTGCTCTGGGGTTTCCTAGGCTCTGCCTCCCAGGGTCAGAATTATAGGCCACTGCTATTTCCCACTTGGCATTTTTATGTGGGATCTAGGAACCTCAATCCAGGTCCTTTGCTTGTGTGAGGCAAAGACTTGAACCTCTGAACCATCTCCCTATCCCAATGTTAAAAATAACTTTAGCAAATGTCCAGTTCTGTTTCATACTGGCTAGTCTTGAAATTCTTTTTTGTATCAGAGATCCTCAGCCTGTCGAGGGTGACAGCAGGAAGCTGCACTTCCATTTGTGCCACTGCTGACAGTCTCAAAGCAGGACGATGCCTATGTGATCAGCAAACTATAAACTCTCAGATGAAACATCACATTGGACTGTTGGGTTCCAAGTTGTTCCATACTTGTTGCTGTAGAAAATCCAGTGACAGTCCTTATGTGGGAAGACAGCAGGAGCCTGCACGCCAGCTGTTGACGTCTAAGTATGATTTGCTTTCAGCTGCATAGAAAAACCAGGAATCAGAGACTAGTGAGACGAGACAGATTTATTCAAAGCTGGCCTTGAGAAACACAGAAGAAACTTTGCTGCCTCAGATCCCCGTCCTGGGGACTTCAGGGGTGCAAGAGGGCTTTTACAAGGCACAAAGGGTTACATGAAGCAATGGTCAACACACCCTCATTTCAGGCATGGATTTTTTTTTTTAGGGCATGTCTGCTGGCAAAGCCACCCATGTCTCCTCTCCTCTAATCAAGGCCTGGAGCTTCGGACTCCTGGACCACCTGCATTTTCTTTCTACATTTTTCTGCAGGTCAATTCATAGGAGCTGAAGTCAGGAGGAGACATTCCAGAAGCCCCTCGTTGGAATTTAGAATATCACGTGAAGTGGATGGTTTGGTAGGAGACTGGGATTAGGAAGATGGAGAGACAAGAAAGGGCCAAGAGGGAAAACAGAATTTCCCACATTTAAACAACGAAACCCTGACTACTGCGATGTGGACTCCAATGACTGGCAATTCTTTTCAAAAATATTTTATTGATTTATTTACTTTGTGGGTGTGTATGTGTCTCAGAGGGCACTGTGTGTCCTTGTGGAGGACTAAGGGCAACTTCAGGAATCATCCTGGATAGCTTCTACCTCCCTCTTGCTTCTCTCTGGGATTTCCAGGTTCCATTCATCACTGCCTTTTCTGCCTGGCTTTTTTATTCTTTTTAATTCCCGTGGAATCTGCGATCCAAACTCAGGACCTTCTGCTTGAGAGACAGAGTCTTAACCCTGAACCATCTCTCCAGCCTGACTGGCAGTTCTTATACAGACATCTAGAGCCTAATCTTAGTGACACATGGGTCTTATCCTGAATAGCCAATCTCAAGCAAATAACTGGTACTGTAAAATTTACTACTTTAACAAGATAGTGAGATCCTCTTTATCAATCTTGATGTTGACTCTGCTGAAATGTCAGAAGGGAAAACCAAGTAACTTTCCTTACAGTTACAGTTTTCATTCCCTCTCAGGGGAACACTTCTCCAACTTTGAAAATTCACCCACTGCATCTGTATCTCCTTGCAAGGTATTTTCTTTTTACTATTTTATTTTTCTAGTTTTATAAGCATATCGAGTACTTATCCCTGCTCCTCTTTACCCCTCCTACCTTCTATTTCCCTCCCTTCCCTTCATCGATCTATTCTACTCCCTCCCACCCTCCTGCCTGTCCGCTTCTATGGACTCCAGGGTTCCCACTGGCTTGTCTACTCTTGTGAGGGTTCAGGCCTCTTGTGACATACCAAGTTGACTCTCTTTGGGCCACCCTACTGATAAGGGCATTTCCCTTCACTCATCTGGCTTTAATCCCCAAGGTTTTCACTGTGTGTTCTTATTTCTCTTGAGTTCCTCTATAGTCTCTGGGGGCATGTCGTTAAGTCAGTCATTATGCAGGTCTGTAAGGACAAGTCTCACTACAGCGAGTTTCTGGATGCAGAAATCCTACCTTGAATGGAACCTTAGGTTCTTATATTCTCACCATCTCCTCTTTCACAAGGTTCCCAAAGCCTTAGGATGGGAGACTTTAGGCTGGCCTGATTCTGGGTGAGCCTTGATGGGTCGCCAGTACTATGGCTGGATATTGTTGTCCACTTCACTGCTCTTCTACTGGCCTAGGCTTCATCCTGTCATGGTGTTGAGATCCTCTACCTCTGTTGTAGAAGATGCTAGGCTGAATGTTAAGTATTTTTAAATCGATGGATATAATAACAGCTATTTACAGAGCAGTTTTGGTCACAGTATATTTTCTTTAATGCATCCTTTCAACAGGATGTTCTGTCTGGAAAAAGCTTTTATTTCTGGACTTTTGGCTTGACATCATTGTTCTCAGACAATATGAGAGATGGCAAGAGTAACATTGTCACCTTCTCTGAGATAGTCTTTAGATGTCATGTGCAATCTCACATTAATGCCATTCCCATACTGTATCTTTCTGGGAGCATTGTCACTTTGGGTCTTGTGATTCTGTGGTAAGTCAATCCATTTAGCAACCTTCATTAGTAATGGAGTAACATTTTTTTCATTACTCTTCTTATACAAAAGCCTGGGCTTTGGTATAAAGTATCATAGATAATTAACTTTATAACCATGGCAGAAGTTATCTAATTCTGTAGCACTGGATTTTTTAGCCAGTGCAATCAAGAAAATACTATCTACTGTATCTAATAATTATTCTAGGAGTTAAAGGAGAGATGTGAACAGTTAACCTCAAACATTATATGACACATTATTCTTATTCTTTAATTAAAAGTACCATTGGTATTATTAGTTTAGTAATAGCAGTAGAAGTGATTGCAGACTAATTAGTCAATGTGAAGAAACCTTTCAGTTGGAGTGCTAGATCAAGGAAATTTGCCACGTGAAAATGATGGAGATCAACTGAGAACTGATTATCTCATTAAAACACTTGTAAAAATAATCTGTATTAAAGAATTGTTGAGTATTTAAGAAATACTCAAGTTAAAAAATTAGAAGTACCTTGTTTTTATTGTCAAACATGTATCTTAGTGACAGACAAAAGGAATTTTTGAATAGGAACCTTCTTTGGTTTAGTTATCGTGATTCTTGGTTGTAGATAGAAGTAACATGTATCTCATGTGAGAGCTGGAAAAGCCTTAAAGGTCATCCTATTCTTTAAAGACATTTTAAATCTTATTTAGTCTCTCCAATCTCTCTCTCTCTCTCTCTCTCTCTCTCTGTGCACATGCCAGGGCGTTCACGTGTCAGAGGACAACCCTCTCCTGCCACCTTCTGGCATCTGGGCATCAACCCCAGGTCATCAGACTTGCACACAGTGCTTTCATCTCTCAAGTCATCTAGGAGCCTTGTGAAGATATTTTAAACATGAGTAACTGAGAGCCAATAGGGCTGTATCACTTTTACTGGGGACCTATTAAAAAACACTGTTGACCTCAGATAGGGCACCGACAGACCAAAGGAACAATTCAAGTCCAGCTTGGTGAACCAATAAGTTTATAGCTCTTACTTACAGGGGCATGACTGAAGGTTACTTACAAGAGCATGGGCCATCCGAAAGCAGCTCACATCACACATACCCATAAACCCACCGCTAACATGAGTGGTCAGCTCCAAAACTGTACTATTGGACAGCCTCCATACTCAGTCAACCTTCCACCTATATACTCTGGAATCTGCAAAATCCAAATGCAACTGGAGGATGGTAGAGAGGGAATCTGGAATCTTCTTCCACTAGAATATGAGCAACCTGCGTCACTACCATAGACCTAGCTATCAGTTATTGTTCTGCTTCTTTTTGTCACGACTGAGGGCCAAGCTATTCTGGGGGTTGACATCACAATTTCTGCTATCTAACAGTGTTATAGTCAGGCACAGGTGTCAACTTGATCATTGAGGGTTTGAGTTCTGGGCACATTTGTAGATAATTAATAGTTGAGTTAAGCCCAGAGCAAACCTGCAGGAGATTGTCTACTTGGTGGGGTAGACCCAGCCTATAGTGGGTGGGACTAGACCTGAACAGGTGAATAAAATACACGGAGCTGGTTGGGGAAGGGGCATCCTTGTACAAGAATGCCTGTAAGAAACAAGGAAAAGATACCTTAGTTCTTCAATTGGCCAGACATGCTGGTCTGGCAAGTAGGGATCATCCCTCTCACAAATGCTGTGTGGAGATGATGCATGCTCTCCTACTAAGATGGACAAACAATTGTAACCTGGAATTGTAAGAAAAAAAATCTTGTTTCCTTAAGCCTTTTGATGGTGATTTTATCAGCCACCACACAGACTAACTGCTACAGACGGTGATAGTCATGTCACCCGTGGAGGAAATGGTTTTATTACATCAGACTGTGACTTCCCCAAGATGAGGTACAAGATATTAATTTAGTAAAGTTTGTTCTCTAAGATACACTTCCTGGTTGGCTCTTTGGCAGTTCATGGTGCAAAGTGGAAGGGTCTTTTTCATAACTTTATGGTTTGCTGAAGACTGAAGATAACTGGCAACTGTACTGAAATATAAGCTATTAGGAGTGACATATAAACACCATAGACAACACGAGTGGCTAGGCAAAACATTTGAAGACAGCCTAACTCTCCCTGAAGACATTAGAAAGAATTCTGTTATTGTATATAGCAACAATCACTTTCAGAATTTTGAAATGAGAAAATTTCCAGGAATCCTACAAGAATGGTGACAAGAATGCCTGTAGAAAACAAGGAAAAGATACCTTAGTCCTTCAGATATTAAGATTGGAATTCTCAGTAAGAAAGTTGAGCCAAAGATCATCTTTGTCCATCCTTTGGGGGTTGTGGGGAATGCCTTCTCCTAAAAAAAAAAACCACCTGAGGCTGGTTTGAGAAAAGATACATCCTTTTCCCTAGAACATCTTACATATTGATAAGATGTGGCTTTTAGGGGCTGGAGAGATTCATCAGGGGTTAAAGCCTTTGCCTCTTAAGCAAAAAGACCTGAGTTTGAATCCCAGATCACGTAAAAATGCCAGATAGAAGTAGCAGTGATCTATACTTTCAGCCTTGGAAGGCAGAGCCTGGGAAACCTCAGAGCAAAGCATTAAGGAGGCAGAGTAATTCAGAATGATTCCTGATGTCACCCCTGACCTTCCATAGGCACATGCATTCTTATATAAATACATACACACACACACACACACACACACACACACACACAGATAAGACTTTCAGAAAAATACAAAAGGTACTTAAATTCCCTCAGCCCCAAATCCACAAATCCAGATTCTTTGACATGCTGACCTGCAACAGCTGAGCACTAAAAAGAAGTGAGGGAAGCGGTTAATGTGATTGAACTTTTTAATTTGGTCATGCACTGTGCTGGAAGCAACTTATTTATTGATCAGGACCATGTTTGTGGTAGATTTAGCTCTGCTTTTGTTAGAGTTTCTGCTTCTTATATTCCTCGTACTTACATTAAATAAATTTATTTTAGCTTAATCCCATCTTCTGACTTGGGTGAAGTTTGACCTAGGGCTTCTTCCATGTATAGTAAACTATAACTTAACCTAACTTGATGTGTAAACACACTATAATCAAACCTATTAATATACCCTGTAACCAGATTGGCAACAGAGCCTCAGCCAATCACAAAAGTGAACCTCTCAAGCTAATTCAGCCCTAAAATATGCCCAAACAGGCAAACGTTAAAGGGAGGGAACTTTTGAGTTACTTTGTAACATTCATAAGGGAAAATTAAGAATAGCTTTTACTGTGCTGTGCATTACTCTTCAGCTGGGAATGGTCATAAGACTCTCCTTAACCTTTGCTTTGTTCCATGAGTTTCAAGTCAGGACCATTTTATACTTTTGATGCAATGACAGAGATTTGGTGGTAATTATTTAATTTTTCGGCACTAGCTTCATTACAGTCCTCAAAGACTCTGACTGACATGTGGGACTTGTTACTTGACAAGACAGCGTTGTGTCAGCCCAGTTCTACCTATGGACCAGGATCAGGCAAGTGCATTTTTTTCTGCTTCTGAGTAACTTCTTCTGTGTTTGAAGTCACAAATGGCAGTGTCTCTAGATGTGTTCAGGATTGACTTTCAGGATGAACACAACTGGGGCTATTACTATGTAACCTCAGAGTCAAGAAATGTCATCCCTGTCATGAGGACGAAGCGCCTCAGAGGGATCCAAGAACTTGCCCCAGTCACCAGGCAAAGGAATGGAAAGCAGAAGGGTCAGAAGTTATCCTGACCCATGTCCATGTTATTCTCTTGCACGTCCACCCCATACGTAATGTGCAGTTGTCATGTGCTTTGTTTGTCCCTTAGAAACAAAGCTCACCAGTCAGCGGGCGGAATGGTAAGCAGAGGAAACTTACCTTTTCTAGAAGTTACCTCAAAACCACCTCTGGGAAGGAATTGCCATGGCAGCTAGGATTCTGAGTTCTCAGTCTGCATGAAAACTACTGTGGTGGTCAGAAGACTGAGGACTTGGCACTCAAACCATTCATTTGTGTTCACAACAATTCTTGGTTTATTATTGAGTTTTGAGCACTGCCTAAGAAGAGTTCGATAAAGTTTCCTATAAAATCAATAAATTCATTTCAAATGTAGTTTGATTTTCTAGAAGGGCTGCTAAAACAATCCTTTTGTAAGCTATTGTTTCTTTTGCTATCACATGTGTATACGTGAATTGTTTATGATCATTGTAAGGGAATTGATATCTCCATACTAGCCTTGCTTTGAGTTTAGATTCAAATGTATCTGCTGGTGCAAAAAGAACGTGTGTGTGTGTGTGTGTGTGTGTGTGTGTATGTACATGCATGCATGCATATGTGTGTGTGTGCTTACACATGCGTTTGCATGTCCCAATTAAATATCAAGTACATTGTTCTACTACATGCTCAATTAATAGCAAGTTAAAATGAAAGAAAATGGGAAATAGAATATCTTACTTTTGGTCACCCCAGTGTTAAAAGTTCTGATAGATTCAGTCTGTTTTATATTGGTGACAAGGAACAGAAGTTGTCAACATGATTACTGATTGGACTTTAAAACTAGATATGAAAACTACTTGTCCTCTAAATTCCTCGATCAACTTAATTGAAACTGTGTTGAAATTTCAACATGAGTTATTAGCAGATGAAACTGTTGCTCAGTTCCCCTTGATGTTCTGGTTCTTCCAGTGTGTGAGTGCTAATCCTGGTAAGACAGGCATTTTTCTTCTTGGGTCTTTGGGTTTCAGATCTGCACATTGAAGTTCTAGAATCTGATGTTCATTCTGAAGTGCCTCAGCTCCGTGGTTCCCAGAGAGTTCTCCAGCAGCCACAGCTCCTTTCACAGTTGGCAAGATCTACCTCTGGGGAATTCTGTGTTGGTCAACTTGATATAGTATCAACACTGCATAAATATATTAAATAAGAAAATAACTTATTGTTGCATGTAGTTTGAACATGCACTTATGTTTTTTCCCCACATTATATTTTTTCCCAATCATACAAGTTCAATAGGTATTCCCATTCTGTCCTTCCTTCTACCCCTCTCCAGTCCCCCCTTGTACTTTCCCCCCTTTTCCCCTTCCTCTCACCCCCTCTCTTCCTCCCCTTTGCTCAGTGCTTCCCCCTTCCCCTCTCCCATCCCCTGGAGCATCCTTTTTGTGTGAATGCCAAACGTCCCTCTGAGTTCTCCATCTTAGTGAGGAGTAAGGACTCAGTGGCATAGCCCAGAGCCCCTTCTTGGGATCCCTGTTAGTATGGGAACTCTATAATGACTGTTAATCCCTTGCCTCTAAGGATCCTACTCCCTGGAGACTTCTCCCCTGTGATCCATGCTAGACTTTGGAGGGCCATTGACATGTTAGCCATTGTGCAGGTCATGCAAAGTCCAGTTATGGCTACTGTAGTCCTAACTTATGTGGAGTATCTTGTATAGTGTTGGTCCTTCCCATCTTTAGGCTCTTATAATCTTGGTGCAACATCTTCCACAAGGTTCCCTGAGGTTTAGGATGGGGAGAGATTTGGCTGGTCTGATTCTAGGTAATTAATGTAGGGTCTTTGGTGTTCGGAATTATGGTTTGTTGTTTTCAGATTTGCTTTTCCTGCACTGCCCTTGGCTCCGTCCTGATTGGTCCTGAAGATCACCTCCTAACCAAAGATAAAAAACTGTTTAAATGAAGATCTTAATATAAGAGGAGACTAAAAGGTAGATGGAATAGGAGTAAGACACTGCAGTGAGGGGGGTCAGTGTCCCATTTTCAGGATGGTTACTGTATCAGTTACTCTTTACTGTTGCTGTGAGAGAACACCCAGAGTCAATCAACTTAAGGGAGAAAGGGAGGTTTATTCAGCTTACAATTCCAAAGGGAAGTACAGTCTCTCAAAGCAGAGGCAGCATGGCTGGCTGGCCAAAGCTGGAGGAAGCTAAGTCACTGCAGACATCTTGGAAGCTGAGAGCTGCAGACTGCTTGCTGCAAAGGCTAGACTTCTCCTGGAGGTAGGTGACTGCCTTCCTCTAGCAAGGCTCCACCTCTCAAGATGCCATGACCTTGCCCAACATATGAGACTGTGGGGGACACATTTCCAACCATGACAGTTACCATCTACCTTCCAGTCCCTATAACCTCCCTAGTTAGTGAGATCAAACCTCTTCAGTCTCAGGTGACCAGGAAGGGAAGTGAGAGTGAGCTTCATCAGATGACTCGCTACTTACATGCAATACTTGACAGTGACCTATTTTCTCTACTGAAGCATGATCCCCGCTCTCCTTTTTTCTGGGGGGCCTCCTTCCCCTTCACTCCTATTTATAATCTTTTTGATTACAGTAGGTATTACAGAGATTTATCTTTGAATATGTCATTAAGTGGGTTTGTTACTAGGATTCACCTATCAGGGAATACATACAGGGTCCAATTTTCTGTGTCTGAGATACTCCATTTAATATAATTCTTTCTAATTCCATCCATTTCCTGGCAAATTTCATTAATTCATCCTTTTTGATGGCTAAGTTGTATTCCATTGTATAAATGTACCACATTTCCTTATCCATTCAACTGCTTGGGTATTTGGGTTGATTCGATGACTTTGCTATTGTAAATTGTGTTGCAATGAACATGGTTGTGCTTTTGTCACTGTAGTGAATTTTTGCATTATGATCCCACATGGTGGAAAGAGAAATACAGATTCTTGTAAGTTGTGTTCAGATTGCCACACATGTGGTGGCATGCCCCTCCACTCTGTGTAAATAAATAAATGTGAAAAGCTCAATGGTCTACTTCTAGTCAATTCTTCCTGATCTTGTTTATCCTCAATATTTGCACATTAAAATTCACTCTACCAATAGTGCTGAATCTTTTTCTCTCACCTGTGCCCCTTATTTATTTATTAATTAGAGAGAAGGTATTCATGCATTGCCATGGTGCAGGGATGGAGGTTAGAGGACAACTGTTGAAAGCAGGTTTTCTCCTTCCACTATGTGGGCGTCCAGGGGCTGAACTTGGGTAGTTGGGTTTGTGAGCAGGCACCTTATCCATGGAGAACCAGCAGTCCCTGGTTCTGAATTTCGACAAACGGTTATAGTCAGTCATGCAACTACCACCACAATCAGGATACAGGATTGTCTGTTGCCACTTGAGTTACTTGAACACTTCATTTATAGTCAATTTTCCCATCTGCCCTTAGTACCACTGTACTATTTCTGAAAGCTTATTACTAAAATATATTAAACTATTAAAAAAAGAAGAAAGAAAAGTAAGCACAGATCATAGGCAGGAAATGGTAGAGAAGGGCCTAAATTACTGAGATTAAAAATACACCAAGAAAGTAATGAAATTTCTTAGTTGAGTGAAAGAAGGAATAATGAATAAACAAAGGCAAAAAGAATACAGTTGAAAAATTAAAGAAAAATGGATTGATAGGTATTTGCAGATGGCAAGGTTTAGATGTAATTCTACTTTCTGATCAATAGATGGCAATAGAAGATGGTAATTCTTCCTATTTTATTGCTAACTACTTTATTAGGACTCTATCTGGGTGGAAGTGAGAGTCCAAAGATAGATGAGAGGAAATGTCTGAGTTCAGCAGTCCACAAATCAACAAAAATAGAAAGATTAATCATAATGTACAACAGACTGTAATAATAGTGTTGTAGGCACACATATTAATGTTACAGTGAGACAAGGGGGGAAGATTGATTCTGATACAGGAAATAAAGAATGCTCTATAGGAGAAGAATACTCTAAGCTAGTCTATGATTGATGGTATAGGTTGGATGTAACAGAGATGGGAAACTAGATGGGGGAAGAAAGGAGGGAACAGGACAAATAGGTAGTACAAATTTAAGGAAACTATACAGAAAACTGTAAATGTTCCTATAGACGTGGCTGCAGTATGGAATATATGAAGGAAATAATAGGACATGTATCTAGAAGCTATATTTCGTCTGACTATGGAAAACTTGAAATGCTATGATGGGTAGTTATCCTGACTTTGACTCTGTCTTCCCAGAGTCATGTCCCTGACTGGGGATGAGTGTTATGTGGATGGACACATTTTAGCTGCCGGACAATGTCCTTTATTGGTAGGTGAGCTCATTCCACAGCCCTAGGGAGCCACTGCTAGAGAAGCCAAGGGTTTGAATGTTTTTTCGTTCCTGTAAAATGTGGCTAGATGATTGCCATAGGTGGCATGGCCCACCGGAAGACCTGATGAATTCAAGGTGTCACCCCAAGGGAGCATAGGCCCAGCAGGACCACATCTTCCCATTTTTCAATTACATGTAATTCATGAATTACATGAAATTATATGAATTTTACTGATTCTTTTATCTTATTTTCCATGTATGTATGTATGGAGTGCATGTGTGTTGTGTTTGTGCATGTATGATTGCATGTGAGTGAGTGCATGGGTGAACTTTCCATTGGAGGCCCAAGGGTGATACCAGGAATCGTTCCTGATCACTCTTCTACTTTGTTATTGTGCCTGGTCTCTAATTATGGCCATTAGGGCTAGTCTGGTTAGCCGGCTTTCTCTGGGGATTCTCCATCTTTGCCTTCCAGCACTGGAATTACAGGTAGGTCACTACAGCTGCCCGCATTTTTACTGGGATGTTGGGATCTGAACTCAGGTCTTTTTGTTTTCATGGCAAAGGCTTTCACCACTGATCCATGTGGGCACTTTCATAGGTTAAAAATCTGCAAACTAACCCATTAACACATGTCTGTTGCCTGTGGTAGGCCCTTGGGCCATCACTTCTAGACAATCACCTGTGAACTCTCTCCTGGTATCTGTCTTAGCAGAGCTAAGAGTTCTTTAAGGAAATCACTCCTTTTCTATATGAACAAAAGCTCTCTTTGAGTGTCTCTGCCTGGGTCCTTCTGAATCAGTGAACCTTTCCCATGTTCCAGGCTGGGAGGCTGGCCTGGGTAGGACTGTGAGCACTACATTCCTGCCATCTTTCTTGCACTCCTATATTGGTGTGAATGTCTTGCAACCTTGTAGATTTGCTAGTACCAGAAGATTTCATTCTGAAGTTTTATAAAAAGCATTCTTTAAGTTTACTTGTGGACATTTTCAAGCTGTTAGATTATGGTTGCACTGTAGTTATGCTATTTACATATATCTACGTACTGATATACAAACTTGAAGAGTCAATTTTTTAAATGGTTAGAACTGCAAAGAGAATTTTAATTTTGTCTTTGTCTTGTTGGTCCCTTATTCTAGCTACTCAGATTAAAGGAAAGGGTGCCTCTTGAGGTCACAGAAGTTCTAGATCTGTGTCTGGTACACAGAGGTCTAGCATGCAGGCTCCAGAGATTAATAGAAAATGTTTCTTCTCTTTCTCCTTCCTAGCCACTGGTGTGCCAGCTGGTATAGTGAAAGTCAGAAAAGCAGAGCCATAAAGAGGACTGTTTTTTTCCTGAGCCTCAACCTCAATGTTCCCTCTAATCATTCCCCTAA
This sequence comes from Typhlomys cinereus, assembly GCA_023101885.1. Classification (NCBI taxonomy): domain Eukaryota; kingdom Metazoa; phylum Chordata; class Mammalia; order Rodentia; family Platacanthomyidae; genus Typhlomys; species Typhlomys cinereus. The sequence continues at coordinate 7,668,209 of JALPQD010000025.1, read as the reverse complement.
TCTACCTGCCTTAATTTCCTCATTTGTGAAATGGTGCCTAATGTGAGGGAGGGTAGAAGTTGAACGTCAATGGCAACTTGAGTGTTTGTGTTTAGTTGTGACTTATCCCTGGGTGGCAGCAGAGTAGTTTGAAGCTGTGGGAAGTCACAACCAGCCACCCCCAGAGAAGTGGAAAGTCATGAATTACTCAGATTCATTCTGAAAGTAGCTCTTTAAGGTTGGCAAGTCAAGCTCCAATATGAATTCCTCAGTAACACCTCCATCTGAAAACCAACAAAGTGAGAAATAACAGTCAACTAGAGTCAAGACTATCCTATGGGAAGAAATCGAACTCCCAAAGCTGAGGATGGCAAACCAGTCCTAGAGCCTGGAGAAACCCTGTGGGGTAATGTGAATGAGCCTCATGCATGGCTTTGGATGCCTGAAAATGACCTGTGGGCGTGAAACTCAGGGTCAGTCCTGTGTGTTACCTTCATGACTTAATTGGAAAAATCCCATACAAATTCTCTCCCAAAATTTATCCCAGAGTTACCATTTTGGTCTATCCAGGTGTAGCTTTTGACTCTAAAAGGTCTCTTAGATTCTAGATATATGTTAACCCTTATTTGAGAGACAGAGTATTCTCTCCGGGTAACTATGACTCGATCTTCTAATTAGTTTATGTCACTTGGAGTAGTGAGTCATTGCAAGAAGGAAATGGATACACACACACACACACACACACACACACACACACACACACACACACAATTTTGGCCAAAGGTGGGAAGAAAGATTATATTTTAGATTGGGCCTTGAGATTTAAAGCAAAGCTCAGGTCTAGGCTTTGAACAGAAGCAATTGAAGAGAAGACCACATCTGACAATGTCATTTTATCATCATCATAGAGTAAGAAAAAAATTCATTCCATAATCATGTGTGAGGAAAAAACAACAAGAGCATTATCTAAAAAGCAATGATCCAATTCACCAAGCAGACCTTAATCCTTGTTAGCGTAGGTGATTATTGCTGCTTTACTCATGGAAGTTGTAGGCTTGGCTGGTTCATTAAGGCATCCTCTCATAGAATTCTGAAAGTATCTCAATCCACAGTAAAGCCCCACACTTTGTAATCTTTTTCAAATCTCTCTTTTTTTTTTTAAAGTTCTAACATCTTTTTTTAATTATTTATTATTATTATTTATTCAATTGTGCATGTGTGCGTATGTATGTGTGTGCGCATGTGTGTGTCTGTGTGTGTAGAACCACGGACGAATCGGGAACCACCATGGGCGCCTACCACCTCCTTCTGCCCCGGGATTCACAGGCTCCGTCCCACCAGGACCAGAAGCGCAGGCCGCCCCCGCTTCCACCTGGCGTCTATACGTGGGATCTGGGATCCGAACTCAGGACCTTCTGCCTGCAAGGCAGAGGCTTAAACCCTGAGCCATCTCTCCAGCCCTTTTTCAAATCTCTTACCAGAATCTATGAAGAGATCAAGCAACATATGTTTAGACATAGGATGAAAACTTGGGGGAAAAAAGTGACAGAGATGGGGGGAAGAGACAGTGAGGTCGAAACCTCACTGATCCCTAGAGGGCCTGGGAATGTCTCCTTGTCTCTGTTTTCAGCAAACAGAAGCCAAGGACCTTGCTTCCAGTTGCTGCTGAAACTCCCCCCCTGCTTCCAGTCTCTGCTTAGCTAAGAAGCATGTGAGTCCCCCGAAGGCAGGCTGTCTGGTATAAGAGATGGGCTTGTTTAGCCCACTGACTCTCCTCCTTCCTAAGTAGCTGACTGGTTATGATGTGGTTTTGTGGTTTTACAGTAAGCAGTGCTGCTCATGTGGACAGGGCGTGCTTTCAGTTTCTGACAGTGAGTCATGTCAGCTTTCCTCTTAGGAGTAAGATGACCCTTGCTTAAAAGGATGCTATGACTAGAGAAAAGACAGGGCAGACGCCACCAGTAGCAGGATGTTTACCAGTGCAGGCAGTCATGAATTTCTGGGCATCACATGTGTCGTTTCTTTAAAATAAGGTAAACTATTAGGATCTTTGGAGCTACTTTATCTTCACTCATCATTTGGAGTCCCCATGACTTCCAAAGAGCTCAGTATCTAGAAATTTGGCTTCACATTGTCCTTTAATCAGCTAGTCGCCAAGAGGAGATTTCCAAGAGGGGATTATTTACTGTTATTGCACCTTTAATTCTCTCATGTGTTAAAGAGCTCATGATACTATATCATCCATTCAGACCTTGAGAAATCTTTTTTTTTTTTTTTTTTTTTGAGAAATCTTGGCAGGACTGTTGAGCCTCAAAGTTGAGCCTGTGAAGCACCAGCTGGTAGATAGGAGAAGGTATTTGTTAGAGTCAAACTTGGCGTGATGGTCCCATTCCACTAATTCTTCATGATAATACAAGGAGCCAAGGTAGATGTTGTCATGTTGTCAGTTCTGTGGCTTTGACAGACATTGCTAATTGATCATAGTACTTTTTCATGTGGAATGTCAAGACATGTCTCATCACTGTGCTGTAGGGAATCCCCATCCTGAGGCCATCACTCGAGACATATGAAAGGAAACCCATTTACATGTCTGCTCTAGAATTTCAATAGATCTTGCTGCTGGGTGTCTAAGTCATGGGAGGTCCACAGTAGGGAGACAGTCATTCTCTCTTTCATTACTAAATTCCCCTGAGTCTATGGGGGAGCAGTGATAAGTAATTCTGACCATTGCTACCTATCCATTACTAAATAACGGGTGAAAGAAAGAGAATGATATGAACGGACCAGTATTGGAGAAAGATACATTGAATAAGTAGTCATTCAAGTCATTCACAGTCCTTTTTTTAAAAAAAATAAGGGTATAAAGATTGCTGCCACGTTGTGAAGCTGACTTTTCAAGGCAAATGTCCTTTTAGCTGTCTGTAGTAGCAAGTCTGTCACTGGTAGTTGCTAGTGGTAACATCTATCAGGCCACAATAGATGCAGAGATATTTACTAAAACTGCTGCTCTGAGATTTAGCATGCAATAGCTACTTAAGCATTTTTTTCTCTGTAGCATTACAGTCTAGGTATATAAATACCAATTAAGTATTGTTTTATCATAGCATCTTGTTGGGCCATTTATCTCCTTGGTGTTTAGTTTTTTAAGTTCTTTGTGCACTCTGGATAATAGAGCTCTATCAGATATGCAGTTAGTGAAGATTTTCTCCCATTCTGTGGGTTGCCTTTTTGCTTGGTTCGCAATCTGAACAGAAGCTCTTTAATTTCATAAGATCCCATTTGTTGGGTGTTGATTTTAGTGGCTGTGCTTTTGGATTTTTGTTAGGAACTGTTGGCTCAAGAAAGTTCCCTCCCTATCTTTTCAACTAGGGTTTTTATAGTCTCTGGACTACTATTAAAGTCCTTATCTATTTGGAATTAATTTTTGTACATGATGACAAGTATGGGTCCAGTTTTAATCTTCTTCATGTGTAGATCCAGTTTTGCCAGCACCATTTGTTGAAGATGCTGTTCTTTTTCCATTGGATTTTTTGGGCCCCTTTGTCAAAGATCAAATGGCTGTAATTGTGTGGGCTTATATCTGGGTCTTCAATCCTATCCACTGATCTGTGTGTCTATTTTGAAGCCAGTACCAGGCTGTTTTTATAACTATGGATTTGTAGTATAGACTAAGGTTTTGTATGGTGATACCTCCAGCAGTGTTTTTGTTACTTAGGATTGTTTTTGGTATCCTGGGCCTTCTGTGCTTCCATATGAATTTTGAGATTGTTTGGTCAGTTTCTTTAAAGAATTGCTTTGGGATTTTGTTTAATATAGTGTTGAATCTGTATATTGCTTTTGGTAGGATGGTCATTTTTTATGATGTTGATTCTGCTGATCCAGGAGCATGGGAGGTCTTTCTACCTTCTGGTGTCTTCTGTAATTTCTTTCTTTAGGATTTTAAAGGTTTCATTATAGAAGTCTCTCACTTCTTTGGCTAGATTTATACCAAGGTGTTTCATTTTTTTAGGGGCTATAGTAAATGGGATTGTTTCTTTTAGGAGTTTTTCACTTTTTTCATCCTTGGTGTATAGGAAGGCCACTGATTTTTGCACTTTTATTTTGTAACGTCCACCCTACTGAACTTATGTATTAGTTCCAGGAGTTTCTTGGTGGTGTTTTTAGGATCACACAGGTATATGATCATGTCATCTGCAAATAGAGATATCTTGACTTCTTACCAATTTGAATCCTGTTTATCTTCTTCTCTTGTCTTATGGCTCCAGCTAAGACTTCAAGTAAATATTGAACAGAAGTGGTAAGAGTGGACAGCCTTGTCTAGTTCCTGATCGAAGTGGGAATGCTTCAAGCTTTTTCCCCATTGAGTATAATCCTTGTTGTTGGCTTGTATACAGCTTTTATTATGTTGAAAAGGTCCCTTCCATTCCAACTGTCTCTAGGATTTTGTTGATAAAAGGATGTTGGATCTTGTCAAAAGCTTTTTCTGCATCTATCGAGAGTATCATATGGTCTTGGACTTTGGATTAGTTTATATGATGGATTACATTTATTGATTTGCATATGTTGAACTAACCTCGTGTGGCTGGGATAAAACCTACATGATCACAATGAATGATCTTTTTGATATGTTTTTGAATCTGATTTGCTAAGATATTGTTGAGAATCTTTGCATCTGTGTTCATCAAAAAGATTGGCCTACAGTTTTCTTTTTTAAGTGCATCTTTATTAGGTTTTGGGATTAATATAATATTAGCTTCATAGAAAGAATTTGGCAGTGTTTCTTCCTTTGCAATTTGATGGTGCAGTTTAAGGAATATTGGTATTAGTGATTCCTTAAATATCTGGTAGAACTCTGTGCTGAATCCATCTGGTCCAGGACATTATTTGGTGGTAATATTCAAGGTTACTTCATCGATTTCCTCATATGTTATAGGACTATTTAAATAATTCAAAACTTCCTGATTCAATTTAGTAAGTTGTGCTTACTTAGGAATTCATCCATTTCTTTTGTGCTATCAAATTTCAAGGAGTATAAGTTTTTGAAATGGCGTTATAATTCTCTGGATTTCTTGGGTATCAGTAGTGATAACTCTATTTTTATTTCTAATTTTGTTAATTTGGGTTTTCTCTCTCTTGATTTTGGTTAATCAAGCTAAAGGTGTATCAATTTTACTTATTTTTTCAAAGAACCAGCTTTTTGACTGGTTGATTCTTTGTATGGTTTTTCTTATCTTAATTTCAGATATTTCTCCCCTGATTTTGCTAACCTCCTCTATTCTACTACTTTTGGGATTGGATTGCTCTTTTGTCTCTAAAGCTTAAAGCTGCATTATTAAGTTATTTACTTGTAATGTTTCTAATTTTTTTGATATAGGCATTGAGGACTATAAACTTACCTCTTAGGATAGCTTTCATTGTGTCCCAGAGATTTTGATACGTTGTATTTTCATTATCATTCGCTTCTAGGAAATCTTGAATTTCCTTTACAATTTCTTTCTGAACCCAATTCTCATTCAGCATCATAGTGTTTAGTTTCCAAGATTTAGTGTATTTTCTGTCGTTTGTTGTGTTGCAGATGTCAAGCTTTAGACCATGGTGGTCTGATAGGGTAAAGGCTATAATTTCAGCTTTCTTATATATATGAAGATTCATTTCGTGGTCCAATATGTGGTTTATCTTGGAAAAAGTTCTGTGGGCTGCTGAGAAAAACATGTATTCCTTGGTGCTTGGATAGAAAATTTGATAGAGATCTGTAAGGGTTTGATTTAATTCCAATATGTCTTTGTTAAGTTTTTGGCCTGTTGATCTATCCCACCTTGAGAGTGCAGAATTGAAATACCCAACTATTATGGTTTGTGATTGATTTCTTCTTTCAGATGTTGTAGCCTTTGCTTAATGAATGTGGAGGAGCCCATATTAGGTGCATATATGTTCAGTATTGTGAAGTCTTCCTGGTGAATTGTACCTGTGACTAAAATGTAGTGTCCTTTTGCATCTTTTATGACTTTCTTTGGCTTGAAGTCCACTTTGTCAGAATGCATAATTGCTATCTCTGCTTGTTTCCTGGTTCCATTATCTTGAAGAATTTTTGAACAGCCTTTTACTTTTAGAATGTGCCTATCTTTTGTGGTGAGCTGTGTTTCCTGAAGGCAGCAGATGTATGGGTTGTGATTTCTAATCCATGTTTGTAACCTGTGTCTTTTGATTGGTGAGTTAATTACATTGACATTTAGTGTTATAATGGAGAAATTACTTTTAATACCTGCCATTTTTATGTTTAGTGGCTTTCATAAGTGTCTTATTTAGCTTGTAGGTTTTGGTGGTATTATACTTCCCTTCTATCCTCCTGGATATCGTCTTTTGTCCAAGCTTGAGTATATTTTCTAGCATTTTTTGAAGGCCTGTTTTGGTGATCATGTAAGCCTTCAAGTTGTCTTTACGGTGGAAAATTTTTCTTTCACCTGCGATCATGACTGATAGTTTTGCTTGATATATAAGTCTGGGTTGACATTTGTGCTCATTAAATACTTGAAGTACATCTCTCAAAGCTCTTCTGGCTTTTACTATTTCCATTGAAAAATCATTTGTTATTTTAATAGCCCTACCTTTAAAAATGACTTTTTTATTCCTTTTGAAGCTCTCAGCACATTTTCTTTGTCTTGTATGTATAGTGTTTTGACTATTATTTGCCTTGATGAGTTTCTATTTTGGTCATATCTATTTGGGGTGCAGAATGCCTCCTGTATTTGGATGGGCCTCTCTTTCTTTAGATGTGGAAAGTTTTCCTTTATTATAATTTGGAAAATTTCCTCAGGTGTGGTATTTTGGGATTCTTGTTCTGGTATTCTATAAATGTGCATGTTAGGCTTCTTCAAGGTGTCACATAATTCTTGAATATTCCTCTCAAGTATCTTTTTGGCTTTACAAACCTTTTTGATTGAATTGTTTAGTTCTTCCACTTTGTCCTCAAGATCTGAAATTCTATTTTCTGCTTCATTAGTTCTGCTGATAAGACTCTGTTGAGTCCTGGGTTGAAGATAGCTTGTCTTTTAGTTTGAGTTTAAACTTGGCTTGAGATTGTTTTAACTGCTCTATGCTTATTTTTGTTTCTTCAACTGCTTTTCTCATCTCCTCCAAGTGCCTGTTGTGTTTCTGTTCAAAGTAGTTGGTGTAGTTATTTAACTCCTCCCAGATTTCCTCTTTCACTGTTTTGATCATAGTAAAGATCAGGCTTACCTGAGGAGCAGGGAGTCTGCCTGGGTCAGGATCCTGGGCAGAAAGGCAAAGAGGCTAGTGCGGTGCACAGATGACCTGGGGTCTAGGGCATGGTCTAGGGGCCTAACCTGAGGAGCAAGGAGTCTGCCCTGGTCTAGGTCCTGGGCAGAAAGTGATTTTCCTTTTAATAGTTCCCAAATTTGGCTTTTATGTGGATCCTTAAGTCCTCAGTTGTGATGCTTTTGCCCAGTGCCCCATTTCATATTTAAGTGACTTCATCTTATAATGAGGAGAAAATGCTGATGGAAGTCAGTGATGAGACAGAGGTTTTTAATTTTTCCTCCTTCTGCCATCTTCATATCATTATGAAACAAAGAAAGCAATGTTATATAACATTGAATGTCAAAATGCACCATCAGAGAAAATACTAAACTCTGTAGAGAAAAACCTCAAAATGTATGTCAAGAAAACAGTGTCAATGGCTAAAACCTTTGACATGTCACTGGATATTGCTGAATACCTATAATCCTATTGATTAAAACCTAGAAAATGACTAAGTTACTTCTCTCTCAGAAAATGAAGCTCAAATACCTAGTGAATCACATTCTACAGAGTTTATTTCTTGATTATCTAGATACTGAGAAGTGATGTTAAGGAATGCTGAGCGGTTTAGACTTGAGAATGTAATTATGTTAGTTGTGCGTTACCACATTTCTGAGGTATATCATGAATTAGAGGCAAGAGGCAAGCTTTCTAAAGTGCAGAAAGCCAAAAAAGCTTAATTGAAATCATGTATCTATTAATTGTCAACATGGAACTAGAGTTCTATACTTTTGTACTTCTCTCCAATTGCTTTCTTTTGTGTGTGTATGTGTGTGCACACTAATCAAAAGTTTTATCTGGAGCAAGCTTTTCATTTTGGATGGGTGAGTTTGTTAAGCACATAGCAAGCAAAGCTAGAAGAATAAATAGAAAATTGAGAGAACTGGTAGATAGATAACAAAGCATCCTCAAATTAGGGCTTTACAAACATTCCAGAGAAACTGACTGCAGACACCCCAAGAAGAGAGATACCTAGAATTCTCTATTGAGAGGATCTGGGCAGAGCAGAGCATCCTGTCCACAGATGGGCTTCTGACAGTGGCATTTTTTTATATCAAGGGATAAACAGTAGATGAATCTTTAGCTCTGGGAAGGTGTCGGGGAATGCATCCTTTCCAGCTGTGTTCAAGGACACTATGTTTTTATGTCTATAATTTACTCTTATTCTCAAGGACATGAGTTGTTACACTGTCCTCTTTTCTCCTTCTCATAAGGTGGAAGACCAGCTTGTCACTGGGTAAGCTGTCACTTTGAGATGATATGCTTGGATCTGATGTACATGGGGAACAACCCCACTTTCAGAGTCAGGTTTTCTGTGAGTTTAAGTAGCACATGTCAGTTTACCCATATCATGTATATCACACCATTTTCACAGGAAGCCTACTTTTGAAGATCATTCTTCTATGATCTCCTTTTCACATTTTTTCCAGTATTTCTGAAATCAGTTATTTATTCACCATTAACTCATGTTTGTTTGTTTCTGTTTTCTTGGAATGACCACAGGCATCAGATGCACCTGGGCAAGCCAAACCCAAGCTTGGTCTCTTTAGTCATTCTTCAGTAGATGAGACAGACTTTTGTTTCCCTTGAGTGAAAATATGATTCACTTCAGCCAGATAGTCTCTTTTTTCCAGACATTCCTAGATATGGTAAAATCTACATAGTCTTATACTTGGGTTATATAGAGGGATACAATGTACATTTTTGGCCATTCTTAGGGGTCATTAAACTGAACAGATAGCTTGGTCTTTTATCCCCCCCCATAGGGAGAGAACTACTCACACTTTCAACTTATAAACTACATCTGAGAAATGGTTTCACTGGAAGAAAAGTTCACCTTCTGCTTCCCCAGCATCCTGTGAATTCTTGTGTGTGTGTGTGTGTGTGTGTGTGTGTGTGTGTGTGTGTGTGTAAGAAGGCACTTGAGTGTGTGTGCTTGTGGAAGCCCCAGGGTGGCATCAAGAATCATTCCAGATTGCTCTTCCACCTTATTATTTTGCTCAGGGATTTCCCAGGCTCTGCCCACCAGGGTTGGAGTTATCTGTCTAGCATTTTTACATAGGATCTGGGATTCTGAACTCCAAGTTCTTTTGCTTGTAAGACAAAGGCTTTAGCCATTGAACCATCTCCTCAGTCCCAAGCTGCTCTGAATTCTTTTTTTTTATTAATATTTATTCAACTGTGCACATGTGCATGTGTATGTGCGTGCGTGTGTGATGTCTGTGTGTGTGTGTGTGTGTGTGTGTGTATGTGTATGTGTAGAACCACGGACGAATTCGCGAACCACCATGGACGCCTCCACCTCCTTCTGCCCCGGGATTCACAGGCTCCGTCCTACCAGGACCAGAAGCGCAGGCCGCCCCCGCTTCCGCCTGGCGTCTATACGTGGGATCTGGGATCCGAACTCAGGACCTTCCGCCTGCAAGGCGGAGGCTTAACCCCTGAGCCACCTCTCCAGCCCTGCTCTAATTCTTATCTGTTGGAAATACTTGTGTGAACATAAAGAAATAATTCTCTTTCCCTTCCTTTTTCTTTTTTTTTTTTTCATTCTCTTTCTCCTTATTTTCCCAAGAACATTGGGTTCAGGTCTCAGCTACGGTCTGAAGGGCGTAACTGAATGTGATCTGTTTCACTGTGATGAAGGCATCCATTAAATCCAAAGCACAGATGCCCAAGTTCTTCAGGTCATGAAAGTGGTGCAGCAATGTGGGAGGACTCTGAACTGAGTCTTGAAGGAGGTGGAAAAATTCATCAAGGGGACTATTCACTTACACCTGCAAACTGAAAATTCTGTGTTCCCCCAAGAAATAAATGATAGATGTCACATTGATGAATGCATCTTTATGATGAGTTTAATGAGATTTGGGAGAAAACAAAACTTAGAGAAATAAAAAATGATAGAGAAACCTGGCTTGAACCTCGAATATGTCCTCTGTGGACATGACCAGGGACAGGGAGGACCCCTCAGTTTTTCTACTGTATTTCCTCTTCTCAGCAATCTGAGGTTGCTGGGGGCAGGTCTTCAGACTGGCTGGTCATCAAACAGGTATCACGTTCCTGGTTCTTAGTGAAGGCCCTGTCATAGTTGGGCACAGATGTCAACTTGACAGTTGAAGTTTTGAGCTCTGGGCACATTTGTAAAGAATTAGTGGTTGAGTTAGGCCTGCAGGAGATTGTCTAGCTGGTGGGGAAGGACCAGCCCATGGTGGATGGGACTAGGCCTGGAATAAAATACAGACATCTGGTTGACGGAGTTGGCATCATTTTGTACACTTGGCCAGACATGCTGGTCTGGCAAGTAAGGATTGTCTCTCTCTCAGCCGTTAAGTAGTGATGGTGTCACCAGTTCCCTTAGCCCTGATATTGGTGTGTGCTCTCCCGTCAAGAGGGACTATGAACTGTAACTGGACTATCAGTAAGGAAATAAACCCTTGTTCCCTTAAGCCATTTGATGGTCATTTATCAGCAACCATGCAGTTGAACTGCAACAGGCCCCCAACAACTCAGAACTGAAATTGTTAGTTAAACCACAGCTCTGACAACTCAGTCCTCCAAGATTCTATAGTCACACTAGATAATTAACCTCCACACCCACACAGACCCTGTCCCCCGACTTCTACTTCATTTTTGGCTGGGTGATGCCAGTAAACTCGCCCCTGACCAGGATCAGGCTGTGTGGGAAGCTCAGAGCCCTATGGGATTTTCAGAATTTAATAGAGTGTTATAACCTGTATGGGGGACAGCCCCCGTAAGTGTTATACCAACATAACTTATAGTCACTATGGCTTCTCTCATACATACATGCCTAGCAGGACAGAGGTCTTCTAAAGTTTTCTTATAATAAATGTGTATCCATAAGCTCACAGGTTAATAGGATTCGTGATTTATTTTTGAAGACATTTCACTATAAGGAGATAGAATTAAATGATGGTAAAACTTTCAGAGGATTGATTCCAATTCAGCTCAGCTTCTTCTGCATTCCATTCCCTAGTCTGTATCCCATGTATGTGATTACAGAGATCTGTCTGTTGATCTGAAAAAAGCACAAAGGTGATTACTGTAGGCAAACTGCAAATTTGTCTTGGAAAGTCTTCTCTTGCTGTATTGGGTTAATTATTTCTTATTGTAAAATTCATAAGTTATGAAGTATTTTATTTGTTTAACTAAAATGAAAGTTTTAAAGGTCCATGTATATATTAAAAATCTCTACTACAAATTTGACAACAATTATGTTTTAATTCAAAATTAATTTATTGGGTTGGGAGATAATTCTGTGGTTAAAGTGCTTGACAAACATGCAAAAGGGCTAGAGTTCACATCCCCAGATTCCTCATGAATTTCCTGGTGGGTATGGCAGCCTGCCTATAAATTCCAGCCTTAGAAAACAGAAATTGGGAATACCCAGAGCAAGTTGGCTAACTAGATTAGCTCTTAAATGGCTCTAGGTTTGATTAGAGACATCATCTCAAAAAGAATAATGTAGAACAAGGAGCAATCAAAGATGATTCTCGATGCAGCCTTCTACCTGCATGCACAAACATGTAAAGTGTACCTGTACACACAGGTACACTCATGTAGTCACATGCATTCTCTCCCTGACATACACATAAAAATGGAAAAAGAAAGATTCTTATTAATTAGAATTAAATTTAGCTTAATATTCATTAAATAACTTTTTTCCTTTTACCATTGCATTTTTTTTTACCACTCATTGCTACAAAGTGAATACAAATAAAACAGTTACAATTTAAATATTTTGGCCCAGTTACAAATTCTATGGCCACTTAACTGATTATTATAGAGGGCGCTGAGGATTCAGAAATACTTGTGGGATCTTTGAAAGATTGTACTCTTCTTTCTATTTTCTACCAGTGTTTTTCACCAGATCTGAAGACTCTCTGAACATAATTATTTTGTAGATAATTTCTAAGTGATTTGGGTGATTTTATATTTTGAGAACTACCTATTTAGATTTTGAAAAATTTTCTCTTGCAGGTTTTGCATTTATCTTCTCCCAATTTGCTGCCTGATATTCATTAAGCAACGTTGGTTTTCTTGTATTCCTTCACACTTACTTATTCCAGAATGAGCACAAGGACTTCAGAGGAGATGCTTAAAAACACCTGAATATTTGATAGATTCCAGTGAGTTGGTTAGAATATATGGCATGAGTCACTAGGGCAGTGGGATTAGTTCGGCTTCTCCTGGACACAGGAGCTGTGTCAAAGACTAGGCAAGGCTAGGTGTTTTCAATCTGTTCTTATTCTCAAGAGCAAGAATCTCAATCTCTCTCTCTCTCTCTCTCTCTCTCTCTCTCTCTCTCTCTCTCTCTCTCTCTCTCTCTCCATTCCAGACAGAACCTCACTCTGTAGCCCATTGCTGGTTGGAACTGGCAATGTAAAAGCATTTTGTCTTTGAATGTGCATGGCTCTTCTGTTCTTTCCTCTGGAGGCTCGGGTTAAAGGTGTGAGTCACCATGTCTGTCTCAAGTAAAGTCCTCAGTATGTGATCTAATCAGCCTCTTGACTCCAAATGAGAATTGGTCTCACCCAGGGCCTCCTTGGATGAATTAGAATTGGGAAAGGGATTGGCAGGTGCGATTCAATTGCAGTTTCTGTCTGTGTCACTTTCTGCACACAGCAAAACCCACCACCAGGAGTCACCAGGAAGTACACTCGGTGAAAATTGTCCCAGAGAGTGATCTCTCCCCAAGAGGGCACTTGATCTGTTTCATTCCTGTGCTCCTTTCTAATTCTCCTTAGGTGTCCAGCTGGATTGTTCTCTGAACCCTAGGCTGGAAGCCTGGTGCCCACTCAGTATTTGCTTGTAGACTTGGAGGAATTTCCCTAAGGGCCCAGCGTCCCGTTGGGGTCACTCTGCACTTGATGCTCAGCTTTCCAGGAGTTCTATTGCTTCCTCTTCTTTCTTTCCTGTTTTTACAAACACGGTCACACGATGACTGTCTCTCTCCTTCCATGAAACCACATGAAGTTATAGCACTTGAATGATCATGCTCTGGCATAGACATTACAGATATTTTCTCTTTGTATACCTTGGGTGGGGTGATGAGGCTTTTGGCTCACTTTTGACCACTGCATTTCCAGCTGGATCTGTATCATCACTAGTCCTCTCTCTCTCCCTGTGTGTGTGTGTGTATAATACATATTTAAATTTATTTATTTTGTGAGTGTGTTATTTATTTATTTTGAAAGAGAGAGAAAGAGAGAGATAGAGTAAGAGAATGTGTGTGTGTGTGTGTGTGTGTGTGTGTGTGTGAGAGAGAGAGAGAGAGAGAGAGAGAGAGAGAGAGAGAGAGAGTACTGTGTGTCCCTGTTAAAAGCCAGGGGTGACTTTGGGAATCAACCTGAATTGCTTCTACTTCATTTTTGTGTCATTCTGTGGACTTCCAAGGATCAAAGTCAGGTTGTCAGATTTGTGAGCATTTAATTCTTTTAAAAAATTTTGTATGTATCTATCAATCAATCAATCAATCAATAAATCAATCAATCTATCTATCTATCTACTTAACATGTGCACGCGTGTGTGTGCGTGTGTGCGCATATGTGTGTGTGTGTGTGTGTGTGAGAGAGAGAGAGAGAGAGAGAGGGCACTGTGTGTCCCTGTAGAGGACTGAGAGTGACTCTGGGAATCATCCTGGATTGCTTTCACCTCCTTTATGCTTTCTTCTGGATTTCCCAGACTCCACCCACAGGTCCAGAGGTGCAGGCCGCTACAATATCCACTTGGCATTTTTTTTTTTAAATATGGGATTTGAATCTGAACTCAGGACCTTCTGCTTGTGAGTCAGAGTCTTAATCCCTGAGCCATCTCTCCAGCCCCTTCAGCAGCATTTTAAACTGATAAGTAGCTACAAAATTTACTTGAAATGTAAAAAATAGTGTCAGGACAAAGAGAAGTTAAACTGCTGCTACCTCCCAGACTTTACATCCATCAACTTGATCATCTCTTAGAGAGGCTCAACACAGGCAGAATGTGTTGAAAGGTTTAAATACAGTCACAACGGGAGATGATGGTTTCATGGAATTCACTAGAATGATACTCAAGCGATCACTGCCCAGGCTTGGGCCCCATGCTCTGACCAAGAGGGACATATCTTAGCAAAAAGAGTTCAGGGAAATGAGCCTTGGTTGATGTTGAGGCAATGAAGGGAATGATTCAATGTGAGAGTGGAGCTGGGTGGAGGACGGCTGTCGGATGATTACTGAAGGAAGTTGCTGTGGAAGTAGGGGAGAGTCTGATCGGGAAGCACAGGCTCCCAGAATATGAGACCTCTTCTTTCCTCCTCCTTCTTTCTTCCTGTCAATTTACAGACAGTTCTATGCCCATGCATGCATGTCCTATGAGAATTATGCTTGCAAAAATGTTTAACCGTGTAATATGCAATTGTATTTCACCTCACAGAAAATTAAAGAAACTTATGATGCCAAAAGCAGAAAGTAACAAAGAGGAAAAAGAAGGCCCAAGAGCTGCACCCGGCAGTGAGGTTAAAACACATAATTCATGTCACACAGTTGACTAAACTTGGAGTCAGGTTTGTTCAGGCACTGGAAAAATAAGCATGGTTGTTTATTAATATTCCTACAATCCATGTGATAACTAATGGGCTTCACTCTGGCCTGCAAATACTCTTAAACAGGGAGCTATTGTGCCATGATTTTTAAGTGAGTCTGCTGCGTGGAGAATGAATATGAAGAGTGGAAGCCTGGACGCACACTAGCAAGCAGCCTGGTACTCAGGTTAGAAGTGGTGGGTGCAAAACGAGGTGGTGATCACACAGAAAGAGAAGTGGACGGCATGGGACATTCTGAAACAGAACTTGCAGACAGAGAGAGTGTGAGGAAAAAAAAAGATACCAAGGATTACTCTAACATTTCTGTTCTGTTGGCAAACTTTTTACTTCTTTTGTTTTTATTTGCTGAGACCTGACTGTTGAAAATAATCTAGGACTCCTCTCTTGCCACCAAACATTCATACATGTGCATGAAAAGCTCTGCACTTTACTGAATTCCACTTGTTAAGGATAAAATGATAATCTCTTAATAGTGGAGTATATTTTCCCAGAACATTTCATTCTCTCTCTCTCTTTCTCTCTCTCTCTCTCTCTCTCTCTCTCTTTCTGTGTGTGTGTTTGAAAGAGAATATCATTTGTTTGAAAGAGAATATCATTTGTGACAAGAACCAACTTTGGTCATTTCTATCTTCCATGGGCATAGCATAAATTTATGCTAAACAAACAATGTTTTACTTTAAAAATCACTTTCATAGGTATTTTCAGTGAACAAATACGACACGTGGGAAAAAACAGGTAACTCTGTAATCAAGGATAGAACTGGGCAACCTGAAAGAGAGGATAAGAAAGTGAAAGGTGGGAGACGTGAGTGGAGGGGTGCCCAGAAGGGAGCTGGGGCGAGCATGTGGGCCATTCTTTGTGGTGGGGTGATCAGGGAACTTGGGGCCATCTGTGACTAATATTCCATGAATGTCTCAGCTCTGCTGTACTCCTTAAACTTTCATTGAAAGTCTGATATCTACAATATTAAACTAGTGTTGCTTTGGGGAATAAATAAAAGGAAGGTGGTTCTGTGTGAGGAAGAGCAGGCAGGGACACCCAGGACTCAGAGCTGAGAGCATGTAGTCTCAGAGAGCGAGGCTGTGTATTATGCTGATGGAGGGAAAATAGTCATCATTCTTTCAGTTCTATGGGTAAGTAATTCTTACAGTTTAGAGTTGTGGTTTGGGTCTCTGTGTCATTGTATTTGGTTGGTTGAAAAATGTTTACTCTGCAAGACTGCAGTGTTTAGGGATATCCAGGCAGCAGAACTTTGTGTGTGTGTGTGTGTGTGTGTGTGTGTGTGTGTGTGTGTGTGTTTGTGTGTGTGTGTGTTAAATATTTGAGAGTCTTCTTGTACATCTCCAGCATCTTTCAGAGATAAACAATCATATTTTTAGCTGAACATTTTTCCAGAACTTTCCCTTGTAGGTTTATGGGCAGAGAATAAAATTCTTATGATAAAACTTCATGATTGTGATGCTTACAGCCCATCAGTCTTATTGGTAAGATATGGAGATTTCATGAGGCAAAGAATATATCCCACGTATCCAAAATTAAGAACTGGAAGAGTTGTCAGATGGCTTTTAAATTTCGATTTTTCAATTATTGCAACTCTCACATTTAATTATTCTGTACCTGAAAGGTCACTAGAAACTAAGAGTATAGAAAAAGCAGTGCTGAAACTGAAAAGAAAGTAACCTTTAATCAAATTCTGTTCAAACCAAGATCCCTTTGTGCATATGCTGTGGGGAACAAGGAGGTTATTGTTTTTGTGAAACTTTCTGGTTTCAACTATGACCTTTATCTATGGCAGAAGGTAGGATGTTCTGTATTAAATGGAAGAAACCCGTGATGAAGGAGTAGAAGATCATATTTGGGGAAGCTGAGATGTGGTCTAAAACAAACCCCCCTCTCCCCAAATGGATAGAGAAAACCACTAGCACAAACCACTAGAAAAGTCTCTGGGATAACAGAGGGACTAACACAGTTGATTTCTAACTTCCAAAGGCCAGTCATTGCATGAGCTTGGGAAAGCTACTTTGTCTTGCCAGCCTTGATCAGTACCACTCTTCTCTGCCTAGCTGCTTCAAGACTTCTCTTGGGCCTATTCAATCAGTGGAGGAAATGAACCATCAGAAAAGGCAGGGGAGGCACATTCGAATCCATCCTTTAGCCACACCTTCCCAAATGTTTGATCTACTACATTGCCAGAACTTGGAGAGAGCAAAGGAAAATACATGAAAAGCTTGAGTATCAAACTCCCTCCTGTGTTGTTTATTAGCCTTAAAATATGCATATATAATAAAAGCAGGATTCTTGTCAAGGTTCTTCTATAGTTTACCCTGGGAAGTTTCTGAAGAACTGAGGTGTGTGTGTGTGTGTGTGTGTGTGTGTTAGAGTAGATTACCCTTTGGCATTGAGAGAACTGAACTACTTTGAAGTTTTACTGTCATTGTACCTTAATCTATTGTTTTGAACCACTGTAGTTTATGCTTTCTTAGGTACTTCACTTTCATGCTGTTATAATGAAGTTACTTCAGCTCATTATTTTAGTTTTCCTGGAAATTCATGCTTTTTTGTTATTAGATTTGTCACTGTCTAAGCAGCTACCCAGAAGACTGCTGGAGAACAGCAGTTGGTTCATGACAGTGATTCTGGCCACTTGTCGGAAGGGAAAACCAAACGAAGCATCTGTTTTTCCCTTTCCTCAAGCTCAGTTTGTCTCTGCTTCATGAGGTGCTGTCCCTGATCCCAGCTGGGGAATTCCTTGGTTCTTTCCAACTGTTGTGGCTTACCAAGAAGAGTCAGTACTCCCTGGTGTGCTCCTGAGTACCCCAATACCATGCTGCTCACTGTTCTATCTGCCTAACAGATATAGAACTATGTGGACGCTGGCTTGGTACCTTTATCTGTTTGTCTCCGGGGCTGGGCATTGTATGGAGGAAAGCTGAGCTTCATTTGAACCCATCTTAGAAAATCTGCCATATTAGAACAGAACTAGGGGTGTTTTATTTTTGTATTTTTTCTTTAGGGCTAACTGAAAAGGCACATCCTAAAATTACGATTCCTGATCAGAGAACTCAGATAAAATGCACTACGAGTTTAGGAAGTAGGAAAAGATGGCCATGGGATAGATAAGGAGTGCTACTGAGGTAGAGCCAGCCAGGGGCTGCAATGCTTGTTCACAATCACTTTTGAATTGTTCCAAGCATGATATTGCTCAATTGTCTAGTTTTGAGGGGAATATACCCACTTTCATAAGACTTAGAAGGATAAAAGCATATACCCTTTATTATTCTTCTTCAGATCGAAAAATGCATATAAATGGGATGCTCTTCTTGGTTTTACAGTTGAACATGGGAAATTTCTGAAGAACTGACACTTTCCTTTACAGTAAAACACAAAGCCCCAACCCTGTGCAAAACCACAAAACTCTGAATTAAAATATTAAATCTCCTTTAGGAATGAAATCAAAGCTGAGACAGGAAATCCACAATGGCAGGGAGAGAAAAGCAGATATCGTGGCAGACAGGCTTACAGTTTCATCTCTTAGTGCGGTGGGAGCAGGGCTGGCTAGGAGGTTGTAACAGAATAGGCAGCAACTCTAAGGCTGGAGGTCAGATCTATTCAATAAAGCAGGAGACAGAAACTTGGGAGACTCAGATTAGCACAGTATAGGGACTGAGGAGATCAAAGACACAGTAGCTACTATACAGCCCAGGCCAGAGATACAGATTTACAGCTAGATCACTGCAATGAATCATGAATCCCTCAGGTCAGTCAATTTGATAAACAGACAAAGTGGCAGTTGGGAAGCTTCTCAACAAGTTCATGGTTTCTTCCTTTTTAGCCCAAGGGGGGAAAATCATTCTTATGGGGGGGTGGAGAGTAGGGGGTCAAATAAGCCATTTTTTTTTCCATGAAGGGGATGTGCTTGGGCTAGCGTGTTCTCAGTATAAAAGGCCTTTTTCAGATTAGATCAGATATGCACTTGGGGTTTGCGTAGGGGCAACCCACTGGTGAGAAGCATCTCTCTTGGGTGTGTGATTGAGTGGGCTGAGCGAATGGGAAGGCTGTGTGGAGCTCAATTAGCTTCAGAGCATCAGTTTCAGTCCCGTGTGATTGGTTGGCTGGCTGCCCACCATCTGCTCTGTCTCTAGCAAAAGTTCCACACTCAACCTTTGATAGCATTTTCACATGTAGAAGCTGTTTATGTAAGACATTTGATCAAACACCCACAGGTGTCCAGGTACTTTAATTATGTCCTGGAAGGGTATCCTCTTGTCTCCACCCATTTCTGAATGCTCAGAACAGAAACAACGTTTCTCATATGCTCTAAGTCCTGAAGTTCTGAAATAGATTTGCCCTATGCCGGACTACCCATCCCTCAATGCCAGCTGCTGTGACCTGCTCACCTAGTTTGGTGCTGCAGAGGTAGGCATCAGTGATTGCAAATAAAATTTAGTTTTAAAAATAAGGTTGGGAATCAACAAGATGGCTATGTGGGTAAAGGCTTGTTGTGTAGGACTGATGGCTGAGTTTAGTCGCTGGAAACCATGTAAAAGATAGAACAGGTTCCACAAAGTTGTCCTCTGACTACCACACACATGTAGTAGCACTTTCACAACTTTGCTGTCCTCCCTGTCATTCTCTCTCTCTCTCTTTTTCTCTCTCTCAACTCTCTCAAACACTAATAATAAACAAATTAAATGGACCAGTGAAGGTGAACTGCTGACATTTTTGCATCAGATTCATCCATTCTCTCCCTTTTGAGAACTTTATCTTCTTTGACTGCATGATATTCTTTTATAGCTCACCAGAATGGATTGCTCAAAAAACCTGCTATTCAAAGATGAAGCATCTGTTTTGTTTTGCAGCATTTTCTCTGCTTGAACAAATACTGCACATTTTTTTATGAAGTTCTCCCACTTAAATTCATGAAGGATTCCAGGACTGACATGGTACATAGAAGGACTCAGCCCATTTCCAGTGCTAAACATCTAGAGAAACCTCTGGAATTTGCTTCCTTCCACCACCACTCGTATTTGCCCCTGAAACCCAGAGCTGCACACCTTGCCAGCAGTACTTGTCCACTGTATTAGCAGAGCCCTCGGTGGTCAGATTCTTCTCTTTTCCTACTGGGTCTCTGGGTCTTCAACAGAAAGCTCTTTGGATTTCCTTGCACAGATGCATCCTGTGGCACCAGCTGATCACACTGCGGTCAGGTTGTATTCCAACAAATCTTATCTGTCTCCAAGACTGGAGTTGATACTTCCTGTTCACACTGTGGGGGGAGGGGAACTGCCAACCTATGTGGCAACATAATCCTTTTTCAGGTCTCACATAGCTTAGCATCTGTTACAATCTTCTCCTATAAAAATACCACCTTATCACGGAAAGATATAATGTAATTGATTGTGAAACCATTTAACGTCTAGTCATAAGAAGATTTTTCATTCTCCACTGCATCTGGGTGTGACTGGATCCAGGTGCCTTACTTTACCTAGAATAGGCCACACAATCTTTCCTGTGAGACCATCCATGTGTTCTTCATGTGGTCGAAAGTAAAGGGTGCTGTAATGGTAACCTTACAAGTTAAGAGCAGCCTGAGAACTGACTCATTGTTTAGAGCAGAACTCTCCAGGAAAGGTCGGTCTGTCCTGGGACTGTGTGCATAACCTTTATTTTGTGAATCTTTGCGATTTGGAGATCTATTATTACAGGACAGTTTGAGCTTCCTTAACAAATGCACTTCTTAGTGAAGGCAACTTGCCATCCCTAGATAATGTTGGTCACATTTACTTTGCATTTCTAACATTTTATTTTAATTTTTAACTTAATTTAATTTTTTTGGCATTTGTGTCTGTGGGTATCCTTGTGTGTCTGTGTGTTTAGAGGGCACTGTGTGTGCCTGTGGATGTCTAAGGGTGACTTTGGGAATCACCCTGGATTGCTTCTACCTCCTATTTGCTTTGCTCTGGAATTTCCCAGGCTCTGCCTTCCAAGTTGGGAAGTACAGGCTGCAACCATTTCTACTTGGTATTTTTATGTAGGATCTGGGATCTGAACTCAGGACCTTTTGCTTGTGAGGCAGAGGCTTAACTCCTGAGCTATCTCTCTGGTCTTCGTTTTGCATTTCTGAGCATTTTAACTTTATTTATTTATTTATTTATTTATTTATTTAATGTGTGTCTCTCCTCTCTCTCTGTCTTTTTCTTTCCCTTTCTCTCTCTCTCCCTCTCTCTCTCCCTCCCTCCCTCTCAGAGGTCACAGTGTGTCCCTGTGGAGGCCCAAGGGTGACCTGGGGAATCATACTGGATTGCTTTTACCTCCTTTTTGCTTCCCTCTGGAATTTTCGAGACTTCTGCCCACCAGGGCCATGTGCAGGCTACAGCCATTTCACCTGGTGTTTTTATGTGGAACTTGGGATCTGAACTGAGGCCTTTCTGGTTATGAGGCAGAGTCTTAACCTATGAGCCATTTCTCCAGGTCAAGCAGAACATTTTATTTTATTTTTATTTCCACTCATACCAACTTAACAGGTACACCGGTCCCCCCTCCCTCCAACCCCCTATTCCCCTGTGCCCCCCCTCCCTTCCCCCTTCCCACCCCATCCCCCAGTACCTCCCCTTCCCATCCCTGGAGCATTCTTTAATGTGCATGCCAAACTCTCCTCTGGGTCCTCCTCTCCGATGAGGTGCAAGGACCCAATGGCATTTCCCAGAACCCTTTCCTGTGTTCCCATTAAGCATAGGAACACTACTGTGGCTGTCAATCCCTTGCCTCCCAGGATCCTAGGCCTTTAGCAAATGCTAGACTTTGTGAGGTCAATAGTGTGTTGGACATTGCGCAGGACATGTAAAGTCCAAATATGATTGCTTCAGCCCTAACTTGTGTGGAGTATCTTGCATATCATAAGCAGAACATTTTAAATGTATCAGCCTTGACTGAAGAAGTTTGCTTCAGATAGTCCTGTTTACCAACTCGTAGTCAGTTATTCAAGAGCTTGGAATTTATAGCACCACATCCGGATCAGTCAGCTTGGCTAAGTTTGCTTCAAACTCCAGTAATAGTTTCTTATTCAAGTTGCATGTCCATCTGGAATCAGGTGAGACTCTGCCCATGCCTTCATTGTGGGATCTGTCTGGGGCATTGTTTAACTTGGATGAGTGAGGGCCATGGTGTACTGACCACGTGCTCTCTCTTAAAACTTTGCTTGTAAGGGACAAGTATCAATTCTGTTCACATGCGGTGTGCTGAAGCAAATCTAAAATTGATTATCTCAGAGAGGGGCTTATAATCCTCCTGAAGGGAGGGATCATAGAAAGGGAAATTGGGTATTTGAAAGAATACCTAGGTCATTTCTCACCACTCTCAAAAGACACCATGGTTAATTTCTATCTTCGCTGGAATCATAGTAATTTTCCTGATTAGGTTTTGAAGATGGGGACAGAACTCTATCCCTTTCTCCCCAACACCTGACAGTACTCAATGCATAGGGCTCTTCTGGATAGGTTTTCTGCTTGTGTTTTGCTATTCTGGACAAGACTACTGTTAAGCAGACTAGGTCTAACTCAAATGCATTCTGAAAGCTTGAATCAGTGCCCATTAAATATCTCATTTCTCTTAGTTCAGACAAGTGTCCATTTTTAGATTACTGAAAGTTCTTTTTTCCTCCCTCACCCTCAGCCTGTCGTTTAGGATCAATCTTCTTGAAGAATCTGGAGGAGATGCTTGCACATTACTTATTAGTAACAAGTCTGAAAGCGTGATAATTTCTGGAATTAATAGAAAAATTATGTGGATTCTAATGGGAAGTCTCTTTCTCCCTCACACACAAAAGGGAAGTCCCGTTTATCTTTCCATCCTTTCTGGGAAGCACCTAAGGGACATTTTCTTGTTTCTTCTTACCCTGTGCATATTTCTCTCTAAGACAGAGGAATAATTTCTTTAAGAGCCTGTTATCCTCTGGGTGCTGTTTCTAGAGGGTAGGGCAGACATTAAAAACAGAAAAAGGCTGGGGTTGGGATTCAGTGGGAGAGTGCTGATTAGTGTGTGAGAGGATCTGGGTGCTATTTCTGACACTGCAAATAAAAAAATGAATAAAAATAAAAATAAAGCAGAAACAAAGCATTTTATTTTGCATTGGTCCATGAAATAGACAAGTCGAGCTCATCTCATTTCTTTTTGTAGAAGAGCTGATGTTGAGTCAGTGGAGTGAGACTTGGTGGTGCTGGTCTTTCTTAGTCTCTCCTGGTTTCAGTGACCTCTTGAAACAGTTGGCTGGGTAGGAATTCTTATCTTCTTGGCAGGGCCAATACTTCTGCTGTTATTTTAGCAAAGTCCATTCTGGCCCAAGATCCATGTTGAATGTGTGCTTTTTTTTGAGAGGGAGGAGTGAGGTGTTGACATGACAAGAATTTTTTGGTCTTCATTTATATGTATTTAGTACCAATTTGGCTCATTGTGGGTTTACTCAGTGGTTTTAATCCAGAGAATTGAGAACAATAATTAGATCCATCCTTGTAGACACTATGGATAGTCCTACAGTTTTGGAGTAGGTAGGACTTTTTAAAAAATATATACTCTGCTTAAAACCCCTAGAAGAAAAGATAGTGTAAATTTTTCTATCATGTCAGTTAGATACTATTTATTGTATTAAAACAACCCTCCAAATACAAAGACTAAGAGTTTCAAATCAAAAGAAAAAAAGGTAAAGATTATATATTGTTAATTCATTAAGGAAATAGGTGAGAAAATACGGTTCCAATTTTATCATTCCCAAGTTATCCCTAAATGATACCATATGATCCTGTGCTTTTAATATATTATAGACTAAGGACTTTCAAATTTTTAATCTCCAGTCCTGTCATTTCATTAGAACATTAGATTTATAGATACATTATCACTGATCTTCCTTTTGTAATAACAAACAGTTGATTTTAAAACTTTCCATGTGTTTGTGTTACAATAAGGTTGATTCTCCAACATTTCCCAAATCTTGTTTCCACTAGCATTCATCTAGTTTTTAAGAGCTGGAGAGATGACTCAATGGGCAAGAGAGCTCACTGTACAAATATGGGGCCCAGATTTGAATCCAAGCATCCATGTAGAATGTTGGAAATGGTCTCGTGGTCTTGCAGCTCCAATGCCGTGGGAGTAGGAACAGGAGGATCACTAAGGTTAGAAGAAGGAGACCTGCTGCAGGTGTCCTCTGGGTAGAGTCCAGAAATGTTACTAACAATCTTGCAGTACACATGATAGCCCTACATTTCTAAGGATTACTTGATGGAAATGTTAATGGCGTTGAGATTAAGAAACTATGATATGAAGTTGAAGCCTTGTATGTGTCTTGAGTTCTGGAACCTTGTGAAATCTTGTCGTGTCCACTTCTCAGTTTTATCATCTGTCCTCTGTCCCTTGGAGCAGTCCTCTATCTTCACAAAGATGGCTTCTTCCTGGAACATGCAAGGCTGGTTCCTGACTGTGAGTATTTGATTCTTATTATCACATAATCCAGTTTTATTTCTTTTGTAGTTTGTGTGTGTGCGTGTATGTGTGTACGTGTGTACAAGAGGGCACTTGAATGTGTGTGCTTATGGAGGCCCAAAAGTGTCTTTGAGACTCATCCTGGATTGCTGTACCCCCTTGTTTCTTTGTTATAGGGTTTCCCAAGCTCCCCTTCTAGGGTTGGAAGTGTAGGCTGCTATCATTTCTGCCAGTCATTTTTTGTGTGGGATTTGGGATCCAAACTCAGGTTCTTTTGTGGCAAAGGCTTTAGATCCTGAACTATATCTCCAGCTAAAATCTATGATTTTCTTTTCTTTAAGATTTAAAAATTTGAATGTTGGAAAAGATGGCAAATTTTTACAGACTGGGAGAACTAAATAAAAAAAGTTTATTTTCTCATATTAAGGAGTTGAAAATTGATATATTAATGTGTCAGCAGAGTTGGTTTGTTGGAGGTACCTCTCTTGGAAGTAGATGTTTCTGTACTATCTTCCCTCTGTACTTGAGAACGAATTTTCTCTTATTATGGGATATCAATAATACTGGATTAGAATCCACTCTAGTGATTCCTGTAATGATACCTGTAAAGACAGATACGGTTACTCAAATATAGTTGTATTTTAAGATGCTGGGGTTAGGATTCCTTTTAAAGTTTTGACATTTAGTGTGTGTGTGTGTGTGTGTGTGTGTGCGCGCGCGCGTGCACGTGCACATGTGCACTTGTGTGATTGTACATGTATGCATGCACACATGTGTAATGCTGTGCATATGAAGGTAGTAGACAACTTGAAAACATTGATTCTCTCTTTTCACCATGTGCACTCTGGAAATTAAACTCAGGTAGGTGGTCAGGCTTGGTGGCAATCACTTTTGCCTGATGAGACATTTTGCCATCCCTAGAAACATATGGAAGAAACATGGTCATGTTCTAACTACAAAAATGTTAAGTCTCATGGTGTACAGAGATCTCACTGGTTTTGTATGATTCTGCATCTAAAGCACTTATATAGATATCCATTTATATATAGAGTTCATAATAGGTACATGTTAAGTAAATGACTAAGCTTGGATAGTCACATATCTACAGGATTTTGTAGCTGGTAACACTTTAACAGTGTTACCAGTGATTTATTGGTTCCCCTTGGTGGGGGAGGCCCCCCAGGGTGGGGTCTTTTTCCTTTCTGTGTCATGAAGCCAATGAAATTGAAACTGAACTCTGAGCTTTGACGGCATGAGTTCATGCAGTGGGCAAGAGATAGAGAAGTGGAAATGTCATTTACAAATCACCTTGTCAGCCCCAGGAGGGTCAATGACTCACAGAAATTGAGTGAGAGTAATAAGGGAGAAAGACAGATACTAATAGGGAGAAGAATAATTGAAGCTTTCCTTGGAGTAAATAGATCATCAAGGAAATCAGATGATAATTCTTTTCTCACTTTTCAGTGGTCTGGTCTCTTCTGCCTTGTTGTGTTTTTGGTTTTGATAGGGGCAGGGGTGGATGGAGGGAGAAACTATACAAGTTTAAGTGAAGTCAGCTTTGCATTATGACTCTCAAGCCACAAGATACTTCAAATGACCATGTCTATATCCAGAGCCAAGTAGACTCCTGACACAGTGATTAAGGCAGCATAGGAGATAGATACAGTATGAAGACAGAGTTGTCAAGCCTTTCCATTCTACCCTAGTCACCCACAAGACTGCTGAATATTTAAATGAAGAGTCAGTGTTTTCAATAAAATCTGTCCTTGAATCCATAAGAAGTAACCTAGGCAACAGAAACCATCAAACCCACATGTTGGGGATCCTATTTATAGAAACGCAATCTGCTAAATCTTTTAAGTGTATTTACTTCCTATGTTGTTTACTTTATATATACATTTCAGCTTTGACTTTTCCTTTCTCTGCCACTTAGCTTACCTTTCATTTTTCTAAATTTTGAGCATTTCAGAATGTCATTCTTTAGCTAACTTGTATTCTTGTCATCAATAGCCAACCAGAAGCCTGAGGAAATTTCTTTTACATGTGTGTATGTGGGGCACTTATTGTGTTCTCTCTGGCACTAAAGATAAAAACACAGCAAATAAATATGTCACGGTCTTTGTGAGATGCACATTCTGCTGAAGAAAACTGAAACTAACTTGCAGATATTAGCTTTTCTTGGTGGACCACAAGACAGATAAATAGCTTATGGGGAATGTGAGACTCAGGCAGGAAATATTCTAGAACTGTAGACCACAGATAAGGAAAAGTGTGGATAAAATGAAAGAAGTTCACATGACAGAGTGAATTCATCAGGGTTTACACAGGGAAGACCCAAAGGGCAGGGAGCTAGGTCTTGTGTAGATGATGCAGGGCATTTTTTTAGTTTTTTAGCTTTTTAGTTAACTTCACATTGTTGCCTATAAAAGCATCTCTATTCAAGTGTTATTGCTGATAGCCTCAAGAGATATGAGAAAAAGAGAGAGAGAAAGAGAGTAAGAAAGAGAGGGAATTTTGTTTGAAACTTTGAAACAGACCCTGTATGTCTAGGTCTGGAATTCACCGTGTTGACCAAGCTGGCCTCTGCCCTTGGTTCAAATTTTTATTTTAATGTACTCAGTTGTAGAAAGCAGCCACGGAGTGTACTTCATTATCTGGCTCTTCTGTTTAGGTTTTTAAGCAGAAACACATTTGTAATCATGTGGATGAACACAGCTTACTCCCTAAATGGAATCCAAGCCTCACTGTCTTTCAACAGAACATGTCTCCTGAGAAAACAGCCCATATTTAGAGCTGCTGAGCTGTTTGTGGTTATAGAATATTCAGTAGCAAAATAGCAAGAAATCTTTTCTACACAAACTAAGAGTTTAAGAGATTATGATTATTTGATATGATCTCATACACTGGGATTGGAGGAGGTTGCCTAGGAAAGATGCTTTTTTCATATTAGAGTGTTGGGTAGGCAAAGGAAGTGACAGTTTAATTAGGATAAAGAGGAGGTTCAACTGGATTGGCAGACATGGTTTATGTAAAGAGCAGGTTGATGAAGGGTTGTAGCCTGGGAGAGTGGCATGAAAGACCATGTGTGCATAGTGGGTGGATGAACTACAGTTGGTACTGTTTAGGAGACACTGTTATACACATGCCTAGGAGATGACTAAGGGTGAGGAGAGGTCCTGTAGCAAGTGTTGCTAAGGAGGGTAGGAAGGAGAGGACGCACAAGGCAATGACAGTGAGTTAGGTTCAGAGGAGATTAAGTCGCCAAGGAGCTTTGGTGCCAGAAGATGAATAAGGATACCAAAAATGTGGGGCTTATAGAACCGTGGTGTTGAACTGCCTGAGGAGAGATGGCTTTCGGGTGGAGGCATGGATTCTAGACTCATAGCCTAGTTGATTGCATTTTGGGGTAATTGTTGAGGATGTAGAACTCAGGTCTCTGTGTGTCCACATTGCATTGTTTCTGTGGTTAAAGTTGTTGGTATTCAAGTAATGTGACACCTGGTTAAGTTCACAGACTTTCGTTCCTGATCATTTACAACTAAGGGGGTATGATCTCACCAGAAGGGGAGGGCATATAGTCTGGCAGATAATAAGTAACCATTTTGCAAATGGGTGATTGACCCCTCCCTCACTGAGGTTTCTACTTTTATTACATCTACCCTTGAATGTGCTCTTATAATAAGACTCCAGTTTAACAGCTTTTTGTCTCTGGCCAGGGAGTGACATACAGTGCCCAGCAGGATGGAGTGAAGGGCATTGCAGGAGTAGCAAAACTGCAAAAGAAAATCAACAAACCACAATCCAGAACTTCAGAGACTCTATATCAACCACCTAGAACTAGGCCAGACTAATCTCTCCCATCCTGAAGCTCAGGGACATTTGCGGAAGAGGGGGAGGTAAGAGTGTAAGAGCAAAAGGATGGGAGGAGCAATGATTTGCAAGATACTCCACACAAGTTAGGGCCGAAGCAATTATAATTGGACTTTGCATGTCCTGCGCAATGTCCAACACATTATTGACCTCACAAAGTCTAGCATCTGCTGAAGGCACCAAGATCCTTGGAGGCAAGGGATTGACAGACACAGTAGTATTCCTATGCTTAAGGGGAACACGAGAAAGGGTTCTTGTACCTCATCGGAGAGGAGGGCCCAGAGGAGAGTCAGGGATGCACATTAAAGGACTCTCTGGGAATTGGGGGATGGGGAGGAAGGGGTGAGGGGAGGGGGAGCAGGGGGTTGTGGAGAGGAGGAGGGAGGGAGGGAACCGGTGTACCTATTAAGTTTGTATGAGTGGAAATAATAAAAAAAAGTTGTTGGTATTCAATCTTGTCCTAGGGATGCTAAGCAGAGGTCCTTATTATGAAGGATCTTGACTTTGGGTGTTGTAAATAGTGCAGTTACTGATAATTCACACCCTTCATCATCTCTGAACCCCTATAAGTGTGTTGTCCTCAAGTTATGTGAAAGTTCAGATTGGGTGGGAGAAGTAGGATTATATCCCACTTGTTTCTGAAAGTCCTGTGGAGCAGATGGAGGCAAGGGGTTTAAAATGGAAAGTGGGAGCACTATTTAGAGCATCATGTGTTGAGCTGGGGATTGAGAAGAAAGTCCAGTAAGTATCAGAGACAGGATCATAACTGTAAGTCACTTCTGAAGTTGCTAAACTTG
Organism: Typhlomys cinereus; assembly: GCA_023101885.1. Lineage (NCBI taxonomy): Eukaryota > Metazoa > Chordata > Mammalia > Rodentia > Platacanthomyidae > Typhlomys > Typhlomys cinereus. The sequence continues at coordinate 7,639,184 of JALPQD010000025.1, read as the reverse complement.
AGAAGATTGGCAGATAGGAAGTGGAGAATGGTTAGATGTGGATTGAGTGAAAAATGAGGTCCGGAATTTAGGGACAGAGTAAGGGAAGAGTCTGGTGATATGGCCTATGGTTGGTTTGGTGTTAAGATTTTGTTTCTTTCTTTGTAAGAGCTTTGCAATTTAAAAAAGAACCATTACCACCACCACCACCACCACCACCACCACCACCACCGCCGCCATCGCCGCCACCGCCACTGCCATCACACATACACACACACACACACCAAAACAAAACAACTCAACAAGCATAAAGTAGTAGTAAAGTGATACTGAGCAACCTCTTAGGCAGTGATATTCTCTCTTCATTTGTATGTTAAGCAAGCACGTCAGTTGATCTCTGAAGTTTCTGATAGTTCTGACTCTGAATCATTTATTATTCTCTAATTTGGATCCAAGTTATCCTTTCCTGACCCCCAGGATCTTGCTTAGAGGTATTGCATTCAGGTAAAGCTAGTCAAATGTATTTGTTTCCTTTCTAATAGTCTGAGTCAAAATAACTGTAGGTTTTAGGGGAGGGATAGTTTGTATCTTGTTGGAAATCATGAATGACCTAATTTCTCTAGAATGGAACGTGACCACACTGTTTATCTTTTGTTTGTTTGTTACCAGGCAATTAACATGAAGCTTTCTGGGATGCCGTGTGTCAGTTTATGTTTGTACCTTTAGTGCAAAGGCAGAGGGAAGAGTGTGAAAGCTGCTTTGGGGAGCAGAGGAGGCACACTAAATACAGAGGGACAAGATGGCTCTCATGGAAAGAAAAGAAAGAGAGAAGGTCATGGTGGTGCTAAGAAGCAATAGAAAGACTGTTCTGTTAGTGAAGTCTGAAGACAGCTGCTGACATCCAGCTGCTGAGGTCCTGGGTCATCTGATTCCAGCAGTAGCAGCTCGTACAGCACCTGGATCCTTCCAAATGGTGAGCTTCCAGAACATTGTCGTGATTCCGATGTAGATATTGCATACACCAGCAGATGTGTTCCATCGCATTCTGGCTTAATCTAAGATCTTAAAGCACTTTTAAGGGGAGTGTTTTATTCACTTGATGATTATGGACTTTTATTTGAGGAGCTAAGATGAGAGGATTTGGATGAAGCATTTGAAAGAAACACTCTTTGTTTCCCCTTTGAAACGAAAGCTCACTTAGACCATGTCAACCATTTTCTTCTCACGTTCTTATTACCACATTCTTAACTTTTGTCACAAGGTGTTTTTTCATTGATTGGCCCAAGCCCAGAATGGATGGGAAGCAAAGACAGATGCAAATTAAGCATTACTTTGATGTCTTGATGTGCCTCCACCGCCAGCTATCTTACAATGGATATTGCTTTGTGTGATTTCGCGCCTGCACACACGGGGACACACACACGCACACACACACACACACACACACACACACACACACAGAGAGAGAGAGAGAGAGAGAGAGAGAAGAGAGAGAGAGAGAGAGAGAGAGACCAAGAAAGAGATAGACAGAAACAGAGAGAGAGAAACACACACATCCAGAGAGAGAGAGAGGAGATAAGATTAGGGACTTTCTTCTATACCTTCTTCCTTTCCTTCTTGTAAACTGAATTTGGATAATCACAAAGATGCAAGCTTGATTTTGATTTGTTTTTCTTGAAGGAAATTTGAAAATACTAGATTTTAACACACAATAACAAAAAACATAGTTTTCTCTGTTACTTTTATGGACCTCAGTGAGATAGGATTTTAGTAATCTTTGTGTTCAAAAACTCTCAGGGTTATGACTTTTTGGCAGTTTATTATTTTAAAGAACTGTGTTTTGGAGGAGAAATGATTATTTTCTGGAGGAGTAAAGAAGTCAGAAAAGATATGAGGCTAGCACAACGTTAGGATAAAGAAATTATCCAAATAAGAGATTATAACAGATTATTTCAGCTTTATTTCAAGTTAGACTTTTCAGAATTTCATGTCTCACTCTAATTTTATTATTTCTTCTTCATTCATCACCAAATATATTAAATTGTTTATATTCAGCAATGCTCTCGAGATTTTACTAAAGATAGTTGCAATTCTTTTTCATGTGTAAATAATTAGGAAAATGGAAGAATTTGGTAGCAATCATTCAAAGAGTGAGTCTTAGTCACGTAGGCTATTTGAGAGTTACTAAAAAGGGCTGTGTGTCCCCATCAGAGTGGAGAAAATAAATAATACCAGATGATTTCAATTTTACTCTCACATACTTGCATAAATTTTATGTTGAATAAGTAATTTTTCATCTAAGAGCTGATACCATTTATCTCACAACTTGCATGTCAGATTAGGAATGAAAATGTTTGAAACAAATAACCAAGATAGGTACCTGGTGCTTTGAGGAAGAAAATTTCAAAAAAATCTTATCATCTTTACTTTGATTTATTAACCAGTGTGGCTCTGGAGTTTAAAACATTATTGCTATGTTTTTCCCCCTTTCATCTTTTTCTCATGCTAACAGTTTAAAATGTTCAGTGGCACCTTACCTTGGACAGAAAATGACCATACCATCCACATGTAGAAATCAAATTCTGAGTGTCAGTAAAGTGGAAACAAAATTATTTATGGATTTCAAGGCTCCAAAGGAAGTCCCCAAAAAGGTCAGCTCCTGATTAGAAACTCATGTGTGATTTTTTTTTTTTTTTTTTTTTTTTTTAGATCTTACCATTGGCAATTACCGTGACTTCAACTGGCAGACCTCATGAGGGAAAACTGCCTCCCCCTCAGCACATAGCCAGTGCTGTAGTTTCTGAGGGAAGTTGCTGTCAAGGACTAATAGTCTCCCCACCCTCTCCTCTAGCCCCCACCCCTGGCCATGGCTCACAAATTCACATCGCAAGTTAGGTACCTTCATGTGTAGGTGCTTCCATCTGGGGTCTTGGGCTAAATTCTTCAGGTCTATTTGTTGCATTCTCCTTACAAGGCCTGAGAAGAAAGCCTTCAAGGCATTTCTATCCCACTTCAGACCAAATCTATTTGTTTGCTGCTCCTCGTTCTTCCTTCCGTCATCCCACTCTTACCCTCACAGCAGTGAGTAAAACCCATGTCTATGTTGGTCCATCACACTCTTTATGGTGTGCCTTTCCATGAGAGAAAACAGAGGAAAGAATTGAGTGCTTTTCTTTTTTTGGCCTCTTGCTTATGCCATCCCAGTAGGTAGTAAAAGGCTTAGGTCTTTTATCTTTGACTTGTCTGATAGACTACTCTAGCACCTAGCACTGAACTTTCTCTATGTGTGTGAAGGGGAAAAAGAATAACCCTGAAACTAAGTGTCCCATTGGGCTTTGGCTTTGGCTTCTCAGGCCTTTAGAATAGTTTGGTTCAGGTTGCTCGCACTTGATCACTATCTTGATTAGAGCCAAATTTACGTATAGGCCAGTATATGGTTTTCCTACGCTGTGGAGAGAAACTTGCTAGGAAGGTACTCACTGAAGGGAATGGAAGTTAGGTATGGAAGGTATGGAAGAAGGCAAATTGAGAAAACTCAAGAAAGCAGGAAATCCATTTCATTCATCTCAAAATCCCCCCAACGGGCCACAGGCTCTTCAAAGCATGGCTCTTGTTTTGAGTGAGTTGTTCTTGTTCTAGATGAATGGGCTCAGTTCAGAGAAAAGGCAGTTGGTGGACTTTAGTGGTGTGAGGAAGGACTCAGAGGTCATCTTTGTGGGATGGATGCTGTTTTTCAATATCTCATTCATTATAGTAAGAGAAGGTTGATAAGAGGCCCTTGCTGACTGAGGGAGGAGGGAAGATTCTCATGGAGTTTTGTAAGATGGCAGGGGAATTTGGGAGGGACAGGTAGGAGATAAAATATAGCGACAGTAATAGGAAGATTTACTGACTGTTAGACCTGACATGGTGCATTCTGGGAAATGGCATTGGGGCATTCTCTGGTCAAAATATTATATTCCTTAGTCAACTTATGAGCTGGGCTGTGTTAAAAAAGGCCCTGGTGATTTTTCTCTACTTCTTTCTGCTCAAAAGAGATCTTATATTCTATTAGGTAATTTCTTCTACTGAGAAGTGTAAGGTAATGGTTGTGTTTGAGATCTCGAACCACATAGCATGATTTAAAAGCCTGTCTCTACCATGCATTACTACTATCCATGGGATGTTAGGAAATGCTCCTGGGTTTATCATCTATATGATAAGAGATAATGATGAAAGTACCCATCTCGGAGTATTACAAAGACTAAGTTAGTCATAAGACATAGAATGGCATGTAATCAGCACCAGTACTTGCTTCTCCAGGAAGTCATATGTTCTCAACTGCAGAACCTAGTGAAGCCACACATGGACTTTGCTGTTAGGTTGACCATAGGCTCTGCCTAGCAGTGCTGTTATGAGCTGAAACAAATTTTTAAAACTGTTCTAAGAACTACTATCTCCTTTGTGAGCTGTGATTATCCTCATAAGAGTAAATTATATATATACAACACATAAAGTTCTTGATGCAATATCTGACACAGAGTAAATCTCTCTCTCTCTCTCTCTTTCTCCTTGTATCTTACATAATCGACTCTTTTTTCCTTAAAAAAGAACACTGTTCAAAGGAAGACAGTGCAACTGATTAATACACAAAACATTACTCAACCTTTTAGACATCAAAGACTTCAGATGAACACTTCACTGAGTTGTTTTCATTTCATCACATTAAGTAGAATCAGCAAACTCAGAAGTACAAGCTTGTTTTCTTCTCAGAAGCATAAAGAATGAAAGCAGGAGAGGGACTGTCAGGGAACAGGAAGGTGATGGAGGTGTGTGGTTAAAGAGAAGACAGTGTGCTCAAAGAGTCTTTAACACATGTATAAAAGTAATGAGAGCCATTAATTTGTATACTTACTATGTGTTAATTTAAAAGAGAGCTAAAACCCCCTTATCTTTCAAAACCATGACTCTGAACTGATTATTTGTGTACTTTTTCAGCCTCAGAGTAGAAGAAGACCAGAAAAATGTGTTTCAAAACCCAGATTCTTGGAAGGGAGAAGACTAAAGCTGGGGACCTAGCACATGCTTCCTCTTTGTGTTTTCTCTCTTCTCTGTCTGTATATGTATGTGTGTGGGGTTTGGATGTATGTGTATATGCATGAATTTGGTGGCCAGGGGCTAGTGGGTATTTTGCTCCATTTGCTCTTCATTTGTTTTTGAGACAGTGTCTCTCATTGAATCTGGAATTTGCTGATTGATTGGTTAGACTGACTAAGCATGGAGCTCCAGTAATCTTCCTGTCTCTGCTTGCCCAGTGCTGGGATTGCAAACTTGCAACACCATGCCCATCTTTTCTATGTTTGCTCTGGGAATGGAACTAACGTAGATCCTCATGTTTACATAGCAAACATGTTGCCACTGAGCTCTCTCCTGGCCCCATACACACACCCTCTCTTGTTGTCAGCCAGGGCCTGCTATGTCATTTGTTGGACTCAGGGCAAAATGAAAATGCAGATGCAGTTCATCTAAGTTAAGACAATGAGAGATGAGACATTAAATCAAACACAGTGTCATTCCAGGGCCAGGGCCCCTGTGACTGCACAGGCCAAGTGCCCATGATATGATCTTGCTGGTAGCGGAAGAGGGTGAGAGGTTGAAGCTGCTTCTGTTGCCAGGGGGACAACGACTTTGCAGTTCTTTCCACCTCACCACCTGGGGCAGCCAGTCTATGTGCTGCTAGTCGTGAGCAGCACTCTGCTCCTGGAAACACAAAACTGCACATAGGAAGTGTTCGAATTAGACCCACGCAGATTTCAGAGGAATTAGAAAGGAGCTGGGTCAGGCCTGATCTGAGCCTGGCAGTTTGATTGGCTCTTAGGAAATTCTCATGATTATAGGAGAGAAGGCAACTGACTGGAAAAGAAATGACAGTAACAACCCTCTGAGAACATGTATGAGTACAATACACATGCATGGATACAAAAAGTCACCTTCCTGGTCAGGTTAATTCCTTATGTTTCACAAAGATGGTTGGATGCTAGTTCATGTCACTTACAAGCACTGGGTGGGAGGGGGCACATGTACAGGGATTGAGGGGCTTTAGCAGTCAGCATTGTATGTCTAGCACTCTTTACCCGTTTATCCATTGTTCACCCTATAGAGGAGATTGGTGATGAGCCTATAATTTGCTGCATGGTCTGTATTGCCGCCCCCCCCCCCTTTCTTTTTTGTTCTAAGGTCAGGTTGGACCCTGGGATGCAGGCCAGTAGAGAACCCTGGAAAGGCAAAGGAGGGAAATAGTCTTACCAAGAAGCTGCTGGAGTCAAAGGAAAGAGAACGGTGGTTAGGGTAGGGTAGAGAAAAGAGCTCTGGGGAGTGGAGATTGCAATGGGGGTGTGGAGAAACAGGAAGAGAGATCCTCTGAGGAGAAGGGGATGTTGAAAGATCTAGAAGTTAGACTTTGGTTTCAGAAGGCACAGGGAAGAAAGGTATGCTAGTTAGGTGTCAACTTCACAATTGAAGGCTGATCTTTGGGCACATATGTGAAGAATTAGTAGTTGAGACAAGCCCTGAGGAAGCCTGCAGAAGATTGTTTGATTGTCTGATTAATGTGGGATCCCACAGTGGGTGGGGATCATCCCTGAGCAGGTGGATAAGACAAAGGAGCTGGTTTAGTAAGTTGACACTTTTCAGTATGTTTTAACAATACTGCTGTCTAGCAAATGAGGTTTGCCTCTCTCTCAGTAATCCCTGTAGATGTGGTGTGGCCAGTTCCCTCAGCTTCTCAAGATGGTATAGGCTGTCCTGCCAAGCTGACAAGAACTATAGCCAGACTGTAGTAAGACAATACCCCGCCCCCCTTCCCCTATTCTGTTTTGTCGTGACTTTATTGGCAATATGTAGACATACTGCATCAGAAGGCAATTTGAACTCCTTGATCAGGTCCTTTTCTTTTGACGGTGAACAGGAAGACACAGAGGAACCACTTCACTCCTACCACTTCTGAATCCCAGCCCTCCTGGGGCTGCCTTCCTCTCTGTGATGGAGAGTCTTCACATGTAAGGCAAGAGGTACAGCACTGAGCTTTCAAAAATCCCAGTCTGAGAGGGCCACAAATTCCAGGACAGGCTGAATGAGTGGGATGGAAGAGGAGGATAACAGCTGTGCCCTGTGGAGGAAGTATGGGGAGGGGGTGTTGAGGGGCACATGTGGGAGCAGTATGTGTGGTTATTTTTTCTCCTGTCCTTTTCTTAATCTGAGTTCCAGGAATAGCTTTAGTAGATTTCTCTAATCTCTGCCAACATTATTGCTTTGTCTTTTTGCTTTTAGTTATCTTAGGAGATGAAGTAGTATTTCATGAAAAATAATTATCTGGGGCTGGAGAGATGGCTCAGGGGTTAAGACTGTCCCACATAAAAACATCAGGCTGAAATGGCAGCCTGCACTTCTGGCCCTGGTGTGTGGAGTCTAGGAAATCCCAGAATGAAGCAAGAAGGAGGTAGAAGCAATCCAGAATGATTCCGGAAGTCACCTTTGGCCCTCCACAGGGACATACAGTACTCTCTGACACACACATACACACACACACACACACACACACACACACACACACACGCACGCACGCACACACACAAAATAAATAAATAAATAAGTAAATAAATAAAATAATAAAAATGAACATCTCAATGGATTTAATGTATTTACAAAGTTTACCTTTACCCTCACTCTAACTTCAGAATATTCTATCATTCCAACAAGAAGCCATTGTCAGTCATTCTCTATCAGCCCTGGATCAAAAACATGTTTTCTGTCCCTATGGATTTGCCTATTTTGGATATTTCATATGAGCAGAACACACAGTACGTGTGCTTTTGTGAATGGCTTCTTTTACTCAGCATTTTATTTTCAGGGTTTTTCTATGGTGTAGCATGCATTAGTACCATATTCTCTCTAAGATTCTGAATAGCATTCCACTGCATAGATAGATATACACAAGTATTTTGTTTTTCCATTCATTTTCTGCTTTACATTTGTAATGAACAGATGCCACGTGTGTTCTTATGTATGTTTCATTTTTCCCCAGTACTCGTAAGTAGAATCATTCGGTGATGCGACTTCTGTGCTAAATTCTTCAAATACCTTTGATGCAGTTTTCCAAAGTAGCTGAACCATTTTACAGTCTCTTCCGCAATGCACGAGAGTTTCGATTTCTCTAATCTCTGCTAACATTGCTGCTTTGTCTTTTCGCTTTTAGTTATCCTAGGAGATGAAGTAGTATCTCATTGTGGTTTTGCTTTGCATTTTCTTAATGACTAATGGATGTTTTTGAGCATCATCTCATCTGCTTATCATTCATTTGTATATATTCTTTCAAGATTGCCCACATCATTCAATTTCATTATTTGTCTTTGTATTGTCAGGTTGTAAGAATTCCGCATCAGATAATGGCTTCTGAGTCTTTTCTTCTATTTTGCCTTTTTTTAAAAAATCACTTTCTTGATATCTTTTACAGCAGTGTAACTATGTTTTAAGTTTTGTTAAGGCACAATTTATCTACTTTTTCTTTGGTCAGTTATGTGTGTAGAGTCGTTTTTAAGAATCTGTAGCCAAACCCAAGAATATGGAGACTTAAAACCCTTTGTTTCCTTCTAATAATTTTATTTTTGTTTGTTTGCTTTTTTTGTTAATACACATTCATTGTGCAGACTAATGAATTTAATTTTAATTTTTTCAACACATATAGTTTGAGCAGTTCACTGTGTGGATTCCAAGTCAGGTCAAATCACAAGCTTTATGAACAGGGTTTTTCCAGTGATCTGCCACACAGGTCAAATAATGATGATGCTCCAGGGATGGGGATTTTGTTGGGAGGCTCCGAAAATCATTCTGGTCCTTCAGTGAATGCTAGGCTGCTGCTGATTTTACAAATTCCCAGGTTTCAAAATTGCAGGATTTCAAAGTTATTATAGAGACAGTAAGGAGGGGACAGGAAAAAGGCAGCTTAATATTCTGCAAAACCTATTGGCTTCACTAATGTTCAGCTGTTTTTTGTGGGAAAAGCAAACACTAAAATCACTGAAAGCTGTTGATTAATTTCTACAGTCTGTAAAAGTTGATTTTGACAATTTTTTCCATTACATTTATTACTTTAATGAAGAGGCAGATATTTGACAATCCTCATACTATCATTTTGGAAATGTTTCTCTATCCTCGTTGTTCGAATTTTTTCTCTCCTGGTGATAGAAGAAAATATAGAAAGTATATAAATATCCATAGAAGTAAAATAGGGTGGATCACATGTACCTTATCACCACATTTAGTATCATATGTCTTTTCTCTCATAGTCATACACTGTAAAGAGTACAGAGTAAGTCTGGGGAGAAGAGTTCCATAACTAAAGAGAAAGTGCAATTGGGAAAAAATTTAGCATTACGTAAGAATAGAAATTAAGACTATTTTTAAATTCACCCCAGAAAAATTACTGTTGATATACTGAGGAATTACTATTTTCGCTATCCTAACAATTTGTCTGAATATTACGTACCTTTTATATAATCACCTATATGCACAGTTGCATATAAGCATGCAAACATATCTGAATATATTTTTAAACGTATCAAACTCATGTTATCCACATTTCAGTTTCCTGTGCTAGATATAGGACTGTCCCATCATACCCATCTTAATGGTTTCTTAATGACTTCTTAATGACTAACAGTTAATCTACATAGTGCTGATGAAGTCATGACAAACTGCTTAATTTATTTTTATTATTATAGTGTGGTTACAATTAGTCCAATGTGGCAGGAGAGCCCACTGGAACATCAGAGGATGAGGAAACTGGCTGCATCATCTCAACCTAACAGCTGAGAAAGGGATGATCCTTACTTGCCAGACCAGCATGTCTGACCAAGTACACACAAGGATGGCAACTTTCTTAGTTTGCTCGGTGCTTAACTCAACTACCATTTCTCTACAAATATGCCCAGAGCTCAAAACCTCAACCATCAAGTTGACAACTGTATCTAACTATGATGCTAACTTAACCAATAGTGTTCTATGAATACCTGCTACATACATAAAATTGGGAGTGTTGTTATGCAGGTAGAAAGAAGAGGTTACTAGAGTAAGATTCTTCCAAAGAATCTCAGTTTGCTTGTTCTCTGTTCTGGTGTTATAGCTCAAGTTCCTCATTTCTAAAATAAGAAATAGCAGTAAATACTTCCCAGGATTATTGCCAGTATAAAATGAGTGAAAGCATGTAGCAAGTATAATACTTAGAATACAGTGAACATCTAATATATTTCAGTTCTTTTTTTCCCCTCCCACACAATACAGACTCTTTTCTCAAGAAATTTACAGTCAAAGGTAGGTTAAGGGAAGAAGGAATTCACATATGTGTACATGAATATAAAGTGGTAGGGGTCAGATAAGAAAAAAGTGGTAGAGAGAAGAAAGACATCTTCTATATCTGCATTTCTTATGAAAATAAATTATTCATATATTAGACATATAGTATGCAGTGCATCCAACCTAACCAATAGATATCAAAATCAGTTAAACTATGTGAAATTTTATAAGTTAGGTAACATTCAACTTGTGTTTAATTAAGGACAAATACCATGTTCCTCTTAGATATGGAATAAAAAATGAAAAATATCTTGTTTTGGATTGTATTATTGTTGTCTTTGACTACTTACAACAAAATACTTCAAGGTAGGTACTTGAAAATAAGAGAGACCTATTTAACCCACAACTTTAGAGGCTGTGAGTTCATACTTAGGTGAACCTGTATGCTTGGTCTTTGGTGAGGATCCCCTTGGATACAATACAACATGGCAGAGGAGGGGAAAGGAAAATGACTGTGTGTAGAAGAGGATAGTGTATTGAGTTCTCTTGCGTTCTCTCTTGAGTTTTTCCAGAACTACATTAACCTCTTCTGAGGGAAATGCCCAATGATCTATTTACATTCCTTAGTCTCTCTCTTAAAAGACACATCCAAACACTGAGCAGGGTTCTGGCACATGAACTCTTGAGGGACAAGACAAATTCAAACCATGTCCAAACCAAAGCACTAACACTTTGCAGACTACTCAGTATCCTTCCTAGATTTCCAAGAAAATTTTCTATTTCAAATTTAACTCTAGAGCTTTGTCCAGCATCACTATTGGGTCTCTGGTATCAATATTCTACTAAACTTCAGTATCATTCACTGAGCTGCTATTAGATAAGCTACTAGATAGAAACAATAGTCTGTGCTCCCTCTAACTGATCTTTGTCTTTTATTCCTCCCCTTGATTTTTAAGACACAGTAACCAATAAATACATGTATGTTTGATGTTTGGATGTTGTATATGTGTTGCACGTGTGTCTATTGCCGTGTGTCTATGTGTGTTTGTGTACATCAGACTGCACTCTGAGTGTCCACGGGGTGACTTTGGGACTCATCTTGTATTGCTCTACCTCCTTATTACTTTGTTTTGGGATTTCCGAGACTCCACCTTTAAGGGGAAGAAGTGTAGACTGCTGCCATTTCCACCTGACATTTTTTGTGGAATCTGGGGATCTGAACTCAGGACCTTTAGTTTGCAAGTTAAGGAAGGGTTTTAACCCCTAAGTCATCTCCCCAGCCTGATACCAACTTTGTAAGTTACTAAATATCATGATAAAAAGTGGTATAAAATGAACATATACAAGAGAGGGAAATAAGTAGGGAAAACAAACTGAGTATTCTATGGTCTACTAGATCTCCCTGTCAAACATGCTTAGGGAACATGCATATTCCTGCACTGTAATGAGAAGAGTTCGCAAGTGAGAGAAGCAGTTAGGAACAAGGAGTCATAATATTCATTACTATTAGTCTATAAAAACTGTAGAAGATTCTTAGAAGAGTCTGGGCTAAAACCCAAGAATATGAGTAATGGACTTTTAAAACTGTTTATATTCTATTTCTATGTAAGAGTTTAGAAGATAAGCTTTATGTAATTCAAGGACAGAAAGGTAAGCATGACTTAGACAGAAGACTGAAGATTCTACAAGGTGAAAGTTGTAGAACAGGGTATCAGATGAGAAGAAGGAACGAATTTAAGAAAAAAAAATAAGGGTAATCTCATAAAAAAGCAAAAAAGACAAATTTTGTAAGAATGAAGAATGATTGTAAGAATAAACAGGGGAAATGTACAGAGTGGGAACAAAAGATGAGGGTCTTAAAATGAAAACTAAAAAGAAGGAGGTAGCAGCATTGAATTTTGAGGGGATGGTTCAGGACATAAAAGACTGACTTGTATAAATGATTGAAAATTGGGAGAAAAAAGAGTTACTGAGTTATAATGGTCAACTAAAGAAGAGATGAGGCTATGTTTTTTATGCTTGGATTGTGGTAATGAAGTTTTAAGAGTCCTGTCTTGGTGAAAAGTGTGGAGGAGGCTTGAGAGAAGCTGGTGCTAATTCTTAACACAGTTTCAACAGGATTTCTGTTTTATCCAAGGAGTTAACCTTCTTTTCATTGTGTTGTCACATAGCAGTATCTAACATTTCTGTGCATAATGTACTAGTGGGAGAGAAGACTCCATGAGGAATATATATTCTGTACTCCTGACTTATAGCATGTGAGGAGAATTCACACATACAATACATACTCACATACATGCATACACTCAAAACACACACACACACACACACACACCACACACACCCATCTCCAATGAAGCAAAGGCAAGGCAAAAACCTAGGAATACTTTTTGAAATTAATTCTTGGGTTCCATTCTTGGATTTTGTTTCATCTCACCAATTTACATACATGTGAAACACTTGACCAAGTTTCAAGTGATTTGTTATGCTCCTTATATATTATAGGAAGACGACTGTGTTTCATCTAACAATGAACATTTATTAATGTCATTTAGTATATTGTTTGCCATATGTGTTCTCATGGAATAAGAGCATATAATTCATCTTTTCCCTTGAGTTCATGTCTTTGTTTTCTCATTCAGGAGTTAGAGTGCAAGGCTTATGGTGATGCCGAGGACTGTGAAGATGGGAAGGATTAGTCCAAGGTTAACTTTATTAACCAGTTATATGGCTTGAGTTTAAATACCTCTAACCCAGGCAAACATGAAGCAGTAACTATCACAAGGGTCTCATGTTTGTTGGAGATGCCCAAAGTAAGAATCCATGTGTCCAGAGCTGTATGACGACTCTGAGCAGTAGCAGAAGGGATGCTGTCACTAACCATAATAATCCCTTGTCTGACATACACAAACAAGACAGCCTTCTTTAATGGAATATCCACTCCAAAGTTCCTCTTTGTTTACACATTAAATATACAGTGGATAGAAGAAGGGCTTATACATATTCATATGTACACACTACTTATCTTTTTATTAATTTTTTTCTTTGACAGTTTCATACATGGATAATGACACCCCCCAACCCCCATTGCCTGGCTCCTCTTGCTGAAAACCTTCTTAATAAGTTCCTTTTCTTTTTTTTATTTTTACATCTTTTGCTGTGTAACACACATTCTTTATTCTCTTTGGCTTCCAGTGCTTACATTATCGACTAAACTGGCTGTGGCTGCCATTGGTGGCATGAGATAAGGTATTTACAAAAGAGCTTCAGCTCAGAACGTGGCACCCAGGGATGCTCAGTTTGGTGTCTATGTGTAGCCCATCAAAGGATCCTAAGCTGGGTGACTTTTCTTGCCTTTTGTGCCCCAAGTTGGCCTCCACCTCCCAAGCCTGAGCTGAGGCGCCGTCCTGCAACACGTTGGTTTTCTGTGGCCTTTGCTGTTTGTTGCTGGCTCACCGTTTCAGTGGGGGAGGTGTCATCTAAAGCCTGTAGGGGCAGGCGACTGCTGCCCCCGTTGACATTATTAGTCATCTCTCTCAGGGAGAATGTCACCTGGTGCCACTTCCCCCATCGTTCAGTGTAGCGGAGCTGGCCAGGTCCTTGTCCTCACTCACTCATGAAGAAAGTAGCAGATTTCACAGCCTCAGGAGTAGTGGGGGTGGAGGTGCCCCAACGTGAGCCCTCTGTGTCTTTTCAGTGTTTGTCTGCCTGGAGGAGCCGGCAGACTTGTTTTGCCACTAGCTCTATGGTGGGAAACCTCTTATTTTAAATATTTGAGATTCTTGCCAGGCTTTAGGGTTCTAGAAGGTGAACTCATTAACATAAAATGTCTGTTGGTTTCAGTTTCTTGCCTGTTACCCCGTGACACCAAGGCACGGGGTGAAATTTCTCAGTTTTGTTTTCACGTGTCCCAAGGCCTTCATATTCTCTCCCAGTATTCTAATGCCTGACAGGGTTTTCTAACTGCTATTCGATTTGAGATTAAGTTTTAGCTAAATATTTTGGTTAAATTGAGAGGGACTTTGATTGAACTTGTCCTCCTTACGTGTAGTGACATAACTCATGATGGACTTGCTTTTCCTATGGTAGGCGAGGTCAGGTGACAAAAACCTTCTTGTTCTGTCACTGCGCAATATTGGAACAAGCAAAAGTATATGATTTTCTCTGTGAGTCAGCTGACGTGCATACTCGAGTCTCGTGTATTGGGCACTGTGTGTGTTGGTGGGGGTACTTCTGCAAACTAAATCCTTTAGACATGTCTGCCAATACCAGCTCCTTCTCACTTTTCCCTCTTGGGTCTGGAATGTTGAATAACACATTTTGGGGCAGACTGTGTAGGTAGAAGAAGACCTAATCTATTTTTTTAAAATTCAGAAAGAGATTCTACAATGGCTTTCTGCATTTCATGTACAGAAGCTTGTTGTCTAGATTCTGCATCTCATTTTCATAGTTTGGGACTCAGCTAGGCTGCATAGCCAAAAACTAACAAAGGGGTTGGGGTTGGAGAGAAGGGAAGATGATTTTTTTCAATAGTATACCCATTGGCATATGATTCATGCTCCAGTAAGTACTTGGGCACATGCCATCAGGAATCAGATTTTGTCCTGTGCAAGGCAAACATCTGGACTCTGCTCCTCCTGGTGTCAAGGCTGTGCTCTTAATAACCAGTGTGTGAGGCTCCCACTGCATGGAAAGGTGACTGAGGAAGCTGTGCTCTGACCTCGCCATGATTAGGATGAAGATGAAGCTCCATGGGTCTCACACACACGAAAAGACACAAAAACAGAAGGGAGGCTGGTAGGGAAGAAGGGCTGTAATGAGAAAAGGAGGGGGATAGGATTGAGGATTAAAGGGTGAAAATTCACTGTATTCATGTATGCATGTGGCCATAGTTCTGATTATTTCACAGTTATGAACAATGGATGCTGATGCTATGAAATTGTTTATGTCCATAGCTGCTGAGTTTTGCAGTCTGGGAATGATTTAATCTGACTTGAGAGCCTATCGCTTGATGATTTACCTTCATCAGTCTCATCAGCTAATTCTGCTTGGGGGTTTTCAAGGGATGTTTCCAACACAAAAAGATTCCCACTCTTGTCAGGAAGCACAACTGGTCCCCTGGGAGTCTTTGGGTGGCAGAGCTGGGTAGTCCATGTGATGTGCAAGAATTATCACCGTTGAGATGCTTGGTAACAGTTACAGTGTGTATTACACTCTGGGTCTGGCAATGTGATTGAATGGAGTGGCTGCTTTACATTTTATGCTTCCTGTCTCACCATCATCTACCACTTCCTTGAGGAGTCAGGCAAAGCAGGCATTCTGTGGTATAGATGAACACCCTTGTTTTGGCCTCTGCAGAAGAGACAGAGGGGACCATATGAGCAAGATCAGATGAGCCAAGCCAACAAGACTGAACCTGACTCACTAGCATATTCTGCACTCAAGTTGAAAGGCTGGGTCAGATCACCACATAGAGGCTCATGCCTGAACTTGGGATGCTTAAAGTAATAGGGGCACTTCAGGAGTTTGAGGCCAGCCTAGACTATATATGGTGAGTTCCAGGTCATTCTGGGCTCCACAGTAAGACACTGTCTCGAAAACGAAGCAAGAAACATCATCGTCATTAACGACAAGAAGAAGACAGGTTCAGTCAAGGCAAAGGTCTTAATAATAGAAACTCTTATCTTACCATTCTCTTGAATCACAGTGTTTCATCATGGGCAGGTAGATTCAAATGCTTAGCCTTGAGAATTAGAGTTCATTTGTCAGTGTTCTACAAAGCGAGTGAGGGAAGTTGGAAAGTTTGATGTCTTCAGCTTTCCCTATGCATGGTTCCCCCTTCTCTTGTGGGTCAGGTTGCTGTGCCCACAGTTGTACTAGCTGCTTCCCCAGATCCACAGACCATCTATGCTATCCTTTTCAGAGAACAAATTTTCGACCTTCTGCCAAGGTGGGAAAAGGAAGTGTAGAGAAGACAAAAGAACCTAGGATTCCAACTTCCCAGAAAATGGTGTTCATTCAGCCCTTAATTCAGAGAGCCCTTCCACTCCCACCCTCCAGTTCTAGAAACCTTGGCACATCCAGTTTCTGAGACATTTGAAGATTTCATGATTTTGAAGTGATTGTGTTTGTCCACTGCCCAAATGAGATTCAGTTCCTCAGATCTACTTACTACTTGCCTATCTGTTTCTAGCTTTGAAATTGTAGTTTCTTTTGCTCTACTATTGTGTGAATTAACCTTTTAAAAGCATTCTTCACTGTAGTTCTGAGAAAGTCATGCCTTCACTCTATTTGGAAAAGTCTCCTTTACAGTCTTTAATAGATCTATCTGTTGATTAACTAAGGGGAGAATCTATTTTTTTTTGCCCTGGTTTAAGTTAGTTCAATTGGGAAATTTATAGAGTACTTTAAATAATGTTTAGTCTCTTTATGGGAGGAAAACTGATTGCTTTTGGTTCCTCGTGTGTTTCTATCTTAAAATGACATCCACACATCATGGTAAGGGGGTCTGAATGGGAAACTTTGAATCTACCTCCTGAGGAATCCAAGTGATTTTTATTTGTTTGCAGTTTGCCTTGCTGATATTTTAAGTGCTGTTGATGGCTGATAATCTGTTAGTATCCCTTTTGATTTGCTTGGCTTAAAACTGACTTTCCTTGGCTATAAGACTTAGGCTCTCCACAATTTCTTCCAACTCATCCACTGGTCCATAGGTGCATTTTAACCTTGCAGTAATGCTACTGTTGCTATGGAATTAGTGGTTGGTCAGCTGAATGTTGATAATCTTTGAGAACTAAGGGCTGCATGTCATATCCATACATTGCATTGGTATAATTATTGTGCATATGAGTCAATAGGAAGTAGATAATACACGTGTAGCATTCAGTGACAGCATCTTTGAACTAGCATAGAAAGGGCCAACATATTAGGGACTTTTTAAAAAAATAAATCATTAAAAGTGGAATCCGTGAACATGTGAATGTCCCGGATGAAGTCATCATGCTAGACAAAGTTTGTTCAATCTTGTCACCTTCATTCTGTTTTAACTGTTTGCTATTTGTTTATGCCCCAGGTTTAGTGACTGTTTTATTTGAACTGTGCTTAAAACAGAGAAATAACTTCTACAAATATGAGAAATCATTTTGAAAAACACTTAACTAACCCAATAGATAAATACAATAACTAGTTTTGCATCTTTAATAAAGCATTCATAAGGAATTGAAGGTACCCAAACTGTTAATATAGATTAATTTCAGATTGAATGATTTGTGCCTTTTTCCTCCATGAAATGCTCACATTTTTAAAAAATAGCATCTGTCTCTCAAAGTGACAGATGCTATTTTTTAAAAATGTGAGCATTATAAAGAGAAAAAAGGTTCCAAAATTATCATAGATCAGGTTTTCACATCTTAATAAGCACAGTCTCATTATCATCTAGATAGGACTCTTGTTAAATATATTTCCTATTTTGCCATTACATGTGAATTTGCATACATATAACACTCTTTTGCAATGATTAAGATTAAAACTCATGTCACTCTCATGGAAGGATGGTTATTAAGCATCCACTTGGAAACAATAGCTTTTTCTCTTGCTGCATTTTGCCACCATGCTTAACTCAGGACAGGGCACAGGGGAGATGCTACTTTTGGGCTTCAAAAAAACTAAAGATTCTGTATGTGTTTTGTATTGTCTTTTGTATGTATAATTGTTTATATATACATACACCATCCTTGATAAGGTTAAATTGAAACAAACACTTTTTGCAAAGTAGGCAATTGCCTCTCATTTCTTCATTTGTGAAACAGTTTCTAAAATCTCTCCGATAAATGTTTCCTTTTTCTGAAAATCCTGCCATTCTCAAGAGTGGCCAGCTGGTGGTGCAGTGATACTTCACAAAAACTGGTGCTTGGGCTCCCTGGAAGCCAAAGGATTAGATCCCAAGAAGGAATTATTGTGGGATTCAGGGCGGGAGACAGGAAGAGAATCAGTGCCATGTGCTTCTGACTTCCAAAGAAAACAGAAATTTTCCAATATTTCTGCATAAAAATGTGGTTAGTACGCTTCCAAAGGCAATGCATGGGACTTTATTTTTCTTCTGGTCCTTTGTGTACAGGAGCTATTTGAATACTGTTCTACCTTGTAGCCTAATTTCTTCTCTTCCACTTAGAGCTCATTTAATAAAGCTGTCTTGGGTTCATTGCAGAGCCTCTGCAATATTTATTCCTTTGGCTTTGTCTGGGTGTCACTGGATCTGCATCTCTTCTACTCATATCTAAATTTTCTTTGCATTCTCAGCTGAGTTATATACTTCATGACCTTAACCCAATGTGGAGTTCACCCTCACTTCTAAAGGTCGGTGATCTGATGATCAACTTCACACTGTCAAACTCAGTCTCTGTAACGCCTTAAAATTCTTTGGTTAATTTGCTGACTTTAATCATTCTCTTACTTATTACTCATTTGTTTCTAGTCTTTGTAAGTCCTTACTTGTTTGTGTATCTGTTAGTTACTGGTACCTCCCTAAATTTTATCCTTGCTCCAAAATCTTCATTTTCTTTGGCTGCTTCTTTGGTTTACTTTGCTGACTTTAATCTTTCTCTGGCATCCCTCCTACTTCTTAGTCATTTATTTCTAGTTTTTGTAAGTCCTTACTTTTTGATGTATCTATTAGTTACTGGTACCTCCCTAAATTTTATCCTTGCTGCAAAATCTTCATTTTCTTTGGCTGCTTCACTTGGGGCATCTCATCATTAACATCATTGGGGGATTGGTGTTGTGGATATGAGGTGATGAATAGTGAGTAACAAAGAAGAGCATTTAGACTTGTTAACTTTTAGATATCTATGGAATATGTGGAACTAAATGTCATACATGAGGGCAAGATTAAATTTTGGTATTGATCACCATTGCTGGCAGCATCATCTAGTTGCCCAACAAGAAAGAAAGGGATTATGTGAAAATCATGACCCTGAGTCTTCTCAGCAGGTTGATCAGTGAGAAATGTTGGCTTTTGGCCCTTAATTATATATTTTGAACCTGTGTCTCTCTCTCCTCTTTGACATACACACATACACACACGCACACGCACACACACACGCATGCACGTGCGTACACACACACACACAAATATATATAATTTCTCTTGACTCAATTTCCTTTAAGTATAGTCTTTGTAATATCACAAACAACACCTGATCAATTAACTTACTCCGATGGTTCCTCATTTCAGATCAGAGTGTAAAGTTCTCAGTGTAATTTATAAAACTGTACTTGCCTGGCTGATTTGTCCTTGTTACATCCCGCCTCCTCTCTTACCAGTTCTTACTTCACGTTATTGTCTAATGACAGTCAGATGTTTCTAGTCTCTCACCCTCTTTCCCACTGTTTGTGCCATTGGCTTTATTTACTCTGTGCCCTTCCAAACTTTCTTTGTCTTGATCATTCTTAATGCATCTTTTGACATTCTTGTTTTCTAAAAATTTCTCCATTAACCTCTACTTGGAATAACTGCCCTCTGTCATCATTTTCACAGTACTGTGCTTATATTTATGTTGAGAGTCTCTGTATGCTAATAAAACAGTATGTTTATATACGTCTCCTCTGACAGGCAAGAATTTCTTTTTTTTATAGTGTATTTTTTTTCCACTCACACAAACCTGATAGTACCTCATTCCCTTCCCTCCCTCCAACTCTCCCTGGATCCCCATGCTCCCCCCTTTTTCCCTTACTTTCCACCTCCCCTCCCTTTCTCCCAGTGCCCTCTCCCCCCACCATTCCTGGAGCATCCTTTGTTGTGCATGTCAAACTTCCCTCTGGGTCCTTCTCTCTGATGAGGTGTAAGGACTCAGTAGCATTGCCTAGAGCTCTTTCTTGTGTTCCCATTTGGTATAGGAACACTATTGTGGCTGTTAATCCCTCAGGCAAGAGTTCCTTGAAAGAAGATGTAGCTATTCTGTTCACAAGTCCTATGTTACCAGCACAGGTTTTAGTGTGTAATGTGTACTCAATAAATTTGATTGGCTAGAATATAATATTTTAGAGACACAGAATCCTCAGAGGTTTTCAAGAAGTGTACTCTAAATTCTGAGAAAACTAAACTAAGATTTTAGCTAACTAAACTAAGAATACTTTAGTTCCCTGGGTTTGGACTAATTGAAAGAAATGTGAGCTATAATCATGATGAACTAGATGAGCAAAGTGGAGACGGGTGGAAGAAGGATTAAGCATCACTAAGCAGACTCAAGAATTAGGGAAACTGGAGCTCTGCTTACTGGAAACTGTGAGGGGCTGGTGATTTGGGTCATGTTTCTATAAGCAGAGGAAAGCATTATAGATTAATTCTTAATTTATTTTATCTTTTAGAGTTATATGCATGAATATAATATATATATATATATTTTGTTTTCACCCCACATTATCCAATACCATTCCCCTCTTTTCCCCACTGCAAGCCCTCTTCTTCCTTACCACCCTCCTTCTTTATTTTATATTTGTGTGTGTCCTACTGAGTTTCTCTGGATTGACTTTAATGGCATGTGTCTGGGCACTAAAGTACTGATAATAAATCAGTGAATTTACCATTGGGGAAAGTAATTCCCCTTTCTCCCCACTCCCTGAATCTATCATTAACTGCAATGGTCTCTCAGGGAGGTATAGAACCTCTTAAGATCTTTCCTTTTCCATGGTGAAATGTTAATAAGCCAAACCTTTTGCAGGTCTTGTGGAAATAGACATAGTTGTGGTAAGTTCATGGATGTAGCAGAAGATACTGTTTGGCTGCATCCCTCCCAACCCTCAGGCTCTTATATTCTTATTACCCTCTCTTCAGAGATGTTCTCTGAGCCCTGGGATGGAGGGTGATTTAGATGAACTGTTTAATGTCAAGCAGTCTACAGTCATTTATTCTCTGCACCTTGGTCCCTTGTGATTCTCTGCTTCACTTCCATTTCTTTTAATTTCTTTAAATTTTTAACATCGTATACATGAATATAGTGAATTTATAATATTTTCAACCCTTAGTTCCCAATACTATCCTTTCTTATTTTCGCCTTACAATCCTTCATCTCCCTTGCCAGACTTCTTATTTTCAAATCTTTTCACTTGTGTGACCCACTGTGCTTCATCTGGTTTGTCTTTGATGACACGTATCTGACATGATTCATGCTCCAGCAAGTATCATAGATTAGTAAGTATACCATTGAGGAAAGCATCTACCTTTTTTTCCCTATTAGCATTAGTCCTCATCAGTCCCTCAGAGATGTTTGGAGATTCTTGAGATCTTTTTGCTTTCATGGTGAGATGTTGATTAAGACAGTTCCCATGCAAGTCTTATAAAAGATATGTATGTACTACTGAAATTTTGTATATTATAGCCTGTCTTGTCCAGGAAACAATGTCTGGACCCATCATTGTCCTGCTTTAGGACTTTAAAATCTTACTACCCCTTCTTGTGATTGTCTTTTTCAAGCATTTTTTTATTTAAAAAAGAAGTTTCTAGTTCTAGTGCGGAAGGCTTCTCTAATCTTGGGTATAATGATAAATGTTTAGAAGGCAGTTTGATATCATATCTTCATAGCTAACCTTAGGGTGCTGCAGAATCTTGAAGAAAATAGTATGTTCAGCTCTACACTACAAAAATCAATTCAGCCCATGAAGCAATGGGAAATGAAATGGCAAATGGATAGGAAGGGACAAGACCAATGGGAAGTGATGGTAGATAGGCAGTGTTAGATGACGATCATTTAGACCAGAATGGTTGTTGTGGAAGAGAGAAAGAATTGACTTTTTTTTCTAGTTGAACCACAAGAGGAAAAATTAACAGAGACTGTGATCTCAAGTGGTAACAATGAGAGAAAAGTTATGACATTATGAACTAACTTGATAGACAGTTGGAGATAGGACTCTTAAAAGGGAGAAATGACAAAGTGATGTATGGCTTATGTAGGACCTTACTGTGAAATCTTTGAATTTGAGATGGTGAGACTTTATAATATTTCATATTCAGCAGGGGTTCTTAAGAATACTATGTGCTTGTTAATGTAGGGTGGATGATGCTTAGGAAGAATGAATGAAATTGAGGTTGTCAGGCAAACAGACTCACAGTGCTAACTTATAGGGTAGACTGATCATGAATATTTACATGTTAGGTCAGAGTTGTGAAAACTAGGAGTACATAAACTTCCCAAGAAAGAAATTCATGGAATAAAAGAAAAAACACCAAAGTGTGGGCCTTGAACTGCATTTATTTTTGAGGAAAAACAGAAAAACTACTATAAGCCAACCAGAGCATAAAATCAGTGAGTTTCAGATCTGCTGCTTTGAAACTAAGTGTCTATAAGTCAATTGCTTGCCTCTCACCCAGACCAAAACAATTTAAACTAAATTAGAAAGAATATTTTCAATAATGACAAAAACTTTAACATATATGTTGAAATAACTAGGATATATGAAAACTTACATCAGTCAAAAAGACAGAAATAGATGATTCAATTGATAAAGTACTTGCTGTGCAAGTATTTGGACCAGTATTCAGAGTTTCTGCATGGATTACTTTGTTGCCACCAAGAGAGAATTTGAAAAAACTTGTTTGTTTGTTTGTTTGTTTGTTGAGAGAGATAGGGAAAGAGAGAGAGAGAGAGAGAGAGAGAGAGAGAGAGAGAGAGAGAGAATATATGCGTACCATAGGGCACTGTGTGTGCCTGTGGAGGCCCAAGGGTGACTTTGGGAATCATCCTGGATTGCTTATACCTCCTTTTTGCTTTGCTCTGGGATTTCCCAGGCTCCTCCTTCCAGAGTTGGAAGTGCAGGTTTCCACCATTTCCAAATTTCCACCTGGCATTTTTACATGGGATCCAGGATCTGGGATCCAAACTCTGATTTTTCTGCTTGTGAGGCAGGGTCATAAGCCCTGAGTCCTAAGTCATTTCTCCAGCCCAAGATGGAAATTTTTAAATTAAACACGCACACGCGCACGCACACACACACACACACTACCAGGGCTGGTGAGATAGCTCAGTGGGTAAAGAACCTGCACTTAAACTGAAGAACTGAGTTCCATCCCAGGAGCCCACATGGTGGAAAGGAGATAACTAACTTCTGAAAGCTGCCCTATGATCTCCACTTATGTACCTGTTCACTCTATTCTTTCTTTCTCTCTCCCCTTCCCTGTCAAATAAATGAATAAAAATATTTTAAAATACTCATACTGGAGTTGTAGTTCAGTTGTTAGAATGCTTGCCTATCAGGGGTGAGCTAGTTATATGCTGAGAGTCATCTTTACTAGTGAAGAGAAAAACAGTGCTTAATAACTTCTCTTTTCTGACTTCAAGAAGATTGCTTTCTCAGGTAGAAGATTTTAACACCCTGACAGGATGCAGTCTAGGCCAGTAGAAGAGCAGTGAAGCAAACAATGGCCAGCCCTAATGCAGAGTACCAGAAACCCAGTACTACTCACCCTAGAATCAGGTCAACTTAATCTCTCCCTATCCTAAGGCTTAGGGAACCTAATGGAAGAAGAGGCAGTAAGATTTTAAGAATCTAAAGATGGAAGGTTCACCATTGGACAAGACATTCCATTCAAGGCAGGACTGCTGTATCTAGGAACTCACTGCAGTGAGACTTGTCCTTACCTGCATAATAATTGACATACCAATGTGCCCTCATAGACATAGAGGAACTCAGGAGAGATAAGAATATACAGTAGAAACTTTGGGGAATAAAGCTGGATGAATAAAGAGAAATGTCCCTATCAGTGGGGTGGCCTGAGGAGGAGCAATTTGGTATGCCACAGATGCCTTAACTCCCCAAAGAGTAGACAAGCCAGAGGGAACCCTGTGGTCCATAGAAGCAGATAGGCAGGAAGGTGGGAGGGAGTGGGATGGATTAATGAAGGAAAGAGAGGGGGATGGGAGGGAGATGGAGGGAAGCAGGAATAAGTACTCAATATGCTTGTAAAACTAGGAAAAAATTAATTAAAAATTAAAAAGAAGTTTATTTTCCTTTTTGCTATTTGATTCCACTCTTAGAGAAAAATCAGTGAAACTGGTTAAAATTCTTCAGTTTTTACACTTTAGTCTGATTTTCCTGACTCTATGAGCCATTTGGCCTGATTTAATGTGGAAGTTCCCTAATCTCAGTCACACATTCAGATAATATTGAATGGAATGTCTTGTCCAATGGTGAACTTCCCATCTTTAGGTTCTTAAAATCTTACTGCCTCCTCTTCCATGAGGTTCCCTAAGCCTTAGGATAGGGAGAGATTAAGTTGACCTGATTCTAGGTGAGCAGTACTGGGTCTCTGGCCTTGCTTTTCAAATATCAGTGTGTATAGGAAGCACTGATGAGACTAACCTAGCAGGTATGGCCTGAGATTCTTCTACTTTCCAGGTAATGTGGCTACCACTATACCAAGGATCCTCTGAGAATTAGCAAATTTATTGTTTACTCTTCTCAACCCTAATGTCATCTATTGCTTGCAGTTTTCTTTTTCTGAGTTTTCTCTTGGGGAAAAATATCATCTAAATTGTGGGAGTAGCACATGGAAGGTGCAACTGGAAAGGGAAGTAGGAAGGAAGTACAATTTGGTGTTACACACAGGGAACTGGCTTTTCTCTGTTAGTTAGCAAGCAGCTTTCACTGACCATTGTATATGGTTTCCATTGGGATGTTTGTGAATGCTGTGTGAACTGTGAGGAGTTACACAGACTAAATGGTCTGCCATGCTTCATTAACTCGAATGAGTAAATCCTTTTGGTTCTCGGCTGCAGAGACTGTCTTGTGAGAAGAAATTGGACAGCAAAACAGAAACTGATTCTGAGCATCTGTGAATCTGAGCATCTGGCTCCCTGTTAAGTCACTGCTTTGTCTTTTTCTCTGTCTGGTGCAGTGTGATTCCTAACATACAAGTGATTTTGTTCTTGTCTCTAGTTTCTTTGTAGGGTAACACCCATTGACTTTAAGCCCAGTGCCAAAGTGTAGTTTTTCCACATGTCTCTATTTCTGTTTGAACTCATCAGACTATATTGAATCTACTTCCTCATATCCAGTGAAAAATCTTTTTCCTCTTTTCACATGATAGGATATTAAATAAGCAGATAAACGTTTGATTTATTTACATACATTACTTCTATATGTTGCTGGATCTTTTTTATTGTGTGTGTGTGTGTGTGTGTGAGAGAGAGAGTTATATGTGCGTGCACATGTCACATGCACAGTGTATATGTGGAGGCCAGAGGGCAACTGTGAAAAGTAGTTGGCTCTCTGCTT
Organism: Typhlomys cinereus; assembly: GCA_023101885.1. NCBI lineage: Eukaryota > Metazoa > Chordata > Mammalia > Rodentia > Platacanthomyidae > Typhlomys > Typhlomys cinereus. The sequence goes on along the minus strand of JALPQD010000025.1, from coordinate 7,613,609 downwards.
TAACCTTATGTGGGTTCAGGAACTGGAATTCAAGTCATCAGACTTTTGCTGCAAACACCTTAAACTAGTTGAGTCATCTTGATGGCCCGTGTTGTTATATCTTAATCAGCATTATAATATTTCCTATTTTTGAGTATTTATTATGTACCATGCTTTACGTTTTCTTCCTAGCCATTAAAAGAAACAAGCTTCAGTGACCAAGTAACTCCCCAAATCAGTAATTGAGAAAACTAAACGTAAATCCCCTCGCCAACGTTCAGGACTGGTGATCAAGGAGTCTTCACCGCATAAAGTGGCCATCTCAATTCTGTGCAGGTCTCATTTTTAAAGTTGACTGGCTGTGTGGGGATAAGGCCATTAAGAGAAAAGCTTATTGTTGCTCATAGACATCAGAGAGAAGCCTGCCTGGCTCTTCATAAGAGTTGTATTAGAGTCAACAGGCATCGGGCTGGAGAGATGGCTCAAGGGTTATGACCTTGCCTTCCAAGCAGACGGTCCTGAGTTCGTGATCCCGTGATCTCAGATTACCTGAAAACACCAGCCAAAGAAGGCGGTGGCCTGCGCGTCCAGCCCTGATGGGCGGAGTCTGGAAATCCTCCAGCGGAAGCCAGGAGAATCCAGGGTGATTCCTGTGCCCTGTAATACAATGAATGAGTAAATAAAAAAAAAAAAAAAAAAAAAAAAAACTATTTTGGGCTTGGAGAGGTGGCTCAGGGGTTAAGCCTCTGCCTTGCAGGCGGAAGGTCCTGAGTTCGGATCCTAGACCTCACGTATAGACACCAGGGTGGAAGCGGGGGCAGCCTGCGTTTCTGGTCCTGGTAGGGTGGAGCCTGTGAATCAGAGTAAACACGGAGGAGGCGGCCCATGGTGGTTCCCGAATTCTCCCGTGGTTCTACACACACACACACACATACACATACATGCACACACGCACAATTGAATAAATTAAAAAAAAATAGAGTCAGCATGCAGGAGCAGGGGTGAAGGAGACATGTACACTCTAGGTCCATGAAAAAGATAGAGTAGCATGGAGGCAATGTTGGTGCTTGTTAATTTGACAAAGATTGCAACTTGGGACTGGTGTCTCTGGTTGCTTGATACTTGGCCCTATGATGTAGGGCAAGGAGATACTAGACTTGGCATGTGAATTAGACAAAAGAAGTGCTAGGAACATGGACTTAGGATTGGTTGATTTGTGAAACCATTCCCATGCTATGCTTTAAAAAGACTGGGTTTCACAAGAGATGTAAACAACTTTGACTGTGAGTTTGGCACTATGATTGATTTATATTTGTAATATGTGTATTTGTCCCACAGACAAATAGAGAATCTTAACAACAACAACAAAAAACCACAGAGGAGATCCAAACACAAGGTCTCTGAGTTTAACATGACTGAAAGAGAGGGATACAAGCTCCTTATGTGTTTGATTTTCATAGCCCATCACATCGATTAATACCTGACCCAAACAGCCTGGGGGACTTTATTCAGCTCATAGTTTGGGTAACAGTCCTTCGTGGAAGGACACAGCAAAGCAGCTTCAGATTCAAGAGAACTGGTCACATTACATCTAAAATAAGGGCAGAGGTCAAGGACGGGTGCTTCAGATTTGCTTGCTCTCCTGCTTGACAACTAGCTCTGTAGTTGTCGCTACCTTTCTGTACCTGCCCAGCCCATTATGGGCTGGCTCCTTCTAGATTACTTACTTACTTAGTTACTTACTTACTTGTTCCATAAGACAATCTCCTATAAGCTTAACCAGAAACCTTCCTCAAATAGATTATTCCTTGTAAGTGTGCCCAGACACCCACCTCCAAGGTGTTGGGTTGACATTTGAAATTAACGAATGTCGAATGTGCCTGTCTAGAGCTCAGTGTTTATGGGCCCTTACTGCTGGGAAGAGTGAAATTCCAGTCTTCTTGGTTACTGTTGTTCATAGTGAAGAATATAAGATTTGGTTTGTTGAATACATATGACCTCATAGTGTAATTTATTTCCAATATGTAAAAGAACTGTGGAATGTGACATCCACAATATTTATTTCCCAAACGGCAGAAGTGGAAGTCAAATCCAGTCATCCCAGAGTCACTTTTTGGGCCACACGATGTTTGACCCATAAGTTGGAAATCCTGACCATGATAGCTAAAACAGGCTATCTGATCATATTCCATTTATAGTTCCATAATGAAGAAGAAACTTAAATTATTTGTTTAAAGGTCAATCAGATAGTTGAGCTGAGAGGTTAGCAATTGGCTAGTGTAGACTAAAGACACTCAGAATGCTGACTACAGGGGAAAGTGCCTGACTTTTCAGTTGTATTATCAAGTTTTAAGCAAAACAACTTGTGCAGACTAATTCAGCTTGACAAGCAAGAGTTAAAAAAATTTGCATCGTTCCTTGAAAACAGATTTAAAGGGCACAATCATGTCACTAGTAGGTACTTTTTGATAAAATAAATGAGTTCAAGTCTGGTCTGTCATCCCCAGAGTGACTACAGCATATCCCTGAGAGTGCTACCTTGATAACACATGGGGACAGTCATCTTCAAGAGAGCTAAGGGTGAAGTCAGGTGCAGAAAGTCTCCATCTTAACACCACGGTAAGTTCCTGGAAACTGTCACACAGACCATAGTGCAGCAAATCATATTTGAATTGAGAAACAATACTGTATATTGAGTGTAAATCATGCTACTACTGTCTACATACCAACTAAGTCAAACACATGACAATACCTTTTTTGAAAGCAAAGACACATAAACTATAAATGCTATTATCATTTCAAAACAAAAATGTCAAATTCTAGTTTTTAACATAAGACATGCAAATATAGAATTAACCAAATATGATGTTCCAGCATAGTATGAAGTATAGTACACAAACTTCTAGTGTGTCATAATTAAGACTTAACACACAAATTATTCTTTTTAATGATTAAAGATTTTCTTTTCTTTTTTTCTTTTTTTATTTATTCAATTGTGCGTGCATGAGTGTGTGTGTGTGTGTGTGTGTGTGTGTGTGTGTGTGTATGTTCACGTGTGTGTAGAATCACGGGCGAATTCAGGAACCATGGACCGCCTCCACCTCCTCCTTGTATACTCTGCCCGGGGATTCCCAGACTCTGCCCTACCAGGACCAGAAACCCAGACAGCCCCTGCTTCAGCCTGGCATCTATACGTGGGTCTAGGATCTGAACTCAGGACCTTCCGCCTGCAAGGCAGAGGCTTAACTCCTGAGCCACCTCTCCATCCCCTAAAGATTTTATTTTAAACTGTAGAATACAAGGTTTTAAAATTAGCCAGATGGTTTGAAGGCTATTTCAAGACTTGTTTGAGGAGGTCAAAGTGTATGTGTATGTGTTTTCCATTTATAAAGTTCTCAATATTAAGTATATATTTTTAGAATCATTCTGTACATTCATTGTACATAAGAAAAGGTATGCCAGAAAACTATACCTGTTTATAATAAGGACAGATATATGCTTGTCTATAGTATGGACAACTGTTTAAAATACTGTCTATACCAGAGAAATGGCAAGTGTTATCCTTTTGTTGAACTCTACTTAAAGTCAGTTCAACAAACATGTTATGACCATGATACTCCAGAATAAAGACCAGAGATTCTGAGATCACTTTAGACTTGTCAGCAAAATATATGAGACAGATCTTGTTTCAATTAGCACCTCCCATTACTCTTAATTCATAACACATTTTTCGCTCAGATTTTTCCATGTGAAATTCCAGTTAATAACGATCTAGCAGTTGTATTCCTAGCTATATAATAAAACAAATGAAAAGTTAGGTCTTCACAGAAACATGTTCATGAATGTCCTATGTTAGCATTACTCATAAGATTCAAAGATAAGAGTCAACCCAAATGTTCCTAAACTGAAGAATGCACATACAAAAAAATGCTACCTGCATGTACTAGTGTATTGACTGGCCAAAATGAATGAAGTAGCAAGACTTATATTAATATCAATGGATCTTAAACACATTATCTAGAGCTTGGGAGATGATTCAGGTGTTAAAGTCTGTTCCTGCCAAGCAAAAGGATTTAAGTTCAGACCCCCCCCAAAAATATGTAATTCCTACCCTGGAAGGAAGAACCCGAGAAACCCCAAAGCAAAACAATAAGGTAGAAGAACAATACAGGATAATTTCTGATATCATCCTTGAGCCTCTCAGGCATACACACTCAAGTGCGCATGAACACACACAAAATCATCTAAATGCTATTAGCACAATGCAGCTAGTCCCAGAGGATTGGATACAGTGTAATTCTAGTTGTGTGAGAAATCCAGAGCAGGCAAATCTACAGAGACAAAGCAGATGAGTAGTTGTTAGAGGTGGTGAATAGGGTGAAGACAGGGCTGTGGATTTTCACTTGATGGCATAAAAGATTTTCAAACATTTATTGAGATGATTCGTAAGCCACTGAGTTGTACACTTTGAGTGACTCAGTTGTGAATTATATTTCCATAAATCTGCTAAAATTACATTTCAATAGTGACAAAAACTCCATTGTCAGTTCAGTACCTCAAAATACAATACAAAAGAATGCATTTTTTGTATCATGTGTCTTGATTTTGGCCACAAAAATATGGCATTCCTTATGCGCTGATGTTGGAGAGGGAAACAGAATAGTCTTAGTTCATCTGGAGTTTATGACTAAAGAAACAAGACTTATACCAAGAAACACATAAAATGAAATATCAGTTGGTACTGCTCTTAAGACTTTTTTAACCTGTTGTTAACTCAGATTTTTTTTTGTTGTTGAAAGTAATTCATTCCACAAAAGTTAGAAGTACAAGATGCTTTCCAGATACTGTATGTAAATAGTAGCATTGCCTTTTCATCTTCAGTTTTGCCCCTGACCATGATGCTTCAGAATAAAGGTTAAGAGATTCTGAGATCATTCTCAGAGTCATCGTGGATCTTGAAAGGGCTCTGTGAGACGCTCAGGAGATTCTGAATGGTTTGGGAATGACTATTTATTTATTTCTGTTGTGTTGGACCAGTCATTTATATTTGAACCATAGTTTGATCTTTCTTTTAAAAGAAAGGCTAGCTGCACATGTAGCTCAGTTGTTCTGTCTGACTAGCATGCAAAAGCTCTGGGGTCAATCCCAGTGCTACATAACTTGGGACATTGGCACACATCTGAAATTCTTGTACTTAGGATAGAGATAAGGCTTTCAGAAGTTCAAGGTCAACCTCACCTATATAGTAACTTTGAGGTCAGTCTAAGATACATGAGACCAAGGCTCTAAAATTTTTAAATTAAGCAAAATAAAAAGAGGGAGTTAGATTCTTTCCTATCTTCCAGTTCTGTGTCCTAGCTATGTTCCAAAAGAGTTCAATGTGTATCATTTTAGAAAACATCTTCTTTTTACACTGAAAGAAATATCCATTGAATATCCATTGAAAAGGAAACTTATTTTACATTTCTAGAGATAAATACTATATCCTACCCTGTAATCTGAAACACAAGAGTTCTGTGATGACCAATTATTTCCCTACCTCTCACTTTACATATGTGCTGGTAAATCACAAGTGTAGCTGAAAAATACTGTTGGGAAGACAACTTCTTCCTATTCCCAGAAATTATTAGGATTATATATCTTGTCTGTTAACTAAAATTTATTTACAATTTCAGGAAGAGGAAAATTAATAATGAAACTTGAATAATCACCCATAATGTTACTGGTTTCCATATGCCTCAAACTCATTTATCTCTTGCCATTTGTTGGCATTTGCTCAAACCCCAAAGGATGCAAAAATGAGTCATGGCTTTGTGAGTCTTACTTTCTCTATCTGTACCCTTTACCTTCATGGCAGTGAGTGAGAGGGAAGGTGTGGTGTGTCATACCCAAACTCACTGATAGCCAGTAACAGAGGAAGTGAAGACAGCCATTGAAAGCCTAAGGCAAGAATAGGTATTTGTTTTGATGACCAGCTTAGAAAATGAAAGTTGGATGTTATTTTTCTATGAAGATTATTTTGATTCCCCAAAGTTGTCTCCTAAGAGGAAAAGTAAGAAAATGAGTATAATTTGATTAGAATGCAATCTCCAAGAAGTCCATGCACTTTTGGGAACATTTCCTTCTTGGTGTCACTGGAAAAAGACAACTAGTATGTATCTCTAGATGTACCTGCTGAAAGCAGAAACCAGAGAAGAGCTCTTCCTGTTCAGGTCACCATGTTCCAACAGCTGATAAAACAGCTCTTCTGGAACCAGAGCAGGGTATTGTTTAAGGTGGAGAACCCCAGCAAATGTGAGCAACAATAAAGGCATTTTGAGTCATAGACTTGAACATTTCAGCCACAGGCTCACAAATATGGGAGGAAACCTAGATCATTTAGTTACCACCCTTGTTTTATAGTCAGGATTCTGAGCCAGGTAAAGTAAATTACTTTTCCAGAGTCCCACAACCATTCATAGATATATATTCAGTATCTTGATCACTTGAAACTAAATTTCACATTATCTACAAGGGGTTACTTAGAATAAGTAATTGTTCTCTGTGTATATTTATGTTTGTTTATTTGTGTGTATGTGTGTTTGTGTGTGTGTGCATGTGCTGAAATTTTCAATCACCTGTCATATATAATATATATATACATATATATAAAATAAGGAACTTCATTTTAAATTCTTAATATAATTTTCTTCTTATAATGGCAAGCACAATATATTATATATAATTGTTACTTAATATTTATGGGTTGTTTTGTTTAAAATGTAGTTACCAAAAGAATGACCATTTTCATTTGACCAGTGTAGAAATTGAGGCAAGCACTCAAATTTTATCTGACTATACTGTCAGTCTTTGGTGACCTTAACTGAAAACTAAAGATGCTAGTGCCTATCTTACAGAGTTATTATGTTACAAAAAAAGATAGCTACATATTCCTTACCCATCTTCCAAAAAAATAAGACTTGTGCTTTTTTCATCCTCCCTTTGATCTAGTTTGGAGTGTGACTGCTTTGCCCAATAAAGCAGATGTGATAGAATGCCTACTCTAGACCTACTAGTTTTAAGGCAACTAGAAGATTCTTTCTTTGTCTCTGGTCTTCCTTCGTCCTTTCATATAAAAAATCTAGCTATCCTGTAGAGATTCCGTACAGAAGGGTAGAGGAAGGAAGGCTCACAAGGGTCTTGCTTTCCAGACATCTCTATCATGGACCCTGGTGGCCATCTTCGACCTCTTAACCTATTGAGTCACTGGCTGAAAATCAAGTGTTTATGATGCATAATGACAGATGTCCCAGTCTAACTGCCCAGATTCCTGAATTACATAATTGTGAGGTAGAGTATGCTTCTTTTTAAGCCACAAAGTTTGAAGACAGTTAAGTTGCAGGAAATACCCTGAAGAATTGCTATAATAAGCAAATGAGTTTATACACAAATAACATTGAATGGAGTCTGATTACTAATAAGTGACATCATTTCCTTCTCTTCTCCCCAGTCTCCTTCCTCTTCCTCTTCTTCTTCCTCTTTTTCTTATTCTTTTCTACAACTTCTAAAACAAGTCAATGACTGAGCAAATCCTGAAGCCCTGGAAATCCAATATTTTTTTGTTTTGTCTTATGACGGTATACAACCAAATCTGGAAGGATGATTTCTTGGATGTATTCCTTAGCTTTTCACTGTCTTTCCTGACATACTCAGTCCTGGGCCACTTTGACACACAAGATTTTGGTTTGTCATATTTAATATGAGTTTCTTCTTTTCTTTCACTAATTCATTCAATAAGTACCTAGCGCTAACCATAATCTAGGAACTATGCTAAAGTCTTAGAAAACAGAAGTGAATTAGGTAGATTCTGTCATCAGGCAATGAAGTTGTTGGGGACACTTTTTCAATGAAGGAACAAATAAGTATTTCAGAGAGGAAATAAATACATTGTGGTGAGGGTAAACAATAGAAGAATTCACTTCAGATAATGAAGAAAGGTCTACTTGAGGTGGGACAGTTCTGCTAAGGCCAGATGAAGTCACAGTACCTGCCATGAAAAGAGTCTAGAGAATGACATTCCAGGCCGTAGGTAGCTGGAAAGTGTGAAGTCACTTGGAAGGAAAGGAAGGGCTTGAGCACAGGGCAACATGAAGAGGACAGATCTGGGTAATGGGGGATGATCTTGGTGGGAAGTTGGAGGTTTGCTCTAGGGAAGGCAGGAGAGATGGAAGGGTTTTAATCAGGAGTGATATGAACTGATGTAAATTTTAGAATCATCACTCAGGATGGTACAGGGAAAATGAATTAACAGAGAGAAAAAGTGTAGAAGCAAGAAAATTGTTAGGAAATCATTGCAAGAGTCCATAGGAATAACTTTGTCCAGAGTGTAGGAGTGCATTTGGGAAGCAGCGGAGAACTGTATTAGAGGGGAGTAGAATGGCATGGCGAAGGACAAATGAATCATAGGCCCTGAGCTCACCAGGCTGTGAAAAAACTGTGGATTCTTCACCAATTTATTCAAATACATTATGCCTTATTTTCCATCTGCAAAATTAGATGGATGATATCTACCTATCTGGAGACTGTGAAGAGTAGGAGAGTTAATGTTCATGAAGCACTTTAAAAACAATTTATGGCTTATAGTAAGCACTCAATACTACTGTTAGATTTGGAAGAATTAAGTTAGGGAAGGAGAAGACAAGGATTATTTGGTCTCTAAAAACTGATTCTAGAATTTGTAAACAGACATTATTTTCCTTCTTTTATGGATAATGCAGAGTTTTTCAAAAATTTTTCATATAACATCAATTAATCTCAAAACAAGCCCAACCTTACTGTGTGCTCCTGTATATAATTAGAAATTCGTTTGAAGACTTGAATTGTGTCTGATGATGCCCAAGTTCGCATTCATGAAGAGAGTTAGTGGAAATCATACAAGCATTGGAAGACTTTCCAAATACACCCCATTCCTTCTCATGATACAGATCTGGAGGATACCAAAACAGTCACCAAGGTAAATCACTATAGTAAATGGAAATGCATTTTGTCCCTGAGAATGTTTTAAAGGAGTTGAGAATCTTAGATTAATGAATATCTGTTGTTCATTATTGAGAATGACTATGTGCTCCATAGAATTTCAAAATGCTATGTATACAGATATGATAAGTGACAGTGTGCTAGTAGATATAGGTGTCAACTTGACAATTGAAGACTGAACTTTGGGCACATCTGTAAAAAATTAAAAGTTAAGGCATGTCCTGAGAAAGCCTGTGGGAGATTGTTTAATTGATGAGGGAAGATTCAGTACATAGGGGGGGGGGGATCATTCCCTGGGAAGGTGGTTGAGATGGAAAAGACTGGTTTAGTAGTTTGACATACTTTAGACACACTACAGCATACTCTGATAGACTCAGTCTGGTGAGTGAGGAAATTTTTTTTCTTTTTTTAACATTTTTAATTATTATTTCCGCTCTTACAAACTTAGTAGGTACACCGGTTCCCTCCCTCCTTCCTCCTCCCCGCGACCCCCCTGTTCCCCCTCCCCTCACTCCTCCCTCCCCATCCCCCAGTGCCTCCCCCCTCAATCCCCAGAGAATCCTTTAATGTGCATGCCAGACTCTCCTCTGGGCCCTCCTCTCCGATGACGTACAAGGACCCAGTGGCATTTCCCTGAATCCTTTCCAGTGAGGAAATTTATTCCTCTCTCAGTAATTTCTGCCAACATGTGTGGCTGGTTCCCCTGACTCCTGATGTTGGTATGATCTCTCCTGCCAAACTGTACTATAAACTGTAATGGAAAATTAAAAGCAAGAATAAAACCCTCTTGTTCCCTTAAGTTGTCTAGTCATGAGCATATCAGTGACATGCAGAAAAACGATAATAGATAGTAATGTTAAATACTCACTAATACTTGGAAATGATAGATATCAATGTCAAGTCAAAATAGGCATAAAGTAACATGCATACAACAGTTGTAATTACACGAAGACAAAATATAATTATCTTTTGTTTAAAATTGTAGAAAGGTTTTCTTACAATGCTAATTTAAAAGTATCTGTGTGCCTTTCAATGTCTTCTGTACCTTGTCAATGCTTACAGGATTCCCTTCTCAAACTTGGGAGCAACTTTGGTGCAGAATCCCCCTCTTGGAAATACACAGAACTCAAAATCATATGAAAAGCAACTTTTTATAAATGTGTTTTTCTGTTCTCCTAGGCTAATTTGATTCTGAACCCTGTGGTACACAATGGGTACTGTTAATTTTCCTCAAAGTGTCATGTGCAGAAAAACTTGGGAAAACACGGGCTCGTGGTATGCCTTGCATTATTGTAGGCCTAAGCCTGGGTGGTTCTCACCATCAACCGTTCATATTCTGATTGAGTGCACAGCCCCCTATTCCAATTGAACATGATGCTAAAAACCCTATTTTATTTTTTCACCTTAATAATTTAAATAGAGTCTGATTTTTATATCATGACATTTTGATAAGTAACCCTGCAGGCTCTTTTCTCTTCCCAAACTTCCTATGAGATAGTTTTGGAACCAGATGGGTACAGGCTATAGGAGATTTTTCACTTAAGTGGATCATTCTGTAATGAATTCATTTATATAGAGAGAACATTTTTTTGTACTGTATTTTTAATAACTTCGAAAAAAATTAAATGAAAAATTTTATGATTTCTTGGAAATATTGTTCCTTGTAAACGGATAGGATGATGAAGGAAGACTCAAATGTAGAAGACACATAAAAACTGAACTTGATTTCTTTTGGGCAAACAGTGTTTGCATAATTTTTCTCATTTATTTTTTTTCTAAATGGATTTTAACAAAAAGGGAATCACTGGTATGAAATCCTATCACCAAAAAGATTTAGTGTTCTCCAATGTGTGCGGAATCATATTTCTGTATGAAGCAAATATTTTTCTTTTTTTTTCTTATACTTTAAAATTTTTACAGTTCCCTCCTCCCCTCCTCCCCCCGAACCCCCTCCTCCCCTCCCTTCCCCCGCCTCCCCCCCAATTCCAGAAATTGTGTACGCCTACTTCCATGGGTCCTCTCTCCGATGACATTAAGACCCATGGCATTTCCATAGCCCTTTCTCTGTCCCCTAACATAAGTACATAGGCTGTCAATCCCTTGCTCCAGGGGTCTCGGTGCCCTAACGATTCTAGACAGGCAACAGTGCACTTTTGCGCAGCATGCAAAGTCCATTATGTTGCTTGGCCCACTATTGTTGATCTTGCAAATCGTTGCTCCTCCATCCTTTTTCTACAATCTTGCCCCCTTCCGCAAAGTTTCCAGGATGGAGAAAGGCGTCAGTCTATGTGATGAATAGTGTCTCAATTCTGGATGTGCGTGATTTCTTTTGCAGTCTCCTGGTCACTCCATTCGTGGGCACTGAGTCAACCCCTGCAAACAAAACTGTTAAAACTGAGTCTGTTAATTGTATAGATAAGGTAGGAACCTCACGAGGAGGGGTCCACACCCATTGCAAATGTTCTTTTATCGCTAACTATTGCCCTCCCTTCTGGTGAGCAGGAAGAACGTCTGTGAACTTAACCAGTTTCTCTACTACTTGGACCTTGAGGCCATTTTCTCTGCTGTAACATGCAAATATTTTTCTAACTAATTCAATAACTAAACAACAGTGCCTTATACTTATATCAAATTGTATTTCTTTAGTTATAGCAAAGTTGTAAGTTTGCCTAGATGTTTTGTCACATTATTACTCTAGCTATATGGTATTGAAATTATTCAAATTCTTGTTAAGCTTAGCTCTTTCTATGGAAGGTTAGCTAATGAACTCAGGAAATTGAGTTGAAACACAAAAACAAACCACTGAGCTCCTCCTTGCTTGTAGAAAAAGAAAAAAAATTATCGAGCATGACAGACTTGCATTCCTTCACCCCCCTAATTTCCACTCTCTTACTTTTTACCCTGAAGTTCCCTCAAGTACAAGTCATGTCAGTAATGTTCACTTTGCTCTTGACATGCACTTAGTATTTAGTATGTAGTAATGGAAGAAGGAAGGAAGAAATGAAGAGAGAAAAGGGAAAGTGTGAGATGCATTTAGACATGCCCTAATAAGTCTTATCTTTTAGCTTATCTAGAGTTTAATAGCAAAGTGATTTGTAGTTCTTTTTTTCATACTACCTTCATCAAGTCACATAAAAGGTCTGTAAAATCATACCTAGCATGTATGTGTGTGTGTGCGTGCCTGTGTGTGTGTCTGTGTGTGAGTGCGTAAGCACAGGGAAACCAGAGGCCAATGTCAAATGTCTTCTTTAATTGTTGTGCACAGTCTTTCACTGTATCTGGGGCTTGTTGATTCAATTCAACTAGTTGACCAGCAAGCTCCAGTGATCCTCCTATCTACTGGAGATCCTAACTCAGGTCATCATGCTTGCAAGGCAAGTACTTTACTGACTAAGCCATCTGCCTTTCCCACTATATTTAATCTTAAAATGATGTCATGATCTAAGATGTAAACATTCAGTCCAAAGTTCAAAAGCATGGGTCCATCTCCAATTCTGTCTTGGTTTATTTCCCAATGTAAGTGTAACTATTCCTGTTAGTTCTCTCTATCCCTTGCAGAGGAGTGTGTGCACGTGCGCATGCATACACACACACACACACACACACACACACACACACACACACACACACACACACAGAGTCATTTGAACAACAATTCCTGCCTAGGGTGCTCAGGTCATCTTTACTAAACCGTTCTTTCATCTCTGCTCTTCTGCATCTCTCCTACCCTGCAGGGCTGAAGTAACATAGAAACTATGGAATCATGAAGCTGCTCTGCCTGTACACTCATCTTTACTTCATATTTCTTCTCTTACAAACCACTGCAACCTTCCAATGAGCCCCTCCAGAGCTCTAAAATGAAGGTCTTGCTCCAGCTTTCTGCCCCACTCTGGGGACTGTACCTCTGGCCACTACCTGTGATAAAACACTCCCTCTCTGGACAGCTCCTTTTCTATCCACCCCCTTGGTAATCCCCCTGCTCTGGAGTGTGGTTTGAAACTCCCACACAGTGATCTTCTGCCCTACTTCTGGATTTTACTGTAACTTGCTTAGCAGCTGGAGGTGCTGAAGTTGCAGAAAGGCCCTGTGGGTTTGCTTTTCGATAATGTTCAATTTGTTTCAAAGCTCATGAGCGTTTCCTGCTCGTGCTGAAGAAGAGTCTTCAGCTTACATTTCTGGTTTGTCTGTCCTCCCATAGTTCCATTTTCTTTTTCCCTTTTTATCCTGGATTCCACTTCTCTGTCTCTCTTACCCATATAACTCGTCTTCCCACCAGTAACCCAAGTCTTCCACATCTGTCTTAATTTTTCCAACTATATCATTTATTTCCATTTAGCAACAGCTTCTCAGGGGATAAAATTTCCTGGTTGAATTTTTACAATTTATTCGCATGCAAACAGCGTTTATGTCTTTTCCCTGACTCCCTCCCCACCCACTTCCTTCTTCTCCCACCTTCCCCATCCACACACCCTTCCCTCCTTTAACCATCCCATTCCTATCTGTCCCATACCCTTCTTGTCTCTCTGTCTGTGGGTATCACAGGACTCCCTTTACCTGTGTTGATCAAAGAGTCAGATTTCTAAGAAAATTATAAACTGACTTTACTTCTATTCTGAACATATGCTTTAGAATTGGACTAGCTCCAAATTCGAGCTTGCACATATGATTTGACTTCCTTTTTCTTTTTAAAATCATCTAATTTTTCTAGTTTTACAAGCATATTGAGTACTTATCGTTGCTTCCTTCCATCCCCCCTTCCCACCCCCTCCCCATCCACTCATCAATCCATCCCACTGTATCCTACCCTCCTGGGGTTCTTGCGGGAGTTCAGGCTTCTTGTGTCATACAAAGTTGCCTCTCTTTGAGCCACCCCACTAATAGGGGCATTTCCCTTCACTCACCTGGCTTTAGTCCCCAAGGTTTCTACTGTATGTTCTTATCTCTCTTGAGTTCCTCTATAGTGTATGGGAGCATATGTTAGTCATTATGTAGGTCTGGTAAGGACAAGTCTCACTGTAGTGAGTTCCTGGATGCAGCAGTCCTGCCTTGAATGGAATGTCTTGTCCAACAGTGACCCTTCTCATCTTTAGGTTCTTACACTTGCATCACCTCCTCTTCTTTGAGGTTCCCAAAGCCTTAGGATGAGGAGAGATTAGATTGGCCTGATTCTGGGTGAGCCTTGCTGGGATGCTGGTACTCTGTGTTATAACTGGCTGTTGCTGTCCACTTCACTGTTCTTCTACTGCCCTAGGCTGCATCCTGTTAGGATGTTGAGTTCCTCTATCTCTATTGTAGAAGGCTTTTAAACTGAGTGTTAAGTGTTCCTTAAATTTATGGATATAATAGCACCTGTTTACATAGCGGTTTGGTGTACTGTCTTCCTTTCTTTGGGTTTATTGGCTGCTTTCCCTATTGATGCATTTCCTTCCTTTTTCTAGGTTCTTGTTCTAGTTTACAGTAACAGGAATGTGTTCCATTCTGACAAGCAGGTCTTGAATTCAATCAGAAAGCTATTGGTTGTCTCTTAGATACTCATGACACTATTACACTGGTGGTCACCTGTTGACATGATGATTTTTTAAAATATTTTATTATTTATTCAATTGTGTATGTGTGTGTGTGTGCTGTATGTATGTGTGTGTGTATATGTAGAACCACGGGTGAATTCAGGAACCACCATGGACCGCCTCCACCTCCTCCTTGTTTACTCTGCCCCAGGATTCACAGGCTCTGCCCTACCAGGACCAGAAATGTAGGCTGCCCCCGTTTTGGCCCGGCGTCTATACTGTGGGGTCTAGGATCCGAACTCAGGACCTTTCGCCTGCAAGGCAGAGGCTTAACCCCTGAGCCATCTCTCCAGCCCCGATATGATGATTTTTATTGCAACTTTCTGCTTGACTTCTTAATTCCTGTTCTCTTGACTTGTCAGATATAGTATCCTAGTGTCCTCACACCCTGTCTTTGTTTCTTTCTGCCCTTTTTGTCCCTTCTTCACTGAGCTGTGAAGGTACAGTTGATCTGTGATGAATTACTTCAGTGTTCTCCCTTTCCAGCTCTCTTAAAAAGACGCAATCATTTATTTCACAGATTTTGAAAGTATAAGAGATCATTAAGAGACCACGTTTGATATTGCCACAAGTATTCTTCTACTTCTAAATACTTTTTTGTGAGGAAGTCACTCCATTTCTCTATTGTTACCTTTGTCCACATTGGTATATCAGCAAATATTTGAGCCCTTTGCACACAGCAGGAAATGAGGCAATGTTGGGAAGACAGTGACAAAATGTATTGGATAATGTTATTACTGTCATAGAGTTTATGATCTGGTGGAAGAGTCAGACAAGCAAGCTTCTCTCTTGCTCTACATTTTTTCTTATGCTTCATTTAAGAAAAGGTGCCTGAGCATATGTTCCTTCATGACAAACAAATATTTCCAAGCCATCAGTGAGCTATAGACAACTGGTATATGTGGACAAGAGAATGAATATACAGAAGGAGAATTAACTTTCTGAAGGCAAGGGCTGGTGAAAAGATGGTGTTAGGGAATGTTTCACTGAAAAGGTGGATCCTGAAAAGAATGTTGATTTCATTCAGGGAGGCAGAGGAGTATTCTAAAGTGAGATACATGCCTGGAAAGTGAGAAACCTGTCCTGGTGTATTGCTTCAAAGCAGAGAAGTAAAAGGGAATGCACTGAGTAGCTGGGAGAGGTCTTGAATACCATGAGTGGGAGATTGATTGTATTTTTGGGGAATGTACAAGAACCAGCTAAGTATATATGGGAATTTGTGAAATATAACTCCACTGGATCTATGATCAAGGGCTTGAAAGGAAAAAGAAAGAAGTCAGAGAGCCTAGCAATGAGGATGCTGCCACATTATAATAAATAAGCACAATAGCAAGAAAATGGAATCAGCCAACATGCTTATCAACAGAGTAATGGAAAATGAAAATGTGGTACATATATATTGCCAAATCCCCCACCTGTCCAGCCAGGGGGAAGAGGGGAAACAGCAGGGGCCTTGTGGGCTTGAGGCCAATGGGCGAGCTGGCAATGGGGTCACCACTCAAATCCTGGGAGTCAGGCGAGAAGCAGCAGCAGGCAGAGGAGAGTTGGCCGCAGACTCAACTCAGCTTTATTCAGGAAGTGTTTGGTCTTACATAAGGTCGGAGGTCCAGTCAGGTGTGGCCACCTCTCTGCTCAGGGGGAGGGGGAGAGCAGCCATCAATCATTTAGCTGTTTAATAGGTTTCCAGGTTAGATGGCTGCTTCCCATTGGTTGTTCATCCCTCCTTCCCATTGGTTGTTCATCTCTCCTTCCCATTGGTTGTCCATCCCTCCGCCTGTATGGTTCCTCTTTTGGGACGTGTCTGGGTCATGTCCGAATTTGTTCAGGCTTGTCTGCAGCCAGACCTCCTGGATTCAGGAGCCCAGGCTAGGGCCTCCCTGAATTGATACTGCCACACATATACACAATGGAATTTTACTCACCCATCAAAAAGGATGAGATTATGGAATTTTCTGGTAAATGGATATAACTGGAAATTTTAATATTGATCTATGTATCTCAGACATTGAAAGTAAAGCACTACCTGCTCTTTCTTATATGTGGATGCTAGCACTGATATCCTTATTAACGTATTTGGAATGGAATCATTATAAGAGCCAGAAAATTCAAAAGAAAGCAATATGTGGGAAGATGAATGTATGGTTAGGGTGAAACCTTTTAAAGGGAAGATTTAGGATATTATGACAAGTAGGGCAAGGGAGGAATAATTGGGAAAAATACATAGCAGGGAATGAAAGAATGGGAGATAGGAGGGACAGAAGGACTTATAAAAATACCCTAAAATTGTGGGATGTAACCCCAAAGGAACCTCCTATGTTAGTAATATGCAAAAAAAGTCTTTTAAAGAAAGGATCAAGAATGAGCAGTCCCTATGCAGAAGAGCACAGAGTGAGGAAAACAGGGGGAAAAAAGCCCTGAGCTGATCCACTTCGAACCTAGTAACAAGAATGTAGCACTTCCTGATAAGATGTTGGTCATAGAGTTCTCAAAGACCCCCAAACATTATAGGCTTTTGCCATTGCTCTTGGATGCTCTTCAAAACACTGTCAGTAAGATGCTTTTACTGAAGATACATATGGATCACAGAATATGGGCAAAATATATGAACTAGAGCTGGTCTGCCATCTTACTCCTTGCTGGATAGCTTACACAGTATCAAGGAATACTGTAGAAGCTACTGGGAGAGAGAAATAATCACAGACTTCATCAACTAATGAGATCTGCAAGTTGTAATAAAAAATCACTATGGCAACAGGTGACTACCAGTGTAACAGTGGCATGAGTATCAAGAAGACAATCAACAGCTTTCTGATTGGACTCAAGACCCATTTGTCAGAATTGAATACATCTCTGTTACTGTAAACTAGAACAAGAACTGGAACAAGAAGGAACTACATCAAAAGGGAAAAGCAGTTAGTGAACCTATAGGTAGGAAGACAGTACACCAAACTCCTCTGTAAATAGCTCTTATTATACCCATAAATTTGAGAACACTTAACACTTGCCTAGAAATCTTCTATAACAGAGGTATAAGATCTCAAACCCTGAAAGGATGCAGCTTAGGCTAGTAGAAGAGTAGCGAAGTGGATAGCAACAGCCAGTCATAACACAGAGTACTGTCGACCCAGCAAAGCTCACCCAGAATGAGGCTAATCTAATCTCTCCCCATCCTAAGGCTTTGGGAACCTCATGGAATAGGGGGCAGTGAGATTGAAAGACCTAAAGATGGAAAGGTTCACCACTGGACAAGACATTCCATTCATGGCAGGACTGCTGCATCCAAGAACTCACTGCAATAAGACTTCTCCTTACACCAGACCTGCATTGTGACTGACATACCAACATGCCCCCATAGACTATAGAGGAACTCAAGAGAGATAAGAACATATGGTGGAAATCTTGGGGACTAAAGTCAGATGAGTGAAGGGAAATGTCCCTATCAGTAGAGTGGACTGAAGAAAGGCAACTTTGTATGCCACAAGAAGCCTGAACCACCACAAAAGTAGACAATCCAGAGGAAACCCTGGGGTTCATAGAAGCAGACAGGCAGGAGGACAGGATGGAATGAGATGGATGATGAAGGAAAGGGAGGGTGATGGGAAGGAGGGAAGATGAAGGGAAGCAAGGATAAGTACTCAATATGCTTGTAAAACTAAAAAAAATGAAATAATATTAAAAAATTTAAAAAACAGACATGGAAAAACAAATTAGAAAAACAGGGTATGAAAAAATGAAGTAGTGCAGAACTTATTTATGTACTGTTGTTGATCCCAATCTCAGGCTGTTTGGTTCAGTAGATTGTTCAGTACATGTCTAATGAGGTCCCAGGGAATATGGATGCTAAAATTATATAAGAGTTAATAATGAAATCAGAGTGTTGGAATAATCAAGATAATGAAAGGGTGGGGACAGTTAAAGTATGTCTTAATGCAAAAGATATCCATGAACAGGAAGCAGGTGCATTGAAAACAAGATAATTCAGTCTCTTTAGCCATGTAGACTGCAACATGGATACTACAGGCAGCTGTGAAACAAGTTCTTCAGGAAATGTTCATCAAGACTGTAACAGTTACTCTTAACTATTGGTGTGAGAGATCACCCAAAATCAAGAAACTTAAGGGAGAAAGGGAGATTTATTCAGCTTACGGTTCCAGAGGGGAGGTACAGTCTCTCAAAGCAGAGGTGGCATGGCTGGCTGGCCAAAGCTCAAAGAGGCTAAGTCACTGCAGGTATCTTGGAAGCTGAGAGCTGCAGACTACTTGCAGCAAAGGCAGACTTCTCCTAGAGGTAGGGTGGGACTAATCCACCTCAAGGCCCACCCCTTGTGACTGCCTTCCTCCAGCAAGGCTCCACCTCTCAAGGTGCCATGATCTTGCTAAACACATGAGACTGTGGGGGACACATTTCAAACCATGACACTCCACTCCTGGCCCCCTCAGGCCATTGGCATCTCATTATGTAAACCATACACAGTTTAAAAGTTTTCATAGACTACATCAGTATTCCAAACACAGTCCAAAAGTCCAAAGTCCAAAGCCTCCTGTAAAATCAAATATAAGTTACATACTTCCAACATACAATGGTATAGAATAGACTTTCCCATTTCATAAGGAATGGAAGCATATCCAGGAAAGATCAGCCCATAACAAGACTGAAAACCAGCAGGACAAATCTCAAATCTTGTAGCTCCAAGTCCAATAGCTGAGCCTCTTGTTTAGATCATTTCAGTTCCAAAGGGTTTTAGTTCCACCCCTCCAATATAGCTGCCTATAGAATACGTTGGTCTCTTGAGCTGACTCCTCCCAGAGTATACAGCTCTCCTTGGCAGGTGTCCCACGTTGTCTCTGGAATCTCTAACATCTTTACTTCTCAATGGCAAACCAGGCTTTAACTCCACAGTACAAACTGCTCTTCTTGGGCCTCTAAACTGCAGGCTTCTTGCCTTATGATGCCTGGATTCTGCCAATTTTTGAAATCTTGGAGGAAGACTCCACGATCTCCTCCCTCTTGCATCACTGATGCCTCTAAAACCAGAACCACATGGATGACTTTGCCAAGACTGGCCCCTTTGAATCACAGCTGATTCTGCTATTGTATGTTGACCATCTCTTTCACTCCTGGGCAGTTGCTTTGTAAGAGAAACCAACTCTTTCTTTGGAACTCCACCCTTTAGCTCCAGTCTTCTGAAAGGATTTGCATTCTTTGAGTGGAAGCCTTCCCAGAGGATCTTGTCCTCAAGCTAGGACCTTTCCTATTATTCAAATTGAGAGCAGGCTTTGATTTACAAATGGAGCTAGTCTCTTTAACAGCCATTTTGTTCTCTGCTTCTTCCTGGTTCAACTCTTTAAGTTTGCCATTGTATTTTTATCATCAGATCTTACAGTTTTTGCTTCTTCCTGCCTGATTCTTTGCTCTTTTTCATAACTCTGAAGACAACTGAAAAGTAGCCATATCACATCATCAAGACTACATTGCTTTGAAATTTCCTCCGCCAAGCACTCCAGCTTAACTTCAGGCAAGCTTTCAGAACGAGGGCAAAACTTCACTAAACTCTCGGCCAATACATGGCTCCAGTTGCAAACACAGTCTCTGTCCTCCTCTGGACCATCACAAGCTGGGCTTCCACTGCGTGTGTCTTTCACAGCATTGTTTCTCTTTGGAGCTCTGATGAGAAAGGCCCATTTGGCCCAACTGCCAAGACGCAAAGACTTTCCCAGCACAAAGTCCCAAAGTTCTCCATATTTCTCCCAACAAATAATTCCAAAGGCACACTAGCAACATCACAGCATTGGCCATACTGCTGGGCACCAACTTCTCTTAGCTTCACAAATAACTTCACGTTGTGGTACCAGCTGTTCTTAATCTCACAGCAATAACCCACTATTCGGTATCAATTTTTGAAACAGTTACTCTTAACTATTGCTGTGAGAGAACACCCAAAATCAATCAACTTAAGGGAGAAAGGGAGATTTATTCAGTTTACAGTTCCAGAGGGGAGGTACAGTCTCTCAAAGCAGAGGTGGCATGGCTGGCTGGCCAAAGCTCAAAGAGGCTAAGTCACTGCAGATATCTTGGAAGCTGAGAGCTGCGGACTGCTTGCAGCAAAGGCAGACTTCTCCTAGAGGTAGGGTGGGAATAATCCACCTCAAGGCCCACCCCTTGTGACTCCTTCCTCCAGCAAGGCTCCACCTCTCAAGGTGCCATGATCTTGCTAAACACATGAGACTGTGGGGGATACATTTCAAACCATGACAAAGACCGAAGAGTCTATTTTAGACATGATAAACCATGCTTGTAGGACATGGCTGTAAGACTGGAAAGGAAAATTAAGGACCCCATAGATAGAAAGATTTGTTTGGGAAGACAAAATTGGAAATGTCCACTGAAGATGGAGTCTAGAAAGTCCTAATATCTGACTAAGGTTGATGGAAATAGTTTTACAGAGCAGTAATAAAGAAATGGCATGAATCATGAATTAAAAAAAAGTAAGGGCTGAAGGAAACCCCAAGGGGTTGTAAGAGAAGGGCCCAAGCTTCTCACATTCCTACTTTATTCCTGAAACTCAAATATCTTATTCTTTTCATTCATACTCTCCCTCTTTTTTCTTACATATTTCGTTAATTAGTGTCTAATGTTTCTTAATTTATAAACTTTTGTCTAATAAATCTCAATGACAGATTATTTTTTAAAAATTGCTTGAATCACATTTTAAATTAACTTATTAATGAATTAGTATATAAGAATTTTTGTCTCCCTTCCGCACCCCACTCCTCCAGCCGGGACGCGTGCTGCGCGGTCCAGCCGGGCCTCATCCTGCGACCTAGGTAAACTCCGCCTGCGCCCGCCCACCAGAACCCCAGGTCAGCCCAAGGGACCCAGCTCCTACCTCACCATCCAGCCGGGATCTCGCACAGGGCAGAGGGACAAGGAGGACCTCCCCCTGCGCCCGGGCCCCGCCCCAGCTCCCCTGGGGTTAAATAGCTCCACGCTGACGACATCCCCATCCTCCCTTCCCCACCCCGCTCCTCCCGCCGGGACGCTCGCGCGGTCCAGGCGAGCCTCATCCGCGACCTAGGTATGCTCTGTCCCTGCCCACCCCCAGAACCCCAGGCCAAATAATTCAGTTTAGTGAAATTGAAAGATCTTAAGAGTTAAAACGACAATGCCGAAGTCAAAGTGCAAATCCATGAGAAGCAACACCCAAGTAAACAAATTTCCCACTGAAGGAATTAATCCCATAACGTTAGACTCCAACAAGAACAAACCCACGGAAAATGGCCAAGAAAGCCTGACCCAGGATAACGCCTTTCAAAATATGATCATTACCATGTTCAATACTATGAAAGAGGAAATCCGGGAAGAATTACATAATCGAATCAATCGCTTTGAAGAGGAACACAACAGACACTTGGAGGAGTTGAGAAAAACAGTGCAAGAAACAAAAACTGGCATAGAGCAGTTAAAGCAGACGCAAGCAGAGTTTAAAACTGAGCTACAAGACAAGTTATCTTTAACCCAGAACTCCACAGAGAGTCTTATCAACAGAACTAACGAAGCAGAAAACAGAATTTCAGACCTTGAAGATAAAGTGGGAGTACTAACCAGCTCAATGGAAGAGGTTGTTAAAGCCAAAAAGATACTTGAGAGAAATATCCAGGAGGTATGGGACACCCTGAAGAAGCCTAACATGCGTATTCATGGAATACCAGAGCAAGAATCTCAAAATACCACCCCTGAGGAAATTTTTTCAAACAATCATCAAGGAAAACTTTCCTCATCTAAAAAAAGAGAGGCCCATCCATATACAAGAGGCATTCCGCACCCCAAACAGATACGACCAAAATAGAAGCACGCCATGGCAAATAGTTAAAACACTCCACATTCAAGATAAAGAACTGGTGCTGAGAGCTTCAAGGCAGAAAAAAAAGTCACTTTTAAAGGTAAACCTATTAAAATAACAAATGACTTCTCAGTCGAAACAGTAAAAGCAAGAAGAGCTTGGAGAGACATACTTCAAGTATTGAATGAGCAAAAATGTCAACCCAGGCTGATTTACCCTGCAAAACTATCCGTCATGATCCAGGGAGAAAGAAAAATCTTCCAGCACAAAGACAACTTGAAGGGATACATGTCCACCAAACCAGGCCTTTAAAAAATGCTAGAAATGATACTCAAGCGTGAAGAAAAAAACAGGCATATCCAGGAGAGCAGAAGGCAAGTATAACACCATTAAAAGCGAAGCAATATACTTATAAAAACTACTAAACATAATAAATGTCTGGAATTAAAAATAGTTTCTCCATTGTAACACTAAATGCTAATGGAATTAATTCACCGATCAAGAGACACAGATTACAAAGTTGGATTAAAAATCACAATCCATCAATCTGCTGCCTGCAGGAAACCCATCTCACCACAAAAGATAGGCACGCTCTAAAAATAAAAGGCTGGTCAACAATTCTACAAGCAAATGGAAGCAGAAAACAGGCAGGGGTAGCCATTATGATATCAGACAAAGTGGACTTCAAACCAAAGAAAATTATAAGAGACACGGATGGATACTACATTTTAGTCACAGGTACAATTCACCAGGAAGACTTCACAATACTGAACATATATGCACCCAATACAGGCCCCTCCACATTCATTAAGAAAACTCTACAGCGTCTAAAGCAAGAAATCAACCCCCAAACGATAATTCTTGGGGACTTCAACACCGCCCTCTCAACATGGGATAGGTCAACAGGTCAAAAGCCTAACAGAGACACTTTGGACCTTAATCAAACCCTTAAAGAAATGGACCTTACAGGTCTCTATTGAACTTTTCACCCACGCACCAAAGAATACGCATTTTTCTCAGCAGCACACGGAACTTTCTCCAAAATAGACCACATACTTGGCCACAAAACGAATCTACACATGTACAAAAAAGTTGAAATTCTAACCTGTGCCCTGTCAGACCACCATGGCCTAAAGCTGGACATCCACAACACAATAAACAACAGAAAATACATTAAGTCCTGGAAACTTAAAAATATGATGCTGAATGAGAACTGGATTCAGGAAGAAATTGAAAAGGAAATTCAAGATTTCCTGAAAGTGAACGATAATGAAAATACAATTTACCAAAATCTCTGGGACACAATGAAAGCTGTTCTAAGAGGTAAGTTCATAGCTCTTAATGCCTACATCAAAAAGTGGAAACATCAGAAATAAACAACTTAACAATGCAGCTTAAAGCTTTAGAGAAACTAGAGCAATTTGATCCCAAAAGTAGTAGAAGAGAGGAGATTAGCAAAATAAGGGGAGAAATATCTGAAATCGAGATTAAGAAAACGACAGAAAAAATCAACCAGTCAAAAAGCTGGTTCTTTGAAAAAATCAATAAGATTGATACACCCCTAGCTAAATTAACCAAAAGCAGGAGAAAGAAATCCCAAATTAACAAAATTAGAAATGAACATGGAGTTATCACTACTGATACCTGAAGAAATCCAGAGAATTATAACATCATATTTCAAAAACTTATACTCTGTGAATTTCTAAGTAAACATAACTTACCTAAATTGAATCCGGAAGTTGTGAATTATTTAAATAGTCCTATAACATATAAGGAAATTGAGGAAGTAATCTTGAATCTTCCCACCAAAAAATGTCCTGGACCAGATGGATTCAGCACAGAGTTCTACCAGACATTTAAGGAGTTAATAATACCAATACTCCTTAAACTGTTCCATCAAATAGCAAAGGAAGGAACACTACCAAATTCCTTCTATGAAGCCAATATCGTTTTAATCCCAAAACCTAATAAAGACTCACTTAAAAAAGAAAACTATAGGCTGATCTCTCTGATGAACACAGACGCAAAGATTCTCAACAAAGTTTTAGCAAATCGGATTCAAAAACATATTAAAAAGATTATTCACGGGGACCAAGTAGTCTTCATACTCGGCACATAAGGTTGGTTCAACATACGCAAATCAATAAATGTAATTCATCATGTAAACCAGTCCAAAGTCCAAGACCACATGATACTCTCAATAGATGCAGAAAAAGCTTTTGACAAGATCCAACAGCCTTTTATGATCAAAACGCTGGAGACAGTAGGAATGGAAGGAACCTTTATCAATATAATAAAAGCTGTATACAACAAGCCCACAGCAAGGATTATACTCAATGGGGAACAATTGGAAGCATTCCCACTTTGATCAGGAACTAGACAAGGCTGTCCACTCTCACCACTTCTATTCAATATTGTACTTGAAGTCTTAGCTGAAGCCATAAGGCAAGAAAGGGACATAAAAGGGATTCAAATTGGCAAGGAAGAAGTCAAGCTATCCCTATTTGCAGATGACATGATCTTATACCTGAGGGATCCCAAAAACTCCACCAGGAAGCTCCTGGAACTAATTGAGAAGTTCAGCAGGGTGGCAGGATACAAAATAAATGTGCAAAAATCAGAGGCCTTCCTATATGCCCAGAATGAAAGAAGTGAAAAAGCCCTGAGAGAAACAATCCCATTTACTATAGCCCCTAAAAAAATGAAATACCTTGGCATAAACCTAACCAAGGAGGTAAAAGACCTTTACTATGAAAACTTTAAAACCCTCAAGAAAGAAATTGCAGAAGACACCAGAAGGTGGAAAGACCTCCCATGCTCCTGGATTGGCAGAATCAACATCGTAAAAATGACCATCCTACCAAAGGCAATATACCAATTCAATGCTATACCAATTAAAATCCCAAAGCAATTCTTCAAAGAAGTTGACGAAACAATCTCAAAATTCATATGGAGGCACAAAAGATCCAGGATAGCAAAGACAATCCTGAGTAACAAAAACACTGCTGGAGGTATCACCATACCGAACCTTAGTCTATATTACAAATCCATAGTTATAAAAACAGCCTGGTACTGGCTCCAAAATAGACACACAGATCAATGGATAAGGATTGAAGACCCAGATATAAGCCCACAAAATTATAGCCATTTGGTCTTTGACAACGGGGCCCAAAGAATCCAATGGAAAAAGAACAGCATCTTCAACAAATGGTGCTGGCAAAACTGGATCTCCACATGCAGAAGATTAAAGCTGGACCCGTACTTGTCACCTTGTACAAGACTTAATTCCAAATGGATCAAGGACCTTGATATAAGGCCAGAGACTATAAAAACCATAGTTGAAAGGGTAGGGAACTCCCCCAAGCTGATTGGGCTAGGCCAACATTTCCTAAACAGATATCCAATGGCACAGTCACTGCTACCAACTCTGAACAGTTGGGAACTTGTGAAGTTAAAGAGCTTCTGTTCAGATAAAGAGATTGTAATATGAGCTCAAAGGCAACCCACAGAATGGGAGAAAATCTTCACTAATCACATATCTGATAGAGCTCTACTGTCCAGAGTGTACAAAGAACTTAGAAAACTTAACAACAAGAAAACCAATGGCCCAATTGAAAAATGGGCCCTGGAACTTAAAAGAAATTTTACCAGGGATGAAATTAAAATATCTAACAAATATCTTTAAAAATGCTCCACTTCTTTAGCCATCAGGGAAATGCAAATCAAAACTTCCCTGAGATATCATCTCGCCCCAGTCAGGATGGCAAAAATCCACAATACAAACAACAACAAATGCTGGAGAGGATGTGGAGAGAGGGGAACTCTCCTACATTGCTGGTGGGAGTGCAGGCTCATACAGCCACTCTGGCGAGCCGTCTGGAGATTCTTAAAGAAATTAAAGATTGAAATGCCATATGACCCTGTGATTCCACTTTTGGGTATAACCCCCCATACAGCAGAGGTTCGCCTTGATAGCACAAGCATGACCATGTTCATAGCAGCACTGTTTACAATAGCAAAGACATGGAATCAGCCCAAATGTCCAACAGTTGATGAGTGGATAAGGAAACTGTGGTACATCTATACAATGGAGTACTACTCAGCCATCAAAAATGATGAATTACTGGAATTTTCCGGGAAATGGATGTCATTAGAAACAATTATATTAAGTGAAGTATCCCAGACCCAGAAAATTAAGCGCCGTATGTACTCCCTAATAGGTGGCTCCTAATACCAAACCCACCCAGCCCATCTTGAGACACTCATAGGTAAATCTATGTATTACCTACAGTAATTGCAAGGATTATGAACAGGAGGGATGGGGTTGAAGGGCCACACCAGAAACAAGGAGAGAAGTGACCATGTTACAGTAGAGACAATAGGCCTCCATCAAGGACTGCAAGAAAGTAATGTGACACCTAGTTAAGTTCACAGACATTTGTTCCTGATCATTTACAACTAAGAGGGTATGAACTCACCAGAAGGGGAGGGCATATAGTCCGGCAGATTAAAAAGTAACCATTTTGCAAATGGGTGATTGACCCCTCCCATTGCCAAATGCCATATGACCCTGCGATTCCACTTTTGGGTATAAGTATTACATCTACCCTTGTATGTGCTCTGATAATAAGACTCCAGTTTAACAGCTTTCTGTCTCTGGCCAGGGGGTGACATACAGTGCCCATCACGATGGAGTGAAGGGTATTGCAGGAGTAGCAAAATTGCAAAAGAAAATCAACAAACCACAATCCAGAACTTCAGAGACTCTATATCAACCACCTAGAACTAGGCCAGACTAATCTCTCCCATCCTGAAGCTCAGGGAAATTTGCGGAAGAGGGGGCGGTAAGAGTGTAAGAGCAAAAGGATGGGAGGAGCAATGATTTGCAAGATACTCCACACAAGTTAGGGCCGAAGCAATCATAATTGGACATTGCATGCCCGGCGCAATGTCCAACACACTATTGACCTCACAAAGTCTAGCATCTGCTAAAGGCACCAAGATCCTTGGAGGCAAGGGATTGACAGCCACAGTAGTGTTCCTATGCTTAAGGGGAACACAGAAAAGGGTTCTGGGGAATGCCACTGGGTCCTTGTATGTCATCGGAGAGGAGGGCCCAGAGGAGAGTCAGGGATGCACAAGAAAGGACTCTGGGAATTGGGGCAGGAGGCACGGGGGGACGGGGCGGGAGGGGTGAGGGGAGGGGGAGCAGGGGGTTCAGGGGGGAGGAGGAGGGGGGAGGGAACTGGTGTACCTATTAAGTTTTTATGAGCTGAAATAATAAAAAATGTATTATAAAAAAAAGAATTTTTGTATTCTGAAATCTAATCCTTATCTTGTGCTGTTTTTATGCATTTATTTCTTTTGTAGCTTTGTGCTTTCAATTCTTTTCAAATATTAATATTTTATCTCATTTAAATTTTATCAACTATATCATATTTTAGCATTTATTTTATTCCTCATTTACTTTCTCTTCTAATAACTTTACAATATGTGGGGTATTGTTGATTTCCTGAATTGACATGTCATATTGTTTATTCCTTTCATGACTATGACTTTATACAACTGATCCTTGTGTTATGCATAGTTATATATGCTTTGGAAAAAAATAAACTAGGAGAATGAGGATAGTGATTAGACGGAGGGTTTACTCATTTAGAGACCTGAATATGGTGATAGAATAACTAGGTAAGTACTTAGTATAAGAACTTAAGTCAATTGCAAAACATGTGTTAAGGCCCTAAGACAATCAAGAGAGGTAAGCTTAAAGCACTGTAAAAGGAATTACACTAAGAGAATGGGAAAAACAAGGAGAGTAGTAGGTGATGAAATCTTAGGGAAGTGCCTGGAATTCATATAGAACTTCAAAAACACTAGAAGGATTTTTATGCTTTTATGTGATGAGGGGAAGGATTCATTAAACAGTTCTAAACTGGAGAAAATGTGCTCTAATTTGTATCTGTGTAGGATTACCTTGCATGCCCTTTGAAAGAAGACTTAAGTAATGGTGCGATCTCTCTAACAGGTCTCATTATCTGAGATGCCTTTAAGCTTGCTAACACTCCTTTCCTCATTAAAATTCACATTTTTCTTTTTATTTTTTTTCCTTTTCATTGTAAGTCTAAAGAAGATGGGGGCTGGAGAGATGGCTGAGGAGTTAAGACTCTTTTCTTTTTTTTTTTTTAACTTTCAACCAATTTTTATTACACAAAGGTTGTCACATAATTGGATACTTCTACTTTGTACACAGTTATTCTTACTCTCCACAGAAAGGCTGCTTTGGAACTTTTCATCAGGCGCTGGCATGCACTAAAATCCTGACTTTAAAAGAATAGTAGCACAATTGCCTCAGTGATTTAAGTTGAAAGCAGTACACTGGTACATGGCTTTTGCACCCAGTATCAGGAATGTACAAATGTCTTTTTATTCAAAAATACAAAATAAATTATCTGTAGGCATGGACAATGACAGCAGTAAAGCATTGTATATTGTAACTGAAACCAGTAACTGATGGTTATAGTGATTCTCCTAAACACCAGCCAGCCTTTTCTTTCTTTTTTTTTTTTTTGATTTTTTTAACATTTTTTATTATTATTTCCGCTCATACAAACTTAATAGGTAGACCAGTTCCCTCCCCCCTCCTCCCCCCGAACCCCCTGCTACCCCTCCGTCCCTCCCCATCTCCCAGTGCCTCCCCCCCAATTCCCAGTGAGTCCTTTATTGTGTATGCCTAACTCTCCTCTTGGTCCTCCTTTCCGATGACATAAAAGGACCCAGTGGCATTTCCCTGAACCCTTTCTCGTGTTCCCCTTAAGCATAGGAACACTACTGTGGCCATCAATCCCTTGCCTCCAAGGATCTTGGTGCCTTTAGCCGATGTTAGACTTTGTGAGGTCAATAGTGTGACGGACATGGCGCAGAGCATGCAAAGTGCAATTATGATTGCTTCAGCCCTATCTAGTGTGGAGACTCTTCAAATCATTGTTCCTCCCATCCTTTTGCTCTTACAATCTTACCGCCCCCTCTTCCGCAGATGTCCCTGAGCTTCAGGATGGGGGGAGATTAGGCTCAGCCAGCCTTTTCTTCAGTCATTTTCCTCAACTGACTTCTCTGGTTATTGGTGAGGAGCTCTGCCTTGAGCTTCCTGTCACAGTTTATTGATAATGACAAAGCACTATTCTAGGGATTAGAACTTGCCATCTCCCATACCACCTCCCATGCTACCCATTGTGCCCATTCCAGGGTCCTTTTCTTCTTTAGGAATTTCTGTGACCACTGCTTCTGCTGTAGTTAACAGCGAGGCCACCCCTGCAGTATCCAGCAAAGCGGTTCTTACAACCTTTGTTGGATCAATGATTCCCTTTTCCACCATATTCACAAAATCTCCAAGCATAGCATCATAACCAACTTCTGAGGAACTTTGCAGAATTTTCTCAACTATCAACGATCCTTCCACACCTGCATTCTTAGCAATAGTCATGGCAGGAATTTTAAGTGCTCTTTTAATAATTTCTATACCAATCTCTTGATCATCATTGGAAGGCTTTAATGAGTCCAAGGCAAGAATACACCGAAGCAGAGCACACCCTCCTAGAACAATGCCTTCTTCAACAGCTGCTCTTGTAGCATTGAGGGCATCTGTAACTCTGTCTTTCTTCTCATTCACCTTGACATCACTTGTGCCTCCAACCTTTAGCACAGCAACTCCATCTGAAAGTTTTGCCAGTCGTTCATTCAGTTTTTCCTTTTCGTATTCACTAGTTGTGATGTCTATTTGCTCTACGATTTCTTGAATTCACTTTTCAATTTGAGCTTTGTCACCCTTTCCTTTCAAAAACATAGCATCATCTTTGGTGACAATGATTTCTCCAATTTTTCCTAAGTCATGAGGCTGAACATCTTCAAGATTTAGGTTCAAACCCTCTTCTCCAAACACAGCACCACCAGTAGCAATAGCCATGTCTTTAAGCTGGTTCTTCCTGTTGTCTCCAAACCCTGGAGCTTTGACAGCTACTACCCGAAGACCAACTTTTAGCCTATTCAAAACCAGAGTACTTAGGGCTTCTCCATCAACATCTTCAGCAATTATGACCAAGGGTTTCCGGTGAGCATTGGCAATTTCAAGAGCAGGTACAATGGATTGGACACTAGAAATTTTCTTTTCACTCAGCAGAACATAGGCATCCTGGAATTCACATTTTTGACCTTTTGATGTGTTAATGAAATATGGGGAAATATATCCTCGATCAAACTTCATGCCTTCAATAATTTCTAATTCATCATTCAGGGTTTTCCCATCCTTTACTGTGATGACACCCTTTCTTCCAACCTTTTTCATTGCATCAGAAATGATGCTTCCTATTTCTTTGTCACCATTTGCAGAAATTGTAGCAACCTGAGCAATTTCCTCAGGGGTTGTCACAGGTTTAGACTCCTTCTTAAGTTCAGAAATTACAGCATCAACAGCCAACATCACACCTCTTCTGATTTCCACTGGATTAGCGCCTTTGCTGATCTTCTCAAAGCCCTCCTTGGCAATAGAGCGGGCCAGCACGGTAGCAGTGGTGGTGCCATCCCCAGCCTCTTCATTTGTGTTATTGGCAACATCCTGAACAAGTTTAGCTCCGATATTTTTATATTTATCTTTTAAATCAATTGACTTAGCAACAGTCACACCATCTTTTGTTACTTTCGGACTTCCCCAACTTTGTTCAATAATCACTGTTCTTCCCTTTGGCCCCATTGTAACTGCTACGGCATCCGCTAAAAGGTCTACACCTTGAAGCATCAAGGCTCGGGCATCCGCACCAAATTTTACATCCTTGGCATAAGCCCGAGTGAGATGGGGAGCCAGTGCCCCGACACTGGTCTCATCTGACGAATGACTGCAGGAAGTCGGAGCATTTCTGCGGGGCGTCGGCCGGAGTGCATGCGACGAGGCAGGCCGTCGGCAGCGAGTGAGAAGACTCTTTTCTGTAAGCAGAAGTTTCTGAGTTTGTACCCCAGGTCCCACATAAAAATGCCAGGCGGAAATGGCAGCAGCCTTCACATCTGCCCCTGGTGGGTGGAGCCTGGGATATCCCAGAGCCAAGCAAGAAGGACATAGAAGCAATCCAGGATGATTCCTGAAGTTACCTTTGGCCCGCCAAAGGGACACACAGTGCCTTCTGATACACACATATGCGCACGCGTACACACACACTAACTGAATAAAATATTTTTTAAAAAAGAGTACAGACAAATAGCCATGTCACAGATTCAGTGCTATGCTGTCTTGAAACTAAGTATGTCAGTACATTACATTTTAATTCAACCTCATGCAGATTTAGAGGAGATGGGAAAAATGCAGCCAAACTCATTGCTAAAACTTGGCTTAAAGTGCTCCTACTCCAGTTCTAAAAACTGTTCATTCCTCTGTAACCTCATGATCCAGGCCTCCACTGTCTGCATTTCTAACAGCAGTACTATCCTCCAATTATAATAGCTTATTAGTCTTTTTCTCCAAGATGCAATAGTTTTTCTCTTCCATTGTTCCACAGTCCAGCATATTTCTGGGACAGAACAGTTCGAAAGGCACAGAAGCCACATCATAGCAATGACCCCACTTCTCTGGTATCAAATTATGTGGCAAAAGTGCTGTAGCAGAATAATCTGACAAAAGCAATTTAAGGCAGAAAGGTTTTAGATTACGGTTTCAGAGGAGATTGAGTCTATTATGACAGGAACTCAGAGTGTCAGGGAAAGACATGGTAATGGGATCAGGAGACTGGCTGTTACCTCACAATGACACTTAGGAGAGAGAGGGGGGAGACAGACAGACAGACAGACAGAGACAGAGACAGAGAACAGGAAGTATACCAAAATATTCCCCCAAGAAAAAGAGAAGATTGATATATGACCAGTTAGAACCCAGGGGAGACTCCTATCCAAAGTTACAAGTGCCCTTCTTGGTTAAGTCTTGGGTTCTGTGCTCTTTAGTTTTCTGCTTTTCAACAGTATTTGATTGATTACAGGATTATAGATACTAATCAGAAGAAAGACTGCAATGAAGAAAATAATTACAGGACCAGATAAGAGGAGTTAGATGGAGAGTCCTGATTAAGGGTTCTTCTGAGCCCCTTTCATAATGGGTAGGTAACCAGGGTTAGAACGTCTCTAAAACTTTTAAATTCAAGGAAGTTGCTATTTGCATTTTATTTTATTATTTTTTTTGTTTTGTTTTGCTATTTGCCTTTTAAAGGTTAAAAGGCTGTAGGGGTATGTTGGGCCTCACAACTTCCATACATTTCTAAGCATAACCTTAGAAATGACCAAACTTCTGAAAACTGAAGACAGAAAAAACCTGGAAGAAGCAATAAATACCTCCTTCTCTATAGGGGAAGATAATTTGAATGGTAATGTGCTTTTTATTAGAAACAATGTGGATGTGGAGGTGAGAGTACATTTTTAAAGTGATGACAGAAAAGAATGGCTAGCTGAATATTCTATATCCACTGAAAATTCCTTCTAGGAGTAAAGGGTTGTAAAGATATTTTCAGATGAAGGAAATTTGTTGACAGTAGATCTGATCAGAGATAGAAAATATGTGAAGTTCTCTACACATAAAAGAAACAACTCAAGAAGGAATTTCAGAATATAAAAGGAAGATTGCCCCTTAAGTTGCTTGACTTTGAGTGTTCTCTCACTCAAAGAGTAACTGTAACATGGAGTCTAGGGATTTTAACTCATGTCCTTTCCATTAGAAGACAAAGGCTATAATCATCTTCTCAGTCCTGAGTGGTCTGTCTTGTAGCAGTTTTTCCAGCTGGGTAAGACTGTTTATGGCTGTTTTCCTTCAGAAGCTTGTATAGCATCTTCTTACATATGAAAGCCAGAAAGAAGGAAGCTTTATGCGTGTGTCCTGCCTGATTTCTCTATGTCCTTTATGGTGTTTTCAATACTAAGGTCTCATTATCTTGTCCTGGTGGGCAACTAAGAACAATGTCTGTATATTATTTTGTAGGCTTCTGGAATCTACTAGACCCCACTGCGTTCTATCATGACCCTACTCCTCTCTGAGGAGCTATCAGGAGCTAACAGTTTCTGGGGAAAGTCATAGTCCTTTGTTCTTGCTCAAATAACCTTCACCAAAGGTGATGTAAGCAACCCTAATTAAATGTAGTGGGTACAACAACATATATGAGCATAGGAAAGGGACTTTTGGGGAAAAAGAGAGGTTCAGTGGGAGGGGGAAGGAATAAGAGGATAATGGGGAATATGATGAAAGCATATTATACATATGCATGTATCTATTTTGGAGCCAGTATAATGCTGTTTTTTAGTACTATGACTTTATGCATGAAATTGTGCATGCAATTGAATATATGTACCTGTGGAGGCCCAAGTATGACATCAGGAACCATCCTGGATTACTCTACCTCCTTTTTTTTCCCCCACTCATACAAACTTAATAGGTACTGCAGTCTCCTCCCTCCCTCCATCCCTTCCCGGTCCCCTTTGCTCCCTCCCCCCTTGTCCTTATTGCTTTGCTCTGGGGTTTTTCAGGCTCACTTTTTAGGACCAGAATTGCAGACCACTATTCATTTTTATGTGTAACCCCTGAGCCACCTCACAAGCCCATGAAATAATAATTTTAAGATGGCTTTTACTAATACCAGATAAATTAATCTTCAGAGAAAAAGAAATTATGAGAAACAGGGGGAGGAAAGAGAGAGGGAGAGAAGTACTAAGGGAGGAAGCAAGGAAGAGAGAGGGAGAGAGAAAAAGAATATATAATCAAATATCAATATATGAAGAAGACATAGTAATGCTAAATATATGTGCATCACACAGAAATCTACAAAAGATACAAACCAAACTAATAGAACTGAAATCAGAAATAAAAAAATCTATAATTATAATGAGAAATTGCAACACTTTCTTTTGAATAACTAAGAATATCAGCAAGGATATGGAACCCAACCATACCGTTAGCTAATAGGAAGACTAACATTATACTGTGATGTACTCAATAATGGCAAAATTCTTTGCAAGTGCTCAAGAAACGTACACTAAAGCAGACCACATTTTAAGCCAGGGAAAATCTCAACAAATTTAGAGAAAGTGAAACCATATGAGGAATATTCTTCTAATCTTTATGCAATCAAACAGAAACAAGATAAACAATGGGAAAGTCTCTTAAAAGACCTCGTGAATAATACATGAGTAATTGATTCATGAGTCAAAGAGAGAGTCCTAAGGAAAACAACACAATGAAAACAAAAATACAGCACAACAAAATTTATGTAAGAAAACTTAAATCACACAGAGCTTTATAGCACATAATTAATATATTGTGGGTGAGAACATCACAAATCACTAATGCCATTTTCACCTGGTGAGTATGGATTAAAAATGGGTACCTGTGGATATATTTTCTTAGCAAAAGAGAGGTTGCATGGAGGATTTATAAATATATACATATATACATATACATATATATATGATCCAAACTCAGGTTCTCATGCTTGCATGGCAAATACTTTGCCAACCGAATCATCTTCCTAGGCCCATCCATATTATTTTCTTTATTTCTAATATTAATCATGAAATATCCAAGTGAGGTAAACTTAGTGTTGCTGAAGAAATCATTATGTACTTCTGAGTAAAATAATTCCTTAAAAGAAATTTTACAAAGCTGTAAAAGAAAACAACCTAACATGAAGTATTTTAAATATTTCAGTCTTTGTAGAGTTCCTCTAGAATTGAGATAGCTGTTGAGATACAGATGCTTATAATTAGGCTGGGTGTGGTGCTACAAGCCTGTGATCCCAGCACTTGGGAAAATGCGAGGTCATACTTGGGAGTGTGAGTTCAGTCTGGACCACCTAAACAGTCCCTATTTCAAAAATAACCTTTTACCCATTAAGAAATATTTGTTATAAGTAATACTTTAATTTTTCCATCATAATTAGCAAATATTATTATAGTAATCAACATTTTTGTTCATTTTTATAGGACTTACTCATGGCATATATTAGCTAACATTTAAATTCTGGGTGCTCTCTGAGCAAGCTGGTCATCTCTGGTCATGAATGCAAATCTTGATATTACACATTGAGACTGTGTTGTAAAAAGCCAATACTTTGGAATCAAGATAAAATGCCCCTAGGGTTTTCCATATTCCACTTAACCAATGTTTGCGTAAAGAGATTGAGTTTACCAGCAACATTGGCATAATGGTGAGTGACCTCTCTCTATATCTCAGGATATCCCTGAGATATCACTGTGGAAGAGTGCTTGTGACTTACTCTCCCCCAATGTTTTTTATTACTTTTCCTGTAGCTTTACAAGTATATTGAGTATTTATCTCTGCCTCCTTCCTTCTCTACCTCCTTTCCTTTCCAGATTTCTTCCCTTCTTCCCCTCTCTTCCCATTCCTACCCACCCTTCTGCTGTCTGTTTCTATGTGACCCAGGGTTCCTACTTTTATGGATGTTCAGGCCTCTGTGGAAGACCAAGTGACCTATCCTTGGATTGCACAACTGATAGGGGCATCCCCCTTCACTCATCCAGCTCTAGCCACCAAGGTTTCTACTACCTGTAATTATTTCTCATGAGATCCTCATTAGTCTATGGGGGCATATTGGTTTGTCAGTCATCATGGTAAGGGTAAGTCTCATTGCAATGAGTTTCCGAATGGAGTAGCTCTGTTTTGAGTGGAATGTCTTGTCCACCTGTGGACTTTCCCATCTTTAGGCTCTTACAGTCTTACCGCCCCCTCTTCCTTAAGGTTTCTTGAGCCTTTGGATGGGAGAGATTAGGCTAGCCTGATTTTGCGTGAGCATTGAAAGGTCACTGGTACTCGGCATTCTGTCTGGTCCCATTTTGTCCACTTCACTGCTCTTCCCCTGCCCTAGGCTGCTTCCTGTCAGGGTATTGAGATCCTCTACCTCTGTGTAGAACAAGACTTCTAGGCTGAGTGCTGATGTTCTTCTAATCTATGGGTATAATAACAGGTATTTACAGGGCAGTTTCCATCTGCTGCTTTTTTTCTCCCACATTTTATTTCTTTTTCCAATCACACAAGCTCAATAGGTACCCCAGTCCTCTCCCTTCCTCCACCCCTCCCCAGTCCCCCTTGCAGTCTCCCCCTCATTTTCCCCTTCCTATCACCCCCTCCCTCCCTCCTGTTTTCTCAGTGCCTCCCCCTTCCTCCCTCCCATGCCCTGGAGAACCTCCCTCTGAGTCCTCCACCCTAATGAGGGGTAAGGACTCAACAGAATAGCCTGGAGCCCTTTCTTGGGTTCCCCATTAGTACAGGAATTCTATTATGACTGTTAATCCCTTGCCTCTAAGGATCCTACTGTCTGGAGCCTTCTCCATGCTAAACTTTGCGGGGGGGGGGTGTCGTTGATATGTCAGCCATTGTGCAGATAATGCAAAGTCCGATTATGGTTGCTGCAGCCCTAACTTGTGTAGAGTATCTTGCATATCGTTGGTCCTCCCCATCTTTAAGCTCTTACAATCTTGCTGCCCCCTCTTCTGCAAGGTTCCCTGAGCTTTAGGATGGGGAGAGAGTTGGCTGTTCTGGTTCCAGGTGAATAATGTAGAGTCTTTGGTGTTCTGAATTATGGTTTATTGTTGTTTTCAGTTTTGTTTTTCCTGCACTGCCCTTGACTGCATCCTGACTGGTATCAAAAGTCACCTCCTAACCAAAGATAAAGACTGTTTAAATGAAGATCTTAATATAAGAGGAGACTCAAACATAGATGGAATAGGAGTAGGACACAACAGTGAGGGAGGGTCAGTGTCCCATTTGCCAGATGGTTACCATCTATCTGTCAGTTCCTATACCCTCTCTGATTGGTGAGGTCAAACCTCTTCAGTCACAAGTGACCAGGAAGGGAAGTGAGAGTGAGCTTTATCAGATGTCTCACTACTTACATGCAATACTTGACAGTGACCTATTTTGTCTACTAAAGCATGATCCCCTCTCTCCTTTTTTTCTGGGAGGGACCCTCCTTCCCCTTCCCTCCTATTTATAATCTGTGTGATTACAGTAGCTATTACAGAGATTTACCTTTGGTTATGTCATTCAGTGGATTTGGTACTAGGATCCACCTATTAAGGAGTAGAGTTGACGAATGTATAAGGAAAATGTGGTACATTTATACAGTGGAATACTACTCAGCTATCAAAAAAGATTAATTAATGAAATTTGCTGGGAAATGGATAGAATTAGAAAAAAATTATATTGAGTGAAGTATCCCAAACACAGAAAATTAGATGCCGTATGTACATCCACTGTTTTTTTGAAATGCAGCAAAGTCTGCAAGGATGGCTGAATCAGTTTTCCTAGTTTTTTAGTCTTTGAAACATAGTCGTTAGCTACTCTTTCAAATTGGAGTCTACAGGGTACTGTAGAGTTGTATATGCCCACCCATTTCTAATATTCATCCCTAAGGTTTTATCTTATTTCCAGAGCCTCTAAATTTGTAAATAGTGTCCCTTTACCCTCAGTCACTGTGATGAATGGTTTATCTGTTTATTTCCTTAATAGATGTCATAAATGAAACTCTACTCTGAAACTTCTACTCTTTTTTTTAAAATTATTATTATTATTTATTCAACTGTGCGCATGTGTGTGTGTATGTGCGTGCACGTGTGTGTGTGTCTGTGTGTATGTAGAACCACGGACGAATTCGCGAACCACCATGGACGCCTCCACCTCCTTCTGCCCCGGTATTCACAGGCTCCGCCCTACCAGGACCAGAAGCACAGGCCGCCCCCGCTTCCGCCCGGCGTCTATACGTGGGATCTGGGATCCGAACTCAGGACCTTCTGCCTGCAAGGCGGAGGCTTAACCCCTGAGCCACCTTTCCAGCCCTGAAACTTCTACTCTTATTCTCCAGCTCTGTTTGTGAATATTGTTTACTTTCAGCACCTCCATCAGGGTCACAGTGTATCAGTTTTTCATCATCGATGCTTTCATAGAAGTGGCTCTGACAGAGTAGTCCTCAGATTTAGAAACCTGTTAGACATGTAAATTTCTAATTTTTAAGTCTTATACCAGACTTGCTTCATTAGAAAGTTTAAAGGTAAGGCAAAGAAATATGTTTTAGTTAGCCTTCTATGTGATTCTGCTGCAGGTTAAAATTTTAGAATCACTAGGCCAGAGAACAGCTCATCTACCTTTGCTGAAAGCCTGTCTTCATTCATCATTCACAATATTTTATTAGTGCATCTTCTAATTCTTCTGGGTCATGCCATCAGCGATTTTCATAGTTATGTGAACATATTCAGGGGTTCCATGAATTTTAAGTCAACCAATCCCTAGGCTCAGAGTTTCTTGATACTGTTTGACCTTCTTAGCCTCCATCATCCTTCATTGGCCATGCACTGCACTTTTGATACCACTGAGAGTCACTAATTTCTGAAGCTTTAAAGTCTTTAGCCCCAGAAATGACTGATAATGTCATAGTTAGGTACAGATGTAAATTTGATGGTTGAGGGTTTGAGCTCTGGGCACATTTGTAGAGAATTAGTGGTTGCATTAGGCCCAGAATGAACCTGCAGGAGATTGTCTAGTTGGTGGGGTAGGTCCAGCTCATGGTAGGTGGGACTAATCCCCGGGAAGGTGAATAAGATGGAGGGAAGTGGCTGAGAAAATTGGCATCCTAATGTATACTTGGCCAGCTATGCTGGTCTGGCAAGTATGAATCGTCTCCACCCTCAAGATGGTGTGGCCAGTTCCCTCAGCCCTTGGTGCTGGTGTGAGCGCTCCCGTCAAACTGGACTAAGAACTGTAACCAGACTATTGTAGGAGAATAAACCATTTGTTCCATTAGTCTGTTTGGTGGTAATTTATCAGCAACCACACAGGTGAACTGCTAAAAATATCCTGCTTTAAATGCTCTAAATCCCTTACTCCAATGATATCTTTTCATCCCCAAGGCCTGTAGTCTCCAACTTCTTTTTGTTTCCTTTTTTCCTCTTTTATTTTCTGTGAGACAAGGTCTTGCTCTACAGTACAGGCTGGCTTGAAACTCTGTGTAGCCAAAAGTGCTCTTGAACTCGTGGCAATCCTTCTGCCTCAGCCTCCTGAGTGCTGGATTTGCAGGTGTAAACTACCTTTTCCAGCTTACCTTCTCCTTTTTCATTTACTTCATGATTCTCTTATAGCCTTATTTCCTACATTTTCTATCCTAGATTTTATATTACATGAGCTAAATCCCTTACTTTCTCTTAAGTTCTGTTTTTCTTCATACTTGTTTACTAATTTTCATCTTGGATCGATTTCATTGACATCTGCTTTCTTTGTTCCTACATTTTCCTTGCTGGAGAAAACAGATCAATGCCACTAACAGTCTCTAACGTCTATCCTTGGATATCTCCAGTAGCTATTATCAATTCATACCACATTTAGCTTTTTGTTACTGTAACAAATTAGTTTAAAAAAGAGAAAAGGTTTGACTTTGCTCATAGTTTCAGAGGTTCCGAGTTCATGAGCAGCTGGCTTGATCATAATAAAGTTTCTTGAAAACCTGTCTAACAACCCTAGAGGCACTGCACATATGGCCGCTGTGTCCCATGTATGTAAGACAGTCAAAGAGAGGAGATGAGACTACTTTTTTCTCACCTGTGGACAGCTGAATGATTGGTATAGCCTAACATACCACACACACTACCTGCCAAAACTCTGAAATCCATATCTGTGCACTCACAACATGAGGCTTCTCATAAGGTAGGCTCCGTGTACACCACAATGTGGATGTACATGTTCTCTAGGTTGGAGTTCTGTATGCTAACAAGGTGGATGGCCTCCCATGTATTCACAAGTGGGATGGTCTCTTGCGGGCTGTATCTCTGTGTTCCCACAGCAGGGACGGCCTTTTTAGGGCCAGGGCTCCATGTGCTCACACCATGAACTTAGGTTCATAGAAGATGGACAAAACTGCTGTTCTTCGGCTTTAGTATGTGTTCTTAACCATGTGGAACTGGGGACTCAGTCATCACTATCTACATCCTTAATGTCTTTCTTTCATTGCTTACATATTATTTTATATTGTTTAATTAAAAATTAGATCATAAAGGCAGGAGGCCGACATGCTAGAGAAGTGGGAGGGAGATAGTAACTATAGTCAAAATGCATTGTCTACATGTAAGAAATTGTAAAAGTATAAATATAAACAAAATTATTTTTTTTACTTTTCTATTTGGATATTTTTTCTTTTTTTCCTTTTTCTGCTTTTACAAGCATATTGAGTACTCATCCCTGCTTCCTTCCATTCCCCTCTCTCCCATTCCCTCTTCCTTCCTCAATCCCTCCCACCCATTTGCCTGTATGCTTCTATGGACCTCAGGGTTCCCTCTGGCTTGTGTACTCCTGTAGGAGTTCAGACCTCTGTGGCATGCCAAGTTTCCTCTTTTTAGGTTATCCCACTGATAAGTAAATTTCCCTTCACTCATCCTGTTTAGTCACCAAGGTGTCCACTGGATGTTCTTATCTTTTTTGATTTCTTAGGTAGTTTATGGGGGCAAGTTGATCCTTATCTTTCTTGAGTTCCTAAGTAGTTTATGGGGGCATGTTGGTTATGCATGTTGGTAAGGATGAGTATCACTGTAGTGAGTTCTTAGATGCAGTAGTCCTGCCTAGAGTTGAATGTCTTGTCTAATGGTGCACCTTCCCACCTTTAGGTTCTTATAATCTCACCGCCCCCTCTTCTGTGAGATTCCCAAATCCTTAGAATGGGGAGAGATTCTGGGTGTGCCTTGCTGAGTTGCTGATACTCTACTTTGTGGTTGGCCATTGCTATCCACTTCACTGCCTTTCTATTGCTCTAGGCTATGTCCTGTTAGCATATTGAGTTCCTTTACCTCTGTTGTAGAAGACTTCTAGACTGAATATTAAATGTTCTTCCAATCTATGGGTATAATAACAGCTATTTACAGAGTAGTTTGATGTACTGTCTTCCTACCTATAGGTTCATTGGCTGTTTTCCTTATTGATCTATTCCCTCCCCTTTTTTTAAGTTCTTGTTCTAGTTTACAGTAACAGGGATGTGTTCTATTCTGAAAAGTGGGTCTTGAGTCCAATCAGAAAGCTATTGATTATCTCCTTGATAATCATGCCACTATTACACTGGTGGTCACCTGTTGCTATGGTGATTCATATTGCAACTTACAGATCTCATGCTGTTGATGAGACTTGTGATTGTTTCTTTCTTAGCAGCTTCTACCATATTCCTTGGTACTGTGTAAGCTATTCAGCAAGGATAAAATCCTCAGATCAGTTCAAGTTGATGTATTTTGACCATGTCCTGTGATCCTTAAGTGTTGCATCTTTAGTAATAGGGTCTTACTTTTTGAGAGCAACAAAGAGCAATGGCAAAAGCATATAATATTTTGGGGCCCTTAAGACCTCTCTGACCAACATTTTATCAGGAAGTGTCACATTCCTGTTACTTCTAGTATAATTTTGTCCCTGGGTTCTAAGCTCAGGATTTTTTTGTTTTGT
The DNA here is from genome assembly GCA_023101885.1 of Typhlomys cinereus. Lineage (NCBI taxonomy): Eukaryota > Metazoa > Chordata > Mammalia > Rodentia > Platacanthomyidae > Typhlomys > Typhlomys cinereus. The sequence continues at coordinate 7,571,710 of JALPQD010000025.1, read as the reverse complement.
TTTGTTTTCTTTACTCTATGCTCCTCCCATTCTTGTACCTTTCTTTAAAAGAAATTATTTTTTTACTAGCATAGAGGTTCCTTTGCAGTATTTTTTAAATCTTAGGGGTTTTCTGTAAGTCCTTCTGTCCCTCCTATCTCCCATCCCGTAATTCCCCACTATGTATTTTTCCCAGTTATTCCCTCCCTTGCCCTACTTTTCATAGTATTCTAAACCTCCCCTTTAAAAGTTTTCACCCTATCCATTTCTTCCCATCTTCCCACACTCATTGCTTCCTTTCAAATTTTCTGGCTCTTACAATGATTCCATTCCATTCCAAATACAACGAAAGGATATCGGTTCTAACATCCACATATAAGAGAGAACATGTGGTGCTTAACTTTCTGTTTGAGATACCTTGCTCAATATTAAATTTTCTAATTCCATACATTTACCAGCAAGTTCCATAATATCATCCTTTCTGATGGCTGAATAATATTTCATTGTGTATATGCACCACATTTTCATTATCCATTTCTCTGTTGATGAGCATGTTGGCTGATTCAATTTTTTCACTATTGTGAATGAGCTGCAGTGAACATAAATGAACAAGTGTCTTTGTACTAAGATACAGAGTCTTTTGGGAAAGTCCTAGGAGTGGTATAACTGGATCATATGGCAGTTCCATTTTTACCTTTCTGAGGAACCTCTACACTGATCTCCATAAAAGCTGTACCAGTTTACACTTCTACCAGCAGTGAATAAGTGCTTCTTTTTCTTCACAACCTCACCAGTATTCTCTGCTGTTTGTATTCTTAATATAGCCATTCTGACTGAGGTAGGATGGTATTGCAGGGTAGTTTTAATTTGCATTTCTCTGATAATCATGGAAGTTGAGTATCTTTTAAAGTATTTGTTTGACATTTCAATTTCTTTTTGAATGAAGCCCTTGTTTAGTTCCAGTGGCAATTTTTTAATTGAAATGGCTCAGCAGTTAAAGTATCTGCCATGCAAGCCAGAAGACCAAACTTGTATCCCCTAGGTCCCACATAAAATGCCAGGTGAGTGTGGCAGGCTGTCTGTAATTCCAACCTCAGAAGGTAGAGTCTTGAATTCCCCAGATCAAGCTGGCTACTCAGACTAGCACAATCAGCGAGTTAGTTATGTGTTTAACTAGAGACTCTGTCTCAAAAAGAATAAGGTGGAATAGCAGTCAAGGATGATTCTTCATATCAACCCCAGGCTTCATTGCATGCATATATATTCACATACACATGAAAAGGGAAAAAAAAAAAAGTAAAACATTTGATAACATTAAAAACTCTACTTAGGATTCTTTTCCTAAATCTGCTTCTTTTTTTCTCTATTTCAGTGAATGGGACTATTTCATCTTCTTCACAACACTAATGTAAAGACATTCCTTTTAATTTTAGTACCTAAACTTTGCTTATTCTATATCCCTTACTTGATAGCTTATCTTTCTTCTTTTACTTTCTCTTTTGCATGGTCAGCCACACAGAATCTCCTCTATTGTACAGCTTCATTTCAATCTCAGTCATTCAGACCATTTGCTAGTTAGATGATTTTCATGGAAAGAAGTTATAATAATATCAGAGACCAAGATGATGAAGGGCAAGATGATATAGGAACTTTTTATCCAAAATTTGAATGCATGATGCTAAGTGGCAGATACTAATACTCAAAAGGGCAAAAAGTCTAAAATAGACAATGGGGAGAAAATTGACCTAACTCAGGGCAGGAAGCATTGTATCAAATGAGACAACAACAGAAGAGCTTCAGAATGTATTGTAGGTATGCAGTATTGTAGGTATGCAGGAATAAGTGAGTACCAATGTGGAATATATTTGGCTGGTTTGTGTAGTTTCTATGTCAGGTAATACGAGTCAGATAGAATGCTTTAAAATGCCAGATATCAGAGATGTTAGACCAATGGTAAATCAGTGTTGATTTCCTGCTTAAACAACTATTTTTTTAAACCCCAAATTTCCAAAATTCTTATGATGGTTACATGATTTATTGTGGCTTGACACTTGTTGACATGGCACAGCCAGACATATTTTTGGTGCTAGACATAGCTTCATCTTTTTCCACTCTCTTAATTTGTGGGTGAGGTCCCTAGTAAATGTCTTGTCATCTGGTGGATGTCTTGGTGTTGACTGATGACAAATGCCTGTTTTTTGTATATATCCCATCTGCATGCTTGGGTTTATCTCTTGAGACTCAACTCCACTCCTTGATTCTGAAAGCAGAGTTGGTCATCCTCACCTTCAGGCTCTCAATGTTCCTCGATGACTTGTTTATTTGATAAGCACAGTTATTTTGACTCCTCCATTAGTCTTCCTGGCACTGTGAAACAGGCCAAGAACCTGTGGATGGGAGATCATGATCCCTAAGAAAAAACACATTGATGTTGCTTTGATACATGAACTTGGCAACATGCTGCCTTTCAAATGTTTATCTTTAAATCCATAGATTAATGTTGTCCTCAATTTTGATCTGAAAAGTCTTTTCCTCCCAAAGGATGATACTTAAAACAGCAATTTACACAATTGATCAAAATACAGAGACTGAATGACTGCGGAGTACTCAGCCCAAACAGGATACCTTAATCTTCTCATCCAATGTTTGGGAATCATCATAGAAAAGGGGATAGAAAGAATGTAAGAGCCAGAGTTTGGGACTGGGTGCTATGAATCACTGTCTTCTGGATATAAGACCACTATATCCATGAACTCACTGCAGAAAACTCAGACAAAATCGGGCCCATTAATATTACGATATAGGTGGGAAAGAGTTCACATAGTCCCACCGCTGCTTTCTAAGTGAATATTGCTGCCTGGTTAATCTGGCTGGAGAAAGGGGACCCACCTGCCTCAGTGTTGTTAGCACTGATATACTTCCTATGTTGCCTCAAATTCTCAGTGGAACACACACACACACACACACACACACACACACACACACACACACACCAGCTAGAAAAGGAGGTAGGATGCTTCTTGGGAAGAAGATTGTAAATGGGAGGGAGAGGTGAGATAGGGTAATAGGGATAGAAAATGATAAAAATTCAGTGTATGTATATACAAAACTGTCAAACAATACAAGAAGAAATAAAAACCTCTTTTCTGTTTGCCTGATTAAGTGTATTATACTGTTTCATGTATATATTTATTTATTTACAGAGTCCTGCCATGTAGCTGAAGCTAGTCTCAAATTCAGTGATCCTTCTGCTCCACCTCCCTCAGTGTGTGCATTACATGTATGCACCACCATACAAGGCTTCACTTTATCATTTTTATTTAATACTTTATAAATGACTTTGAGCCATCATGCTATCAATTGCTGAATTATACTTCCTTGAAAGGATTTTGAAATATGTATGCATATGTTGTCATTGCTTTGGACAGTTATAGGCTTCCTCTGTGGACCTTTCACTTATTACAATTTTATCTTTTAGAAGTACCTCGTGCAAGTCTAAAAAATGCAAACGTTATTAAATAGGCAGATATATTTTATGTACTTATTTATATGAAACTTAACAAGATCTTAATGTCCATGAATCAAAATAGTTGATATTTTGAAGACATCAATTGTCCTAAAGTCTCTTAATCCAATGCTGTAACAATTAAATCATTATCAGGAATTTAAAAATTCATACATTGATTCTAAAATTTACTTAAAGGGCTAATGAAGTGGCTTGACAGGTAAAGGCACGTGCTGTCAAGGTCAGCTGTCCTCTGACCTTAACATGTTTATCATGCCATATAGGATCCCCAAAATAAGTGAATAAAGTACAAAAATTAAATCTACACATAATATGAAGGAACCAAGATAAAAACCAAGACTATTTTTTAAAAGCACATAAATGGAGGAATTTAATAGACATGAAACTACAGTTTCCTAATTTAATTACTTTAGAATCTTTTGTTCAAAATTAATTTACCACACACACACACACACACACACACACACACACATCAGGGATTCATGGCATAGACTCCATCAAAGGGAAGAAGAAAGGGCTTTCTCATACCAGACAGTCAAAGGGACATAACAACAAAGAACAGAAGGGAATGTTGGATGAGTTCCTGGAAAGACAGATGTTACAGATGAACTCAGGAGAAGCTGATATAATCCAGATTTTTTTAAATGTATCTTTTGCCTAATTATATAAGCCCAATGAAGATAACCTTGTTCCCCCTTCACCCTCCCTGTTTGTTCCCCATCCTGGTTTCTCTCCCTATCTCTCCCCATTCTTTCCTCCCTCCTTCCCCTTCTTTTGGGGTTTCCCTCCTAAATCTGGATTTTTGAGAGTATAATTTAACAACGTTAATGCACTGCTTTGTGTACTTATCACATGTATATGCCAGAGTAACGCCAGATGATAATATGAAGGGTTCTGCAATTAGATGAGGGGCATAAAGAAACAAGTGGGATGTAATCCCACTTCTCCCACCCAATCTGAACTTTCATATAACTTGAGGACAACACACTTATAGGGGTTCAGAGATGATGAAGGGTGTGGATTATTAGTAACTGCACTGTTTACGATACCCAAAGTCAAGATCCTTCATATAAGAACCTCTGCTTAGCATTCCTAGGACAAGATTGAATACCAACAACTTTAACCACAGAAGTAATGCAATGTGGACACATAGAGACCTGAGTTCTGCATCCTCAACAATTACCCCAAAATGCAATCAACTAGGCTGAGTCTAGAATCCATGCCTCCACCTGAAAGCCATCTCTCCTCAGGCAGTTCAACACCACGGTTCTATAAGCTCACATTTTTGGTATCCTTATTCATCTTCTGGCACCAAAGCTCCTTGGCGACTTAATCTCCTCTGAATCTAACTCACTGTCATTGCCTTGTGCGTCCTCTCCTTCCTACCCTCCCTAACAACACTTGCTACAGGACCTCTCCTCACCCTTAGTCATCTCCTAGGCATGTGTATAACAGTGTTTCCTAAACAGTACCAACTGTAGTTCATCCACCCACTATGCACACATGGTCTTTCATGCCACTTTCACAGGCTACAACCCTTCATCAACCTGCTCTTTACATAAACCATGTCTGCCAATCCAGTTGAACCCTCCTCTTTCTCCTAATTAAACTGTCACTTCCTTTCCCACCCGACACTCTTATATGAAAAAAGCATCTTTCCTAAGCAACCTCCTCCAATCCCAGTGTATGAGATCATATCAAATAATGATAATCTCTTAAACTCTTAGTTTGTGTAGAAAAGATTTGCTTGCTATTTTGCTACTGAATATTTCATAACCACAAACAGGTCAGCAGCTGTAAATATGGGCTGTTTTCTCAGGAGACATGTTCTGTTGAAAGACAGTGAGGTTTGGATTCCATTTAGGGAGTAAGCTGTATTCATCCATATGATTACAAATGTGTTCCTGCTTAAAAACCTAAACAGAAGAGCCAGATAATGAAGTACACTCCGTGGCTGCTTTCTATAACTGAGTACACTAAAATAAAAATTTGAACCAAGGGCAGAGGCCAGCTTGGTCAACATGGTAAGTTCCAGACCTAGATATACAAGGTCCGTTTCAAAGTTTCAGACAAAATTCTCCTTCTCTCTCTTTTTTTTTTTTTTTAACATTTTTTATTATTATTTCTGCTTATACAAACTTAGTAGGTACACCGGTTCCCTCCTTTCCTCCTCCTCCCCCGACCCCCCTGCTCCCCCTCCTCACCCCTCCCTCCCGATCCCCCAGTGCCCCCCCCAATCCCCGGAGAATCCTTTAATATGCATGCCAGACTCTCCTCTGGGCCCTCCTTTCCGATGACGTACAAGGACCCAGTGGCATTTCCCTGAACCCTTTCCTGTGTTCCCCTTCAGCATAGGAACACTACTGAGGCTGTCAATCCCTTGCCTCCAAGGATCTTGGTGCCTTTAGCAAATGCTAGAGTATGTGGGGTCAACAGTGTGTTGGACATTGTGCAGGGCATGCACAGTCCAATTATGATTGCTTTAGCCCTAACTTGTGTGGAGTATCTCCCATATCATTGCTCCTCCCATCCTTGTGCTCTTACAATCTTACTGCCCCTTCTTCCGCAAATTTCCCTGAGCTTCAGGATGTGGAGAGATTAGTCTGGCCTAGTTCTAGGTGGTTGATATAGAGTCTCTGAAGTTCTGGATTATGGTTTGTTGATTTTCTTTTGTGGTTTTGCTGCTCCTGCAATGCCCTTCACTCCATCCTGATGGGTATTGGATGTCACCCCCTGGCCAGAGATAAAAAGCTGTTAAACTAGAGTCTTGTTATAAGAGTATATTCAAAGGTAGATATAATAAAAATAGGAAACCGCACTGAGGGAGGGGTCAGAGAAAATAGGCCTCCATCAAGGACTGCAAGTAAGTAATGAGACATCTGGTTAATTTCACAGACTTTTGTTCCTGATCATTTATAACTGAAGGGGTATGATCTCACCAGAAGTGGGGGGCATGTAGTCTGGCAGATATAAAGTAACCATTTTGCAAATGGGTGATTGACCCCTCCCTCTTTCTCTCTCTTTTTCTTTTTCTCTCTCTTTCTGTTATCTCTTGAGGCTATTAGCAATAACACTTGAATAAAGATGCTTTTGTAGGCATCATGGCAGGGAAATCAAAGCAGCTGGTCACATTGCATCTATAACCAGAATGTAGGGAAACATGAATTTTTGGACTTACTTTATCTCCTCCTTTTTATACAGGCCAGAATCACAGCCAATAGACTGGTGCTATCTCCAGTGGGCAGGTCTTCCCACATACTTAACCTAATCAAGATAATTGCCCACAAGGCACGTCCAGAAGCCTTACAGGTGAGTCAATCTCATCAAACTGAGAGTTGAAATTAATCATCACAGGAAGCATGTTCTGAGAGAAGAACAATGAGGACAATGGCTTCCACCTCATTCACACAAACATCCTGTGTCCTTTACTGAGTCACCCAGAGAGAAAGCTCCACTTAATAGGATCTTCGTCAATTAGAACCTTAGCAGTTTTGCATGCATGGTATGGATGATTTACTGTTAATTGTCACTTGTTACATTTTTGAATACTGTCAAAAGTTACAAGATTGTAGAATTTAAAAATGTTAAAAGGAATCACCACTGCCTCAGAAAACTTTATCATATTCTCTTGAGTGATAAGTGCATTCTATATAGTCACAAATAATTGTCAAAATAAAAACAATATTTGCACAGTGCAGTCCTAATCCCCAATGATATTAGGCATTGTCCCAATAATGCCCTTATAGGAAGAGGGTTCAATTTGCAATACACATTGAATTTAAGTAGCTAGTCCCTCCTCTTTCTCTTCTTTTTCTATCAGATATATATATATATATATATATATATATATATATGTACACACACATATATATATCTGGGGTTTCCCAGGCTCTGCCTTGCAGGGCTGAATTTCAGACTATTACCATATCTATCTGACATTTTGTGTGGGATGTTGGAATATGAACTCAGGTCTTTTTGCTTGTGAGGCAAAAGCTTTAACCCCCGAGTCATCTTCTCAGTGTTCCCTCTCTCTCTTTGGTCTTCTGTCCTTGACTTTCCTGACTTTGGAACTTTTGAAGATGTGTTTTAAATAACCGAGTGAGCTCATGTATCATCCAAACTTGTCCACCATAATATTTCTGCTCTCCCCTTTTAATTTATGTGCAGTTAATGGAAAAATGTTTCAAGATGATGAGAATATCCCATTGGTGTTAGTTTCATCTTCCTGTGGCTGAATGAATATAGGACCCCAAAACATGCAGGGGAACAAGGAGCTTATGTCCAGCTTATGCTCAATTAAAATCATCAGGAGATTTCAGAGTTAGAATCATCAGAAGAGTTCAGATCAATATCAGGGGTTAAGGTAGCTGACCCCACCACAATTGCATAGAGAACTAGAGAGGAACATACTTTCTTGCTTGACAGTCTTCCTGTATGCTAACGTATGGAACCAGCTCTTTCTGTCCTACATTCCTGCCCAGGAAATGTTTCTACTCACTATTGGTGCAGTCTTTCCACTTCCATTGCACAATCTCCCACAGATTTGCTCAGGCAAAGTCTTAACTGAATAACTTCTTAGAGACGTGCCCAAAACCACAGCCTTCAATGTTCAAGTTGCCATCTGCGAACAACTGCCATAACATTCCTTTCCATTTTATTTATATTTTAATTAATCTATACCAGTATGAGATTGTAGATTTTTGTTTAATTCAATCAATCATAAAGCCATGGTACTTTTTTTTTTCAGAAGTTCTAATTATCTGCAATTTATCTATTAGGAATCTTTCAGTCTGTTTTCTTTTTTTATGTAATTTCATCCCCATAGCAGGATATCCTGTGCTTATTTTTTATTTTGCATATGCTAGCTGTAGAACCAGTTGTTTCTCCGGGAAATCTTGGACTTTTGGTAGAAAAGTTCCATCTGGGACCTAGATGTGCTCATCATTTTTTTATTTTTTATTTTTTCCACTCATACAAAGTTGATAAATAGCCCATTCTCCTTTCTCCCTCCTCTTCTCCCTGAACCCCCTTTCCTCTTCCTTTCCCCTTCCCTCCCTTTCTCACAGTGTCCCCCCCCCCCGCCATTCCTGGAGAATCCTTTAGTGTGTCTGTCAAACTTCCCTCTGGGTCCTCCTCTCTGATGATGTATAAGGACTCAGTAACATTGCTTAGAGCTCTTTTTTGTGTTCCCCTTTAGTATAGGAACACTATTGTGGCTGTTAATCCCTTGCCTCTAAGGATCCTAGTGCCTGTGATCCATGCTAGACTTTGGGGGGGGGGGGAGTCAATGATATGTTGGTCATTCCACAGGTCGTGCTCCTCATTCTTGAGATGTCACTCACCTCGGGCCCTCTTCATGTATGAGCTAATGTGTGCTGTGTGTGTGCACCTCTCTTTCTCTCTGTCCAAATATCTCTAATTACAGTCCAGCATCAAATTGTTTGTTCTATTCTTCTTCATTTCTGAACGTGTAATTTCTTTTGAGGAGTAAGAAACCAGGCTCCTCCTATTATTTTGAAATCCTGAATATGTTCTTCACCTGGATTATAGCCATCCCTCATTGCCTCACCTCAATCTCTATGTGGACCCCTGTGACTCCCCAATTTGGTAATGGTCCGTGCTTAGCTGTATCCTTAAGCACAAACCTTTCCATGGTCTAAAAAGTTCCAATGCTTCCTAGTTCCAACTATGACATGTAATACCCAGTTTCCTTGATTTATCCTGATCCAACACACATATTCAGGCAGAACTTTCCACCTACAAATGTTCTCATCAACTCACTGGGGTTCCTGGACTGTCTTCCTAGGAATACCTTTTTGTCCATCACTTGGGCTCTAACACTGCATACTACACTCTGTTGTATGCTTATAGTCTCTGTGTCTTTCTTGGACTTTGACCCATCCTGACCTTCCATGCCAGGTCTCTGTAAAGATATATTATTCACATATCAGCAAAGGCACTCTTTTGACAGGGCCACTCTCATGTGGAAACCATTCTAACTTCCTTCAGACTTCAGCATCCATACGTTGCCAACTTTTTTTTTTATGTTCTTTCTCTGTTCCTTTCCTGTACTACAATTGTGTGGATTCTGCCCTTACCACTCCTTGGCTCCAGTAGTGTGCAATAAAATATATCTTCCATCTTCCATCCCCATGTTTAGAGATACTTGTCTGACTCAACCCTGTCTGACAGTTGTGAGACCACATTTCTCAGGAAGGGATGGGAAAGAGGAAGAGGGCTATTTTAGATGCCTCTCCTACCTATTCCTAAAGGATGACTTTGGGACCACATTTCTCAGGGAGTGACAGGAAAGGAGAAGAAGAAAAGCAATATTTATTTATTTTTTTAAAAGCATTACTTTAAAAATTTTTTTTATTATTTATTCAATCGCACATGTGTGTGTCTGTGTGTGTGTGTGTGTGTGTGTGTGTGTGTGTGTGTGTGTGTAGAACCACGGATGAATTTGTGAACCACCATGGACCGCCTCCACCTTCCTCCTTGTTTACTCTGCCCTGGGATTCACAGGCTCCGCCCTACCAGGACCAGAAATGCAGGCCGCCCCCACTTCTGCCCAGCGTCTATATATGGGGTCTAGGATCCAAACTCAGGACCTTTCTTCTACCTGCAAGGTAGAGGCTTAACCCCTGAGCCTCCCCTCCAGCCCTACAATATTTATTTTTGAGAATTTATTTTCATTGTTTCCTACGTTTAAAGTTCATTGCTAGAGAAAAAAAAATTGGCTACACATAGAGAGACAACAGAGCATAAAGTCTCAGTAAACTTATTATTAAGCTTTTTAAATAAGGGAAAAGAAAGTAGAATTGAGTCAAAGTCTAAAATAAAATGATCCCTGAAACAATTCTTCGGCAATTCAGCTTTTTTGCATTTCATAGAAAGGACATGTTTCCTTTTGCTTCTCCAATCCCTACAGAGGCAGCTCTACATTGCGCTTGCTGAAAAGTTTTCTTTTCCAAAGGATGATTACTCTCCAGGTTCTCTAGAAAAGCCTTCTTAAATAACTTGGCTTCTGAACCTTTTCCCTGTGACTGTCAAAGTAGGAATTCTGAATCATATATTATGAATGACCTTTCGTAACAAAATTTCCTGTTATTTTCTAATTGTTTCTCATGTTTAATAATAGACTACCCTGCAAGTGTGTGAAATTTTGTTTATAACTCTTTCCAGGGTTGAACTAAAGGTTAATCTGACAGACAATGCTCCCTGAGCTGAGCTGATTCAAGCTTGATACCTTAGAGGAAAAAAAAAAAAAAAGCTGTGCTTAGGTTCAGGAAGGGGATTTCCCTGCATAGCCTTCTTCTTTCCTGTTTCATTATGATCCTGACAGCATACCGATCCCCAGCCTTCACCTTCATCTAGATTTCTTTGCATCGTTATTGTCTGTGGCCAAAGCCCTTTATTTACTGAAGGTATTGCATGCTGAGTAATTCCTGAAGAGACACTTGGGTCTCTGACGCTGTTGTAAGGAACCACTTTGTTCTGCCTCAGTCAGTGTGTTTGAGTTTGGTTAGTGGCCTGAGAGAGCATTGGAATTCCCCCATCCTTCCACAGGAATGGAAGACCTTGAGAGCATTCTGAGAGGAGAGAAGTAACTTTTGATGGGAATATACTCAAGGCCATTTTAAGTTAACCACAAATACCAGCTTTATTTTCCCCTCAGGGGACTGTATTACTTCCTTGCTCTGAGATCACGATAAAGAGAATTGTTATTTCCTATATCATTGGCCTCATTCACAGTATCTTTTAAAATATTTTACTTATTTATGAGAGAGAGAGAGAGAGAGAAGGTATGCATGTGGAGGTGTGAGGACAACTTATGGAAGTTGATTCTCTTCTATCACATAGACTTCCAGGAATTGAACACAGATCACCAAATTTGTAAGCAGGCACCTTTACCCTCTGAGCCATCTTGCCAGGCCTCATTAACAATATCTTGAAGCTTTGATGGACATGTCTTTAGTCTTTGTGCTGTTGCATAGCTTGGTCCCCAGGGTGGTGCTCTATTGGGAATTGGGGAAGGATGGCGTAAGGTCTTAGGTCATTGGTTGTGTACCCTAGAGGGAGTATTGGGATCCTGGTGTGTTTTTTCTGCTTACTGGGTCCTGAAATCCTTGATTTGCTGTGTAATCTACTCTCACCCTGACACGCTGCCCTCCTCAGAATCCCAAAGTGATAACTACAGCAGGGGTTCATTGGAGACTGTCCCTTGTTCCCCGTTACTAATACTTTCTAACCAAAGAAAACCGAGGTCTTTCCTCAGTTTGTAGTTGACTAATTGCAGGAAAGTAAAATCCACTGTGTGGTTTGTGCCGGAGAAGAGGGAGGAACAGTGCCTCTGTGTGATGAAGAATCTGTCTGACTTGGAGATTCTCCCCTGTTGTTTCATTTTGTTACCCGCATGTCCCATAGCAGCCCTTTTCACTCTTTGATTTACCTGAAGGTGGAGATTTGAAACTGAAAAGTTTTCTCTACTTTCCTCAGGCTAACCCTGAGGTTAACATATATAAATATGTCCTTTATATATTGATTACAAAATCAGTAATTGTGATGCATATTCAATTCACTAGAAAAGATGCTGCCTTCACAGAAAATATGGCCTTCCTGAATGTCAACAATACTGTTACCATTCTCAAATATTAAATTAATTCTACATATGAAATGTTATGTAAAAAACTCACTAGGTAGCCAAGGATGATTTTGAAAGCCTTAATCAGCTTCTCCTGCCTTCTAAGTGCAGGGCATTTTCATCTACTTGAAGAATAAATAATATCTACTTTTATGCATAAATACTTACATTATCCACTCCATCAGTGGACAGTTAGGTCCCTCAATGTATAGGCTATTGTGAATAAAACTGTAATGAACACAGGAGTACATTTTTATCTTTTAAAATCTTACTTTAGTTCCTTTGGAGCTACAACCAGAAGTGAGATTTCTGGATCATATAATAACTGTGTGTGTGTGTGTGTGTGTGTGTGTTTCTATACGAAGAATAGAGAAGCCTGTATGCATGTTAGACACTAAAGAGAATCATGGAGCACAGAAACAACATAGATACAAACCAAGAGTGATTAGATGTGTAAGTCAAAGGAATCTTTCTTTGAAAAGTACATGCATATTCTTAGAACTACACAGTTGATTTGCCTACAAAGAGCATCCCCTAAGCTGAAATTTGCCAATTCTTATCCTCAATGATAACAAAGCAGTAAGAATTGTTTGAAAAGCATGGAGCCTGGTGAGACGTGATTACAGGCATGTTATAAGTCTGAACAAGGAGTGCTGTGGGAAGAAAAAAAAAGACATGAAATGGGCAAATGAACATGGCTTAAGCAGTTGATTTGCATCAAAGAGCAACAGTACCAAAGATTATAGAAAAAGTAGGTCTTACTAACAGGAAATATTTGTAGACACAGACCAAGCAGACCAAAATGACTTAAAAGATTTTTAGATTAAGTGCTAGATTATGTCTGAGTAAATCAAAGTCAACAGACTATGTCGTCTGGGAACCATGGGTATCATCCTTATATAGAAATTATAGAAAAATCTTTAGAGGCTATCTCTCCTAGCTACCCACAGATGTGTAAGTAACAGTAGAGATGTTTGGTTTCTACGAGACACTAAAATATAAGCTTCTATATTCCAGGAAAGTCTAGGTTTGTTTTATTTTTGCAAAATAGACATTCTCATATTTTTAAATGTACATACAGTATTGCTGAGAAATGAAATGCAGTAGAAAATGAGTAGAAAGTAGAGATTTTCCATAATCGACCACTCCCATAACCACTGTTAACCAGCAACTCTGTACAATTGATTGTGTTTTTATCCAGATGAAGTTATATATTGTATCTTTTTAACTTTACATCTTCAATGTCAGCACCTAGAAATAATATTTCAGGTTTCATCTTTTCTTGTTAATGAACTAAGAATTCTATAATGTATAGATTAGTGAAATTATTCTGCAAAGTTCCTATGGATAATATTTGGTTTGCTTGGTATTTTGAGATTTGACAGTGTCCTAATAAACATTTTTGTATGTATTTGTGTAGGAAGACATGGACATTTTTATCTAGGAATCAAACCACTAATATTTCTAGAATACATATCTTCATGAGCTCCATATTTTAGCAAACTACACTGGAAAGCTATAGAATTTAAAAATAGTACTTGTAACAGGGATTATTTGTGGACTATAGATGTGATTGTCTATGAACTGCAATAGAAAAAAATTCCATCTAATTCCTAACTGAAATTTAGTTTTCCCTTTAATTACTGATATATATATATACATTATATATATACACATTTTATATATATATATATATATATATATATATTGCATACATATTTGAAAAGAGTGGAGTTTTGATCCAAATGGAATGGCAGAGACTAGGAATCTCCAAAGCAAGATGTCTAGCTAGATCAGTTTTGATGGAGATCTCTGGGTTTTATTAGCGACTCGGCCTCAAGAGAATAGATTGAATAGTGGTAGAAGATAGTTCCTGATACTACCTTGGGCCTCCAAGGCACATGCATGCATGTGCAAATGCAACTGAATCAAAGGTACTTCCACATACATATAACCATATATGTATGCACACATGCTGCACACACACACACACACACACACACACACACACACACCCCACCTCCCCCCACACACTCAAAAACAGAAAAACAAAAGTCTGAGCAATTTTTATCCTATTATTATTTCTGATTTTGAATTTTTGATTCTAGTCGTTGAAGTGTGAATGGACAGTAAATTATGTCCATTAATAGGAATGCAATTTTCTGATGAGTAACTTGAAGTAATTCTTCTGACCCTAACTCCATTATTTGTTCTAACATCTTCAATACCAGACTCTACCCTTATATAAGAATTGATCTTAGAGAAAGTCAGATGGAATAATATGTCTGAAGTTTTTTTGTAGATCCCTTAGACTGGGGAAGGAGAATGTAATGTGGCATCTAGTGTCCTCATCAACCAATTCAGTTTAGCCAGCTCTTCCATTTCATCCATGTTTTCATGAAGCAAGTGAAATTCATTCGGTATGTCTGTTTTGCTTTCACATTGTATGCTATCTTGCATTTGTAGTTCTTTACCTCTTTATCTTCTTGGTCCCCAAGATGGTTTTAATTTTGCCTTTTTCGTTTTTTAAAAAAAACTTTTTTTTTCATATGGTATTTCCTTTTATGCTTAAACATTCTCTTTTATGTGCGTAGGAAGTACTGGTGAAATTTTAAAATCTTCCTCTTTGCCTTTATCTGGAGCTTCATCGGTGACCACTTGAACTTTGGTATTTTTCATGAGTTCCTTTAAAAAGTGTTGTCGCTTTGATGAATCTAAGAATAGCTTCCGTGTGGTAGAGTGCTTGCACTGCCAGGAATGATACCTTGTTAGCAATTGTTTTTACAGTCACAGGATCTTAGCATAACCTAGAAACTTCATATTGGATAGCTCTCACTTTGGAAAGAAGTTGTTCTCTAGGTTGATAGAATCTGGGATCATGTAGGAGACAAGCCTCTAGGTACCTCTGTCAAGAAGTATTTAGGATAGGTTAGCTTCTGGACATGCATATGAGGGATTATCTTAAGCTTGTTATGGTGGGAAGCCTGGTCCATTCCCTGGGCTAGAATTCTGAAGGTGAACTGAGTTCATTCATTTTTTTCTCCTGTTCGTGGGTGAAATTGGACCAACTGATTCAGGAAGGCTCCTGAATGGACTGAAACCTTGAATTGTGAGCAAGAATAAGCCCTTTCTTCTTTAAACTACTTTTCTCACAGTATTTTTTTTTTAAATCACAGCAATAGGAAAAGAAACTAAGATACTAGGTGAATAGAAAGTTAAAGAAGCTACTGACTGATCTTGCTAAGTTTCTTCTTCCTAAATCACAGAAAGAATGGGAAGGAAATCAGCATGGGGAGTTCTTTTTGCCAGTGGGAATGTGAGACAAGACCAAGAAGCTGCCCTGTTAAGTTTAGAGGCCGGAGAATGGAGAACTAAGGAGGATGGACTGACACAGCTGGTTATGAAGAAGACAAGAGAAGGGTAGGAGGGAGAGTTCGCATCAGATCCATGCTGAGAGCAGATGCTCTGATTAAAGTACACTTGACTTGGAGGCTGAGAAATTTCTAGCGTTGTGTCTTTAGTTAGCTTATGCTTATTAATTTGATTCAAAACCCCAGAAATGCTGAATGTCTTCTTTTCTCCACAATAATGTGCTATATGTAAAGAAATGAACACAACATAAAGTATAATGAGATCCTCACTCAAGCACGTAGCATGTTGCCATTAGGTTAGACAGAATCCTGCTGCCAATTTCTTAAAACCCTGAAAAAAGGTTTTTAATTGTTTCAGTGTCTATTCCAAAAATTTCCTGTTTTCCTTAGTATTCATTAGTAAGCAAATGTTTATTAGCTGTCCTTAGGTGTAAGCAACAAGTTCAGTGTCACTACTATAAAGATCTATACTTTTTTTAACCTAGTTTTACAATTAGTAAAAAATTCCTGCTCTCCTCCTTCCCCCATCTCTCCTTCCTCTTGTACCCTCTCTCCTTATTTTCTTCCCTCCCTCCCCTCCATTCAACAATCTATCCCCCTCCCTCCTATCCTCTTGTCTGTCTGCTTCTATGATTCTCAAGGTTCCCTCTGGATCATCTGCTCTGGTGGGGCTTTAGGCCTCTGTAACAGACCAAGTGGCCTTTCCTTGGACAGACCCACTGATAGGGGCAAACCCCTTCACTTTTCCAGCCCTAGTCCCTAAGGTTCCTATTGCTTAAAGTATTTCTCCTGAGATCCTTGCTAGTCTATGGGGGCATGTTGATTTGTAAGCCGTTGTACAGGTCTCATAAGGACACGTCTCATTGCAGTGAGTTCCTGGATGCAGCAGCCCTGCCTTGAATGGAGTGTCTTGTTCAGCGGTGGACCTTCCCATCTTTAGGTTCTTGAAATCTTACTGCCTCCTCTTCTGCAAGGTTCCCTGAGCCTCAGGATGGGGAGAGATTTGGGTGGCCTGATTCCAGGTGAACATTGCAGAGTCATGGGTACTCTATATTCTGGTTGGTTGTTATCTATTTCACTGTTTTTCCACTTTACTAGGCTGTGTTCTGTTTGGGTGTTGAGATCCTCTCCTAACCAAAGAGGAAAAAAAATTAAAAGAAAAATCTTTCTATCAGAAAAGGCTTAAAGAGGAAAGAACAAGAATAAGACACAGTGGAGAGTGGGGTTGGCTTCCAGGTAGCCAACCATCTGTTTCCTAACCTCTAATCCCACTCCTACCCCTCATGACAAGGACCATATGCGCAGCACTGTAAAGCAGTCTAAGTTACAGTGGACAGTGAGGAAACTGACAGTGGACAAAATCAGATAACTCAATACTTAGGGACTTTTCTTAACAGTGGCCTTATTCATCTATTTAACTGTGTTTCTTTGTCTCTACTCTCTTAAAGTCTTTCTCCCAAGTCATGTTTTTTTGAGGTTATGATGAATATTATAGTATATAGTATATATAGTATATAGTATATCATACTGAGGGCTTAGTACTAGGTTCCATTTACAAGGGAGAACATGTGACATCTGTCTTTCTATGTCTGGGATACTTCGCTCAGTGTAACTTCTTCCAATTCCATCCATTTACCAGAAAATTTCACTAATTCATTTTTTTGATAGCTGTGTAATATTCCCGTGTGTGTGTAATGAATTTTCATTATCCATACATTAACAGTTCAGCATTTACAGTGATTCCATGACTTTGCTATTGTGAATGTGCTACAATGAGCATGGATACACACATGTGTCTATTGTAAGATGAAACATTCATTGGGAGTATTTCAATTTTTAACTTTTTTAGATAATGTAACTGAACTGAAACTCAAAGCCAGGCAGATAATTTGTTTTCTGGTGTTGAGTCTGCTTATCTGGAGAAATAGTATGCAGCAAGCAGTGTTCTCTAACTGACAGCATTTGTCTCCAGCTAGGGATTTTTTACTTTAGAGGAAAAGCATATATCTATGAATCTTTTCATGCATATATAAAAAATATATTGATAATATACAATATGATATATACCTATATATTATATTGCATATATTATATAATAATATAATTATATATAATATAAGTCAAGAGGCTAAGGCAGGCATCTTATCCTGTTTTAAGAAATTTGGCTTGGTGCTCACTGAGGTAACTGTGAACGTCAGTGATCCCTAGATGCTAGCCCAGGTGCCGAGACCCTCATGCAGAGGGAGAAAGACTAGAAGCACATTGTTCTCTAGTGTGACAGTTAAAACCTCTTGCTCAGAAGGGGCACCCATTCCTCTGCTTCCTATAACCCTGTCCATTCCTCACCTTCTTTATAGCACTTCCCTTTCTATGCAAAGTTGTGTTTTGTGCTTCGCTTTTTGAAGTGATACATCCAGAAAAAGATTATCTGATTCACTGGCACATTCCTAGTACCTAGGAAGAAACCTGGTATAACAGTGGTTCAAAATATTTGTAGAATCAGTGAGTTAACAAAAAACAAGAGCTAGTACAGACACGGATATTGACCAGACTTAAGAGCTCAGTTAACATCTCTCTGCATCTTGCCTCAACTTTGCATAAATAAAGCATGTAGAAGAATATACATGAAACTATACTTATCAGGTATAGGTCAGGGTGACTAAAGCAATTAACTTTGCCATATATTTATATCAGTTTCTCTTGAATTCTAGCTTATCTCAGAGATATGCACACAGACCCTGTGTTTAGGGGTGGTGTCACATTGCTGAATTTATTGTCTGGGTACACATTGGTTTAGTACTCTGGCCCAAGCTTAGTTTCTCTATGTTTCAGGTTATTTACTTGTAAAATGAAAATAGAGCCCCCTTTTGGTTTGTTGTCTAAGAATTAAACAAACTAGTTATGTAAGTAACAGTGTCTATAATGCCATAGCACTGTGAGTTGTTTTAGTATTATTATTGCTGGTATAATTCTCATTTTTTATAGTTTGCCTTTAAATCATTAGAATTTAAATTTTTCGTATTACAAATTTTGATAATCTAGTAGTGCTTATTGGTTATATCTCATAAATGCTGTAAAGACACAAGTTGCATGAACTGACAATAAGAACAAATTATATTGAAACCTATCAAGAACTTTTAATCTACATATATCAATGTGCAACCTCAATAAACCCACCCGGCAACAATGTTTAATAACCACACACAATTTTCATAATTTTGAAGTGACAACAAGAATAAACAATGCTTTTTTTTCAAGTTACTGGCAACATCAATAGGTATGCTTTTGAATTCCATGAATGACAAAGTCACAGATTTGTCAGCATTCTCCAAAGAAAGATATCCAGTAAGCTATTTAGGTAGAGATAGAGAAAGTTTTGTCATGAGGGTAGAAGTCTGCAATCTGTAGCAAGCTGGAGGTGGAGGAAATCTGGTGAGGTATTGTTTGTTTAGTCCTGAAGGCCTGAGAACCGTGGCAGCCCAGGGTTAAATCTGAGTTAAAGCCAAAGACCTGGGCATCACAGGCACTGAAGTCCTTGCCAAGGAAAGATGGCTGGCTCAGCCGAAGAGAGGAGAACGAATCCACCATTGCTCCACCTCAGGGCTGTATTTAGACCCTTAGAGGACTGTATAGTACCATCTCATATTGATGGTGCGAATGGTCTTACCTACGCTAGTAATCCAAGCGATGATTTCTTCTAGATATATATTCAAAGACACACCTGGAAATGATGCCTTATCAGTTATCTGGACAGCTCTTATCCAGGTCAGTGGGAAAGTAAAAGTGACAGTTACTCGATCACGGGTATAGATTTGAGTTCCTACCTACTGGCATTTGGTTGCAGTCCATAAACTTCTTCTGTGTGTTATTTCCTCTAATTCATGTCTGCTAGTGATAAATTCACTTTATTCAGTTTTTTAAAAAAAGTTTTTGTGTGTGTCTATGTGTGTGTTTTTGTGTATGTGTCTGTATGCTTCAGAGGGCATTGTGTGTGCCTGTGGAGGCCCAAGAGTGACTTTGGGAATCACTCTGGATTGTGCCATCTCCTTTTTGCTTTTGTTCTGGAGTTTCCCAGGCTACACCTTCTAGGGCTGGACAGACTTCAATTCTTACCAAGATTTTGTAGATTTTTTTTTAAAAGAAGGTTTATCCATTTGCTAGAGTCCCCTAAAGTGGTCTCCAGGGTTTTAAAGTTGTTATAGGGTTTCTATGTTCCTTCCTTTTTTTTTTTTAATTGGAGAAAAAATTTGTTGTCCTCTTTAAGCCACCAGATATGGATGTTAATTCTTTTTTTTTTTTTTTTTTTTTGCTTTGGTTGACAGTTTATTAAACACACTACATTGGTACCTTGTTCTGTAAGCTTTTTTCTTAAATTGCTCACACATGGACTTGGTAAAAACATACTTCATAGAAAACCATCTGCAAAACCAAAATGAAAATAAGAATACACATACTGCATACACAGGAACGGAACTGTTAGGAGTCCTTAAAATTTAATCTGTACAGGTGATCATGAAGTATTAGGTGGCTTCACTTTTCTTAAATCTGGCACCAGAACAGGTCTTCAGAAGAACTAATGTGGAAATGTAAATATCAAAGTCTCTACTGAAACTGTTTAGCAGGATCTGGGAGTGGGAGGAAACATTGTTTTTCTTTTACAGAGAGCTTTCTATTCCATTCTCTATGAACTGTCTTTCACTCTGGCGAATTAATTATGCAGACTGATGAGGCCAAGAAAAAAATTAATTTCTTAAAAAAACAAACCCAGAACCCAAGAAAGCCTATTTACAAAACATGTAAAAGGAGAATGTTAGGCAGATGTGGCTGCAGAAGTACTCCAGGTGAACACAGCTGAGTAACAGAATACACCTTCACTTCCACAAGTGTAGTCCTCTCCCCTACTTTCTGGATGAAATACATTTTCAGGGCATGGACTCTAAAACGGCATACAATGCAGAGACAGAATGAAGAAGTTTGCAAATCCTTTATATTTCCAGCTGTTGAGACAATAAATTTGAATGCTGAGGTTACCTCTAGCGTCGAAACCAGAGCCAGCTATTAAGCAGCCAGAATGCTACAGTGATCGAGTACATGACCATCTCTCTTTTAGCTCGCTCTTTGTTCTCCTCTTCCAGAAGTTGCAGCCGTCTATTGAGTTTGATGATCTGTCGTCTTAATGAAGCTGCATCTACAACGGTTATGTCATCTGATGCTCCTTCAATGGCTGCATCTATAGTCGAAATGCTACACCTGACGTTGTCATGATGAGGATTACAAGTGGCGGCAGCAGACCCACCACGCACCACAGGTCTTTCACAACGTATTTCATTTTGTCTTCTCACAATGGAATCATTTCTGACCAGCTGTCTGTTTTGGCGAACAGCATTTTCACTCATGGAACGCTCTCTTTTTAGTCTGCCAACTGCACGGATTTCTTCATTTTGAGGGGTTGGAGGAGGTTTTTCTAAATCCAGAAAATCCAGTGGTCTTTCACTCAATGTAAGTACACGAGGTGGTGTCTTTAGTGCCAGAGGTTTAAAAGGTGTTGATTGAATAAGGTCAAGATCTTCTGGTCTTGAAAATGAAATATCTTCATTATTTCCTGCTACAACAATCCTCTCTGGAACTTGCATTACCACACTAGTATTTGGAACTCCTCCTTGGAATCCTTGCTCCAGGTCAGCATTTGGTGATGCTACTTTTAATTTTTCTGGGACCCTCATTCGCTGACTAATACCTTCGGTGTATTCCATTTCATACTGAATTCGGCTGATCTCTGCCATCTCAGCAGCAGTGGGAGAAGGAAAGGCTGCCACACTCACCAAATGTGAACCAACAACTGCTTGGTATTGGCACTATCTGCTTCTGTGCTTCATAGTAAATCCTTTAACTTGCTTCAATGTGCATGTGCTGGATTCAGAGTCACTTTTGTTCCCCTGGGCCCGCTGGAGAGTCCCCGGAGAGGGTCACCGCCTGCCGGCTCCCCGGGCGCTCGGGCGAGCGCTCTCAGAGGCCGTTGGCTGAGTGCACTGAGGCGCCGGGCAAAGCTGCGGCGGAGCGGCCGCGGCGGGCCGGGAGGTGGATGTTAATTCTTATAATGTTATTTTTTGATCAAGAATGTATATTTTAACCTTTTTAAAAATAATGGCATTCATGGTTAAGTGACTTCTTTGTGTTTCATTTGGGTGAGAAGGATTGTAAGTTGAAGCCAGCCAGTGTTCTATGGCAAGGTATAAAGAAAGAAAGGAAGGAAAGAAGAAAGGAAGGAAGGAAAGAAAAAAGAAAAAGAAAGGAAGGAAGGAAGGAAGGAAGGAAGGAAGGAAGGAAGGAAGGAAGGAAGGAAGGAAAGAGGGAAGGAAGGAAGGAAAGAAGGAAGGAAAGAGGGAAGGAAGGAAGGAAGAAAGGAAGGAAAGAGGGAAGGAAGGAAGGAAGGAAGGAAGGAAGGAAGGAAGGAAGGAAGGAAGGAAGGAAGGAAAGAAAAAGTTGGAATATAACTCTTGACTTAATGACATCAATATTCATCTCTCTTCCTCAGGACTGGCAGGAGACTCAGCCTCTACTGAAGAAACTGGCATTCTAGTAATATCTGATATAACTAGGTTTCTAGGGATAGAGATGGGAAGGAGGAATTTGGTTAGGTTTAGAGTTATCAGAGATCATTGCATCAACTAAGATCTTATTTTTTATTAATAATACCAATGCTTAAATAATACATGAGAGCCAGGATGTGGTCCCATTAATGTCTTAAACCTGTAGATTTGAGACAAAATGAGACCTTACCCAACCATGGTGACTGTCATAGAACCATCTCATTTCCCTCATCAGACCAAGAAATTTTTGTTTAGCCAGCACTACTGATCTAATCAAACAAATGCTAGAAACATTGAAGGGAAATTTGAAAAACTTCCTCCATGATAGGAATGTGTCACCAAATACCTAGAAAAGTTATGTTTATCTCATCTGTGAAGAAAGAATCTGTATTGATTTGAAGCACCGTCAGTTGATACTGCTTTTAGGATGCACGCTAAGCTGTCTGGTGATTCAGACCTTTTGAGTTTCCACTCAAAGACAAATATAAGTATTGGAACACCTTTTTCCATTTTGTGTGGACATCAAAGAATTCATTTCTCATGTTTGTGCCAGTTCAGAAATTTCAGAATTTTTATAGTCCACCTCACAACCTCCACCCTGGGTGGTCATTAAGCAATAGCTGGAAGAATCTGCTGAATAAATTTCTCAGCTGCTCTCTTGTCATATCATAACTTCTCTGAGGCATGTCTTTCATTCCTAGGGGTTCCTCACAAAGTTAATCTTGTCTTTTCTGTAATAACACTTCCTTCATTGGTTGCTTTCCTTTGCTGATTCATTTTTCTACTCCCTTGCTAATCTTGGTAAATCACAGGTACTCAAATCCTTGTCTCAGGCTCTGCTTTTGGAAAATCACAGAGCAGAAGGGAATGGAATGTGCATAATATATCAAAACCCTATGTAAAAGTGAGGGCCCTATGTAAGGAGAAAGGCAGGAGAATAAAAATGTGCAAAGCAGCTAATCTTGAAGAATAGGTGTTTATGTAATGTGAGAGATAGCAGTTTGCTGACCAAAAGGCTAGCTCTGTTACTTGTGTCTTCCCACTTCCTCTTAATGTTTTGGCTTTTTAGGCCCTATCAGCATAATCTCAGAAACTTCATTATCACATCCACTGGAAAGATCATGTATAACAAGATTTTTGGGTTCACAAGTCCCTCTCAAGGCTAATGCTGTGCCTATTGACTATAGAAGAGAGGCCACCACTGCTAACATGCACTGTGTTTCTGGGAACAAGGGTATTCCCAAAGCACAAAAGACACCGATAACTATCATTTTCAGAATTACTGTGTAGGCATGGGTAATGAAGATAACCTAGAACAGTTGCCTATGTAGATAACAGTGAGGCCTGTAGAACCATGGAGGACGGTCCAATCATGAATATGCTTTCTCTGAGGCTGCATGAACTTTTCCGAAAGAAATCACAGAACTTCTTTAGCTTACACTTGACCCACCATCAAAGAGAATCAAGTTGGTCTTTGGCTCTGTCTCTGACTTCAGGCATCTGCCTTATAATTAGAGTGTTTTACTACAAAGACAGAAACCCATAAGAAGATCTGCACAAAATACATGGGAAGAAAGAATATCTTAAGCACACTGTCATGAACATTTTTCAAAAGTCTAGAGAAGTAGGGAAATGAAACAGTTTGATGTCCTGAAGCATGACTTTTTAATTTTTTAGCATGGCTTCTTAAACAGCAGGTTATAACTTTACATGTGATCACACAACTGAATATGGCTGTTAAAAATGAAAATATTAATTAGTAAAAGATTTCTTTTTTTTTTTAGTAAAAGATTTCTGAATGTAAAAGATGACAAAAATTATTTCAAAATCAGATGCATGATGAACCCAACGTGTCTCTGGCAGAGCCTACCAGCTTTACTGCATGGTTATTAATGCATGTCATAGTTAGATACAGGTGTCAACTTGACAGTTGAGGGGTTGAGTTCTGGGCACATTTGTAGAGAATTAATACTTGAGTTAAACCCGAGTGAACCTGCAGGAAATTGTCTAGAGGATGGAGAAGGCCCAGCCCATGGTGAGTGGGACTAGTCTCCCGGCAGATGAATAAAATGGAAGTAGCTGTTTGAAAAAGGGGGCACCATTGTGTATACTTGGCCAGACATGCTGGTCTGGAAATTAAAGATCATCCCTCTCTTAGCTGTTATGTGGATATTATGTGGTTAGTTCCCTTGGCCCTTTGTACATGCTCTCCTG
Source organism: Typhlomys cinereus (assembly GCA_023101885.1). Taxonomy (NCBI): domain Eukaryota; kingdom Metazoa; phylum Chordata; class Mammalia; order Rodentia; family Platacanthomyidae; genus Typhlomys; species Typhlomys cinereus. The sequence continues at coordinate 7,547,386 of JALPQD010000025.1, read as the reverse complement.
CCAACTGCACTAAGAACCATAGCCAGATTATCGTAGATTCTGAACCTTGTTCCCTTAAGATATTTGATGGTGATTTTATCAACAACCATGCAGGTGAAATGCAACAGTGCACAACATACACACTGTTTCTCCACATGCCACACAATGCTAGAAAACAATGCCCCAAACCCTTCCTCTAATACTAACGACTACATTATGCTATGGATTGTCATGTTTTTGAATGCGCACAATGTTTTCTGCTCTTAAGTAATAGAAGCATGATCACTTAATTATAGAAAACAAGAACTTTCACATTTTCCTTCTGCAATCCATCAACACGGAAGTATCAAGTTAATAAGATTTTGAGTTTCATTGTCTCGGAATGTTTGCTTTTAAAAATTGCTGTTTGAATTGATAACATGAGTTTCACAAAAAGTTGTTAGGTGAATTTTGGATTAGGATTAGCACAGACGTTCTGACACTTTCTGGAATGGCTCTAGGAATACTTTTGCCATTTCATACTATATATTTATTCAAGGTGGCATATTCTGCATTAATGGTTATAAAGTCAAAACATTGACCAGCTCCAAAATGTCAAAGATGTTCTATTTCTTTTTAAAATTATTTTTATTTTTCTAGAGTTTCATATATGAATTCAATGAGTTTATATAACTTTTATCCCTTATTAACTAATCCCATCCCCTCTCATTTTTCCACCACAAAACTTTTTTTCCATACCATTCTCCCTCCTACTTTCAATTCTTTTTGCACATATGGCCCATTGAGTTTAATCTAGATTGCCTTTAATGGCACATGCCAAAGTACTTGTAAGAACACAGATAATATATATGTGGGATGATATACACGTATATATACTGAGGAAAGTAGCTCTCCTACTCCTCTGTATCAGTTAGACACATATGTCAACTCGGGCAATTGAATTCTTAGGCTTTGGGGACATGTCTGAAAAAATTAGTAATTAAGGCAAGCCCTAAAGCAAGCCTGTGAGAGGTTATCTAATGGATGTGGGAAGACCCACTCCCTGGTAGGTGGGCCATTCCTGGGCAGGTAGATGAGATGGAGAGAACTGGTTCAGTACTTTCATTTTGAACTAGCAAGTGAGAAAGTTTATAACTCTTGGCAGCTTCTGGAGATATAGTGTGACCAGTTCCCTCAACTCCTAATATTGATATGAACTCTCCTATCATGCTGATGAAGTAAAATTGAGAACTATAAGCAAGAATAAACCCCTTCTTCCCTTAAGTTCTTTGGTCATGTATTTATCAGCAACATAAAGAAAAATTGCAATACCCTTTCCCATCCAGCTTTAATCCTCAATAGTGTCTCAGGGAACTGTGTTAACTCTTGAGATCTGCCCTCTTCCATGGCAAGATGTTGGTAGGACAAATCTTGTGAAGGTCTGCTTCCTTTCTGTGTCAAATACTCAACTAAAGCTTAATTCTTTTAATTTCTTTCACATTTTATTTTTTTCCTAATTATACAAGCTCAATAGGTACCTCATTCTCTCCCTCTCTCCTCCCCTTCCCAGTCATCTTCCCTTGCACTCTCTCCCCTTTTTCCCTTCGATTCACCCCCTTCTTCTCTCCCCCTCTCATAGTGCTTCCTTCTTCCTCCCTCCCATCCCCCAAGAGCATCCTTTTGTGGAATGCCAAACCTCCCTCTGAGTCCTCCACCTAGTGAGGGTTCAGGACACAGTGGCATAGCCCTGAGCCCTTCTTGGGCTCCCTGTTAGTATGGGAACTTCTATTATGACTATTAATCCCTTGCCTTTAAGGATCCTATTGCCTGGAGCCTTCTCCCCTTTGATCAATGCTAGACTTTGGGGGTTTGTTGACATGTCAGCCATTGTGCAGGTCAGGTGAAGTCCAATTCTGGCTGCTGCAGCCCTGATTTGAATGGAGTATCTGCATATTTTTGGTCCTCCCCATCTTTAGGCTCTTACAATCTTGCCACCCCCTCTTTTGCAAGGTTCCTTGAGCTTTAGGATGGGGAGAGATTTGGCTGGTCTGGTTCCAGGTGAATAATGTAGGGTCTTTTGGTGTTCTGAATTATGGTTTGTTGTTGTTTTCAGTTTTGTTTTCCCTGCATTACCCTTGGCTGCATCCTGATTGGTAAAGCTTAATTCTTTAAGTAAAAGTAAGCAAGCACATCCATTTCTTCAATGTGTAAGTTTGCTTTCATCTATTACAAATGTCAAAATTATGTGTATGCTAAAGAATTACTTAAAATAAATTTCTGTATGATTCATTATTAGCAAATGCTGGTTTTGTATACCTATTTTATATATCTATAAAATATATGAGTCAATATGAGAATTTCTCAGGCCATAGGTGAAGAGTTATAAAGCCCAGATAAAGGACTTCCTCCTATTCTGTGGGGTAGAGTTTAGCATCCATGAGACTTTCTTATTAGATTATGACTAGTATCAGCTTCATGACCAAATGATAATGATGCCATTTCATGCAGTGAATGACAAATATGCAGAAACAGCATGAGAATTTTTTTATGGATCAGAGAATTGACCCTACATTCTTTCAACCATATGTTCCTGACCACTTATCCATCTTTCTCATACCAGAGGCTGACAACCCAGATGGATCCAGCTTGATGACAGTCATCCTCGCCCTGAGGACTCAGGAAAGGGACTCCATCATTCTAACCCACAACCTTTCCCACTTGACCCAGTCCAGCAGGAAGTAGTTAAGAAGGAATGCGGTGCAGGAGCAGCAAAACTGAAAAAAAAAAGTCAACAAACTACAATTCAGAAAATCAGAGACTCTACATCAACCACCTGGAACCAGGCCAGCTTAATCTCTCCCCATCCTAAAGCTTAGGGTAATTTGTGGGAGAGGGAGCGGTAAGATTGTAAGAACCTAAAGATGGGGAGGAGCAACAATACGCAAGATACTCCATACAAGTTAGGGCCGAAGTAATCATAATAGGACTTTGTATGACTTCTGCAATGATCAACATATCATTGAACCGCCAAAGTCTAGCATGGATCACAGGTACTAGGATCTTTAGAGACAAGGGATTAACAGCCACAATAGTGTTCCTATACTTAAGGGGAACACAAAAAAAGCTATAAGCAATGGTACTGAGTCCTTACACCTCATCAGAGAGGAGGACTCAGAGGGAAGTTTGACATGCACAGTGAAGAATGCTCCAGAATGGGGGGAGAGGGGGAACCGGGAAAAAAGGAGAGAGGAGGGGAAAGGAAGGGGAAAAGGAAGGAGGGAACAAGAGGGTCTAGGGAGGAGTGGAGGGAGAGAGGGAGGGGAATGGGGTACTTATCAACTTTGTATGAGTGGAAAAAAGAAATAAAAAAAGAAGGAATGCATTGCCCCTTATCACTAATAAAAGACTAGAAGGATAGGATTCCTATCCCCCATGTTCAGGGCAGAGCTTCTGCTTACTGGCAACTTCCCTCAGGCACTTACAGACCCCCTACCTCATCCAGATAGGTCACCTCTCTCTCTACTTCTTGCACCCCATAGTCCCAGGGATAAAAGTTTAGGATCCTTAGAGACAAGGGATTAACAGTCATTATAGTGTTCCTATACCAAAGGGGAGCTCAAGAAAGGGCTCCGGATATGCCACTGAGTCTTTACTCCTCACTAGGGTGGAGGACTCAGAGCGAGGTTTGGCATTCACACAAAAGGATGCTCCAAGGGATGGGAGGGGAGAAAAGGGAGGCACTAGGAGAAAGGGAGGAAGAGGGGTGAAAGGAAAGGAAAGGGGGGGAGGGTGCAAGGGGGACTGGGTAAGGGTGGAGGGAGAGGACTGGGGTAACTATTGAGCTTGTGTGATTGGGGAAAAATGAATAAAATATAAAAAAAGTTTCTGCTCTACCTTCAGATTGGGATTCTTCTCACTTTCCAAAGAATTAGTGTGGAGGCAGTCATGTAACTAGGCAATCAATAAATCTTTTCCATTCCTTATAAAAAAAAGAATTTGTTTCCAAAAATGTTGGGACATAGAATGATGAAAAAATTGAAGGAAAATGATTTTTTAAAAGTAAACATTGAAAATAATTATTCATGAAGAATGGTCCAATGTCTCTATTGGAAAGCTAAATTAGTAACATTGCTTTAGAAAGTTTGTATAATCTCTTCCATCATCTCAATGTAAAAACATCTAAGTTATGATATTCTTTTAAAAATATTTAACAAATAGAAAAAAATTAGGCATTCGTGTGTTTCTTTTAGAGATTTGACTTTTCCTTATAAAGAATGGTTTGGCACAACTCCTTAAATTACAAAAAGAAAGTCAAGAAGGCATAGTAAAATATCATGGGAAATGAGCACAGTTTTAATTTTTTATTGTTTAAAACTATTGCATGGTGCTTATATGTTAATGATAGATGAGAAAGGGCCAGAGAGGTCAAAAAAATTGTACTGTTTCATTTTTTTGTAATTTAGAGAATAATTTTGTAATTTCTGAAAACATTAGTAAATTTGAAATGATTAAGATTTGGGATAAATAAAAAGTTCTGAAAATTTGAGATTTGGAAAGAAATTCAGAACAATATTTCTTAAGTCAAATACCTTCTGAAGAAAAGATCTTAAATGAATCATAATATTAAACCATGATATAGAGCTGATAAGTTGGCTCAAAGAGTGAAGGTGGCTGTCTAGAAGCCAGGTGATCTAAGTTCAGTCTCTGGGGTATGCATGATTGTAGGAGAGAACAAACTTCTAAAAGTTATCCTTGGACCTCTACATTTGTATTTGTTCTCTCTCTTTCTTTCTCTCTTTCTCTCTTTTCTCCTTCTCCCTCCCTTCTTTCTTCCCTCCCTCCCTCTCTCCAAAAAAAAAAATGAACTTAGCAAAAACAGTGTTCATCATAAAATTTGTTCAAGTAAGTCATCTGTTTTCCAGGATGTGGTTGTAAGATCAAGTGACTTTCAGGCACATGATTTTCAAGTGACCTGGTGAGATCTATAAATAAATACTTTGGGGTTAGTCAGTTATTGAAGTCTTTGTTCTCTTATCTGGGGAGTTGTGTATTTGGATGTCCTTTTGGGAAATGAACACATTAGTATATAATTGTGGCTGTTGAGCAAAATGGGAAAATTTAAACAACTGTAGGATGGAGATATGTTTCTCAAAGGCAAAATCTTCAATTTGCATCCTCAAGAAAATTCTATTAAGCCTGAATGTACAAAGTAGAAGAGACTCAACATTTTGGTGCTATAGTGTGCCAGGTGTTCATTGAAGGAGAGTAGAAAAGTAAGTCAGAATAAATGATCCGTTGAAAAGGTAGTGTTCACACAATAAACTGAAGAACAGTTCTGGTATGTATATCTCTATCTGGTATGTATACCTCTATCATAGGATATGTGTTCAACTCCTTTAATAGAGATGGAGTCGAAAGATAACTAACATTTGCAGAGAGACATAAGGCAAAATGAAACAATTGCAATGTTAGTTTTTAAAAATAGTTCCATATGATATTAGTTCCTCCAGGTATACACACACACACACACACACACACACACACACACACACACACACACAAAACCCACACCAAAAACAGAAAAGAAGACTTGACTAAGTCTTTGCAAATTCAGTCATAAAAATCTTTTGATAATACTGAACATTTCATGAGTCCATAGAAAGAATGATATGACTGGATCTTGGCAAAAAGATTATAGAATTTTTTTTCCTCCGTTAACACTTACTGAAATGGCAATCAATTTTTTTATGACTAAAGGCAACAGTCCAAGTCAAGCATATTTCCTGAAGGGTGGCTTTGACATTTGAAAGCGAAACCAGCATTAAAACCTATATGTATCCGGTGAAAACAATCTGTAAGCTGTGAAACTGCAAAACAATTTCGCGAATCAGTGAAGTCATTTCTTGATTTGGTTTCCTTTTCCAATAGTGCTATGATATTTATAAAATTTCTTGACTTGGTGGTCTCTATTTTCTTGAATGCTAATTATTAGGCTACCAATAGCATACTTTTGAGGATAAAAAGGTAGTCATCATAGCTAAACTTTTTCTACTGAAAATGACATATTAAAATAATTTGTTCTTGGCCTACATTGAACAAATCAAGAAAAAAGTGAATAAAATACTACCTCTCCTATTAGCCTTCTTTCAGAAATGTGTTCTTTCAGAGCTTTCTTTATGCCTGTGATATAACTAAGTTAATTTGTAGAAAAAACATTGTTTTTTCTCATCCTCATAGGTGATCTTTCATTAAGTGTGATGATATCGGTGCTTTATTTATTTATTTATTTTTATTTTTTATTTTTTTTACCTTTTTAAATTGTTTATTTCAAGCATCTTGTCACATTAACAGATCCACTCACTAACATGGAAGTGCTTGGTATATATCAGGTTTAGTATTTTTCTTTTTTTTTTAATAACATTTTTATTATTATTTCCGCTCATACAAATTTAATAGGTAGACCAGTTCCCTTCTCCCTCCCCCTCCCTCCCTCCCCATCTCCCAGGACCCCCCCCAATTCCCAGAGAGTCCTTTATTATGTATGCCTAACTCTCCTCTTGGTCCTCCTTTCCGATGACGTAAAAGGACCCAGTGGCATTTCCCTGAACCCTTTCTCGTGTTCCCCTTAAGCATAGGAACACTACTGTGGCCATCAATCCCTTGCCTCCAAGGATCTTGGAGCTTTTAGCCGATGTTAGACTTTGTGAGGTCAATAGTACTTTGTGAGGTCAATAGTGTGACGGACATGGCGCAGGGCATGCAAAGTCCTATTATGATTGCTTCAGCCCTATCTAGTGTGGAGACTCTTCAAATCATTGCTCCCCCCATCCTTTTGCTCTTACAATCTTACCGCCCCCTCTTCCGCAGATGTCTCTGAGCTTCAGGATGGGGGGAGATTAGGCTGGCTTAGTTCTATGTGGATGATATAGAGTCTCTGAAGTTCTGGATTGTGGTTTGTTGATTTTCTTTAGCAGTTTTGCTGCTCCTGCAATGCCCTTCACTCCATCCTGATGGGCACTGTATGTCACCCCCTGGTCAGAGACAAAAAACTGTTAAACTGGAGTCTTGTTATAATAGCACATTCAAGGGTAGATGTAATAAAAGCAGGAAACCTCGGTGAGGGAGGGATCAGTCACCCATTTGCAAAATGATCTCTTTTCATCTGCCAGACTATATGCCCTCCCCTTCTGGTGAGATCATACCTCCTCAGTTGTACATGATCAGGAACGAACGTCTGTGAACTTAACCAGGTGTCACATTACTTACTTGCATTCCTTGGAGGTCGATTTTATCTGCTGTAACATGGTCCCCTCTCTCCTTGTGTCTGGTGTGGCCCTCCAACCCCATCCCTACTGTTCACAATCTTTGCAATTACCGTATTACATAGATTTACCCGTGAGTGTCTCAATGTGGGCTGGGTGAGTTTGGTACTAGGAGCCACCTATTAGGGAGTACATACGGCGCTTAATTTTCTGGGATTGGGATACTTCACTTAATATAATTGTTTCTAATGACATCCATTTCCCAGAAAATTCCAGTAATTCATCATTTTTGATGGCTGAGTAGTACTCCATTGTATAGATGTACCACAGTTTCCTTATCCACTCGTCAACAGTTGAATATTTAGGTTGATTCCATGACTTTGCTATTGTAAAACAGTGCTGCTATGAACATAGTCGTGCTGGTGCTATCGAGGCGAACCTCTGCTGTATGGGGGGTTATTCCTAAAAGTGGAATAGCAGGGTCATATGGCATTTCAATCTTTAATTTCTTTAAGAATCTCCAGATAGCTCGCCAGAATGGCTATATGAGTCTGCATTCCCACCAGCAATGTAGCAGAGTTCCCCTCTCTCCACATCCTCTCCAGCACTTGTTGTTGTTTGTATTGTGGATTTTTACCATCCTGACCGGGGTGAGATGATATCTCAGGGAGGTTTTGATTTGCATTTCACTGATGGTTAAAGAAGTGGAGCATTTTTTAAGATATTTGTTAGACATTTTAATTTCATCTCTGGTAAAATTTCTTTTAAGTTCCAGGGCCCATTTCTTAATTGGGCCATTGGTTTCCTTGGTGTTTAGTTTTCTAAGTTCTTTGTGCACTCTGGACAGTAGAGCTCTATCAGATATGTGGTTAGTGAAGATTTTCTCCCATTCTGTGGGTTGCCTTTGAGCTCATATTACAATCTCTTTATCTGAACAGAAGCTCTTTAATTTCACAAGATCCCAACTGTTGAGAGTTGGTAGCAGTGACTGTGCCATTGGATGTCTGTTTAGGAACTGTTGGCCTAGCCCAATCAGCTCGAGGGAGTTCCCTATCCGTTCAGTTATGATTTTTATAGTCTCTGGCCTGATATCAAGGTCCTTGACCCATTTGGAATTAAGTCTTGTACATGGTGACAAGTATGGGTCCAGCTTTAATCTTCTGCATGTGGAGATCCAGTTTTGCCAGCATCATTTGTTGAAGATGCTGTTCTTTTTCCATTGGATTCTTTGGGCCCCTTTGTCAAAGACCAAATGGCTGTTATTTTTGTGGGCTTATATCTGGGTCCTCAAACCTTATCCATTGATCTGTGTGTCTATTTTGGAGCCAGTACCAGGCTGTTTTTATAACTATGGATTTGTAGTATAGACTAAGGTTCGGTATGGTAATACCTCCAGCAGTGTTTTTGTTACTCAGGATTGTCTTTGCTATCCTGGGTCTTTTGTGCCTCCATATGAATTTTGAGATTGTTTCGTCAACTTCTTTGAAGAATTGCTTTGGGATTTTAATTGGTATAGCATTGAATTTGTATATTGCCTTAGGTAGGATGGTCATTTTTACGATGTTGATTCTGCCAATCCAAGAGCATGGGAGGTCTTTCCACCTTCTGATGTCTTCAGCAATTTCTTTCTTGAGGGTTTTAAAGTTTTCATTGTAAAGGTCTTTTACCTCCTTGGTTAGGTTTATACCAAGGTATTTCATTTTTTTAGGGGCTATAGTAAATGGGATTGTTTCTCTCAGGGCTTTTTCACTTCTTTCATTCTGGGCATATAGGAAGGCCTCTGATTTTTGCACATTTATTTTGCATCCTGCCACCCTGCTGAACTTCTCAATTAGTTCCAGGAGCTTCCTGGTGGAGTTTTTGGGATCCCTCAGGTATAAGATCATGTCATCTGCAAATAGGGATAGCTTGACTTCTTCCTTGCCGATTTGAATCCCTTTTATGTCCCTTTCTTGTCTTATGGCTTCAGCTAAGATTTCAAGTACAATATTGAATAGAAGTGGTGAGAGTGGACAGCCTTGTCTAGTTCCTGATCAAAGTGGAAATGCTTCCAATTGTTCCCCATTGAGCATAATCCTTGCTGTGGGCTTGTTGTATACAGCTTTTATTATATTGATAAAGGTTCCTTCCATTCCTACTGTCTCTAGCGTTTTGATCATAAAAGGCTGTTGGATCTTTTCAAAGGCTTTTTCTGGGTCTATCGAGAATATCATGTGGTCTTGGACTTTGGACTGGTTTACATGATGAATTACATTTATTGATTTGCGTATGTTGAACCAACCTTGCGTGCTGGGGATGAAGCCTACTTGGTCCCTGTGAATGATCTTTTTGATATGTTTTTGAATCCGATGTGCTAAGACTTTGTTGAGAATCTTTGCGTCTGTGTTCATCAGGGAGATCGGCCTATAGTTTTCTTTGTAAGTGAATCTTTATTAGGTTTTGGGATTAAGATGATATTAGCTTCATAGAAGGAATTTGGTAGTGTTCCTTCCTTTGCTATTTGATGGAACAGTTTAAGGAGTATTGGTGTTATTGACTCCTTAAATGTCTGGTATAATTCTGTGCTGAATCCATCTGGTCCAGGACATTTTTTGGTGCGAAGATTCGAGATTACTTCTTCAATTTCCTTATATGTTATAGGGCCATTTAAGTAATTCATAACTTCCTGATCCAATTTAGGTAAGATGTGTTTACTTGGAAATTCATCCATCTCTTCTGTGTTGTCAAACTTCATTGAGTAAGTTTTTGAAATATGATGTTATAATTCTCTGGATTTCTTGGGTATCAGTAGTTATTACTCCATGTTCATTTCTAATTTTGTTAATTTGAGTTTTCTCTCTCTTGCTTTTGGTTAATTTAGCTAGGGGTGTATCTATCTTATTGATTTTTTCAAAGAACCAGCTTTTTGACTGGTTGATTTTTTTCTATCATTTTCTTAGTCTCGATTTCAGATATTTCTCCCTTTATTTTGCTAATCTCCTCTCTTCTACTACTTTTGGGATCAGATTGCTCAAGTTTCTCTAAAGCCTTAAGCTGCATCGTTAAGTTATTTATTTCTGATGCTTCCATTTTTTTGATGTAGGCATTAAGAGCTATGAACTTACCTCTTAGGACAGCTTTCATTGTGTCCCAGAGATTTTGGTAAGTTGTATTTTCGTTATCGTTCACTTTCAGGAAATCTTGAATTTCCTGTTTAATTTCTTCCTGAATCCAGTTCTCATTCAGCATCATATTGTTAAGTTTCCAGGAGTTAGTGTATTTTCTCTTGTTTGTTGTGTTGTGGATGTCCAGCTTTAGGCCATGGTGGTCTGACAGGGCACAGGTTAGAATTTCAACTTTTTTGTATATGTTTAGATTCGTTTTGTGGCCCAATATGTGATCTATTTTGGAGAAAGTTCCGTGTGCTGCTGAGAAAAATGTGTATTCTTTTGTGCGTGGGTGAAAAGTTCGATAGAGACCTGTAAGGTCCATTTCTTTCAGGGTTTGATTAAGTTCCAAAGTGTCTCTGTTAAGCTTTTGACCTGTTGATCTATCCCATGTTGAGAGGGCGGTGTTGAAGTCCCCAAGGATTATCGTTTGGGGGTTGATTTCTTGCTTTAGATGCTGTAGGGTTTTCTTAATGAATGTGGAGGGGCCCATATTGGGTGCATAAATGTTCAGGATTGTGAAGTCTTCCTGGTGAATTGTACCTGTGACTAAAATGTAGTATCCATCTGTGTCTCTTATGATTTTCTTTGGTTTGAAGTCCACTTTGTCTGAAAGCATAATTGCTACCCCTGCCTGTTTCCTGGTTCCATTAGCTTGTAAGATTTTGGGCCAGCCTTTCATTCTTAGGATGTGCCTATCTTTTGTGGTGAGATGAGTTTCCTGAAGGCAGCAGATTGTTGGATTGTGGTTTTTAATCCACGTTTGTAATCTGTGTCTCTTAATCGGTGAGTTAATACCATTGACATTTAATGTTATAATGGAGAAATTATTTTTAATTCTGGACATTTTTTATGTTTAGTAGATTTTGTAAGCATGTTGTTTGATATTTATGTTTTGATGGTATTATACTTCCCTTCTGTCCTCCTGGATACGCTTGTTCTTTTCTTCAAGCTTGAGTATCAGTTCTAGGATTTTTTGAAGGCCTGGTTTGGTAGACATGTATCCCTTCAAGTTATCTTTGTGTTGGAAAACTTTTCTTTCTCCCTCAATCATGACAGATAGTTTTGCCAAGTATATCAGTCTGGGTTGGCATTTTTGCTCATTTAATACTTGAAGTATGTCTCTCCAAGCTCTTCTTGCTTTTACTGTTTCCATTGAGTAGTCATTTGTTATTCTAATAGGTTTACCTTTAAAAGTGAGCTGCTTTTTTTCTCTTGAAGCTCTCAGCACCTTTTCTTTGTCTTGAATGTGGAGTGTTTTGACTATTATTTGCCGTGGCGATTTTGTATTTTGGTCGTATCTGTTTGGAGTGCAAAATGCCTCTTGTATTTGGATAGGTCTCTCATTCTTTAATTGTGGGAAGTTTTCATTTATGATGAATTGAAATATTTCCTCAGGTGTGGTATTTTGGGATTCTTGTTCTGGTATTCCATGAATGTGCATATTAGGCTTCTTCAGGGTGTCCCATATCTCTTGAATGTTCCTCTCCAGTATCTTTTTGGCTTTAACAATCTCTTCCATTGAGCTGGTTAATTCTCCCACTTTGTCTTCAAGATCTGAAATTCTATTTTCTGCCTCATTTGTTCTGCTGATAAGACTCTCTGTTGAGTTTTGGGTTGAAGATAACTTGTCTTTTAGTTCAATTTTAAACTCTGCCTGAGACTGTTTCTTGAACTGTTTTTCTCAACTCCTCCATGTGCCTGTTGTGTTCCTGTTCAAAGTGGTTGATACGGTTGTTTAACTCTTCTCGGATTTCCTCTTTCATAGTATTAATCATGGTAAGGACCATACTCTGAAAGTCGTTATGTTGGGTCTGGCTTTCATGGCTATTTTCTGTGGATTTGTTCTGGTTGGAATCCCTCATTATGGGATTGATTCTTTGGCAGGAGATTTTTCTTCTTGGGTTTTGTTTCTCGTGGATCTGCACTTTGACTTGTATATTGTTGTTTTGTTTTTTAGGACCTTTCAGTTTCTGTGTTTTTCACTGAATCCACGTAGTTAGTATTGTTACGCTTGCCAGGTATTACTAGTGCTTGCCTTGGATTGGGTATGTTTGTGTATTGTTATTATTATATCCTAGATGAGGCTACTAGGCTGTTAGTACGTCAGTTAAGTCAGGTTATGTTACCAGGGGGTGAATATTAGTTTGGTAGTGCACTTTTACGATTTAGTTTCTTGATGAAATGTGGGGGTGAGTGTTGTACTCACTGGAGTTGTATGTTGTGGGGTGGCTGTTTGAGAAAGTTGATCTACAGCATTGATACTTTAAAGGATCAGTAAGGTGAAAAGAAAAAGTTTACTTATCTTTGGGTTGGATGAGAAGAAACCCGCCCACGTGATATAATGATTGTAGTGGAGTCCAGATGTATGGCCTTTGCTCCCTTTGTTCCTTAGAATTTTGCTTGAGTTTCCTTTGGGCTCTATTGAATTCTGAGTAGCAGTGTGTCTTCTGTGGACCACGTGCGTAGGTCCCCGGTGGGCCAGAGAGGCAGAGGGTCTGATGTTGATGGCAGAGTTCTTCACCTGCGATCTGGGAAGGTGGGCGTGGAGAGGGGCGGGGCCTGGGGCAAAGCTGGCTGCACAGCGCGGTGCTGCTGGCCGGGCGGCTCCCGGTGGGGGGCGGGGCTGGGCTGGGCTCTTTTGCTCCCTGGATCAATGGCAGAGTTCTTCACCTGGGATCCAGGGGGGTGGCTAGGCACACGGGGCGGGAGGGTGCGAGGGGCTTGGGTCCGGGGCGGGGCCCAGGCCAAGCCGCAGTCGGCCTGGGTGCTCGCCGCCAGGACGCGTGGGGCTCTGGGGTGGTTGGGGGCTGGGCTGGGCTCTCTCTCTCTCTCTCTCTCTCTCTCTCTCTCTCACTCACTCACCTTGGGCGGGGGCGGGGCGGCGCGGCGGAGGGGGCTGGGGTAGTCTGGGCCGGGTGTGCAGGCCAAACCGCAGTTGGCCTGGGTGCTCGCCGCCGGGACGCGTGGGGCATTTTTTATTTTTTAATTACACATTTTTAATACATTTTTTATTATTACCTCTCATACAAACTTAATAGGTAGACCAGTTCCCTCCCTCCGTCCTCCTCCCCCCAACCTCCTGCTCCCCCTCCCCTCTCTCCCCATCCCCCAGTGCCTTCACCCCAATTCCCAGAGAGTCCTTTATTGTGTATGCCTGACTCTCCTCTGGGTCCTCCTCTCCGATGACGTACAAGGACCCAGTGGCATTTCCCTGAACCCTTTCCCGTGTTCCCCTTAAGCATAGGAACACTACTGTGGCTGTCAATCCCTTGCCTCCAAGGATTTTGGTGCCTTTAGCAGATGCTAGACTTTGTGAGGTCAATAGTGTGTTGGACATTGTGCAGGACATGCAAAGTCCTATTATGATTGCTTCGGCCCTAACTAGTGTGGAGAATCTTGCAAATCATTGCTCCTCCCATCCTTTTACTCTTACAATCTTACTGCCCCCTTTTCCGCAAATGTCCCTGAGCTTCAGGATGGGGAGAGATTATTCTGGCTTAGTTCTAGGTGGTTGATATAGAGTCTCTGAAGTTCTGGATTGTGGTTTGTTGATTTTCTTTTGCAGTTTTGCTGCTCCTGCAATGCCTTTCACTCCATCCTGATGGGCACTGTATGTCACCCCCTGGTCAAAGACAAAAAACTGTTAAACTGGAGTCTTGTTATAATAGCACATTCAAGGGTAGATGTAATAAGAGTAGTAAACCTCAGTGAGGGAGGGGTCAATCACCCATTTGCAAAATGATTACTTTTTATCTGCCAGACTATATTTATTTATTTTTTTAATTACACATGTTTTTGCCTAATCATACAAGCTCAATAGGTATCCCTCTCCTTTTCTTCTTCCCTCTCCTCCCCTATCATCCCCCATTGCACTCTCCCCTGCTCTCCCACTCCATCTCACCCTCCTTCATCCTTCCCCCTCTCCCTGGTGCCTCCTTCTTCCTCCTTCCCATTCCCTTAGAGCATCCATTTATGTGGGTGCAGAACCTCCCTCTGAGTTGTCTACACTAGTGAGGTTTCAAGACTCAATGACATAGTCCGGGGTCCCTTCTTGAGCTGCCCATTAGCATGGAAACTCTATTATGACTGTTGTTATGGTTACTCTTAACTATTGCTGTGAGAGAGCATCCAAAGTCAAGCAATGTAAGGGAGAAAAGGAGATTGATTCAGCTTATGCAGACAACTTGGAGGCTGAGAGCTGCAAGACTGCTAGCTGCAAATGCAGACTTCTCCTGGAGGTAGAGTGGGACTAATCTACCTCAAGGCCTACCTCTTGTGACTGTCTTCCTCCAGCAAGGCTCCACCTCTCAAGGTGTCATGACCTTGCCAAACACATGAGACTGTGGGGAACACACCTCAAACCATGACAACTGTTTAACCCCTTGCATCTAAGGATCCTGCTGAAGCCTTCTCTCCCATGATCAGTGCTAGACTTTGGGAGAGTCATTGACATGTAGCCATTGTGCAGGTCAGGCAAAGTCCAATCACATTGTGGCTATATCCTGGCTGCTGCAGCCCTGACTTGTGTGGGGCATCTTGCATATCGTTGGTCTTCCCCATCTTTAGGCTCTTACAGTCTTGCCAGCCCCTTCTTCCTCAACGTTCTCTGAGCTTTAGGATGGGGAGAGATTTGGCTGCTCTGGCTCCAAGTGAATAATTAGTGTCTTTGGTGTTTTGGTGTAGTGAATTTGGTGTTCAGTTTTGCTGGTACTGTACTACCCTTGGCTGCATCTCTATTGGTATCGAAGGTCATCTCCTAACCAAAGATGAAAGACCATTAAAATGAAGATTTTTTTTAAAAACATATTTTATTATCTCCACTCATACAAACTTAATAGGTACACCAGTTCCCTCCCTCCCTCCTGATCCCCTTGACCCCTCTGCTCACCCTCCCCTCACCCCTCCCTCCTCACCCCTCAATGCCTCCCCTCCCCCAATGCCCGGAGAATCCTTTAATGTGTTTGCCAAACTCTCCTCTGGGTCCTCCTCTCCGATGATGTACAAGGACCCAGTGGCATTTCCCTGAACCCTTTCCTTTGTTCCCCTTAAGCATAGGAACACTATTTTGGCTGTCAATCCCTTGCCTCCAAGGATCTTGGTGATTTTAGCAAATGCTAGACTTTGTGGGGTCAATAGTGTGTTGGACATTGTGCAGGGAATGCAAAGTCCAATTATGATTGCTTCGGCCCTAACTTGTGTGGAGAATCTTGCATATTATTGCTCCTCCCATACTTGTGCTCTTACACTCTTACCGCCCCCTCTTCCGCAAATTTCCCTGAGATTCAGGATGGGGAGAGATTAGGCTGGCCTAGTTCTACGTGATTGATATAGAGTCTCTGAAGTTCTGGATTGTGGTTTGTTGATTTTCTTTTGCAGTTTTGCTGCTCCTGCAATGCCCTTCACTCCATCCTGCTGTGTATTGGATGTTACCCCCTGGCCAGAGATAAAAAGCTGTTAAACTAGAGTCTTGTTATAATAGTATATTCAAAGGTAGATGCAATAAAAGTAGGAAACCACAGTGAGGGAGGGGTCAATCACCCATTTGCAAAATGGTTACTTATTATCTGCCAACTATATGCCCTCCCTTCTGGTGAGATCACACCCTCTCAGTAGTAAATGATCAGGTACAAAAGTCTGTGAAGTTAATCATATGTCTCATTACTTATTTGAGTCCTTGATGGAGGCCTATTTTCTCTGCTGTAACATGGTCCCTTCTCTCCTTGTTTCTGGTGTGGCCCTCCTACCCCATCCCTCCTGTTCATAATCCTTGCAATTTTTGTATTACAGAGATTTATCGTTGAGTGTCTCTAGGTTGGGTGGATGGGTTTGGTACTAGGGGCCACCTATTAGGGAGTACATACAGCACTTAATTTTCTGTGTCTGGGATACTTCACTCAATATAATTGTTTCTAATGACATCCATTTCCCAGCAAATTCCAGTAATTCATTATTTTTGATGGCTGAGTAGTACTCCATTGTATAGACGTACCACAGTTTCCTTATCCACTCGTCAACTGTTGGATATTTGCTATTGTAAACAGTGCTGCTATGAACATGGTCGCACTTGTGTTATTGAGGTGAACCTCTCTGCTGCATGGGGTGTTATTCCCAAAAGTGGAATCGCAGGGCCATACGGCATTTCAATCTTTAATTTCTTTAAGAATCTCCAGACAGCTCGCCAGAGTGGCTGTATGAGCCTGCATTCCCACCAGCAATGTAGGAGAGTTCCCCTCTCTCCACATCCTCTCCAGCATTTGGTGTTGTTCGTATTGTGGATTTTTGCCATCCTGACCAGGGTGAGATGATATCTCAGTGAAGTTTTGATTTGCATTTCCCTGATGGCTAAGGAAGTGGAGCATTTTTTAAGATATTTGTTAGACATTTTAATTTCATCCCTAGTAAAGTTTCTTTTAAGTTCCAGGGCCCATTTTTTAATTGGGCCATTGGTTTCCTTGGTGTTTAGTTTTCTAAGTTCTTTGTGCACTCTGGACAGTAGAGCTCTATCAGATATGTGGTTAGTGAAGATTTTCTCCCATTCTGTGGGTTGCCTTTGAGCTCATATTACAATCTCTTTATCTGAACAGAAGCTCTTTAATTTCACAAGATCCCAACTGTTGAGAGTTGGTAGCAATGACTGTGCCATTGGATGTCTGTTTAGGAAATGTTGGCCTAGCCCAATCAGCTCAAGGGAGTTCCCTATCCGTTCAGTTATGATTTTTATAATCTCTGGCCTTAAATCAAGGTCCTTGATCCATTTGGAATTAAGTCTTGTACAAGGTGACAAGTACAGGTCCAGCTTTAATCTTCTGCATGTGGAGATCCAGTTTTGCCAGCACCATTTGTTGAAGATACTGTTCTTTTTCCATTGGATTTTTTGGGCCCCTTTGTCAAAGACCAAATGGCTGTAATTTTGTGGGCTTATATCTGGGTCTTCAACCCTTATCCATTGATCTGTATGTCTATTTTGGAGCCAGTACCAGGCTGTTTTTAGAACAATGAATTTGTAGTATAGACTAAGGTTTGGTATGGTGATACCTCCAGCAGTGTTTTTGTTACTCAGGATTGTCTTTGCTATCCTTGGTCTTTTGTGCTTCCATATGAATTTTTAGATTGTTTGGTCAACTTCTTCAAAGAATTGCTTTGGGATTTTAATTGGTATAGCATTGAATTTATATATTGCCTTTGGTAGGATGGTCATTTTTACGATGTTGATTCTGCCAATCCAGGAACACGGGAGGTCTTTCCACTGTAAAATGAAGATATTAATATAAGAAGATACTCAAAGGGAGATGGATGAATAGGACTAGGACACAGCAGTGAGAGGGGTTGTCTTACATTTGCCAGTTGGTTACCATCTAATTCCTAGTCACTATATCTTCCCTGACTGGGGAGATCAAACCTGCTCAGTCCCAAGTGATCAGGAAGGGAAGTAAGAGTGAGCTGCACCAGATATTTTGCTACTACCATGCAACATATGACCGTGGCCTAATTTCTATATTGAAGCATGTTCCCCTATTTCTTTTCTTTTGAGTTTCTCTTTCACTTTCCCTCCAATTTATAATACTTTGCAATTACATTGGATATTACAGAGATTTACCTTTGAATATGGAATTAAGTGGGTTGGCAAGTAGGACCCACTTATTAGGGGGTACATATGGCATCTAACTTTCTGTGTCTGGGATACTTCAGTCAATATACTTTCTTCTAATTCCATCCATTTCCCAGAAAATTTCATTAATTCATCTTTTTGATGGCTGAGTAGTATTTCATTGTATAAATGTACCATATTTTCATTATCATCAACTGTTGGACATTTGAGTTGATTCCATGACTTTGCTATTGTAAATAGTGCTGCTATCAACATGGTTGTGTTTATGTCACTGATGTCACTGTAGTGAATTGCTGCATTTTAGGGGATTATTCCCAGTAGGGGTATAGCAGAGTGATATGGTATTACAATCCTTAAACTTTTTTAGGAATTGTGATACTGATCTCCAGAGTGGTTTATAAGCCTGCATTCCCATCAGCAATGTATGAGAATTTCTTTTTCTCCATATCTTCTCCAGCATTCAGTGTTGTTTGCATTGTGGGTTCTCGCCATCCTGATTGGGATGAGATGATATCTCAGGGAAGCTTTGATTTACAATTCCCTGATGGCTAAGGATGTGGAACATTTTTAAAGATATTTGTTAGACATTTTTATTCATCCCTGGAAAAGTTTCTTTTCAATTCCGAGATCCATTTTTTAACTGGGCTATTTATCTCTTTGGTTTTAGTTTTTTAAGTTCTTTGGACATTCTGGATAATAGAACTCTATCAGATATGTGGTTAGTGCAGATTTTCTCCCATTCTATGGGTTGCCTTTTTGCTCATTTACAATCTCTTTAGCTAAATAGAAGCTCTCTAATTTCATAAGATCCCAGTGTTGGTTCTAGTGCCTATAATATTGGGTTTCTGTTTAGGAAATGTTGGTCCAGCCCAATCTAGTCGAGTGAGTTCCCTACCCTTTCAATCCTGGCCTAATATTAAAGTCCTTAATCCATTTGGAGGTCTTTGAGCATGGCAACAAGTACGGGTCCAGTTTTAATCTTCTGCATGTGGATATCCAATTGTGCCTGCACCATTTGTTGAAGATGCTATTCTTTTTCCATTCAGTGTTTTGGGCCTCTTTGTCAAAGATCAAATGGCTGTAATTGTGTGGGTTTATATCTGGGTCTTCAACCCTTATCCATTGAACTGCATACATGTCTATTTTTTTTTATTTCCACTCATATAAACCTAACAGATACACCGGTCCCCCCCCCAACCCCCTATCCCTCTGTGTCCCCCTCCCCTCCCCCTTCCCTCCCCATCCCCTAGCACCTCCCCCTCCCATCCCCGGAGCATCTTTTAATGTGCATGCCAAACTCTCCTCTGGGTCCTCCTCTCTGATAACGTACAAGGACCCAGTGGCATTTCCCTGAACCCTTTCCTGTATTCCCGTTAAGCATAGGAACACTACTGTGGCTGTCAAACCCTTGCCGCCAAGGATCCTAGTGCCTTTAGCAAATGCTCGACTTTGTGAGGTCAATAGTGTGTTGGACACTGCGCAGGGCATGTAAAGTCCAAATATGATTGCTTTGGCCCTAACTTGTGTGGAGAATCTTGCATATCATTGCTCCTCCTATCCTTGTGCTCTTACAATCTTACCGCCCCCTCTTCCGCAAATTTCCCTGAGCTTCAGGATGGGGAGAGATTAGGCTGGCCTAGTTCCAGGTGATTGATATAGAGTCTCTGATGTTCTGGATTAATACATGTCTATTTTGGAGCCACTACCAAGTTGCTTTTATTACTATAAATTTTTAATAAAGATTAAGGTTTATTAAGATATTGTGGAGAATCTTTGCATCTGTGTTCATCAAAGAGATTGGCCTATAGTGTTCTTTTTTAAGTGTATCTTGACTAGATTTTGGGATTAGTATGATATTAGCTTCATAGAAAGAATTTGGAAATGTTCCTTCGTTGGCAATTTTATGGAACAGTTTAAGGAGTATTGGTGTTAGTTGTTCTTTAAATGTCTGGTTTAGAATTCTGTGCTAAATCCATCTGTTCCAGGACATTTTTTGATGGGAAGATTTGAGATTTATTCATCAATTTCCTCATTTGTTATAGGACTATTTAAATAATTCAAAACTTCCTGATTCAATTTAGGTAAGTTGTGTTTACTTAGGAATTCATCCATTTCTTTTGGGTTTTCAAATTTTGTGGAGCATAAATTTTGAAATATGACTTTATAATTCTCTGAATTTCTTTGGTATCAGTTGTGATAACTCCATTTTCATCTCTAACTTTGTTAATTTGAGTTTTCTCTGTCTTGTTTTTGGTTAATTTAGCTAAGGGCATAAAATCATTTTGATTTTTTTCAAAGAACCAGCTTTTTGACTGGTTGATCCTTTGTATTGTTTTCCTTATCTCAATTTTGGTTGAATATTTCTCCCTTGATTTTGCTAATCTCCTCTCTTCTACTGTTTTTGGGATTGGATTGCTCTTGTGTCTCTAAAGCGTTAAGCTGCATTGTTTACTTATGATACTTCCATTTTTCGATATGGGCATTGAGAGCTAGAAACTTACCCCTTAGGACAGCTTTAATTGTGTCCCAGAGATTTTGATATGTTATATTTTCATTATCGTTTGATTCTAGGAAATCTTGAATTTTCTTTTTGATTTCTTTCTGAACCCATTTCTCATTCAACATCATGGTGTTTAATTTCCAAGAGTTAGTGTATTTTCTGCAAATTTTTGTGTTATAGATGTCAAGTTTTAGACCATGGTGGTCTGATAGGGTGCAGGCTATAATTTCAACTTTCCTGTACATGTGGATATTATTTTGTGGCCCAATATGTGGTCTATTTTAGAGAAAGTTCCAGACTGCTGAGAAGAATGTGTATTCCTTCGTGCTTGGATGGAAGGTTTGGTAGAGATATGTTAGGTCCATTTCAGTAAGGGTTTGATTTAGTTTCAGTTTGTCTCTGTTGAATTTTTGGCCTGTTGATCTATCCCATGTTGAGAGTAGGGTATTGAAATACCCCCAAATTATTATTTTTGGATTGATTTCTTGTCTTAGACATTGTCTTATTTGTCTAATGAATGTGGAGGAGCCCATATTAGGTGCACATATGTTCAGTATTGTGAAGTCTTCTGGTGAATTGTTCCTGTAACTAAAATGTAGTATCCTTCTGCATCTTGTATGATTTTCTGATTTTCTTTGGTTTGAAGTTCACTTTGTCAGATACTACAAATTGTCAAATACCCCTGCTTGTTTCCTGGTTCCATTAGTTTGAAGAATTTTTGACCAGCCTTTTACTTTTAGAATGTGCCTATTTTTTGTGGTGAGCTGTGTTTCCTGAAAGTAGCAGATGGATGGGTTTTGATTTCTAATCCATGTTTGTAACCTGTGTCTTTTGATTGTTGAGTTGATTCCATTGATATTTAGGGTTATAATGGAAAATTACTTTTGATTCCTGACTTTTTTTGTGTTTAGTGGTTTTCATAAGTGTATTTATTATTTAGCTTGTAGGTTGTAATGGTATTATACTTCCCTTCTGTCCTCCTGGATATGGATGTACTTTTCTTCAAGCTTGAGTATCTTTTCTAGCATTTTTTGAAGGCCTGGTTTGGTGGTCATGTAAGGTCATAAAGTTGTCTTTATGGTGGAAATTTTTCTTTCACCCTCGATCATGATTGATTTACTGGGTATATCAGCCTGGATTGACATTTGTGCTCATTCAATACTTGAAGTACATCTCTCCAAGCTTTTCTGGCTTTTACTATTTCCATGGAAAAAGGCATTTGTTATTTTAATAGGTTTACCTTTAAAAATGACTTTTTTTTTTCTTTTGAAGCTTTCAGCACATTCTCTTTGTCTTGTATGTATAGTGTTTGACTAACATTTGCCTTGGTGAGTTTCTATTCTAGTCATATCTGTTTGAGGTGTGGAATATTTCTTGTATTTGGATGGGCCTCTCTTTCTTTAGATGTGGAAAGTTTTCCTTCATGATAATTTGAAAAACTTCCTCAGGCATGGTATTTTGGGATTCTTGTTCTGGTATTCCATGAATGAGCATGTTAGGCTTCTTCAAGGTGTCCCATAACTCTTGAATATTTCTCTCAAGTATCTTTTTGGCTTTAAGAACCTCTTGGATTGAACTTTTATTCTTCCATTTTGTCTTCAAAATCTGATAGTCTATTTTTTGCTTTTTTAGTTCTGCTGATAAGACTTCTGTTGTGTCACAGTAGTGTTCCTGTACTTAAGGGGAACACAAGAAAGAGCTCTAGGAAATGCCACTGAGTCCTTTTGCCTCATCAGAGAGAAGGACCCAGAGGAAAGTTTGATATACATATTAAAGGATGCTTCAGAGATGGGGGAGGGGGCACTGGGAGAAAGGGAGGGAGGGGGGAAAGGAAGGGGCAAAAGGGGGAGGGAACAGGGAGGTCCAGGAACGGGTGGAAGGAGGGTGGGGACAGGGATTCCTATTACATTTGTATGAGCAGAAAAATAAATAGATTAAAAAAATGCATTCCCGGAAAAAAAAAAGACTGTTGTGATCTGGATTGAAGATAGCTTGTGTTTTAGTCTGAGTTTAATCTCTGCTTAAGATTGCTTTAACTGCTTTATGTCTATTTTTGTTTCTTCAACTGCTTTTCTCATCTCTTCCAAATGCCTGTTGTGTTCCTATTCAGATTGGTTGATGTGGTTATTTAACTCCTCCCTGATTTCCCCTTTCACTATTTTGATTATAGTAAAAATCAGGCTTTGAAAATCATTATCTTGGGTATGGCTTTCTTGGCTTTCTGTGAGTTTGTTCTGGTTGGAGTCTATCATTATGGGGTTGATGCTTTTTCTAGGAGATTTGTTTTCTTGGTTTTTGTTTGTCATGGATTTGTGCTGTGACCTGGCATTTTTCATTTTATCTCTTATGTCCTTCTTGATGTGTTGAACTAAATTAGATAGTATTACTACACTTGAGCATTTATTGTTCATATTTGCCTTGGAGTTGGATATGCCTTTCTGGTATTGGTGGTGTTTGTATATCAATTAAGGTGCGTTTTGTAGACAGGGATTGAAGAGTAGTAGGTGTTGCAGTTCATCTGCATAGTTACTGATAAATGACCATCAAAGAGCTTAAGGGAATGAGCAGTTTACTTTCTTACAATAGTATGGTTACAATCTGTAGTCCAGCTTGACAGGAGAGCATGAACCAATACCAGAGCCAAGGGAACTGGCCACACTATCTCTACATGATATCTGAGAGAGGGATGATCCTTACTTGCCAGACAAGCATATCTGGCCAAGTGTACAGAGGGATGCCAACTTACTCAACTGACTCTCAGTATTTTATTCATCTGTTCAGGGCCTAGTCCCACCAGCTAGACAGGGCCTTCCCCATGAGCTAGACAATTTCCTGCAGGTTTCTCTGGGCTTAACCCAACCATTAATTCTCACAAACGTGCCCAGAGCTCAAACCCTCAACATTCAAGTTGACACCTGTGCCTAACTATGACAGTATGGTAGTGCACTTTTTAGGTTTACTTCTTGGCGATGTGTGAGAGTGAATGGTATAGTCCCTGAAATTGTATGGGTTTTTGGATGGAATATATGGAATATATCTTAAACTATGGTGGTTAACAATGGAGAGTAACTGGAAGTTAAAAAAGTTCACTTATCTTAGAACTGGAAGCAAACATTCTTTCCTGTTTGATAGGATGATTTTAGAAGTCCTCAGATGTATGGTGTTGGTTCTCTAGCCCATTGTTTGGGTTTTCTCTGGATATGTTGAATTATTGAAAACTTTAAAGTTCATGAGGAGCAAGGAGTCTGCTGGAACAGAGAGCCCGGTGGGGCCCAAAAAGGGCTGACTGGCTAGTGGGACTGGGGCCTGGGATCTGGGGTGTGGCCTAGGGGCCTTCAGGGCCTTTACCTGAGGAGCAGGGAGCCCACTGAGATCCAGAGCAGAAAAGGTGCTGTTGCTGCTCTATCAAGTCTATTTCTCCACTAATTGAATCTGTACTTGACAGGGATGAATTCCTGTACTGGATGAATAGGATAAATATAACATTATGATAGTAAATGTGATGAAGAGAACTTGCCTTTGTAGTTCAGTGAGTTCTGTCAAATCCATAGTAATGAACACCACCCCACTCACACACCCACCACCAGCACCAACTCAGGAATTAAAAGTAGTGCATGAACAAGGATTTTTACAGTTTTTAAAGGATGAGCGACCTTTCATTATGTACTGTAGATATAATACAAACTCTGAACTCTCTAGCAATGTATGCATAAAATGTGGTTTATTTTTGAAAAAGATGAGCACTTGTCAGAATTCATGACTACCTTGATCACTTCTTAAGCTTTTAGATGTACTAAAAAGACAAAGGTATTATAGCTGTCAACTTCACTTTTTCCCTCTACTTTCTCAATGTAACTCTATACTGCACAAATTCCCAATGTTTCATGTTCTGTTGTACTTGATTCCCTTATCCCATGAGAACTATATAAGGAATTATATGATAAATTTATTTAAGAAATTTTAGTCTGAAAATATATTTCTGTTGGAAGCTTACAAATAACTCCCAACATCTCAGCCACCCTTTCCCTAATAGTTGTTTATATTTATAATGACTTTTATTAGTTTTTTAAATTAGTGTAACAGCTTCCTGAAATAATCAACATCTAAAGAGGAAAGATTTATTTGGGCTACTTTTTTTTGGAGCTGTGGTGAATATATTATACATGTAAATATAGTCTGGGAACTCACTGGATCATGGACCATGTATTAGTGGGTATACTTCTGAAGAAAGTAGCACACCTTTCCCCAGCCATCATTAATCCCCTCTTCTTCCCTCAGGGAGGGCTGGTGCCTCATGAGGTCTTCCACAAGGGAGCATATTGCAAGGAATAAGCCACTGAGGAATGTTTGGCCCTAAATAGGACTTCTGTATCAGCCCATACCTCAAGGCTCATGGGACATCATAGAAAAGAGTCAGAAGGTAGAAGCACATCCAAATAGTGTCTTCTTAACACAGCAGGGATGCTGTACCCATGAATTCACTGAAGTTGTGTTTACTCCCACAAGACCAACACAAGATTTGCATTGTCCACATTTTAACACATTGAGCTTTGGAAAACATTTCAGATTTAAACATAAATTAAATTTTATTTAATTAGACAGAGAATGTTTTTCCATTTTATTAATGGAAAAATTAAAAATGGAAATAATTATAATGGATTTATAATTAGAATTAGGATATCAATCACTAATACAGTAAGCACACATTTTTCATAAGTGATATAGAGGAGAAAGCCAAATGGCAACTTAACTAAAATACTGTTCACAAGTACTTTATTTATTTTTTGTTTTTGCACATGTGTGTGTATTTCTCTCTTTCTCTCTCTCTCTCTCTTTTTCTGTGTGTGTATCAGAGGGCACTGTGTGTGCCTGTGGAGGCCCAAGGGTCACTTGGAGAATCACCCTGCATTGCCCTACCTCCTCTTTCCTTTGCTTTCTCAGGGTTTGCTTTCCAGGGCCAAAAGTACAAGCAACTGCCATTTCCACATGGTGTTTTTACATAGGATCTGAGATCCTAACTCAGGACCTTCTGCCTGCAAGGCAGAGTCTTAACCTCTGAGCCATTTTTCCAGCCCTACAATTACTTTAATGTATGGAAGAATTATAACCAACCAGATCATTTTTCAAGACATATGCAAAATTGCAATAGCATCAATTCTCTGGCAATTCCAATATTCACAAGGCACCTATTTTATTGCAAGACATCTTTAGCATGACTATCTAATATACATATATAAGTGCTTAGGCACCAGTATTTTAGTAGCAGATAAAATGGTAGACTAGGTAGATGACAGATAAAACAATGAGAAGTGAGAGATAGATATTATAGATAGAACTATACATAATGGACACATAGAGATATGGGTAGAAACAGAGAAATAGTTTTGTTATAAAATCGTTTCTTTAGACTTGCTAACTTTGTTTACTATTGCCTTCCTGTCACACCTTGTGTTCCCTAATTGAAAGTCTTTTCTTCTGTGTAGCTGTTTGCTCAGTAGCCCATCCTTCAAAATATGAAGCAGAATTATTTCTAGGTGTTGATCATCCATCACAGTCTGAAGCCCTAGTCACTTGTTTCTGACTGCCATGCCATCCACTCGGAAGTTTTTTTCTATAAGATGCAAGTAATATGCAATTATTGATAATAGAGTGCTTCGCCCCCATCGTCATTATCTCAAAGATTACTCCTCAGAACTGATACAGAATCCTGTAGTCTTCCAAATCAGGTCCTCACCACCTCATCTTATTTTTCATTCTGCTGGCTTATCTAATATCATCACAATCATTTTATCTTTCTTCTACAATGATCACTTCCATTTTGACATCACACATGCCTAGGTGTTAGATTTAGTTAGCCCTTAAAAGAGAATGATTTTAATTCTTCAATTCTAAAATCTCTTTTGACCAAAACCTACTGTTTTTAATTTCTGTTTCCTTTATATCTACTAAACCTGGAAATTGTTTTGAATTTTAACATCCTGGATCTAGTTCATCACTTCTATTTTTCCAGATCTCTTACTATCTCAGTGTCCTTTACTTCCAACACACTATCTTATCTCCTCATCACACTGCCAAAATAAAGAATCCCGTTTGTAGCATGATGTTCTGATCATTATATTTCTGATTAGGTCTCCTTGAATCTTCTGGAGGAAAAATACAGGTTGTTAATGATTAATTGAATTACAAATATACTAGCCTTGATCTCAGACAGACTTCTTTTTTCTTTTCTGTATGCATCTATTTCCTCCCTCAAAAGACAACTTTTACACTCATAGCTCAACATGTCTCAATTTTTGATTTTATAGAGAAAAGAAAACTGCTGAGTAAAAAGAAATGAAGGAATTGCTTCCTCTAAAATGTTGGCTAATTCATCTAAACTATACTTTTGGTAACATTTTTCTCCTGAATCTCCAGGGATTTTTCTTCATCAATCAGTTTCACTCTTTGTTTCTCCCTTTATGTTTCATTTGCTGCCTAGATTCCAAAACTCAACAACAGTCTCCTAACCAAATTTATTAAAACAGTCATACTTGCCACCTATACTTCTTTTATTTTTCATATGTTACAGCCCACTGAATTTGACTTCCACCTCTTATCATTGCCATTGCAAAGGCTACTATCTTAAACATCCTGTTTCCAGAAGGCAGTTCATTTCTTGAACTTGACTGTGGTATTTAACAGTATTAACCACTTCTTTCTTGAGGGGGCTCCCTCTTGGTTCAACTTTAATGTAGATTTTGGTTCTCTTTCTATTCTCTTCCTCTTTCTTTTCAACCTCTCTTTCAGTCTCCCCTTCCTTTTCTTTCTCAGTTTATTAGAATTCCCCCTTTGTTGTCTTGCTCTTCCTATTGTAGATTTCCCTTTAGTTATGCACTAAGATTTTTAACTGCTTCCTAGATGTCTCTCCTCGTCCTTCTCCTACAGAAATATTCCAGTTCTCAAACAGAATTTAAATTTTCTTATATTTTCCCCCAAACCTACCAAAAAATTCTGATTCTTTGCTTGCATTCTCCTTCTGTCCTTACTCTACCATGTCCCCTATAATCCCAAGTAGAAACTCTGTAATCACCAAGAATATATCCCTCTTTTAGCCTAGCAAATCAAGTGGTCAAATCCACTAAGTTCTGAGAATTCACTTAAGATGCTTTGAAGCATCTTTTCTTATGACCTGACTTTCTAGGTCTCCTTTATCACATTGTATCAAATTATCAGTTAACTTATACATTCATTCCTTAGCCTCACAATGGCCTTCATGACTCTTGGCTGTCCTTATACTAAACCACCCCACACTTCTACCCTCAAGTTCTACTTTTCTATAGTATAATTCAAAAAATGGTCATTTACTGAGTTCTAAAGTTACCCTTTTCAACTTAGAAATGTAAAGTAATGATGCTTTAGTATGAATGAATGAAATTCTGAAATAATCTTCAATTCAAGTTTATCTAACTTCTCATCACCAATAATTTCCCTAGTCATTTAATAAAGGAAGGAAAAGCAAGAGAAGCATCACACCCATAATCTAAATGACCAAAAACTAACTTTTCTGAATTGTCTCTGTTGGAATTTAAAAAAATATCCCAGTCTTCTTTGCTCATTTTTTTTTTGCTGGTTTAGAGACTTTTGGAATTAAATCTTGGTCACAGAACCTTAGAGAGTGAAGGTGAATGAATGATGAATGAAATAAAGATGAATGAAAATAAAAAGGCAGTTTAGTTTATTATTTAAAAATCTGAAGGTGAATAACTGGAAAAACAAATAAATGAAAATACTTGGTTTTTTAAAGTAAGTACTAGTTATATAAGATTTATTCAGTATTAGCATCCATAATTGAGAGTTGACAGGTAAAATTCTCTTTGACTTTGATATATAGTCTGAATGTGGAAAGCAAAGCACTAGAGTTGGAGTGGTAGTGAATTTTTCTAAAAGCATATGTTAAGAAACCTGAATGTAACATGAATTAGAATAAAATTTAGTGTTTTTGACATTCAATTCTATATTGAGTCAGATTAACACTTAATATTCTATATCGTCCAATCACCTGACAACACAATAAAATTGGGGCAAAGAACATAGTGAAAAAGATATTATTTTGTATGAAGATATTTAACATATAGACCTGGAAGCTACAGTAGAAACTTGGTTATATCCATTCATGCAAGATATGTGTGTATTTATGTTACAAGATATATACACCTCAGATTAGTGAATGTGAAAGCATTTAAGGAAAAGTTTTATAACTATTGAAATTGTGAATTTACAATAGCTGGTGTTGCAGGCCCCAGGCTAGCCCAACATTAGACCTGATGTGGATGGAGAGGAGCTTAAGAGGTCCTATATCTGATTTATAGCTACTAGAGATCTGGGGTAGGGGTGGTGTCACAGTCTTCAGTTGTATGTATATCCACTAGTGAGTTGACTAGGCCCAAATGAGCAAACCTATGGACAACCTGTTTAAGCTCAGTGGGTTAAAAACAAATAAAAAGTTATGAATTCTATCTTCTCATCTGCTTGTCTCACAAGGTGATGGTTTTATTCTGCCATGTATTCCCACCCTGCTGTGATGCTTCATCAGAACCTCCAGAACTTTCTATGTGCTTAAAAGAAAAGAAGTCATGAATGTGAGAAAGACATTTATAGGGGAGAAGAAAGGCTGAGAGGGAGTGGAAGAAAAATAAGAGAGGGTAGGAAAGGAGAGTAATCAGAAATCATTGCATACATGTATAAAATTGCCAAAGAATAAATTTAATTAATAAAAAGGAAAAAAATACAAATCTTTTTTTAGTGTTTTAGCTCTTAAACTGGTCCTGAAAGCTTATGAGGCTAATAGCTTATGTCTTCCCTAAATTAAAATGTGCGCTGTTTTTCAATTCAGAGAGAGAGAGAGAGAGAGAGAGAAAGTCATTTTCTGACATTTTGCAAACCACTAGCAGTAGTTAAACAACTAGTATTGAGCTTGAAATAATGACATTTAAGTTCTCCACTGTCAAAATTAAATGTCATGATACAGTGTTGACCTTACAGAAGGTAAACTTAAACCAACTTTCCTGTTTCACAGGGGTTTCATAATGTTTGCTAGGTAGTGTTATGATGCAGTAACTAACACTCATCAATGTGTGACGGCCAGTGACACAGCTGGTTACTGAACATCTTTGAGCAACTGTAGACTTTTTATAAACCGAGTGTGCTCATACCCGTATATAACACTAAATATTTCTTTGGTTTAACATTTTGCATGACTCTACAGATTATTCAGCAGTATAATGTTGCTAAGAAACAAGAGTTAAGATTAAGTCGAAGAATAGAACCTTCTTAGGAGGGAGAAATATATCCTGTCAATAGCCATTGCCAAATGAGCACAAACGTATCTGCATATAATTATGGAATGCCACACATTCACTTTTGAAGATTAAAAAAAAGCTTGTGAATCATTGTCTTCCTTCCCCAGTGCTTTATGTTTGAATAATTTAATCTCCAGCTAAAGGAAATTTATTTATTAAAACAGAAATTTTGAGCAAGAAACCTAGTTGCAATGAATGAATCTTGATTTAAAAAAATCTAGAGGTAAATTTACCATTAACTTTTAGGTGAGTCAAGTCAACTCTTGTAAATATTGAAGATCCTATGTTCTTTAGATGTTTTAAATTTATCCTAATAACATTTCTGTATTCAAAGTGGCCAATTTTGATCCTCTTTCATTAAACAAAACTCCAATTATAGTCTCGACCAAATGTAGTCTAAACATTTATTTTCAAAATGTTGAGCAGATAACAAGATAATGATAGGCAATTCAACTTTGTGAAGTAGCAGGCTTGTTTTATTTTATATTCCCACTGGGATCCAAACTAAATGATGTTCTTCCTATCCTTAGGGTTTTGGAGCTGAAAGACTAACCTAAGGATTCCTGGCATCCCTGAGATCACTGTTCTTAGGAAAGCAGGTAGGGTATTTTCCACTCTGCTTCTTAGAATAGAATCATTAATTGTAATGATTCTAAATAATGCAAAAATCATTCTTAATATTAAATGATATGTGTTCATGGTCATCTATCTAAATGGTCAAACTCCACATGCACAATGCCTTAAGTACCCAAGATGTTAAACTGGTTTTTCATTGTTACATTTTAAGCTAGAGTTTTTACTGAACCCCCACAAGAGTAGACAATTCAGAAGGAATCCTGGGGCCCATAGAAGTGGACAGGCTCCTAGGAGGATGGGAGGGGGTGGGATGGAATTATGAAGGGAGGGGAGAGAAAGGGGAGAGGAAAGAGAAAGAATGAAAAAGGAGTCAGGGGTAAGTACTCAATATGCTTGTAAAACTAGGAAAATATTTAAAAAAAGAAAGCTAGAATCTCTAGAGAATACCAAAAGTTAAATCCTTTAAGATTTTCCTGGTGATTATGGTTTAAATGTGAAGTGTTTCTCACAGGTTCATGTGTATCAACACGATTCCCTAAATGGTGGCACTGTTTTGAGGGAGATTGTGGAACTTTTGAAGTGTGAAGCTTAGCTGTGAATGTAAGTCACCAAGGACAGGCTATTGAAGATTATTGTTTAGCTCTGCTCCTGGTCTAGCTCTCTGCTTCTCATTCTGGTATTTTATCTGAGTGGTAAGAAAAGTAAATTATGCAAAAAAAATAACTCATGGTACCAGAGAAATAAGGTCATTGCCATGATTAACATAGCCAGGTTGTTCTTAGGGTTTGTAGGAAGAACATAGAAAAATTTGGAACTGCAGATTAGACAAGTCCTAGAATATTGTTTGTGTACATTAATGAGCAATTTTTATAAGAGAAGCCTGTAATGCTGATAAAAGTGCAGACAGCAAAGACTGTACTTGCATATTTCAGAGAGGAACAGGGAATTGGGCTAGAAGACATTCATGTTACATTCTGTCAAAGAATCTGGCTATGTTGCATCCCCAACCTGAAAATTTGAGTGAAGCTGAATTCAAAAGTGATGGACTATTTGACAGATGGCACCCTAAGTAGTATAACATTCAGGCAATGTCAGCCAAATGTATGGAAAGAATCAGATCAAAAAGATTAAAAAACATGAACATCAGCAGAGGAAAAGGGGAATGAATTCTATGAAAGACATACCCAAGGTAGATACTGACAAAATGACTATAGTTAATACCACTGTAAAGAAACTTCATATTTTGTGCTGGGGCAATAGGAAAGGTTCCTTGAAGACAAGACTTCATCAAATGCCTCAGAATGTGAAAAAGCGAAGTAACTTGGAAACTTTCATTTAAAGGAAGAATGTTTGAACAGTGTACCACTTCAAGAGTGCCCTGCTAAAGCAGGACCTGGGAAAAGGTTTTTCCAAGGTTCAGTTGAGCAGATACTCAGGGAATCTGAGGCTGTGATGACAGAGAATCTGGAGTTGGTAAAAGAACTGGCATTGTTCACATGGTGCTGTATTGTTGGCATTGCACAAGAGTTATGGGGGCATGGAGGCTTATGCCAAGGTTCCAGAAAAACACAAACAAGGAAAAGCAATGTGTACAAGGGTCGGAGTCCCTGAGGTGTCTTTGTGTGAAGGTAAAAATCTAAGGCGTAGTCAATGTTGGAGATGCCAGGAATGTGGGCATCTGCCGAGAAAAGCTTTAGGCACTGAATAGAGACAACCCATAAGAGAGCCCATTTATGTGCCAGGGAGCAGAGACTTAAAGGTGGGGCTCCTTAACTTGTTGGAACCCAGATGATGCCACCATGACACTCAGATGATGCCACCATGATACCCAGAGGCCAGGCATTAATTTGCACATTCTGTTATTTTTGCTGATGGATTTTGGTCTTCCTTAAGTCTGATATTTCTTATGCCCTGTTCCTTCCTTCTGGAATTGGAATGTTTACACTCTGACTTTAAATATTGAGCATATGTAGTTTTTTTTTTTTTTATAACACCTGCTGGAGATTGAACTTTTTTGTTCAGAATTGGGGTTAGTAAAGCTATGGGACTCTTGAAGTTGAGCTGAATTCATTTTTTGTTATGAGATGACCATAAGCCTCTGGGGGACAGAGGTGGAATGTTAAAATTTGAGTGTAATGTGTCCTTTTTAAGACATTATGTTTGATCCTCAGCTGATGGTATTGTTTGAAGAGATGTGTAATTCTTAGGACATGAAGCATAGGTGAAGGACATAGGTCAGACTAATGATGAAACTTAAAATTTGAAGACAAATTACTTCTTTTGTGATGCCATTCCATCCCCCCCAAATGGTTTTGGCTTCTTGTTCTTGTTATATGCTATCTTAGATCTTTGCAAACTTTACTCAAGACACTTACTACTAGTATTATTTAACCAATGTTTTATGCCTTTGACTAGTTCTTAGTATATTTCATCACTAAACTGTGACTTCTGATTTGTTAAATACGAATAGTTCCAAACACATAACATATTAGTGTATGTATATGGAAGTGTTTGCTCTCTCTCTCTCTCTCTGTATAACTAAAATAAATCAACAAGTATAAGGATAGAATATCTTCAATCAGAAATAGTCTTTACTTTCCTAAATAAAAATTATATCTTTGTGATAGCTAGTTTTCTAGAAATCTCTATATCTAATAAAAATATGTTCTAATCAATGAAAACTTCAGTGCAAGTATTTTGCTTGAATACTGCTTTATCCCATTAAACCCCAGTATAGATTTGAGTGTGGTGTGCTACCACCAATGATCTTCTTTTTTTATTCCTTTGAAGCTTCCATATACAGATATAATGAATTTGACTATTCTAATCCCCTAATATTCCCCTCCATCCCCCCTCCCATTCTAACAGATTTTCTTTTCTAGCTGTTCTCCATCACCTTCCCATGTCTTTCTGCATGTGTGATCCAGTTGGCCTTATGCAGGATGCTGGTATTGGCCCATGCCTAAGTATTCACAGGGGCATGGATGATCCACTAGTTGGCCAACCACTGGGTAAATCAGTTCTTCCTTTTCTGTCTGACATCAGCTCCAACCCATCTCTCAGATTAAGGCCATGTATCTTGGATCTTCCTTATTCCATAATAGGCAAAGCTATTATGTTATGTAGCGCTAGTGGAAGCAGATGTTGCCTCATTGAGCTCTTGATTATGATGGACAGAAGCTACTGTCTTGCAGTACTTTTCCCCATCCTTGTCTCTCTTTGGGGTCAAGCTGTCCAGTCTTCTTTTATTTTACACTTTGACCAGTTGTGCTTCTCAGCATTATTCATCTTCCATTGCAAGAGGATATTCCTTGGTTGAATGCTGACTGCTTCTCTAATCTAAGGGTGTAATGATGAGTAGCAACAAACTTCTTAGTGTTAATCACCCAAATATGGATACAATTTTAGGTGCAATCTCCTAAATCTTAAGTGATAATTAACAAATGGTGAGTGGGATGTTTATTTTCCAGCATTGCTTTGGCTTTATGCCCTTCCAGGAAAAGAAGCTTCAACAGTCAGAGGAGTGTGAAAAAGCAATATTGGATGTGGGCTGAAAGGAGAAATCCACTAGAGCTGGGGAGGACTGAAGCAGCATAAGGAGAGACTGGAGAGACCTTGGAAGAACAACCCTGAAAGCACAATGTCACCAAGGGAAGAGGGTGTTTATGAGTTCAACGTGGACCTAATTATCATTTATGCACAAAAGACATACAAATCTTTTTCCTTATGCCCCCAATATTAGAGATTTCAGAATAGTCTCTAAATATAGGATGAGGTGCCTAATTTGCCAACACCAATAATGAAAAATATGAACTAAAAAACACATACCAACAAACAGAAGATCCAGTGTTTCAAGCAAGGAACTACATTAAATGGCACAACTCTTGTCATAAGATGCCCAGAACAAAACTAAACAATATGATTAAACTTTGGAGAATGGCTTATTTTGAGTAGAGTAAACCAAGTCTTGAATGAGAGAAGGTGAAAAATTCAGAAGTAATTACTCAGTGTATGTTTAGTTAAATGGATGAGCTCCTTAGAATTTGTCTTTGACAAGGAAAAAAATGTTAATTAACAGGTTTAGAATAACACAGCATAGCAGCTTCAAAACCTAGAAATAGAGACCTTATCAAAATCTTGTAGTTAAAAGTTGAGTGTTTGGATGCAAGTAGAATGAATCTTTTGAGAAAAGAAATGAGCTCAAAAGAGTGTTGGAAGTGGATAGGGTAGAGGCAAATAAACAACAACAACAAAATCTAAAGCCTAAGTAATATTTACTTTGGTTTGCCTAATCTTAATTACCATGGAATAAAATTAATTTTTATAAGACATGAAGAGTACCCTAAAAGTATATAAAGGATCCACTTTAAGGATATTTTTATGGAGCATATTTTCTTTTTTAATAACATTTTTATTTATTCTTGGAAAACTTCATACATGTTTACTATGTATTTTTTTTACCATATTCACCCCTCTGTCCTCCTCTTACTCCCCTTAGTTCATCTTTTGAACATATCTATTTTCCAACTACATGTACTTTTTTGTTGTTGTTGTTGTTGATTCTTAAAAAGCCAATTAAGTCAAATTAGTTGTGTCTGTATACACATATGCTAGGATATTGGCATGCTACCTCTGCCTGTACCCTTAAAGTAAAATAACTCTCTCTCCCTTTACAACTGCCAATATCTCTTCAGCGAGGAGTGGGATCTCAGGAGCCCCTCCCCTGTCCTTACTGGAATTTTGATTGGCTTGATTTTGCACAGGTTTTGTGCAGGTATCCATAGCTAGTGTGGGTTCATGTGTACAACAGCCATGCTATGTACAAAGACAAGATTTCATAGCACTCCCATCCATCCTCCAGCTCTTACATTATTTCTGCCCCCTCTTTCAAGACTTTCTGAGCTTTAGGAATAGGAGAGGTTGATATAGATGTCTTAACATATGGTTGAGCATGTACCTTCACTTATTCTCGGCACTTGACCATTTATTAATTACTGTAATAATCACTGCTTTTTCAAAAAAATTCTGACCAATGATGAGAGAAGCATTGATCTATGGATATGAACATAAAGTACTTAGAAGGTAAATATTTTTGACAGTATCACCACTGAGCAAAGCAATAAGAGTTAAGTTTCCCTTTAGTGTTTTTGGCCTCCCCATGCACTTTTGACTAGATTTACAGAGCCAGACATCAATTTTGTCCTATGATATGACCTCAATTTCAGCCAGAAAGCAGTTTTATAAAGGATTATTTTTCAGTAGATGCTAATAACAGATGGGTGCATACAAAAAGGCATATAGCCATAGAGATTGGCAAATTCGGCAATGATAAGAATATTAGGATATGTTCAAGAGATAACATCTTTACTTACATTAACCACCTACTTCAGTCCCTCTTGGATCCTCAAAGCTCTGATTATCTGGATAGTTTCTGCCTATAAAACTGAAATAGGCAAGCACTATATCTATTAAATGTGTATACCCCTTTGGCCTTTTGTCTTATGTTGCTACTCACTCAGCAGCCCATAAAAGTTGATTGTGTCTTCTATTTTAGGAGAGCTGAAGACCTATTGAGGCTAAATGTCATTAATTTGTTATCAGAATTCAGAAACCGTCACTTCCTATTCTACCTCCAAGCATCAATAATCACTTTTTAAACCATTGCTTCCTCTGTGTATTCACCACACATCCTGCTCTCAGATGAA
Organism: Typhlomys cinereus; assembly: GCA_023101885.1. Lineage (NCBI taxonomy): Eukaryota > Metazoa > Chordata > Mammalia > Rodentia > Platacanthomyidae > Typhlomys > Typhlomys cinereus. Next base: position 7,511,289 of record JALPQD010000025.1, on the reverse strand, counting down.
GGTCTGAAAGCCTGCTGAGAAAATCTGTGATTCTTTTTTGACTTTTGCTTTGGCAAACTTCTGCAAGAACTTGGCGGCACACTTTGATGGAAGCATGAATTACTAGGTAAATGGCTTCTCTTTAGTAAGCATTCAGTTTCTTGTTAGCTGTACTGTCATGAGAAAAAAATGCAGTTATGAATTTAACAAATCTTCTATGCTCTTCAAGTTTATGCATATATAAAGTTACAATAACTATATAAAGTTACAACTTTTCTTTAGTTACTTAGAAAAGGGTCTCTGTTGCAACTTGGCATATTTGTAGAATTTTCCTTTGTAGTCTCGGTTCTGACTTTCAATGGATGGAGCTTGATTACAGCACATATTGAGATCTAGAAAATGGTGTTGATATCCCAGCAGGTGGGGAAACCTGGAAAATGGAGGAGTTTGTTAATCTTAATTCATAGCCTCATGTTGAAGGTAATTTTCTGATTTTAATTGCTAATCGTGTCAAAAATTAGAGTTTCATTGTTCATAAAATTGGAGTTTCATTGTTCATAAAATCTTAAAGTGATAATTTATTCAGGATTGGCAAAATGATTCCTTATAAAAATATACAGTAATGTTAGAAGGGCCACCACTCAGGAGTTCTGACAATTATTTGGGGACAGTATCGGTTCAAATGTATTCCATTTTAAAAAGGGCAAACATGAGGTAAAAGTGAGCATATGTCACTCTGACCCTTTGGGATTAAGGATAACACTTAACCATGGCATCTCTATAGGAGCCTAGAGAAGTGGGCAAAATACATAATGGAGTATAGTTATCAGAGCTGCAAGCAGATTATTATGGCCAGATCAGGCTTTGTTTTTGTGTCTGAAATTATGTTGAAAGGCGCTTCAGGAATCAGAAGACAGGATCATTTCCTCACATTTTAATATTTGCCAGACTAAGCTCTCACCAGAGAGAATGTTCATTCCAAAAATGCCTGTGGTGTGGGAAAGGCTTGGGAACTGGTCCACTCTCATCTGTGCAAAGGTCACATCAGCTGACCAGGCCACGAGGGTAAGACTTCATCTTTCATAGGAACATAGTGAAAGGCGTTCCATTCTCACATGGTGCCAGGATGGGTTGTGGGCATCTGAGGACTGAGCCCTCCTATTTCTTGCCCTAGGATGTCATCAGCCTGAACTCTGAGCTATGCTTAGAGAAGCTAGTTGCCACTGACAAAGCTTGCCAATTATAACACCTAATGCTGTTTTTATTACTTTCATTGTACAGTCTAATCATCAGTCTAATGGAGGCTATGTTTTCATGCTATGTGTGGCATGAGTTTCCTCCACTGTATCATAGTTAACTTCATCCAGAGAAGGGTCATTAAAGTTTAATAATATGGTTCTGGGCCCCTGGCTAAAATGAAAGTGTACCCCCTAATGACTGCACTGTCACTTGTTCATGAAGCACATCCTTTGGCTTCCTCACTCTTGCCTTATGTCTTATACTTAGTCACTTTATTCCTTTTGTCACTATTTATGTTAGCTTTCTAACTATCCCAACTGCTGCCCCCTCTCAGTTTTCATTAAAAATTAATCACATCCACTGTCTTTCTGGAAAATCCTGCCTTTTACTTAGTTTATGGTGAGATTTGGTTTATTGGTTTGTCTGTTTAGTTTTTGATAAATTCTTTTAAAAAAGCTTAAAGTACTCAAAACTCACTTTTTGTTTGGAAAGGCCTATCTCTATGGTGAAATTAACATTTACTTTCTTCTTCATCTGGATTTTATTGTAGTAGAAGTGGGTTAACAACTTAGTTTTGATTTCTTTTACTTACACGAATGAATAACTATCCCAACATTATTTATTGTTTAATTCATCTGACAAATTCACTTGAATTTGTCTCCAGAGTCTCTGGAATTCTATAGGTCTATCTTTAACAGAACCAAGTAGTTTTTGTTATCCTGGTTAAATTCATATTTTTATAACTTTATTCAACATGTTTATTGTGTACTAACTGTACAACTGGCATTTTTCTGTTTGGGGGATTATTTAACAGTGAACATAATGTATTAAAATATAACTAGTGATTCTGAATATCCATGTGTGTGTGTGAGTGTGCATGTGTGTGTGTGCATGTGTGTGTGTGCATGTGTGTGTATGTATACAAGAGGCAGTTTGAATGCTCTACCTCCTTATAGTTTCAACCTGGGCTTCCTAGTATCTACTCTCTAGGGCTGAAAGTACAGGAGACCACAATTTCTACCCAGTATTTTTACGTGTGATCTGGGATCTGAACTCAGATCCTTTTGAGTCAAATGAGATTTGAGTCAAATGCTTTAACTCCTAAGCCATTTCTCCAGCTCATACATATTTTTTTTCAGTTTGCATATAAGAATTCTTGTTAATAACTTCTTGTTTATTTTCAAGTAAATATTAGAATCAGTTTGTCATGTTAAAGAAATCCTTTTGGTATTTTTCTTGGGATTTAAAGTTCTATGTTAATTTAGGCACAATTGGTATAATATTACATGATTCTAGCAAAAAATTATTTTCTGTTAACCTAATTTTTATGTTTTCATGTAGGATCTATACTCTTCTTTAGATAGACCATGGATGCTTTCATTAAGGTTGTTTCTATATATTTATTTCTTTGTTTTTTATCATCACTAGTCAACTATTTCATCTAAATGACATTTTAGATTATTCTAAAGTTTCTTAGATATATTAATCTATGTTCTACAATCATTTTAATTTTATCTTTGTGATTTTGTCTTCTATTTTTCTTGTGACATAAATTGTTAATTCTATTAATCTTAAATATGGCACTAGTAACAGCTGTAACAGCTCTATCTTATTGCTTACTATGTTTAGTACCTCACAGTAATGGTGAGCAAAGGATTTTTTCCCATAAGTCCCAGAATGTTTTTAATAAATTTTTTTGAAGTTTGCAGAATGAGTAGATATCCTTGCTCAACTCTCCCCCTTCCCCATCCCTCACTCCCACCATCCCTTCTATTCATCAATGCAGCCACGTCCCTCTGTGTGGACCACAGGCCTCCTTTAGGGATGCCTATACTGGCACAAATCCAAGCATCTGTGGTAGTACAAGTAGCCTTCCAGTGGCAGACCTGTGAGGGAGATGCTCCCCTTCTCTAGTCCAGTGCCTGACCGACTGATTCTCTTGGTATAGTTGTTGCTCCTGAGATCCATGGGGGAATGCAGATTTGTCAGCCTTTGTGAGGATCCAGGAGGTCAATGCAGTGAGCTCCTGAAAGCAGCCATTCTGTCCTGACTAGACAATCATGACAGACAATACTCTTCCCCACCCTCAGGCTCTTACAATCTTACTGCCTCCTCTTCCGCTAGGTTCCCTAGGTTCTGCCTTTAGGGCACAACATTCCAGGATCGCCTATACACTACATTCTGATTACATGAGGTTCTCCGTCCACATCTGTACTCTTCTAGTGAAACAGGATGCATCTTGGTTGAGTGAAAAGAGCTTTTCTTTTTCTTTTTAAATTTATTTATTTATTTGTTTGTTTTTCCCAATCATAGAAGCTCAATATATACTCCAGTCCTCTCCCTCCCTCTACCCTTCCCCAGTCCCTCTTGTACCCTCCCCCCCTTTCCTCATCCTTTCATCCCCTTCCCTCCCCTTCTCCCAGTACTTCCCCTTTTCTCTGTCCCATTCCCCGGAGTATCCTTTTGTGTGAATGCCAAACTTCCCTGTGAGTCCTCGTCTCTAGCGAGGAGTAAGGACTCAGTGGCATAGCCCAGAGCCCTTTCTTGGGCTCCCCTTTGGTATGGGAACATTATTGTGACTCTTAATCCCTTGCCTCAAGGATCTTAGTGTCTGTGATCCATGTTAGATTTTGGGGGTCATTGACATGTCAGTCATTGTGCAGGTCATGCAAAGTCCAATTATGGCTACCGTGACCCTAATTTGTGTGGAGTATCTTGCATATCGTCGTTCCTCCTCATCTTTAGGCTCTTACAATCTTGCTGCCCCCTCTTCTGTAAGTTTCCCTGAGCTTTAGGATGGGGAGAGATTTGGCTAGTCTGGTTCCTGGTGTTTAAGGTAGGGTCTCTGTGTTCTGAATTATGGTTTGTTGTTGTTTTCAGTCTTGTTCTTCCTGCACTGCCCTTGGCTCCATCCTGATTGGTATTGGAGGTCACCTCCTAACCAAAGATAAAAGGCTGTTTAAATGAAGATTTTACTATATGAGTAGATTCAAAGGCAGATGGAATAGGAATAGGAGACTGCAGTGAGAGAGGGGGGTCAGTGTCCCATTTGCAGGATGGCTGCCATCTATCTGCCAGACTCTATACCCTCCCTGATTAGTGAGATCAAACCTCTTCAGTCGCAAGTGACTATGACAGTGAGCTTCACCAGATGTCTCCCTACTTACTTGGGTAATCTATTTTCTCTACTGAGGCATGATCACCTTTCTCCTTGTTCTGGCTGGGGGGGGGTTTCTTTTCCTTCCCTTCTGTTCATAATCTTTGCAATTACTGTAGGTATTACAGCAATTTATCTTTGAATATGTCACTAAGTAGATTTGACACTAGGATTCACCTATTAGGGAGAACATACAGTGCTTAATTTTCTGTGTCTGGGATGCTTCTCTCAATATAATTTTTTTAATTCCATCCATTTCCTGGAAAATTTCATTAATTCATATTTTTGATGGCTGAGTAGTATTCCATTGTATAAATGTACCACATTTTCCTTATCCATTTTTCAACTGTTGGGCATTTGGGTTGATTCCATGACTTTGCTATTGTAAATAGTACTGCTATGAATATAGGTGTGCTTGTGTCATTGAGGTGAATTTTTGCTTTATGGGGGATTATTCCCAGAAGTGGAATAGCAAGGTCATATAGCATTTCAATCTTTAACTTCTTTAAAAATCGCCAGACTGATTGCCAGAGTGGTTGTATGAGCCTGCATTCCCACCAGCAATGTAGGAGAGTTCCCCTCTCTCCACATCCTCTCCAGCATTTGGTGTTGTTAGTATTGTGGATTTTTGCCATCCTGACCAGGGTGAGATGATATCTCAGGGAAGTTTTGATTTGCATTTCCCTGATGGCTAAGGATGTGGAGCATTTTTAAAGATATTTGTTAGACATTTCAATTTCGTCCCTGGAAAAGTTTCTTTTGAATTCCCAGGCCCATTTTTTAGTTGGGCCATTTATTTCCTTGGTGTTTAGTTTTCTAAGATCGTTGTACACTCTGGATAACAGAGCTCTATCAGATATGTGGTTAGTAAAGATTTTCTCCCATTCTGTGGGTTGCCTTTGAGCTCGTGTGATAATCTCTTTATCTGAACAGAAGCTCTTTAATTTCATAGTGACTGTGCTATTGGATTTCTGTTTAGGAACTTTTGGCCTAGTCCAATCAGCTCTAGGGAGTTCCCTACCCTTTCTTTTTTTTTTTTTTTTTTCATTTATCTGTATCTTTTTTTTTAATAACATTTTTATTATTATTTCCGCTCATACAAACTTAATACGTAGACCAGTTCCCTCCCTGCTTCTCCTCCCCCCGAACCCCCTGCTCCCCCTCCCTGCCTCCCCATCTCCCAGTACCTCCCCCCCCAATTCTCAGAGAATCCTTTATTGTGTATGCCTAACTCTCCTCTTGGTCCTCATTTCTGATGACGTGAAAGGACCCAGTGGCATTTCCCTGAACCCTTTCTTGTGTTCCCCTTAAGCATAGGAACACTACTGTGGCCATCAATCCCTTGCCTCCAAGGATCTTGGTGCTTTTAGCCGATGTTAGACTTTGTGAGGTCAATAGTGTGACGGACATGGCGCAGGGCATGCAAAGTCCTATTATGATTGCTTCAGCCCTATCTAGTGTGGAGACTCTTCAAATCATTGCTCCCCCCATCCTTTAGCTCTTACAATCTTACCGCCCCCTCTTCCGCAGATGTCCCTGAGCTTCAGGATGGGGGGAGATTAGGCTGGCTTAGTTCTATGTGGGTGATATAGAGTCTCTGAAGTTCTGGATTGTGGTTTGTTGATTTTCTTTTGCAGTTTTGCTGCTCCTGCAATGCCTTTCACTCCATCCTGATGGGCACTGTATGTCATCCCCTGGTCAGAGACAAAAAGCTGTTAAACTGGAGTCTTGTTATAATAGCACATTCAAGGATAGATGTAATAAAAGCAGGAAACCTCGGTGAGGGAGGGATCAGTCACCCATTTGCAAAATGATCTTTTTTCATCTGCCAGACTATATGCCCTCCCCTTCTGGTGAGATCATACCCCCTCAGTTGTACATGATCAGGAACGAACGTCTGTGAACTTAACCAGGTGTCACATTACTTACTTGCATTCCTTGGAGGTCGATTTTCTCTACTGTAACATGGTCCCCTCTCTCCTTGTGTCTGGTGTGGCTCTCCAACCCCATCCCTCCTGTTCACAATCCTTGCAATTACCGTATTACATAGATTTACCCTTCAGTGTCTCAATGTGGGCTGGGTGAGTTTGGTACTAGGAGCCACCTATTAGGGAGTACATACGGCGCTTAACTTTCTGGGATTGGGATACTTCACTTAATATAATTGTTTCTAATGACATCCATTTCCCAGCAAACTCCAGTAATTCATCATTTTTGATGGCTGAGTAGTACTCCATTGTATAGATGTACCACAGTTTCCTTATCCACTCGTCAACTGTTGCACATTTGGGCTGATTCCATGACTTTGCTATTGTAAACAGTGCTGCTATGAACATAGTCGTGCTGGTGCTATCGAGGCGAACCTTTGCTGCATGGGGGGTTATTCCCAAAAGTGGAATAGCAGGGTCATATGGCATTTCAATCTTTAATTTCTTTAAGAATCTCCAGACAGCTCGCCAGAATGGCTGTATGAGTCTGCATTCCCACCAGCAATGTAGCAGGGTTCCCCTCTCTCCACATCCTCTCCAGCACTTGTTGTTGTTTGTATTGTGGATTTTTGCCATCCTGACCAGGGTGAGATGGTATCTCAGGGAAGTTTTGATTTGCATTTCCCTGATAGCTAAAGAAGTGGAGCATTTTTTAAGATATTTGTTAGACATTTTAATTTCATCCCTGGTAAAATTTCTTTTGAGTTCCAGGGCCCATTTTTTAATTGGGCCATTGGTTTCCTTGGTGTTTAGTTTTCTAAGTTCTTTGTGCACTCTAGACAGCAGAGCTCTATCAGATGTGTGGTTAGTGAAGATTTTCTCCCATTCTGTGGGTTGCCTTTGAGTTCGTGTTACAATCTCTTTATCTGAACAGAAGCTGTTTAATTTCACAAGATCCCAACTGTTGAGAGTTGGTAGCAGTGACTGTGCCATTGGATGTCTGTTTAGGAATAGTCGGCCTAGCCCAATCAGCTCGAGGAGTCTCCCTATCCTTCAACTATGGTTTTTAAAGTCTCTGGCCTGATATCAAGGTCCTTGATCCATTGGAATTAAGTATTTTTTTTTTTTTTTTTTTTTTTTTTTTTTTTTTTTTAAACATTCCCTTTTTTTTTATTATATTATTTATTCAACTGTGGTATGGCGCGCGCGTGTCTGTGGTGTGTGTGTATGTGTGTGTAGAACCACGGACGAATTCGGCGAACCACCATGGACGCCTCCACCTCCTTCTGCCCCGGGATTCCACAGGCTCCGCCCCTACCAGGACCACGAAGCGCAGGCCGCCCCCGCTTCCGTCTGGCGTCTAATACGTGGGATCTGGGATCAGAACTCGGGACCGTCCGCCTGCAAGTCGGGAGGCTTAATCCCTGAGCCACCTCTCCAGACCTGGAATTAAGTCTTGTACATGGTGACAAGTAGGGTCAAGGCTTAATCTTCTGCATGTGGAGATCCAGTTTTGCCAGCACCATTTGTTGAAGATGCTGTTTTTTTTCCATTGGATTTTTTGGGCCCCTTTGTCAAAGACCAAATGGCTGTAATTTTGTGGGCTTATATCTGGGTCTTCAATCCTTATCCATTGATCTGTGTGTCTATTTTGGAGCCAGTACCAGGCTGTCTTTATAACTATGGATTTGTAGTATAGACTTAGGTTTGGTATGGTAATACCTCCAGCAGTGTTTTTGTTATTCAGGATTGTCTTTGCTATCCTGGGTCTTTTGTGCCTCCATATGAACTTTAAGATTGTTTAGTCAACTTCTTTGAAGAATTGCTTTGGTATTTTAATTGGTATAGCATTGATTTTGTATATTGCCTTTGGTAGGATGGTCATTTTTACGATGTTGATTCTGCCAATCCAGGAACAAGGGAGGTCTTTGCACCTTCTGGTGTCTTCTGCTATTTCTTTCTTTAGGGTTTTAAAGTTTTCATTGTAAAGGTCTTTTACCTCCTTGGTTAGGTTTATACCAAGGTATTTCATTTTTTAGGCGCTATAGTAAATGGGATTGTTTCTCTCAGGGCTTTTTCACTTCTTTCATTCTGGGCATATAGGAAGGCCTCTGATTTTTGCACATTTATTTTGTATCCTGCCACCCTGCTGTACTTCTCAATTAGTTCCAGGAGCTTCCTGGTGGAGTTTTTGGGATCACTTAGGTATAAGATCATGTCATCTGCAAATAGGGATAGCTTGACTTCTTCCTTGCCGATTTGAATCCCTCTTATGTCCCTTTCTTGTCTTATGGCTTCAGCTAAGACTTCAAGTACAATATTGAATAGAAGTGGTGAGAGTGGACAGCCTTGTCTAGTTCCTGATCGAAGTGGGAATGCTTCCAATTGTTCCCCATTGAGCATAATCCTTGCTGTGGGCTTGTTGTATCCAGCTTTTATTATATTGATGAAGGTTCCTTCCATTCCTACGGTCTCTAGCATTTTGATCATAAAAGGCTGTTGGATCTTGTCAAAAGCTTTTTCTGCATCTATGGAGAGTATCATGTGGTCTTGGACTTTGGACTGGTTTACATGATGAATTACTTATTGATTTGCGTATGTTGAACCAACCTTGTGTGCCGGGGATGAAGCCTACTTGGTCCCCGTGAATGATCTTTTTAATGTGTTTTTGAATCCAATTTGCTAAGACTTTTTGAGAATCTTTGCGTCTGTGTTCATCAGGGAGATCGGCCTATAGTTTTCTTTTTTAAGTGAATCTTTATAGGTTTTGGGATTAAAACTATATTAGCTTCATAGAAGGAATTTGGTAGTATTCCTTCCTTTGCTATTTGATGGAACAATTTAAGGAGTATTGTTGTTATTAACTCCTTAAATGTCTGGTAGAACTCTGTGCTGAATCCATCTGGTCCAGGACATTTTTTGGTGGGAAGATTTGAGATTACTTCTTTAATTTCCTTATATGTTATAGGACTATTTAAATAATTCACAACTTCCTGATTTAATTTAGGTAAGTTTTGTTTACTTAGAAATTCATTCATCTCTTTTGTGTTGTCAAACTTCACAGAGTGTAAGTTTTTGAAATATGATGTTATAATTCTCTGGATTTCTTCGGTATCAGTAGTGATAACTCCGTGTTCATTTCTAATTTTGTTAATTTGGGTTTTCTCTCTCTTGCTTTTGGTTAATTTAGCTAGGGGTGTATCAATCTTATTGATTTTTTCAAAGAACCAGCTTTTTGACTGGTTGATTTTTTTCTCTCATTTTCTTAATCTCGATTTCAGGTATTTCTCCCCTTATTTTGCTAATCTCCTCTCTTCTACTACTTTTGGGACCAGATTGCTCTAGTTTCTCTAAAGCTTTAAGCTGCATTGTTAAGTTGTTTATTTCCGATGTTTCCATTTTTTTGATGTAGGCATTAAGAGCTATGAACTTACCTCTTAGAACAGCTTTCATTGTGTCCCATGGATTTTGGTAAGTTGTATTTTCATTATCATTCACTTTCAGAAAATCTTGAATTTCCTTTTTAATTTCTTCCTGAATCCAGTTCTCATTCAGCATCATAGTGTTAAGTTTCCAGGACTTAGTGTATTTTCTGTTGTTTATTGTGTTATGGATGTCCAGCTTTAGGCCGTGGTGGTCTGACAGGGCACAGGTTAGAATTTCAACTTTTTTGTATATGTGTAGATTCATTTTGTGGCCCAGTATGTGATCTATTTTGGAGAAAGTTCCGTGTGCTGCTGAGAAAAATGCGTATTCTTTGGTGCGTGGGTGAAAAGTTCGATAGAGATCTGTAAGGTCCATTTCTTTAAGGGTTTGATTAAGGTCCAAAGCATTTCTGTTAAGCTTTTTTTTTTTTTTTTTTTTTTATTAAAAATTTAATTATACATTTTAAAATTTTTTACCAGTTCCCTCCCTCCCCCCTCCCCTTCCCCCAGTGTCTCCCCCCCAATTCCCAGAGAGTCCTTTATTGTGTGCGCCTAACTCTCCACTGGGTCCTCCTCTCCGATGACATATAAGGACCCAGTGGCATTTCCATAAGCCCTTTCTCTTGTTCCCCTTAATCATAAGATTACTACTATGGCTGTCAATCCCTTGCCTCCAGGGGTCTCGGTGCCCTTAACAGATGCTAGACTTTATGAGGGCAACAGTGCGCTGGACATTGCGCAGGGCATGCAAAGTTCCATTATGATTGCTTTGGCCCCAACTATTGTTGAGAATCTTGCAAATCGTTGCTCCTCCCATCCTTTTGCTCTTACAATCTTACCGCCCCCTCTTCCGCAAATGTCCCTGAGCTCCAGGATGGGGAGAGATTAGGCTGTCCTAGTTCTATGTGATTGATATAGAGTCTCTGAAGTTCTGGATTGTGGTTTGTTGATTTTCTTTTGCAGTTTTTCTGCTCCTGCAATTCCCTTCACTCCATTCTGCTGGGCACTGTATGTCACCCCCTGGCCAGAGACAAAAAGCTGTTAAACTGGAGTCTTGTTGTAATAGCACATTCAAGGGTAGATGTAATAAGAGTAGGAAACCTCACTGAGGGCGGGGTCCATTACCCATTTGCACAATGATTACTTTTTATCTGCTAGACTATATGCCCTCCCCTTCTGGTGAGATCAGGAAAGAACGTCTGTGAACTTAACCAGGTTTCTCATTACTTACTTGCAGACCTTGATGGAGGCTTATTTTCTCTGCTGTAACATGGTCTCCTCTCTCCTTGTTTCTGGTGTGGCCCTGCTAACCCATCTCTCTTGTTCATAATCCTTGCAATTACTGTGTTACATAGGTTTACTTTTGAGTGTCCCAATGTGGGCTGGGCGAGTTTGGTACTAGGAGCCACCTATTAGGGAGTACATACGGCGCTTAATTTTCTGGGTTTGGGATACTTCACTTAATATAATTCTTTCTAATGACATCCATTTCCCAGCAAATTCCAGTAATTCATCATTTTTGATGGCTGAGTAGTACTCCATTGTATAGATGTACCACAGTTTCCTTATCCACTCGTCAACTGTTGGACATTTAGGTTGATTCCATGACTTTGCTATTGTAAACAGTGCTGCTATGAACATGGTCGAGCTTGTGCTATCGAGGCGAACCTCTGCTGCTTGGGGGGTTATTCCCAAAAGTGGGATAGCAGGGTCATATGGCATTTCAATCTTTAATTTCTTTAAGAATCTCCAGACGGCTCGCCAGAGTGGCTGTATGAGCCTGCATTCCCACCAACAATGTAGGAGAGTTCCCCTCTCCCCACATCCTCTCCAGCATTTGTCGTTGTTTGTACTGTGGATTTTTGCCATCCTGACCGGGGTGAGATGATATCTCAGGGAAGTTTTGATTTGCATTTCCCTGATGGCGAAGGAAGTGGAGCATTTTTTAAGATAATTGTTAGACATTTTAATTTCATCCCTGGTAAAGTTTCTTTGAAGTTCCAGGGCCCATTTTTAATTGGGCCAGTGTTTTCCTTGGAGTTTAATTTTCTAAGTTCTTTGTGCACTCTGGACAGTAGAGCTCTGTCAGATATGTGGTTAGTGAAGATTTTCTCCCATTCTGTGGGTTGCCTTTGAGCTCGTGCGACAATCTCTTTATCTGAACAGAAGCTCTTTAATTTCACAAGATCCCAACTGTTGAGAGTTGGTAGCAGTGACTGTGCCATTGGATGTCTGTTTAGGAAGTGTTGGCCTAGCCCAATCAGCTCGAGGGAGTTCCCTATCCTTTCAACTATGGCTTTTAAAGTCTCTGGCCTGATATCAAGGTCCTTGATCCATTTGGAATTAAGTCTTGTACATGGTGACAAGTACGGGTCCAGCTTTAATCTTCTGCATGTGGAGATCCAGTTTTGCCAACACCATTTGTTGAAGATGCTGTTCTTTTTCCATTGGATTCTTTGGGCCCCTTTGTCAAAGACCAAATGGCTGTAACTTTGTGGGCTTATATCTGGGTCTTCAATCCTTATCCATTGATCTGTGTGTCTATTTTGGAGCCAGTACCAGGCTGTCTTTATAACTATGGATTTGTAGTATAGACTTAGGTTTGGTATGGTAATACCTCCAGCTGTGTTTTTGTTACTCAGGATTGTTTTTGCTATCCTGGGTCTTTTGTGCCTCCATATGAACTTTGAGATTGTTTGGTCAACTTCTTTGAAGAATTGCTTTGGGATTTTGATTGGTATAGCATTGAATCTGTATATTGCCTTTGGTAGGATGGTCATTTTTACAATGTTGATTCTGCCAATCCAGGAACAAGGGAGGTCTTTCCACCTTCTGGTGTCTTCTGCAATTTCTTTCTTTAGGGTTTTAAAGTTTTCATTGTAAAGGTCTTTTACCTCCTTAGTTAGGTTTATACCAAGGTATTTCATTTTTTTAGGGGTTATAGTAAATGGCATGGTTTCTCTCAAGGCTTTTTCACTTCTTTCATTCTGGGCATATAGGAAGGCCTCTGATTTTTGCACATTTATTTTGTATCCTGCCACCCTGCTGAACTTCTCAATTAGTTCCAGGAGCTTCCTGGTGGAGTTTTTGGGATCACTCAGGTATAAGATCATGTCATCTGCAAATAGAGATAGCTTGACTTCTTCCTTGCCAATTTGAATCCCTCTTATGTCCCTTTCTTGTCTTATGGCTTCGGCTAAGACTTCAAGTACAATATTGAATAGAAGTGGTGAGAGTGGACAGCCTTGTCTTGTTCCTGATCGAAGTGGGAATGCTTCCAATTGTTCCCCATTGAGCATAATCCTTGCTGTGGGCTTGTTGTATACAGCTTTTATTATATTGATAAAAGTTCCTTCCATTCCTACTGTCTCTAGCGTTTTGATCATAAAAGGCTGTTGGATCTTGTCAAAAGCTTTTTCTGCATCTATCGAGAGTATCATGTGGTCTTGGACTTTGGACTGGTTTACATGATGAATTACATTTATTGATTTGCGTATGTTGAACCAACCTTGTGTGCCGGGGATGAAGCCTACTTGGTCCCCATGAATGATCTTTTTAATATGTTTTTGAATCCGATTTGCTAAGACTTTGTTGAGAATCTTTGCATCTGTGTTCATCAGGGAGATCGGCCTATAGTTTTCTTTTTTAAGTGAATCTTTATTAGGTTTTGGGATTAAAACGATATTAGCTTCATAGAAGGAATTTGGTAGTGTTCCTTCCTTTGCTATTTGATGGAACAGTTTAAGGAGTATTGGTGTTATTAACTCCTTAAATGTCTTGTAGAACTCTGTGCTGAATCCATCTGGTCCAGGACATTTTTTGGTGGGAAGATTCGAGATTACTTCCTCAATTTCCTTATATGTTATAGGACTATTTAAGTAATTCACAACTTCCTGATTCAATTTAGGTAAGTTGTGTTTACTTAGAAATTCATCCATCTCTTTTGTGTTGTCAAACTTCACAGAGTATAAGTTTTTGAAATATGATGTTATAATTCTCTGGATTTCTTGGGTATCCGTAGTGATAACTCCATGTTCATTTCTAATTTTGTTAATTTGGGTTTTCTCTCTCTTGCTTTTGGTTAGTTTAGCTAGGGGTGTATCAATCTTGTTGATTTTTTCAAAGAACCAGCTTTTCGATTTGTTGATTTTTTCTATCGTTTTCTTAGTCTCGATTTCAGATATTTCTCCCCTTATTTTGCTAATCTCTTCTCTTCTACTGCTTTTGGGATCAGATTGCTCTAGTTTCTCTAAAGCTTTAAGCTGCATTGTTAAGTTGTTTATTTCTGATGTTTCCATTTTTTTGATGTGGGCATTAAGAGCTATGAACTTACCTCTTAGAACAGCTTTCATTGTGTCCCAGAGATTTTGGTAAGTTGTATTTTCGTTATCATTCACTTTCAGGAAATCTTGAATTTCCTTTTTAATTTCTTCCTGAATCCAGTTCTCATTCAGCATCATAGTGTTAAGTTTCCAGGAGTTAGTGTATTTTCTCTTGTTTGATGTGTTGTGGATGTCCAGCTTTAGGCCGTGGTGGTCTGATAGGGCACAGGTTAGAATTTCAACTTTCTTGTACATGTGTAGATTCATTTTGTGGCCCAATATGTGATCTATTTTGGAGAAAGTTCCGTGTGCTGCTGAGAAAAATGTGTATTCTTTGGTGCGTGGGTGAAAAGTTCGATAGAGATCTGTGAGGTCCATTTCTTTCAGGGTTTGATTAAGTTCCAAAGTGTCTCTGTTAAGCTTTTGACCTGTTGATCTATCCCATGTAGAGTGGGCGGTGTTGAAGTCCCCAAGAATTATCGTTTGGGGGTTGATTTCTTGCTTTAGACGCTGTAGGGTTTTCTTAATGAATGTGGAGGGGCCCGTATTGGGTGCATATATGTTCAGTATTGTGAAGTCTTCCTGGTGAATTGTACCTCTGACTAAAATGTAGTATCCATCCGTGTCTCTTATAATTTTTTTTGGTTTGAAATCCACTTTGTCTGATAGCATAATGGCTACCCCTGCCTGTTTTCTGCTTCCATTTGCTTGTAGAATTGTTGACCAGCCTTTTATTTTTAGAGCGTGCCTATCTTTTGTGGTGAGATGGGTTTCCTGCAGGCAGCAGATTGATGGATTGTGATTTTTAATCCAACTTTGTAATCTGTGTCTCTTGATCGGTGAATTAAGTCCATTAACATTTAGTGTTATAATGGAGAAACTATTGTTAATTCCAGACATTTATTATGTTTAGTAGCTTTTATAAGTATATTGCTTCGCTTTTAATGGTGTTATATTTGCCTTCTGTTCTCCTGGATATGCCTGTTTTTTTCTTCACGCTTGAGTATCATTTCTAGCAGTTTTTGAAGGCCTGGTTTGGTGGCCATGTATCCCTTAAAGTTGTCTTTGTGCTGGAAAATTTTTCTTTCTCCCTCGATCATGACTGATAGTTTTGCAGGGTAAATCAGCCTGGGTTGACATTTTTGCTCATTCAATACTTGAAGTATGTCTCTCCAAGCTCTTCTTGCTTTTACTGTTTCGACTGAGAAGTCATTTGTTATTTTAATAGGTTTGCCTTTAAAAGTGACTTGTTTTTTCTCCCTTGAAGCTCTCAGCACCAGTTCTTTATCTTGAATGTGGAGTGTTTTAACTATTATTTGCCGCGGTGTGCTTCTAGTTTGGTCGTATCTGTTTGGGGTGCGGAATGCCTCTTGTATATGAATGGGCCTCTCTTTCTTTAGATGAGGAAAGTTTTCCTTGATGATCGTTTGAAAAATTTCCTCAGGGGTGGTATTTTGAGATTCTTGCTCCGGTATTCCATGAATACGCATGTTAGGCTTCTTCAGGGTGTCCCATATCTCTTGGATATTTCTCTCAAGTATCTTTTTGGCTTTAACAACCTCTTCCATTGAGCTGGCTAGTACTCCCACTTTATCTTCAAGGTCTGAAATTCTGTTTTCTGCTTCATTAGTTCTGTTGATAAGACTCTCTGTGGCGTTCTGGGTTGAAGATAACTTGTCTTTTAGCTCAGTTTTAAACTCTGCTTGAGTTTGTTTTAACTGTTCTATGCCACTTTTTGTTTCTTGCACTGTTTTTCTCAACTCCTCCAGATGTCTGTTGTGTTCCTCTTCAAAGCGATTGATTCGATTATGTAATTCCTCCCGGATTTCCTCTTTCATAGTATTGAACATGGTAATGATCATATTTTGAAAGTCGTTATCCTGGGTCAGGCTTTCTTGGCCTTTTTCCGCGGGTTTGTTCTTTTTGGAGTCTAACATTATGGGATTAATTTCTTCAGTGGGAGATTTGTTTACTTGAGTGTTGCTTCTCATGGATTTGCACTTTGACTTTGGCATTGTCATTTTAACTCTTAAGATCTCTCAATTTCACTAAACTGAATTATTTGGCCTGGGGTACTGGTGGGCGGGGCCTGAAAGGGGACTTACCTAGGGAGCGGGGTGAGGCCCGGGTGGACCGCGTGCGTGTCCTGACTGGCGGAGCGGGGTGGGGCGAAAAGGGAGGATGGGCGCAGGGGGAGGTGCTCCTCGTTCCCTGGGCCCCCGCGCGGCTCCGGCTGGATGGCGGGAGTCGGAGCCGGGTCCCCGTGGGCTGACCTGGGGTCCTAGAGCGCGCGTTGAGGCCCGGCTGGATCTCGCCTACGCGTCCCGACCGGCGGAGCGGGGGTGGGGCGAAAGAGGGAGGCTGCGCGCGTCGGCGTGGAGCTATTTAACCCGAGGGCAGCTGGGGCGGGGCCCGGGCGCAGGGGGAGGTGCTCCTCGTTCCCTGGGCCCCCGCGCGGCTCCGGCTGGATGGCGGGAGTCGGAGCCGGGTCCCCGTGGGCTGACCTGGGGTCCTAGAGCGCGCGTTGAGGCCCGGCTGGATCTGGCCTACGCGTCCCGACCGGCGGAGGGGGTGTGGGGCGAAAGAGGGAGGCTGCGCGCGTCGGCGTGGAGCTATTTAACCCGAGGGCAGCTGGGGCGGGGCCCGGGCGCAGGGGGAGGTGCTCCTCGTTCCCTGGGCCCCCGCGCGGCTCCGGCTGGATGGCGGGAGTCGGAGCCGGGTCCCCGTGGGCTGACCTGGGGTCCTAGAGCGCGCGTTGAGGCCCGGCTGGATCTGGCCTACGCGTCCCGACCGGCGGAGGGGGTGTGGGGCGAAAGAGGGAGGCTGCGCGCGTCGGCGTGGAGCTATTTAACCCGAGGGCAGCTGGGACGGGGCCCGGGCGCAGGGGGAGGTGCTCCTCGTTCCCTGGGCCCCCGCGCGGCTCCGGCTGGATGGCGGGAGTCGGAGCCGGGTCCCCGTGGGCTGACCTGGGGTCCTAGAGCGCGCGTTGAGACCCGGCTGGATCTCGCCTACGCGTCCCGACCGGCCTCTGTTAAGCTTTTGACCTGTTGATCTATCCCATGTTGAGAGGGCGGTGTTGAAGTCCCCAAGAATTATTGTTTGGGTGTAGATTTCTTGCTTTAGACGCTGTAGGGTTTTCTTAATGAACGTGGAGGGGCCCGTATTGGGTACATATATGTTCAGGATTGTGACGTCTTCCTGGTGAATTGTACCTGTGACTAAAATGTAGTATCCATCCGTGTCTCTTATAATTTTCTTTGGTTTGAAGTCCACTTTGTCTGATAGCATAATGGCTACCCCTGCCTGTTTTCTGCTTCCATTAGCTTGTAGAATTGTTGACCAGCCTTTTATTTTTAGGGCATGCGTATCTTTTGTGGTGAGATGGGTTTCCTGCAGGCAGCAGATTGATGGATTGTGATTTTTAATCCAAATTTGTAATCTGTGTCTCTTGATCGGTGAGTTAATTCCATTAACATTTAGTGTTATAATGGAGAAACAATTTTTAATTCCAGACATTTATTATGTTTAGTAGTTTTTATAAGTATATTGCTTAGCTTTTAATGGTGTTATACTTGCCTTCTGTTCTCCTGGATATGCCTGTTTTTTTCTTCAAGCTTGAGTATCATTTCTAGCATTTTTTGAAGGCCTGGTTTGGTGGACATGTATCCCTTCAAGTTGTCTTTGTGGCAGAAGATTTTTCTTTCTCCCTCTATCATGACAGATAGTTTTGCAGGGTAAATCAGCCTGGGTTGACATTTTTGCTCATTCAATACTTGAAGTATGTCTCTCCAAGCTCTTTCTTTTACTGTTTCAACTGAGAAGTCATTTGTTATTTTAATAGGTTTACCTTTAAAAGTGACTTGTTTTTTCTCCCTTGAAGCTCTCAGCACCAGTTCTTTATCTTGAATGTGGAGTGTTTTGACTATTATTTGGCGAGCTTCTGTTTTGGTCATATCTGTTTGGGGTGCAGAATGCCTCTTGTATATGGATGGGCCTCTTTCTTTTTAGATGAGGAAAGTTTTCCTTGATTATCGCTTGAAAAATTTCCTCAGGGGTGGGATTTTGAGATTCTTGCTCTGGTATTCCATGAATACGCATGTTAGGCTTCTTCAGGTTGTCCCATATCTCCTGAATATTTCTCTCAAGTATCTTTTTGGCTTTAATTACCTCTTCCTTTGAGCTTGTTAGTACTCCCACTTTATCTTCAAGGTCTGAAATTCTGTTTTCTGCTTTGCTTGTTCTGCTGATAAGACTCTCTGTGGAGTTCTGGGTTGAAGATAACTTGTCTTTTAACTCAGTTTTAAACTCTGCTTGAGTCTGCTTTAACTGCTCTATGCCAATTTTTGTTTCTTGCACTGTTTTTCTCAACTCCTCCAAGTGTCTGTTGTGTTCCTCCTCAAAGTGATTGATTCGATTATGTAATTCCTCCCTGATTTCCTCTTTCATAGTATTGAACATGGTAATGATCATATTTTGAAGGTCGTTATCCTGGGTCAGGCTTTCTTGGCCATTTTCCATGGGTTTATTCTGGTTGGAGTCTAACATTATGGGATTAATTCCTTCAGTGGGAGATTTGTTTACTTGAGTGTTGTTTCTCATGGATTTGCATTTTGACTTTGGCATTGTCGTTTTAACTCTTAAGATCTTCTTTTAATTTCTGTGCGTTTTTCACTAAACTGAATTATTTGGCCTGGGGTTTGGGGGGTGGGCGGAGACGGAGCTTACCTAGGTGGAGGTGAGTCCAGGCGTCCTGGGTGGTGGAGTGGGGGAAGGAATGATGGGGCGTCGGCGGGGCGCTATTTAAACTTGGGGGAACTGAGGGCGGGGTCCGGGTGCAGAGGGGGTGTCCTCTCCTCCTCCCAGGCCCTGTGGGTGGCTCCGGCTGGATGTTGGGAGAGCTGGGACCCTCGGGCGGCCTGGGGTTCTGGGGGTAGGCGGGGACCGAGCTTACCTAGGTCGCTGCGTGGTGAGGCCCGGCTGGACCGCGAGCGCGCACGTCCCAGGCGGCGGAGTGGAGGGGAAGGGAGCTCTTTCTCTCTTTTTTTAAATGTCCCCTCCCTCCCTCCACTGCTCCCTGGACCTCCCTGCTTCCTCCCCCCTTTTCACCGTACTTTCCCCCCTCCCTCCTTTTCTCCCAGTGCCCCCTCCCCCATACCTACAGCATTCTTTAATGTGTATATCAATCTTTCCTCTGGGTCCTCGTCTCTCATGAGGTGTAAGGATTCAGTGGCATTTCCTAGAACTCTTTCTTGTGTTCCCCTTAAGTATAGGAACACTATTGTGGTTATTAATCCCTTGCTTCTAAGGATCCTAGTACCTTTAGTCCATGCTAGACTTTGAGGGGTCATTGTGCAGATCATGCAGAGTCCTATAATGATTGCTTCCACCCTAACTTGTGTGAAGTATCTTGCATATCATTGCTCCTCCCATTCTTGTGCTCTTACAATCTTACCGCCCCCTCTTCCGCAAATTTCCCTGAGCTTCAGGATGGGGAGAGATTAGGCAGGCCTGATTCCAGGTGGTTGATATAGAGTCTCTGATGTTCTGAATTATGGTTTGTTGATTTTTTTTTTCAGTTTTGCTGATCCTGCAATGCCCTTCACTCCATCCTGATAGGTATTGGATGTCACCCCTTGGCCAGAGATAAAAAGCTGTGAAAATAGAGTCTTATTATAAGAGTAGATTCAAAGGTAGATGGAATAAGAGTAGGAGACTGCAGTGAGGCAGGAGGTCAGTCTCCCATTTGCAAAATGGTTACCTTCTATTTGCCAGACTGTATGCCCTCCCTTTCTGGTAAGGTCATACCCCATCAGTTGCAAGTGACCAGGAAGAAAAGTCTGTGAGCTTAACCAGATGTCTCATTACTTACTTGCAGTCCTTGATGGAGGCCTATTATCTCTGCTGTAGCATGATCCCCTCTCTTCTTGTTTCTGGAGGGGCCCTCCTTCCCCTTCTCTCCTGTTTATAATCTTTGCAGTTTCTGTAGGTATTACACAGATTTATCTTTGAAAGTGTCTCTAAGTGGGTTTGGTACTAGGATCCACCTATTAGGGAGTACATACGGCGCTTAATTTTCTGTGCCTGGGATACTTCACTCAATATAATTGTTTCTAATTCCATCTATTTCCCAGCAAATTTCATTAATTTATCATTTTTGATGGCTGAGTAGTATTCCATTGTATAGATGTACCACAGTTTCCTTATCCACTCATCAACTGTTGGGCATTTGGGTTGATTCCATGACTTTGCTATTGTAAACAGTGCTGCCATGAACATGGTGGTACCTGTGCTGTCAAGGTGAATTTTTGCTGTATGGGGGGTTATTCCCAAAAGTGGAATAGCAGGGTCATATGGCATTTCAATCTTTAACTTCTTTAAGAATTGCCAGATGGCTCGCCAGAATGATTGTTTGAGCCTGTATTCCCACCAGCAATGTGGGAGAGTTCCCCTCTCTCCACATCTTCTCCAGCATTTGGTGTTGTTTGTATTGTGGATTTTTGCCATCCTGACCGGGATGAGGTGATATCAGGGAGGTTTTGATTTTCATTTCCCTGATGGCTAAGGATGTGGAACATTTTTAAAGATATTTGTTAGACATTTTAATTTTGTCCTTGGTAAAGTTTATTTTAAGTTCCAAGCCCCATTTTTTTAATTGGCCCATTTGTTTCCTTGGTGTTTAATTTTCTAAGTTCTTTGTGCAGTCTGGATAATAGAGCTCTATCAGATGTGTGGTTAGTGAAGATGTTCTCCCATTCTGTGGGTTGCCTTTGTGCTTCAGTTACAATCTCTTTATATGAACAGCAGCTCTTTAATTTCATAAGATCCCATCTGTTGAGTGTTGGTTGTATTGACTGTGCTATTGGATTTCCGATTAGGAACTGTTGGCCTATTCCAACCAGCTCCAGGGAGTTCCCTACCCTTTCAATTAAGGTTTTTATAATCTCTGGACTTATATTGAGGTCCTTGGTCCATTTAGAATTAAGTCTTATGCATGGTGACAAGTATGGGTCCAGTTTTAATCTTCTACATGTGGAGATCCAGTTTTTTTGAAGATGCTGTTCTTTTTCCATTGGATTTTTTGGGCCCCTTTGTCAAAGATCAAATGGCTGTAATTGTGTGGGCTTATATCTGGGTCTTCAACCCTTATCCACTGATCTATGTGTCTATTTTGGAGCCAATACCAGGCTGTTTTTAGAACAATGGATTTGTAGTATAGACTAAGGTTTGGTATGGTGATACCTCCAACAGTGTTTTTGTTACTCAGGATTGTTTTTGCTATCCTGGGTCTTTTGTGCCTCCATATGAACTTTGAGATTGTTTGGTCAACTTCTTTGAAGAATTGCTTTGGGATTTTAATTGGTATAGCATTGATCTGTATATTGCCTTTGGTAGGATGGTCATTTTTTTTTTTTTAAGGGAGAAAGGGAGGTTTATTCAGCTTACGGTTCCAGAGGGAAGGTACAGTCTCTGAAAGGAGAGGTGGCATAGCTGGCTGGCCAAAGCTGGAGGAGGCTAAGTCACCGCAGACATCTTGGAAGCTAAGAGCTGCAGACTGCTTGCAGCAAAGGATGACTTCTCCTAGAGGTAGGATGGGACTAATCCACCTCAAGGCCCACCCCTTGTGACTGCCTTCCTCCAGTGAGGCTCCACCTCTCAAGGTGCCATGACCTTGCCAAACACATGAGACTGTGGGGGACACATTTCAAATGATGACATTCCACCCCGGCCCCCACAGGCTCATTGCCATCTCATTATATAAACCATACTCAGTCCAATGTTAAAAGTGTTCATAGACTACAATGGTAGTCCCAACAGTCCAAAAGTCCAAAGTCCAAAGCCTCCTGTAAAATCAAAATACAAGTTACATACTTCTAACATACAATGGCACAGAATAAACATTCCCATTCCAAAAGGAAGGAATGGGGGCATATCCAGGAAAGATTAGTCCATTACAAGACTGAAAACCAGCAAGACAAACTCCAAATCTTGTAGCTCCAAGTCCAACAGGTGAACTTCTTGTTGAAATCATCTCAGTTCCAAAGGGCTTTGGTTCCACCCCTCCAATGCAGGTGTCCATAGAATATGTTGGTCTCTTGAGCTGACTCCTCCCAGGGTATACAGGTCTCCTTGGCAGGTGTCCCACCCACATTGTGTCTGGAATCTCTAACATCTTTACTTCTCAGTGGCAAACCAGGCTTTAACTCCACAGCACAAACTGCCCTTCTTATGCCTCTAAACTGCAGGCTTCTTGCCTCATGATGCCTGGATTTTGCCAATTTTTGAAATCTTGGAGGAGGACTCCGTGATCTCCTCCCTCTTGCATCACTGATGCCTCTAAAACCAGAACCACGTGGACGACTTTGCCAAGACTGGCCCCCTTGAATCACAGCTGATTCTGCTTCTCTAGGTTGACCATCTCTTTCACTCCTAGGACAGTTGCTTGATAAGAGAAACCAACTCTTGCTTTGGAACTCCACCCTTTAGCTCCAGTCTTCTGAAAGGATTTGCATTCTTATGAGTGGGAGCCTTCCTTGAGGATCTTGCCCTCAACCCAGGGCCTCTCTTATTATCCAAACTGAGAGCAGGCTTTGATTTACAAATGGAACTAATCTCTTCAACAGCCATTTTGTTCTCTGCTTCTTCCTGGTTTGACTCTAAGTTTGGCATTGTATTTTTCATCATTAGATTTTACAGTTTTTACTTCTTTCTGCCTGATTCTTTGCTCTTTTTCACAACTCTAAAGACAACTAAAAAGTAGCCATATCACATAGTCAAGACTACATTGCTTTGAAATTTCCTCCGCCAAGCACTCCAGCTTAATTTAGGCAAACTTTCAGGATTAGGGCAAAACTTCATTAAACTCTCAGCCAACACATGGCTCCATGTGTCACTCGTCCGATTGCAAACACAGTCTCTGTTCCCCTCTGGACCATCACAAGCTGGGCTTCCACTATCTGGGTCTCTCACAGCATTGCTCTCCTCTGAACTCTCACAAGAAAGGTCCCTTTGACCCAATCGCCAAGACGCGAAGACTTTCTCAGCACAAAGTCCCAAAGTTCTCCGTATTTCTCCCAACAAACAGTTCCAAAGGCACGCTAGCCACATCACAGTATTGGCTATGCTTCTGGGTACCAACTTCTCTCAGCTTCACAAACAACTTCACTTTATGGTACCAGCTGTTCTTATCTCACAGCAATACCCCACTATCTGGTACCAATTTCTGTAAAGGTTACTCTTAACTATTGCTATGAGAGAACACCCAAAGTCAATCAACTTAAGGGAGAAAGGGAGGTTTATTCAGCTTACAGTTCCAGAGGGAAGGTACAGTCTCTCAAAGGAGAGGTGGCATGGCTGGCTGGCCAAAGCTGGAGGAGGCTAAGTCACCGCTGAGAGCTGCAAGGACTGCTTAGGATGGTCATTTTTATAATGTTCATTCTGCCAATCCAAGAACATGGGAGGTCTTTCCACCTTCTGGTGTCTTCTGCAATTTATTTCTTGAGGGTTTTAAAGTTTTCATTGTAAAGGTCACTTACTTCCTTGGTTAGGTTTATACCAAGGTATTTCCTTTTTTTAGGGGCTATAGTAAATGGGATTGTTTCTCTCAGGGCTTTTTCACTTCTTTCATTCTGGGCATGTAGGAAGACTACTGATTTTTACACATTTATTTTGTATCCTGCCACCCTGCTGAACTTCTGTATTAGTTCCAGGAGCTTCCTGGTGGAGTTTTTGGAATCACTCAGGTATAAGATCATGTCATCTGCAAACAGAGATAACTTGACTTCTTCCTTGCTGATTTGAATCCTTTTAATCTCCCTTTCTTGTCTTATGGCTTCAGCTAAGACTTCAAGTACAATATTGAATAGAAGTGGTGAGAGTGGACAGCCTTGTCTAGTTCCTGATCGAAGTGGGAATGCTTCAAGTTTTTCCCCATTGAGTATAATTCTTGCTGTGGGCTTGTTGTATACAGCTTTTATTATATTGACAAAGGTTCCTTCCATTCCAACTGTCTCTAGGGTTTTGATCATAAAAGGCTGTTGGATCTTGTCAAAAGCTTTTTCTGCATCTATTGAGAGTATCAGGTGGTCTTGGATTTTGGACTGGTTTATATGTGAATTATGTTTATTGATTTGTGTATGTTGAACCAACCTTGTATGCCTGGGATAAAGCCTACTTGAACCCCGTGAATGATCTTTTTAATGTGTTTTTGAATCTGATTTGCTAAGACTTCGTTGAGAATCTTTGCATGTGTGTTCATCAAAGGGATTGGCCTGTAGTTTTCTTTTTTAAGTGTATCTTTATTATGTTTTGGGGTTAAGACGATATTAGCTTTGTAGAAAGAATTTGGTAGTGTTCCTTCCTTTGCTGTTTGATGAAACAGTTTAAGGAGTATTGTTGTTATTAGCTCCTTAAATGTCTGGTAGAACTCTGTGCTTAATCCATCTGGTCCAGGACATTTTTTGGTGGGAAGATTCGAGATTACTTCCTCAATTTCCTCATATGTTATAGGACTATTTAAATAATTCACAACTTCCTGATTCAATTTCGGTAAGTTGTGTTTACTTAGAAATTCATCCATTTCTTTTGTGTTGTCAAATTTCACAGAGTATAAGTTTTTAAAATATGATGTTATAATACTCTGAATTTCTTGGGCATCCATAATGATAACTCCATTTTCATTTCTAATTTTGTTAATTCGTGTTTTTTCTCTTTTGTTTTTGGTTAGTTTAACTAGGGGTGTATCAATCTTATTTATTTTTTCAAAGAATCAAATTTTTGACTGGTTGATTCTCTGTATCATTTTCCTAATCTCAATTTCAGATATTTCTCCCATCATTTTCTATTCTCCTCTCTTCTATTGCTTTTGGGATTAGATTGCTCTAGTGTCTCTAAAGCCTTAAAATTGTTAAGTTACTTACTTGTGATGTTTCCATTTTTTGATGTAGGCATTAAGAGCTCTAATTTACCTCTTAGGGCAGCTATAATTGTGTCCCAAAGATTTTGATAAGTTGTATTTTCACTATCATTCACTTTCAGGAAATCTTGAATTTGCTTTTTAATTTCTTCCTGAATCCAGTTCTCATTCAGCATCATATTGTTAAGTTTCCAGGAGTTAGTGTATTTTCTGTTGTTTATTGTGTTGTGGATGTCAAGCTTTAGACTATGGTGGTCTGATAGGGTACAGGCTAGAATTTCAACTTTCCTGTATATGTAGAGATTCGGTTTGTGGCCCAATATGTGATCTATTTTGGAGACAGTTCCATGTGCTGCTGAGTAAAAATGTGTAATTCTTTGGTGCATGGATGAAAAGTTCAATAGAGATCTGTAAGGTCCATTTCTTTAAGGGTTTGGTTAAGTTCCCAAAGTGTCTCTGTTAAGCTTTTGACCTGTTGATCTATCCCATGTTGAGAGGGCAGTGTTGAAATCCCCAAGAATTATCATTTGGGTATTGATTTCTCGCTTTAGACACTGTAGGGTTTGCTTAATGAATGTATAGGGGCCCATATTAGGTACATTTATGTTCAGATTGTGAAGTCTTACTGGTGAATTGTACCTGTGACTAAAATGTAGTATCCATCTGTGTCTCTTATGATGTTTTTTGGTTTGAAGTCCACTTTTTCCGACAGCATAATGGCTACCCCTGCCTATTTCCTGGTTCCATTAGCTTGCAGAATTTTGGACCAGACTTTTATTTTTAGGATGTGCCTATCTTTTGTGGTGAGATGAGTTTCCTGAAGGCAGCAGATTGATGGGTTGTGGTTTTTAATACAAGTTTGTAATCTGTGTCTCTTGATCAGTGAGTTAATACCATTGACATTTAATGTTATAATGGAAAAATTATTTTTAATTCTGGATATTTTTTATGTTTAGTGGCTTTTGTATGCGTATTGTTTGACATTTAGGTTTTAGTGGTATTATACTTCCCTTCTGTCCTCCTGGATACGCTTTTTTTTTTTTTTTCAAGCTTGAGTATCATTTCTAGCATTTTTTGAAGGCCTGATTTGGTAGACATGTAAGCTTTCTTTTCTTTCTCCCTCGATCATGATGGATAGTTTTCCCAGGTATATCAGCCTGGGTTGACATTTTTGCTCATTTGATACCTGAATTACGTCTCTCCAAGTTCTTCTTGCTTTTACTGTTTCCATTGAGAAGTCATTTGTTATTTTAAATGAAGATCTTAATATAAGAGGAGACTCAAAGGTAGATGGAAGAATAGAAGTAGGAGACAGCAGTGAAGGGGCGTCAGTGTCCCATTTGCAGGATGGTTACCATCTATCTGCCAGTCCCTATATGCTCCCTGATTGGTGAGATTAAACCTTTAAGAGGCATTCTTAAATAGAAATACACATGATTCTATGACAAGCATAATGCAGTATTATGTTCAAATTTTGTTGAAATTGAGTATCAAATATGAAGGAATCTCGGAATTGCCTCTGTGGTATAATGAGAGATCTTGGTTGAGTTTTAAGTCCTCCCTTTCACTATGACATCATAAAACACAGAGAGGCACCTGATTTCTCTGACCCTTCACAGTTTCATATGCGATTACTAGTGCTTGGTCATCTCTAAGTCCTCACACAATTGAAACCCATATCTAATTTTTTTTTAAAAAAGTATCAAATTTATTTCAGTAGTTTTTTTTTAAATTAAGAATATTGGACAATTACTATAATTTAAAACTCATTATCAGATTATGCAGAAAACAATTAGCTATTAAATACCATGGAGAATAAAGTTGCTGGGTCATGCATTAAGAAAAACCATGTTTAACAGTCAAAAGTTTTGATTTTTTTCCCACTGAATTGTATTTCTAAATACCACATTCTCTAGTGCTCTACCACCTCTTTGCTTTTGCTCAGCCTTCTCAGGCTCTGCCTTCCAGAGCAGGAAGAGAAACCTCCCTCCAGGACTCCTCCCCCACCAGAGTTTTTTACATGGGATCTAGGACCCAAACTCAGATCCTTCTGCTTTTGAGGCAAAGACCCTAAGCCATCTCTCCAGTCCCTGCCTTCTCATTTTAACACATCCATGTCTAATTTTAATAGTCACCTTAGTCCCCTTTCATTTACAGTGGCATTTTTAGTGAAATCTTCAGGGATAAATTTAAGATGATTCCCCTGAATCCTATTTTAAGTTTAGAAAAGTTAATGACCAAATTCCAGTATCTTTCCTCATGTCCTTCGGCTTTCTTAGTGTCCAGTGTGGAAAAAAGAAATGTGCTTAAAAATAAGAGAATTAGACCTAAAGGAGGGGAAGAACTGCCTATCCTTGTACAATAGTAAACTAAAAATTTACAGTCATAGCAAAAGAAAGAAGTGACATTTCAAAAGCTTGCCAGTATCCCATTAAAGAGAACTCCAGAAACCATTTAGCTCAGTTTAGACTCACCTGAACCTAGGAAATCCACAGTTGAACCATGAGAAGTGTGACATCTCTCAGGAGCTGCCTTCTATGGGAGATGTTAACCAAAGGCACTTGGTATAAATATTAAATAATTAAACTAAAGAAATTGTCCGTATAAATAAATAAATATGGGGGACACACTCCTACAGTTCAGTGGACCGCTCCCGGAGGAGAACCGTGGGGTTGATGTCCTCCAGCATGGAGGGGGAAGAACTGGCGTGGCCGGTGACTGTTTCGGTGGGCTGTGGATCCTGAACGCTGAATGACGTCACGGGACAGCCTTTCACGTTGTTGCAGAATCCTTGAGCTTTGTGTAAATTAATCTAAGTTGAAGCAATTATTTAATCAGTATAAAATCAAACCAATTGACTCTGACATCAAACATGTATCATTTACAAATATTCATTGTCCAATTTCTAAAACTTGGGCATCTCATAAAACTATACTACAAGAGAGGAACAGAGGGTTTCTATGCAGAAACTTACAGAGAAGACTGTAAAATCTTCTGTGGTCATTCCTTTCTATCTCCTTATTCACTCATGGTGAATCAGTCCTATTCTCTAGCCCCTTTCTCCTGTGCATCTTCAGAGAGTATTCATTGTCTTTTTCCAAAAACAAAACAAAACAAAACAAAACAAAACAAAACAAAACAAAACAAAACAAAACAAAACCTGTTCCTAAGAAGAAAAAGTTCTCTCCCCTCAGGGGGAAAGAACAAACCTCTCAAAAAGAGATGTTCCCACCATAATTCTAGCATATAAAGCCTTTTATTTTTTTAAATTTATACCTCTACCATCATAGCTTCTCTCCTCAGGGCTTAGCAGTGAAACAGACAAAATTCTACTTCATGGGAAGGAAGTTATCGGTGAGAAAGAAATACTGTGATCTGTCTGATGGAAGGAGATATTTCCCTCAGATACTTATTCATATTTCTTCCCTCCTGGGAATACCAAAAAGATTTCAGAGGTGGTTTCCATGGGTTATTTATATAGAAATTGTCCTCATCACATAAAGACTTTGCTTCTGTAATCTATGTACTCAGGTAAAATGTAGCCTTGGGATGCTGCATTCCATTTCTGAAATATTTAATTCGTTGATGAATCTTTTGCAAATCAAGGCTACTTTAGCAAATCAATAGCAGCTTGTCCTAATTTTTTTCCACACAGTCTGTTGGTGACTTTTGAGTTCTAAATGACAGCAGCAGTTTGTGAGACTATTTGAAAAATAAGCACTTAGTTAGCAAATTTTCTTCTCAAAATTTGTGACTAGATAGATGAAATTATAGGAGGGAGAAAATTGGGTCTTTTGGAATATGTTATATTCCAAATAAGATAGAGAGAGAAATTTTCTTCTAGCATTTCTTCAAATGAGGTTGTTTTACTGTAAAACAGAAAAAGTGTGTGTGTGGGGGGTAGGATACAGATTATAAGAAGTTGGGCTGGAGAAGATGAATTTATCTGCATATGGAAGCTCAAGATCAAATGTGTATTTTAGAGTTGCTTCCCTGTATCTCTTGAGTTTGACTGTCAAAGGACTGAGTCTTCCTGAACAAGTGACTTTCATACTTCCCCACAAAGTAGGCATTAGGAGCTGCAAGACAGGCTTCTCATCTGATCATTATGGGGTCACCACTCAAACAAGGAATGATTCCACATTGCCAATGAAAACTGAGGTCTTCAGAGTTGGAACTTGAGACTTCTAACTGTGGATGTTGTTCAGGCATTTTATTTCCATCATGGGAACATTCATTTCCCTGGCTCATCAAGGAAGTGAGAATCAGGTTTACTCTAAATACTGTGTTCCCACGTTAGCTACATTTAAAAATACAATGATGGGAAGTTAGAGGACTGTCAGAGTTTTCTTTGTCTATTCCCCTATTTCACAGGGGAAATAATTAATGCCTTTAAGTGTCAATTCCCCTAAACCCATCCTGTTTGCCCAGTGTATCCTGTTTGCCCAGACCCTTAGGAAGACACCTGGCAATCTATTTTAGATTACAGTATTGTCCAAGTCAGTGAAGTGCGTCATAGGCAACTCAAGTCAAGGAGTTGACTTGAGTCACAGGCACAATATGAGTTAACATAGTAATCTTGGGTCACAAAAACTTACTGTAAAATGAGGCTTTCAAATATTAGATTGGCAAAAATAGTGGATTCCTAACAATAAGAAAAGAAAAATATTTAATAGGACATGGCAAGATATATGACAAAAATGATCCTTTTTACTCTGTAGACATGACATAGATACCTTTAGACCAGTGGTGCACATTTGCTAGATGGAGCCCTAATGCCTGGACAGGTGCACAGCACAACTCCTGCCAGTTAGTTAAATCAGTTTGCTAGGCTCTCCTCAAGCCTAATTCAATAATTATGCTCCCTGGTTCCAAAATGTTTGCTACACCATCACTTACTCTCTGACCCATAGAAGGACTTCCCACATACATACTCGTTCACTTTCTTCTTACCTGTCTTTCGCTGGTGGAGGGCAGGGGCTTTCCAGTACCTAATAAAGCCGTCACTTTTTCATACCATTTTAATTATCCCCAGTCCCTCTGGTTCTCTATCTTTCTGAAACCTGTCTTCATTATTGTATCCCTTGTTTTAGTTCTGTGTTGTAGTACCACAGATATCCAATGTGTCAGTTCTCTAATGGGGTGTTTGGTAATCAAATAAATAAAATTAAAATAAATCAAATTAAACAAGAACAGGATTCTCATAAATCTAAGAGAAACATTCTACCCCTGTACCAATGAAGCAGCTTATTTTGAATTAATACTTCCTTGCTCAGAGTAATGTTCCAATTGTCTTCCTTGAACTCCCTTTCTGTGTAATACAGAAGTGATGGGAAGCCTCAGGTCATGTAACTCATCCTATTTTATGTTGTGGTTTGCTACTTGTCAAATCTCTTTGTAAAATCAAGAAATAATTTCCCCTGAGCAATATTATTCCTGGTAATGATACAAGACAAAACTACTACTGCTTCTTCAGTAAGGAGCACAGGATAATTCTAAGACAGGGCAAAAACATTCTTTTCCCTGTTCAGGGTAATAGTGAAAGAAAGGAACACACTTCCTTAAAACCCAACACGAAAATTTAATCATCCAAGTGTGGAGTGTCCTTTCTGATGCAATTTTCATTTTTTTGAATAGTAATCTGCAGTCAGCAGATGCTCTCAAAAGATTAAACATTGCCGAGCCAGCACTTTAAAAAAAAGTATCCTAAATCACATGTATTTGAGTGCTATTACATAAAAGAAGTAATCTTTGGAAGTTATGTGCTTAATTTAAGAAGATTCTACTTCTGAGAAGATACTGACTGCAGGCTTGGTCTTTTTTTATTTTTTTCTGTTTTTTTTAATGACCTTTATCACCAGTTTATAATGAATATTTATCTTATTATCTCACTACTTAAATAGTGATTGATTCTTTCTCAAAGAGACTTTTTAATGATTTGCCACCTGTTCATCCATGTGGGCTCCAAGGAGCTTGGTGTTTTCAGCCATCACCTTCCTAGAGCCCTGTGAGGCTATTCAAATGCTATTCACAGTACTCTTACAGCTTTCTCAGCCTGACTTAGGTTTCCTGAGCCTTCTGCCTTCCTCTCCTTACCCTGCTCTCTGCCCTGCAGCTCAGCGTTCCCTCAGCATGCGGCCTCTGCTCATCTTGGAATTCTCACTGCTTGTCTCGTATTCTCTTTACTACTCTTTCAGGTGCTGGGCCTAAATGCCACTTTTCCAAAGAAGAAATTTTATATATGGCTCCAGTTTTCACCAACCAATGTTTATTTCAGGCTCTCTTCTGAAAATAGTGTGGCACCACACATTCCCTGAGATCTCTAGGCTCAATGCTTTGGGTCTGAGTACATGTGGACATCACAGATATCAAGAGATAACTGACTTCCTGCAGAGTCCCCCTGCACCTCATCTGAGCTACAGATTCAGCAGTTGAGGAATGACTAGCTTTTTCTTCTTTCTTCCTGGTTGGCAGACTCCCAAGGACACTGAGGAAAAATCTCATCTGATGACGTGTTTCATGTCTTACTTTTGAGACTGACAATTGTCCTACTTTCCAGTTAGGATGTAGGTTGGGAAATTCTTAAAGTTTATCCACACCTCATTCTATGCACTGCTGGCTTTTAAGAAACGTTACAAGGGCACGTATGTCTTGGGAAAGATGAGTTCCTGGAAGCAGAGTCACATCGACATGACTGACAGGTATGCAGCGTTTCCCTTCATTGCCTTCTCTTGAACTGCGTTAAAAATCATCAGGTGTTTTCTCATTGGCAAGAAGTCTCCTGTCAACTGTGCTGTCCCCATTTTCCTTGTATGAGTTCAGCATTCTTTCAGACATGTTCTACTCGTGAGTCACTGGGAGCCACCGGAGGAAAAGGAAAAGGTATAATGCTGAGTTGAGCATACGGTGACTAAATGGATTGAGGGCATATTCCAGCAGGAGGAATTTTTGTATTTTACTACGGGAAACTTTCCAATATCTCCACCCAAAAAAATGAGATGGGGCACGGGCTTTTCCCATTTATTCATATTTGGTAGTTCTCTTCTAAAATGATTTCCACACAGCATTTTCTCATGATTCAACAATGGTGCATAGCTACATTATACTTTAAAGGAAATTCAAGACAAGACTACACACAAGCAGGAAAGAGACATGTCTTTGGAGGACGTGGCTACAAGATAATGACTGATTTCTTGCATAGCTTTTGGGAATAAGTTTCGTTGCTAGACCTGCACACTAATTGGTCAGTCAACATTTCATCATGGAGGACTATTGAAGGCTAATGCTGGGAGAAGGAGAGCTTTGTTACTCAATGATTTATCCCCTGATGAGTCATACATACCCAACCAGGTACTCAAGCATTTGCCAGTGCAGACAACCTAGGTGAAACCCAGTAAGTCACATATGAAAACAAAACAAAACACTAAAGTAGGAAGGAGACTGCACTGGAAGGAGAACATATGAAGTATGGAAACAGGTAGTAATGGGTGAAAAACACAGAGATTCATTGTATTTTGTGTGAGAAACCTTAACTATCTCCATTTGTGCTTCAAAGCTCTCCTTTCGGAAACTAAGCAGCAGGATGCACTCCAAAAGATGTACTCATTTCTTTGTCTTTGTAGCAGTTGGCACCATTAGTTATTGTGGTTTTTCTATTTTACTTTCAATGTCTATCTCCCACTGAACTGAAAAGTGAGCAGTAACCATGTTTGTTTACTCAGAGTCTTGAACAATGCCCTGTTCATCAAGTCTTTCCATAAATAATTGGTCAATGAGTAAAGCTGGTTATCATCTAGCATCTGCTTAGTTGAAAACAATCCCAGAGTGCTTTTTATTTTTAAACCTCCACAGTTGTCCCATCATGCCTGGATTGAAAGTGGCCTACTGAGCTCTGCAGGCTTCTGGTGAAGCTTTCTACACCCCCTTAAGGTCATGTCAATTATTAATGCTCCTTTCTACCCCATTCCTGCCCCCCACTACAAACTGCCTAAAAGCCAACTTTAAGAAGGCACTGAGGGGCTGGAGAGGTGGCTCAGGGGATAAGCCTCTGCCTTGCAGGTGGAAGGTCGACCTCACGTATAGACGCCTGGCAGAAGCGGGGGGTGGGGGGAAGGGCTGCGTTTCTGGTCCTGGTAGGGCTGAGCCTGTGAATCCCGGGGCAGAATAAACAAGGAGGAGGTGGAGGCGGTCCATGGTGGTTCTACACACATACATACACACACGCACACACATGTTCACACGCACAATTGAATAAATAATAAAATAATAAAAAATAAAATAGTTGGTCTTCATAAAAGAAGTTAAAAAAAAAAAGAAGGCACTGAGTACTGAACTGTTTTTAACCTTCATCCAAAGTCTTCAGGGTTCATCCTCATGCTACCCTGCCCACACCCTTCCCCACACCCTTCCATATCATTTAGTTTGGCTTACCTCCCGTGTCTTTTAAATCAGATTCTCTAAAGCCTACCTCTGGTTTGTGTTCACTTCTGGTTTGTGGTTCACAGTCAGACCTTAGCAAAACCTCTGACATATATAGCCTCTTCTCCCATAGCTTCAAAAGGACCAAAATAAAGGCAGTAGACCTGAGGAATTTAAGAGATGTGGGCTTCGACTTTGGTCATCAAGGAGGGAAGGGTGCAGAAATCTGGTCTTTCTTCAGATTTTCAGTGATGTACTGTGTCTGAGGCTAATCTTAATGAACTGAAGTTGGAACCCAGAAAGCATAGCAGATAAAGCCATCATGCAACAAGCTGGCAGATGCAACACACACATTGTGGAGTTACTTCTTGAAAATTTGGCAACTGTAAATCCTGACCACCCTGAACCAACATATAATATGTCTTAGCATGTTATATGCTTGTCCTAGAGTGATTACTAACACAGAGAAAGGCAAGATGCTTAAGTGTAGTTATTTTCAACCACTTTGTTCACATACTCCATAAAAAGATCTGAAACTATATAATTATCAAATTCTTTTAAGTTTCTGGTTCCAGTTTTTATTTCAGGTTCAAATATTGCAAGATTCATTATTTCTAGCATATTTAATATGTCATTATTAAATTTTAAATCATCCTTTTAATATATTAAGTGAAATCTAAATGTCATCTTCATATTAAGATAGATAAATGTATTTTTAAAATTATATTTATTTATTTTTTCCTAATCATACAAGCTTAGTAGGTACCCTGGTCCCCTTCCTCCCTCCACCCTTCCCCAGTCTCCCTTGTACCCTCCCCCCATTTTCCCCTTCCTTCCCCCCCTTCCTTTTCTCCCAGTGTCCCTGTCTTCCCCCCTTCCATTCCCTGGAGCATCCTTTAGTGTGAATGTCAAACTTCCCTCTGAGCCCTCCACTCTAGTGAGGTGTTAGGACTCAGTGGCATTGCCCAGAGCCCTTTCTTGGACTCCCCTTTAGTATGGGAACACTATTATGACTGTTAATTCCTTGCCTCTAAGGATCCTAATGCCTATGCCTATGATCCATGCTAGACTTTGGGGGGTCATTGACATGTCAGTCATTGAGCAGGTAAAGTCCGATTATGGCTACTGCGGTCCTAATGTGTGTGGAGTATCTTGCGTTAGATGAATGTATTATATAATATTATTTTCTACTGTTATTTATCTTTGATTAAAATTTCCACTACCACAGAATTTTATCCTAATATGACTACTTTGCTCTGAAAAGTCATGCATTATTTCATAATTTTCTTCATAATAAATAATGCATGCATGCAAGTTGAAGTTTCAGTATTGAAAACTTTCCCCATGTTTCATTCTTAAACAACTAATTAGCCAAAAATGACTAAATATAAACATAGAACTTCTGGAATGTAATGCAAATGGATAGAATGTTAAATTTCAAAAAGTTAATAGGACAGTTTTACTTTATTCTCCTTATTTCAGCTATCTTTGAATGAATATCTCTCATTATCAGAATGAGGCCAGGTTGAGCATCAGTTTTATTGCTTTTCTAATTTTTAGAAATAAAAACTTCATCAGGAAAATTGTGTTCACATAATTAAGCAGCTAGGAGTGGGAATGGAATGTCACTCAGTCATCCACCTTTTGTGTTAAGTGCCAGCTACCTCAGAAGATTGAGTAATTAAATGTTTACTTAATAACCTGCCAACTGACAAACTGATTAAGTCTTCACTCTATTTTGTCAAACCCCAAAAGCTGGAAAACACCTGACATGCAATGAATCTTCACTTGTTATAATCTCTTGCCATCTTAGCTCCAACATCAATTTTGTTTCTTCTACTTTCTTTATTCTTTTAGTGTTTCATACATGACTATAGTGAATTTATGATATTTTCACACTTTAATCTCCAATTCCATCCTTCCTTTTTCTTCCCATCACAACCCTTCTTCTCCCCTGCAAACTTCCTGCTATTTTCAAGTCCTTTTGCATGTGTGGTCCACTGAGTTTCATCTGATTTGCCTTTGATGACATGTGCCTGAGTACTTGGAGGAGCATGAATTATATTCCATTGAGGAAAGCGTCCTCCATTTCCTCTCCGGCAGCATTAATACTCATTGGTCTTTAAGGGACGCATGGACCCTCTTAAAATCTTTCCCCTTTTATGATGAAATGTTGATAAGACAATTTCCATTCAGGTTTGTGGAAATATACCTAGCAGTAGGGAAATCACAGATACAACAACCCTGTCATGTCCAAGAGATAGCGTCTGCCCTCGCCCCTGCCCCACTTCAGACTTATACAGTCTTACTGCTCCCTCTTCTGAAACAACATCAAAAATTTCAAATGCTTCTTTTTTTTAATCTACTGGAGCAGTCTTCACCCTATTTGACATTGGCGAAGGGCTCCCTTCCTTTTATAAAGTAAGAAAAAAGTTAACCTTTGATTTATTGTAAGCATCTTCTCAGGTACTTTGTAGAAGCCAATTCAGTCCAATTTCAAAGAAAGTTTCGTTCCTTGAAATTCTCTATAGGCCCAGACTGGTGGTACACACCTCTAATCCCAGTGCTTAGGAGCACTGATGGAGGAGAATTATAAATTCAAGACTAGCCTAGGCTACATAGCTAGTTTTAGTCCAGACTCTGCTGCATAACTGTCTCAAGAAAAATATTCTATGTCTTCATATCCCTCAGAAAGCCTTCCTATACTGCTAGGATATATATAACAGTTAGAACACTACTAGGTTAGTGCCCATGTTTGGCTGTCCAAGATTTCTTTATTCCTAAGTGATAGCATAAGGCCTAATCAATATGACCTGAGAGGCCCAGAATATCTTCTGAATTTGAATTTGGAATTTCCACCAAAGCAATCTTCATGGATTTTTACCATCAGTGATCTGAATAAGACATTTAAAATATTTCGTCAATAGTGTTGGCTGGAAGAAACAATAATTGACCCAGCATTAGTACCTCAATTATGTGCCTTATATTTTAGGAAGAACTTTTGTAAAATTTTATACTACTTACAACACTATAAGGTTATCCATATTCTACAGATAATGCAGCAAAGTCACAAAAAATAAAATTATTTGCCTATGGATTTACTAGTAGGGTACAGAGCCAGGCTTCAAACCCAGGATATAGAGGTACTGATATTTAACCTCCAAGTTAGCAAGCCATCACCATAATTCTTAGCACTATTGGATTTCCTACAGTCATTTTCCAGACTCATTGGAAGCTCCAGGAAGACAGAGCATGACACAGGCGTGTTTTGTTGGAGGGAATGGTGGTAACATGGTAGAATGCAAGTCTGAGTGGAGTGCTGCCACAGTGGCTGCCATGGGCACAATGCTGGAGGGAATTACCAGCCCAGAAGGTTCTTCTCTCAGAAACAGAGCCAAGAAGCTTCAGGAAGTTCATCTAAGCTTTCTCAGAACCTAGAGAATCCTAAATTGAACTGGACTAATTCAAGCTTCACAGGGGGAAAAAAAATGGATAAAACCTTGTCATCACGGATCTCTGCCAGGACGGTTCAGGAAGCCGTTGTGTATCCTGTGTACCCTGGCGTGTGTATGTGATTGAATGTACTCTCCATGGAGAGACCATACTTTGCTATAGGCGTGCAGAAATGGTTAATGCCTTTGATCAGAAAGTGTGATAATCACAGTACATTCCTGAGTCAAGGATATTTCAGTCTTGGTTTCATATCACTTTCCATTTTGCTTGCCAATGGCAAATTTAAAGTCAGACGACAAGGACTTAATTAGATTACCTAATGGTTTTGGATGAATATTGATAAATACAAACCTTACTGAATGCCTGGAAGGTCAGAAAGTCAGTGCCTGTTAGAACAAGAGAAGAAGGGAATTACCACAGTCTTGAGAGAAAAATATATGTGGCCATTTGGAACTATAATTCTGGGGTTTGGAGTGTTGTATGTTAAAGCATGAATGTTGGAATGATTGAGGGGGAATGCAGAATAGCTCACACTCAGACCAAGGAGACATGAGTTAGCATTTGGGAAGAAACATAAATTATGGAAACAGCTCTTGGGACTGTTTCTATTTGTCTTTGGATGCCTCTTTATAAGAGAGAGAGAACATTGTAAGAGTATTTGTTGATGAGGAACTGTCAACGAAAGCCAGAGACCTAACGTAAGGCTTATATTTGAAAGTCCTTCAACCCATCAGGAAATCATATCAAGAAAGGCTTCAGCTTGCCCTGCTCAGTTACTGGCAGTGAAAATATTGAAAACACAGGAAATCCTAAGTTTAATTGGAAGGATTATTTCCTTATCTTTGTATACCTTCCTGTAAAATCTAGCAGAGGGCATAAGACATTGCTGAAATTGGTACGTGCTTTCTAAAGATGAGTCAGCTGTGATAAAGCTGTGAAAACACTCATTCACTCTGGGCACAGTACCAATATAAAGAAAATATTAGCCATATGGCACTGTGAAGAACCAAGTGGTTACTGTACTGTTTGTATTCACCTCTAGGCTTTACATTTGAGGAGATAACCTGGAGCACAGAGTGGAAAATAACCAGAATGATCATAGATTTGGAAAGTTATAAAAGAAACCACTGAAGACAACAAGAAATCTCAGTTTCAACAAAAAAAAAATAAACAAAGAAGCAATTATATGGGTCTATGTGTGAAGAAATGCCATATGGGAAAGGAATGTTTGTGAGAGTCTCCAGGGAAAAGACATGGTAGATATTTTGCAAAAGGAGGCTTAAATTTAGTGTTGGGAAGAGTTGGCTAATAGTTCAACCTTTTCAAATGTGTTAGGAAATAAGTTAGGACATATTTTCTCTTCAGCCACTTAATTCTAGCATAGATTTTTAAAATAAAAAGTACACTTTCGAATTCCCTTTGTTTACCTCCTTCACCTTAAAGATCTATACATCTGTGAATTAAGCATATTGACCTGCTTGTTGAGTTGCAATTATTTATTAGACAATGTGACTGTAGTTTCTAAAACAGTCTTCTATTTTTTTAAGTTTTCCATGTTTATTTGAACTTGATACAAATGCAGTTTTCATCGGTGTACTTTACACATTTTACTTTTATTTTTATTTGAGAAGGGAAAGTAGAGAGAGAGAGAAAGAGAGAGAAGAAAACAAATGCATTTTTGCCTCTGCATGTGTAGAGGACAGCTTTCTGAAGCCAATTCTCTTCTTCATGTGTGCTCCAGAGAACAAACTCAGTTCAACAAGTTTGTTGTGTACAGGTAACTTTATCTTCTGAGCCATCTCACTAGCTCATATGATGATTTTTTTAAAAGAGTGATCCGAATA
Organism: Typhlomys cinereus; assembly: GCA_023101885.1. NCBI lineage: Eukaryota > Metazoa > Chordata > Mammalia > Rodentia > Platacanthomyidae > Typhlomys > Typhlomys cinereus. The sequence goes on along the minus strand of JALPQD010000025.1, from coordinate 7,472,612 downwards.
TGATTTACTGAACTGTGTTTTACTGATTTTACAGGGAGAAAAGATGCAAAAATATTCAATGATTAGTGAGTTCGCGCCTGGGGAGAGTTTCTGGCCAAGTAGATATTCTTTTATTAATTTTATTTAGTTAGCAAATAAAATAGATTTCATCATCATGTATCATTGGACTGTTCATGTTCACCCCTCAAAATCTCTCTTGTCCTCATTCTCCTTCTCTCCCACAGTTCCCCTTCTTTCTATCATTTTTCTTCCTGCTTTCATGTCACACACACACACACACAGGAGTTAAGTTATTGCAGTTACTTTTCGTGTGTGAGACAACCCTTAAACACAACTTAAGAGAGAAAGGGGATATTTATTTGACTTACTGTTCCAAAGGGGAAATATAGTCCATTAAGGTGGGAATCACAGAGCAGAAGGCATGGCAAGCAGCGAAACCTAAACGTTGTTCAGGTCATGTCCGTCATCATGAAGGAAGAAAAAACAAACAGTAAATTATAACAGCACACTGCTAGAGGAAACCATGACATTCACCCCTTGGCCTTCATAGGTTCAGGGCCACTTCTTGCTGCAAACTGTACTCAGTCCAGTTGTAAAAGTTCCCAGAGACTACATCGTTCCCAATACCTTTCAAAAGTCTAAAATCTCCTGGAAACTCAAAATATAAGTTACATACTTTCAATATACTATAGCACAGAATATCTAGGAAAGTTCATCTCAGTTCCAAAGGGCTACATTTTTCACCCTTCCAGAACAGTTGCCCATAGAACACATTGCTTTCTTGGGTTGGCTCCTCCATGATATGTAGCTGTCCTTGGTAGATATTCCATGATGGTTCTGGCATGCATCTTAATGGCAATCCAGACTTCAGTTACACGTGCAGTATCCTCACTGGACTTCTTTGAATTTTTCAATCCTGCTACACACTAACTTTTTTTAGCCACTCTCTGAAACATTGGAGGAAGAATCCATATTATTCTCACTTTCACATCTTTAATGCTGCCACAACGTAGTCCATCCCGCTGGCCTGACAAAGTCACCACCAGAAGAAAATGGCTTCAAGGAAGTCCATTTTCCTGGATAAGTTGTGGCATGTTTTCTCTTTCTATGAAATGCTGTTTGGCTGTTGCGTGTATCTGTTGCTTAATATTTACTGAAATCATTAACAGCTTTGGGATATCCCACAGCTTTGGTTAAATTAAACAGAGATGAAAAATTTATAGAAACTCCTGAATGGCCTGGATTTCTTAAGTTAGCTACAAAACAAATTTTGTTATATGTGTGATCACTATGAAGCTTTAAGAAACAAAATCTATGCCAAATCTCATGAAGCCCTTAAAAGTCACTTTTATGAGGAACCTGACCCTTTTGATAAAGAAATTGTTTCTCACGGCTACAATTTTAGCTATGTATGCTTACGAATTTTTAGAAATATGCTAACCATTGTCTACTGAACTTCTAGTCAGTGGTTAATAGTTAACCTGTCCTAGGACATGATATTTTAGTTATTGTTTAAGGAAGCTTGATTTTTTTTCCAGAACAGAAAAACACTGGCTATGTCCCAATTGTTGTCTTTCACTCTTATGGTTGATTTACTTTGTTGCTTATGAAACCACAACCTGCTTTTGCTTGCCAAAAAATTTGTACTTAAACTGTAGCTTTGTGCTGCAATAAAGAGACTCAGATTCACCTTCCACTAGAGTAATGCTTCTCTGTTTCCCATCGCTGACTCCTTCACCCACCTGGTTCAGGATCCCTGGATCCCCTGTTCTGGTCCTGACTCAGTCAGTCTGTGGCATAATACTTCTAAAACCAGTGCCACATTGCTAAATTCTGCTATAACCTTGGGGAAGAGATTGACCTCCTTGGATCATAGTTGATTCAGCTTCTTTGTGCTGACACTGGGGAGACTCTCTCTTAGCCTGCTGTTTTAGAGGGGCAGGAACAGAACGTTCCCTTTGGAGCTCTGGCCTTCAGATATTTCTTTCCAAAAGAATTTGCATTCTTATGGGTGGGAGCTTCTCTGAATGTCTTGTCTTTTGGGTATGTCCTTTTCTATTGCCCAAATAAAGACCAGGCTTTTTGGCTCAGTCCTGGTGTTAATCTCTGTATCAATAGCTGCTACTTAACTGTTTGCTGTCTCTTTAAAGTTGCCCTCACATTTTTCACCATCAAGTTTCAAAGTTTTTACTTCTTTCACCATGATTGCTCTCTTTTTCATCATAAATCTGAACAAGAATGCTAAAAAATAGCCATACTGTCAAGACTACATTGTCTTGAAACTTCCTCTGCCAAATTCAATTTAACTTCAGGAAAGCTAAGGATGAGGGTAAAATTTGGCTAAACTCTCAGCCAAAACATCAGCCCAACTGCCCCTAATCCAGTTCCCCAAACAGTCTGTGTTCCTCTGAACCATCATAAGCTAGACTGTCTGATCTCAGCATTACTCTTTTCAAAGCTCTCACGAGAATGGCCATTTACTTTCTATCTCCAAGATGCAAAGGTTTTTCTAACCCAAAGTTCCAAAGTTCTTTGTATTTCTTCCCTTCCCCCCCCCCAAAAAAAAAAAAAACAGTTCCAAGAGCCTATTAGTCCCATGGCAGTAATGTCCATACTTCTCAGTACCAAATTCTCTGTTTCAGAGTAACATTTCACTTTCTGGTGCAAGATTTTATCAGTCTCAAGGCATCACCCCACTTCTTGGTAACAATTTCTGTTTCAGTTACCTTTGTTTGTGCTGTGGGAGAACTCTCAAACACAATTTAAGGGGAAATTTATTTGATTATGGTTCCAGAGGGTAGACATGGTCCATTAATGTGGAGATCCCATAGCATAAAGCATGGCAGGCAGCAGAGGCTGAAGCAGTTCAGGTGATGTCCATCGTCATGGAGGCAGAGAGAGCAAGCAACAGACTGTAAGCAGACTGCTAGAGGAAATAGCATAGGGCTTACCCAACCTTAAGGCCTGCCCCCTGTGACATGCCTTCCTTCAGCAAGGCTCCACCTCTTTTGGGAAGGTGCTATGACCTTCCCAAGCATTAGCAGCTAAGGATGTAAACACATGAGCCTGGAGAGGACAACTCTGGGAAGGAAGATTCTTTGACTTGAGTCTGAGGTAGCTTTTATCTATAGAAATAAGCACAGAAATTTAGAGATTGGTTTGATGCTCTGTCAATTTTGTTAGCAACAGTAGTAAATTCCCCCTATGTCCTTCCAAAGCATGGGCTTTTAACCAGGTATATGGTTCCACACAGGGATTCTCTTCTGTGAAGTTGGCCTCAAATCCAATTAGAGACCAGTTGCTTACACAGCAACTGTATTGCACAGGTGGGCATATTTTGTCTGTCACATTGGTATTATAATTGCAGGATTCACATCTGGGAAAGACCAATTACATGTATTTTTTTCTCCAGTAACCTGCAAAACCCCTTCTGATACTTTTAAAGCTAGCTGGTAGTGAGGAAGTTTCTAACTCTGTCAGCTTGGTTTCTGTATCTCACAGCCATGATACAATAGGTCTTATCATTTACCATTATCAGATGAATAACCAAGAGGAAATGCCAAGGACTTGCGTTGTTTCAGGGCCTCTGGGACCTCCCTGGCCAACAATTGTTATGGAGGTCTTCCTTACCTGGTACTGAGATTTTGTTTGGCATCCTGCTGCTTCTCAAACCTATTTTACCTAGTGACAAAAGTAGGGCCCTTCAAATTCTCTTTTACATTTTTAAATTGCATTATAAGTTAGCAAGTTTCCATATGTTTTTCCCTCCACATTTTGTTTTGGCTAACCCCCTTTGACTCTTCCATCTCAGACATCTAGCCTTATTTCATTGCTTTCATATCACATACTTGGCCTGTGAATAGTACCACAATAAAATGACTATTCAAGGATCCCCATCATATGCTGACTTAGATTCCTTTGGGTATTAGTCAGAATGGCTATCGTCAGAAAACACAAACATTTGATATTTTGCTTGAGCTTTAAATATTTACAGACTATGCTTACTTTCCTCTAAGTACTTTGGATTCTATAACTAATACTATGTGATGATTCAGTGATGATGATATCACAGTCCAGAGAGTCATTCATTGAGAATCATTGACCCAGGGAAATGGAGTGACAGGTGAGAAATGGGAGAGAAGGTGGCAGCATTCAGAGAACATCCCTGCTTGGAAAACTTATATAATCAGGACATAATGATAAAATCAAGTTGATTGGAGTGTCAAAGGAATTTGAGATAAGGATAATGTCAAAAATAAGAAATCATAGCTGGGAAAATGCAATTCTGTGAAGGAAATTCTGCCTAGAGGAGGGCAGAGCTAGGAGTCTGAGATTTCTGGGAAAACTTGATGAAATAAAATTTGTTGTGACATTGACCTCCAGATGTGGGAAGCATAACTTATTTTATTATGGTCTAGTAGTTCTCAAACTTGACTGTCAAAAATAATTAAGGACTTTCTAAACAGTGCTGATTCATGCGACCCAATCATAGGTACTCTGATTTACTGATTAAGGGTATGGCTGGCTTGAGTGTTTCCTGGGTCATTGTGCAGCCACTGGTATAGCCTCTACCTCGTGTTGTTTGCAATCACTAATTTTGTTTAACTCTTAGCCCCAAATGTGAGGCACGAGCTGAGTGTGAGGAACAAAGAGGGACTTCCCAGGGCTCCTATTTGTATTCATCATTAGCCAAAGATCAGGAACAAATCAGAGAAAAAAAAATATGCATGTGAAGTGGATCCCAGATATCAGTTCTAGAAAGTAAGATGTTCTTGGACATTTGGGGGAACTTAAATATTTTTTAAAATTAGAATTAATTTTGAAATCATTAGGTCTTGGTCCCAATATAGGTTGACACAAACTTGTATACATTTAGAGGCCTGGTTTTGAGATTGGTTCTCACATTACTGAGATAGAGACAGCAGACTTGGCCTATGCAATTGATTCTTGTTTCACCATGATATCATTTTTTCCAGGCACTCATTTGGAACATTAATATTTTTTTAGCCTGTGCTTGCCAGATCTCAGGCTGCCTGGGAAATGAAGGTAGGGATAGAAGGGGAATTGTACCAAATTGGCAACCTTCACGAGCAATGGGTACACGCAATTAATACAGCATAGAATGGAGGGTGAGTCATAGCCATGCTAAGGCATGTTGGCTAGATAGCCATCAGAAGGATTTTCTGTTCACGTCTGGAGCATATAAATGAGAAACCGATTTTTCCTCTTATTTTAACCTATTTGTGTTGCAAATAGGTGGACGATATTTCGGGGCTATTTGTTAGAACTCTTTGGGTCTATTCTTCTAAATACAGAATACATATGGCTAATGTGATTCTTGAATAGCTCTGTGTCATAATGAGTGAGTCTGATATAAGTTACTTCATCCCAAAGTGAAGAAAAAATTTTAAACCTTTCACATGGAATATCTGGAATTGGAAAGACTGCTTAAAATACCTCTCCAGGTACATGCTGTCTAGAAAAAAAGAAAGCATAGTTACAAGGGGAACACAATTCAATGGGAATTTCAGAGGTCAAGGAATGGTTTATTGAACCATAATCATCATCATTAAGTGAAAAATGGAACTACATCTATTTTCACTCAATTTCTAGAAGCAGCGCTCTGAAACACCAGTGTACTTATGGATCTCCTAGGATATTTATAGCCAGGGCAAATTAATTGTTTCACTGGAATCTGCATTTTTACTTTATTTTATTTTTTAAAAGTTTTTTTAAATTTCTTTATTTCTTTATTTTCTGCGTGCGTGTGTATGCGTGTGTCAGAGGGCACTGTGTGTCCCTGAGGAGAATAAGGGTTTTCAGGAATCATCCTGGATTGCTTCTACCTCCTTTTTTCTTCTGGAATTTCCCAGGCTCTGCCCACCGGGCCAGAGGTGCAGGCTATTGCTATTTCCTCCTGGCGTTTTTTTACATGGGATCTGGCATCCCAACTCAGGACTTTCTGTTTGCAAGACAGAGTCTTAACCTCTGAGCAATCTCTCCAGCCCAAATCTCCATTTTTTAAAAACTCCCTTTCTCAGTTTTTTTTCTTTTTAGTACATATTAGTTGTGCAAAAACAGTGGGTTGGTTTCTAGAATATTTTCATGCATATGTAATATACTTTGATTATATTCACAGCAGTGCTTCCTCCCATCCTCTTCACTTCACACTAATCCCCATCCTTTCTCCAAAGTGCCACTTCTAATTTTGTATATGTTTTGTTAAATCTAGGTACTGTGCTTGAGAGAAAATATACTTTATTTGTCTTTTTGAGTCTAGCTTATTTTATTTAATATAATGATCTCTAATTCCAGTTTCCTGAAAATGATATCATTTCTTTTTTCTTTATAGATAAATAATACTTCATTATGACTTTTTAAATTTTTTACTTATCTATTCATTCATCTAATGGCAACTGGGCTGATTCCTTAACTTGGCTATGAGAAATACTACATATGGTATTTCTGTTGTATATTGACTTGCATTCTTTTGGATTCCTAACCCTGAATGGTATAACTGATACAGCATTTTGACAAAATTCCATGCTAATTTACATAGTAGTTACACTAATTTACACCTCCCACATCCATCTGACATTTGAGTTCTAGTGAGAAAGTCATTGCCTATGCTTATATTGCGAAACATTTTCCTGTTGTTACACATTATCAGGTCTCATATCAGAGTTTTGATCCATTTTCAAATGATTTTTGCATATGCCTATATCTTGAAGTATTTTTCCTATAGTAATTCCAAAGTATCAGGTCTTACAATAGATTTTTGGACCATTTTGAATTGATTTTTATGCAGGAAACAAGATTTTAATTTAATTCTAGTCTTTTACATGTGGGTATATATTTTTCCCTGCACCATTTATTTGTGCTTTTTAGCTGTCCTATCACCTCTATTTCATTCACAATATTTTTTCCTCTTTCTTAGGAATATGGTCTTTTCTTCTGACCTTCTCATTCATAGAATCATATGGGGAAAGCTTCTAATCTGCCATCTTCCCTTGGAGCCTCATTGGTTATGATATACCTTGAAAGATATTTTGAATATCACTCCTTTATATACTTAGTCAGAAATATATTCAGAGTTATAATGGCTACAATATGGAAATATAGAACTAAATTTATAGCACATGTGAGATATAGAGTATGTATGGTACTAGTCAAAGGTGGGTATAAAGGAAAAATGGAAAGGAGGAACATGATAAGATCAGTGGATACCTAGAGACTGTGGACATTCTGAGAAGCAAAGATTACATTGCCATGAAACTTATACATGTATGTCTTTGTTTATTATATATATTTCTCTGTCATAGAAAAACTAGATCACTTAGACTGCTTTTGATTTAAAAATAAGATTCATATATCACCAATAAAATGTAATCAAAGGCCAGAGAGAGGCTCAGCAGATAAGACTTCCAGAAGGTGTCTCTGACTTTTCTACATGCATGGCATGGCATGAATATTATATTCTCTCTATTTCTCTTGGTCTCTCTCTCTCTATCTATTTCTCTTGGTCTCTCTCTAATAAATATTTGAATATTTGATGTACATAAATATTTGAAGTAAATAAATAAAAACAGAGTCAGAAGATTTTTACATATGCACAAAGTTGCATAAACATCACCACTCTCTAATTTAAGGAAGAACCCCTGTTACATACTAGCACTCATTTCCTTATCTTCCCTCTTCCCCATTTTCAATAGCCACTAATCTACTTTCTGTCTCTATGAATTTATCACTGTCCAAAGACCACATGAATTGAGCTTATGTTAGTGAATCTCTGCGGTGACTGTGATTATAGCTCTCACTACTCTTCAGGAGGGAATAATTCCCTCCTGAAAAGCAGCTCTTAAATCTAATCAGAATCATTCATGTCACTGTAGTACCAGTAGGCATATCTTTACAGGATGGTTGTTATCATAGCTCACAGAATTCACCATTAAGCAAGACAGTCAATGGTTTTTCTCCTCCAAGCAGCTTGCATAGCACCTCTGGTACTATACAAACTAGCAAACGGAGAAGAAACCTCCAGGTCAGTTGTGGTTTGATTTTCTAAATCCTGTGGTCAAAGTGTGTGGCATCTTTAACGTCATCATCTTACAATCTAGTTCTGGTGGGCAGCTAAGAGTAATGCAAAAGCCTGTGTTGTTTGGGGGCCTTTGGGACTTCTCTGAACAATGACTATCACATACTTGGATCTGGGACATTCGTTATAACCTGTGATTTCTGGGAGAAGCATGTCAAGGTACTTTCTATTATCCCTTTTCCTCCCTTTCCTGTGTAACTCTATAGGACAACTCCATTCACATTTGTTTAATTGTATTTTTAAATAAACTTATAATACAGTAGGTTTCTGTCTGGATTTTTAAACACAAGGTTAATTATTCCTCCTTCCCCTCCTCTACCCTAATTCCTCCTCCTTCTCCTTCTCCCATAAACCTTTTCTCCCCATTATTCCCTTTTCCATCTTCATATCACATGTGTTTTTCTACCTCTCCTCTTTAAGGAATTTCTCCCCCTCTTCTCTGAGTAGTCCTTTTCTAGTTTTCTGATTTTCATAGGTATTCCTAGTTAAATACACAATCTGAAGTTTCATAGCTAGGATCTGTATGTAAGCAAGAACTTGAATAGAGGCAGATTGTGTTGTCTTTGGACACTTGTTGAAAGCCAGGTAATGAAAAAGTAGAGTCTCCCATATTTTTTGCCGACTTCACATTGTATCGACCTTGTTCAGTGATCAGGTTTATCCTTCTTTGTGAACAAAATTGCCTTAATGCAATCAAAATTATTCGATTCGAAGCATCATATCTAGCATATAATTGGCAAATTTTATAGCCAAAAAGAAGGTAGGAAAGAAAGGAAAAATGTAAGAAGAGAGGAAGTGAAGGTAAGAAGGAGTGAAGGGACAGGCACGAAGGCAGCCTCTACTTTTCATTGAAGGAAGCATTCAAACTTTGCTTTGTTCTCAACTAATCTAATCTATCTTCAGCCACTAGAGGGGAATATCAACATTGTTTTCTTCCTGTAACTGGAGGAATTCTTCCTGAGGAAGTCCCTGCCCCCACCCTACTGAAGCTAGTTTCTCCTGGACAACAATTGACATGAATCAGATTTTCGCACCTTTTCAAGTTAGGTTCTTGCAGAAATTAAGCAGCATCTTAATAAAGTACGAAATACCATAAAGTGATTTATATTGTTGCTGGTGATAATTCTCATTGTATCTGCTTATTCCTTAGAAACCAAGTCATATCATAATCACCCCACACACACTCACATGTGTGCTCATGTGTACTCCGTGCCAAAAACTGAGAAGAAAACATTTTTCTATGTGCTCTATTGTCTTTTCCAAAAAAAAAAAAAAAATAAGTGTAGATTCTTTGAGGAGATGAATGAAATTTTGCTTTCTCAAATATTGTCACTAAAAGTAAAAAGATTATAAAAATAGATTTTAAAATACATTAAATTGTGACAGTGTATTGGAAGTCATAAAAAATAGAACAAATGTAAGTTATCAGTGGTGGGTGGGAGGCGGTATATGAGAGAGAGTAAAAAATATACGAAGGAGTTATGGAAGCTGGTGAATCGCAAGATCTGGAGGTGGCAGGCTTAAGATTCAAATGAGCAGAAGCTTCACTTTGAGTTTTAAGTCCAAAGTCCATGAAAGTTCAAAACAGTCAGGGAAAAATACCCCTCTACTCTGAGGATGGTCAACGTCTCTTTCCGCCTAGTATGGGCCTTTAACTGATCAGGCTAGTCACATCAGAGTGATCTCTTTACTTAATCAATCCAGATGTTGATCTCCAAAGGCATCCCCGCAGGCACATCTGTGACAGTTAGTCAAGTATCTGTGCTCAGATAAATTGTCACAAAGTCCTAGTAAAGATAGTTATATGGAAAAGAATAGTTTCCTTAATCACCTGTCAGTTACTCTTTCTGCTGTTGTGAGACAACACTCAGATTCAAGTAACTTAAAGGAAAAATGATTTATTTGGCTTATAGTTATATTGGGAAAGGTACGGATGGCAACAGAAGCTGGAGATGGGTCAGATCACTGTAGTCATAGTGGCAGAGAGAACAAGCAAACTGCAGGAGCAGACTGCTATAGGAAGCAGTACAGGGCTACCCAACCTCTCTCCTGTGACTAAGACCCTACCTTCTAAAGCTGCTTACAAACTTCCCAAACATTAATTGCAGCTAAGGTCACAAGTGCATGACAACTCACATTCAAACCAAGACCTTCTGTCCCTTTGGCCCCATAGGTTCATGACTACATCATGTTGCAAACCACAGATTGTACAACTTAAAGTTCCTATAGATTACATCAGTCCCAACACATTCCAAAAGACCAAAGCCTTTTTTGAAACTCAAGTCAGTCTATTTTGATCTTAAGTAAAAACAAAAAACAAGTTATATGCTCCCAATATACAATGGTACAGAATAAACATTCTCATTCCAAAAGGGAGAAATGGCAATATGTCCAAGAAATATTAGTCCATAATAAGACTGGAAACCAATAGGATAAATTCCAAATCTTACAGTTCCAAGTCCAGTACTTCATCTAATTTTCAAAGGACTTTGTTTCTGTCCCTCCAATATACCTGCCACAGAACATATCACTCTCTGGAACTGGTTCCTCTATGGTATATAACGGTTTTTGACAGATGTCCCATGATGGCTTTGGTATCTCTAATATCCTCATGTTTCAATGGTAACCCAGGCTTTAATTTCACCGGCAATGCCCTCGTTGGGTCTCTTCATGGGCTTTCCAATGGCATGTATTTTCTGGCCCCAGTCACTCTCTGAAACCATGGAGGAGGAATCCATGACCCCTTCACCTTACATCTTTCCTAAAACTAGTATCACATGCATGACAATGTCAAGTTCTACTATAACCTCGTGTTGGAGATTTGTCCTCTTGGATCACAACTGATTCAGCTTCTTTGTGTTGACTCTGGGGAGAGTCTCCCTTGGGCAGTTGTTTCAGAGGAGCAGAAGCTCTGACATTTGGCTCTTCCTTCATAAAGAAATTGTATTCTCTCCCTCTTTGGCCCCACCCCCGCTCCGCCGGTCGGGACGCGTAGGCGAGATCCAGCCGGGCCTCAACGCGCGCTCTAGGACCCCAGGTCAGCCCACGGGGACCCGGCTCCGACTCCCGCCATCCAGTCGGAGCCGCGCGGGGGCCCAGGGAACGAGGAGCACCTCCCCCTGCGCCCATCCTCCCTTTTCGCCCCACCCCGCTCCGCCAGTCAGGACACGCACGCGGTCCACCCGGGCCTCACCCCGCTCCCTAGGTAAGTCCCCGTTCAGGCCCCGCCCACCAGTACCCCAGGCCAAATAATTCAGTTTAGTGAAATTGAGAGATCTTAAGAGTTAAAATGACAATGCCAAAGTCAAAGTGCAAATCCATGAGAAGCAACACTCAAGTAAACAAATCTCCCACTGAAGAAATTAATCCCATAATGTTAGACTCCAAAAAGAACAAACCCGCGGAAAAAGGCCAAGAAAGCCTGACCCAGGATAACGACTTTCAAAATATGATCATTACCATGTTCAATACTATGAAAGAGGAAATCCGGGAGGAATTACATAATCGAATCAATCGCTTTGAAGAGGAACACAACAGACATCTGGAGGAGTTGAGAAAAACAGTGCAAGAAACAAAAAGTGGCATAGAACAGTTAAAACAAACTCAAGCAGAGTTTAAAACTGAGCTAAAAGACAAGTTATCTTCAACCCAGAACGCCACAGAGAGTCTTATCAACAGAACTAATGAAGCAGAAAACAGAATTTCAGACCTTGAAGATAAAGTGGGAGTACTAGCCAGCTCAATGGAAGAGGTTGTTAAAGCCAAAAAGATACTTGAGAGAAATATCCAAGAGATATGGGACACCCTGAAGAAGCCTAACATGCGTATTCATGGAATACCGGAGCAAGAATCTCAAAATACCACCCCTGAGGAAATTTTTCAAACGATCATCAAGGAAAACTTTCCTCATCTAAAGAAAGAGAGGCCCATTCATATACAAGAGGCATTCCGCACCCCAAACAGATACGACCAAACTAGAAGCACACCGCGGCAAATAATAGTTAAAACACTCCACATTCAAGATAAAGAACTGGTGCTGAGAGCTTCAAGGGAGAAAAAACAAGTCACTTTTAAAGGCAAACCTATTAAAATAACAAATGACTTCTCAGTCGAAACAGTAAAAGCAAGAAGAGCTTGGAGAGACATACTTCAAGTATTGAATGAGCAAAAATGTCAACCCAGGCTGATTTACCCTGCAAAACTATCAGTCATGATCGAGGGAGAAAGAAAAATTTTCCAGCACAAAGACAACTTTAAGGGATACATGGCCACCAAACCAGGCCTTCAAAAACTGCTAGAAATGATACTCAAGCGTGAAGAAAAAAACAGGCATATCCAGGAGAACAGAAGGCAAATATAACACCATTAAAAGCGAAGCAATATACTTATAAAAGCTACTAAACATAATAAATGTCTGGAATTAACAATAGTTTCTCCATTATAACACTAAATGTTAATGGACTTAATTCACCGATCAAGAGACACAGATTACAAACTTGGATTAAAAATCACAATCCATCAATCTGCTGCCTGCAGGAAACCCATCTCACCACAAAAGATAGGCACGCTCTAAAAATAAAAGGCTGGTCAACAATTCTACAAGCAAATGGAAGCAGAAAACAGGCAGGGGTAGCCATTATGCTATCAGACAAAGTGGATTTCAAACCAAAAAAAATTATAAGAGACACGGATGGATACTACATTTTAGTCAGAGGTACAATTCACCAGGAAGACTTCACAATACTGAACATATATGCACCCAATACGGGCCCCTCCACATTCATTAAGAAAACCCTACAGCGTCTAAAGCAAGAAATCAACCCCCAAACGATAATTCTTGGGGACTTCAACACCGCCCTCTCTACATGGGATAGATCAACAGGTCAAAAGCTTAACAGAGACACTTTGGAACTTAATCAAACCCTGAAAGAAATGGACCTCACAGATCTCTATCGAACTTTTCACCCACGCACCAAAGAATACACATTTTTCTCAGCAGCACACGGAACTTTCTCCAAAATAGATCACATATTGGGCCACAAAATGAATCTACACATGTACAAGAAAGTTGAAATTCTAACCTGTGCCCTATCAGACCACCACGGCCTAAAGCTGGACATCCACAACACATCAAACAAGAGAAAATACACTAACTCCTGGAAACTTAACACTATGATGCTGAATGAGAACTGGATTCAGGAAGAAATTAAAAAGGAAATTCAAGATTTCCTGAAAGTGAATGATAACGAAAATACAACTTACCAAAATCTCTGGGACACAATGAAAGCTGTTCTAAGAGGTAAGTTCATAGCTCTTAATGCCCACATCAAAAAATGGAAACATCAGAAATAAACAACTTAACAATGCAGCTTAAAGCTTTAGAGAAATTAGAGCAATCTGATCCCAAAAGCAGTAGAAGAGAAGAGATTAGCAAAATAAGGGGAGAAATATCTGAAATCGAGACTAAGAAAACGATAGAAAAAATCAACAAATCGAAAAGCTGGTTCTTTGAAAAAATCAACAAGATTGATACACCCCTAGCTAAACTAACCAAAAGCAAGAGAGAGAAAACCCAAATTAACAAAATTAGAAATGAACATGGAGTTATCACTACGGATACCCAAGAAATCCAGAGAATTATAACATCATATTTCAAAAACTTATACTCTGTGAAGTTTGACAACACAAAAGAGATGGATGAATTTCTAAGTAAACACAACTTACCTAAATTGAATCAGGAAGTTGTGAATTACTTAAATAGTCCTATAACATATAAGGAAATTGAGGAAGTAATCTCGAATCTTCCCACCAAAAAATGTCCTGGACCAGATGGATTCAGCACAGAGTTCTACAAGACATTTAAGGAGTTAATAACACCAATACTCCTTAAACTGTTCCATCAAATAGCAAAGGAAGGAACACTACCAAATTCCTTCTATGAAGCTAATATCGTTTTAATCCCAAAACCTAATAAAGATTCACTTAAAAAAGAAAACTATAGGCCGATCTCCCTGATGAACACAGATGCAAAGATTCTCAACAAAGTCTTAGCAAATCGGATTCAAAAACATATTAAAAAGATCATTCATGGGGACCAAGTAGGCTTCATCCCCGGCACACAAGGTTGGTTCAACATACGCAAATCAATAAATGTAATTCATCATGTAAACCAGTCCAAAGTCCAAGACCACATGATACTCTCGATAGATGCAGAAAAAGCTTTTGACAAGATCCAACAGCCTTTTATGATCAAAACGCTAGAGACAGTAGGAATGGAAGGAACTTTTATCAATATAATAAAAGCTGTATACAACAAGCCCACAGCAAGGATTATGCTCAATGGGGAACAATTGGAAGCATTCCCACTTCGATCAGGAACAAGACAAGGCTGTCCACTCTCACCACTTCTATTCAATATTGTACTTGAAGTCTTAGCCGAAGCCATAAGACAAGAAAGGGACATAAGAGGGATTCAAATTGGCAAGGAAGAAGTCAAGCTATCTCTATTTGCAGATGACATGATCTTATACCTGAGTGATCCCAAAAACTCCACCAGGAAGCTCCTGGAACTAATTGAGAAGTTCAGCAGGGTGGCAGGATACAAAATAAATGTGCAAAAATCAGAGGCCTTCCTATATGCCCAGAATGAAAGAAGTGAAAAAGCCTTGAGAGAAACCATGCCATTTACTATAACCCCTAAAAAAATGAAATACCTTGGTATAAACCTAACTAAGGAGGTAAAAGACCTTTACAATGAAAACTTTAAAACCCTAAAGAAAGAAATTGCAGAAGACACCAGAAGGTGGAAAGACCTCCCTTGTTCCTGGATTGGCAGAATCAACATTGTAAAAATGACCATCCTACCAAAGGCAATATACAGATTCAATGCTATACCAATCAAAATCCCAAAGCAATTCTTCAAAGAAGTTGACCAAACAATCTCAAAGTTCATATGGAGGCACAAAAGACCCAGGATAGCAAAAACAATCCTGAGTAACAAAAACACAGCTGGAGGTATTACCATACCAAACCTAAGTCTATACTACAAATCCATAGTTATAAAGACAGCCTGGTACTGGCTCCAAAATAGACACACAGATCAATGGATAAGGATTGAAGACCCAGATATAAGCCCACAAAGTTACAGCCATTTGGTCTTTGACAAAGGGGCCCAAAGAGTCCAATGGAAAAAGAACAGCATCTTCAACAAATGGTGCTGGCAAAACTGGATCTCCACATGCAGAAGATTAAAGCTGGACCCGTACTTGTCACCATGTACAAGACTTAATTCCAAATGGATCAAGGACCTTGATATCAGGCCAGAGACTTTAAAAGCCATAGTTGAAAGGATAGGGAACTCCCTCGAGCTGATTGGGCTAGGCCAACACTTCCTAAACAGACATCCAATGGCACAGTCACTGCTACCAACTCTCAACAGTTGGGATCTTGTGAAATTAAAGAGCTTCTGTTCAGATAAAGAGATTGTCGCACGAGCTCAAAGGCAACCCACAGAATGGGAGAAAATCTTCACTAACCACATATCTGACAGAGCTCTACTGTCCAGAGTGCACAAAGAACTTAGAAAATTAAACTCCAAGGAAAACACTGGCCCAATTAAAAAATGGGCCCTGGAACTTCAAAGAAACTTTACCAGGGATGAAATTAAAATGTCTAACAATTATCTTAAAAAATGCTCCACTTCCTTCGCCATCAGGGAAATGCAAATCAAAACTTCCCTGAGATATCATCTCACCCCGGTCAGGATGGCAAAAATCCACAGTACAAACAACGACAAATGCTGGAGAGGATGTGGGGAGAGGGGAACTCTCCTACATTGTTGGTGGGAATGCAGGCTCATACAGCCACTCTGGCGAGCCGTCTGGAGATTCTTAAAGAAATTAAAGATTGAAATGCCGTATGACCCTGCTATCCCACTTTTGGGAATAACCCCCCAAGCAGCAGAGGTTCGCCTCGATAGCACAAGCTCGACCATGTTCATAGCAGCACTGTTTACAATAGCAAAGTCATGGAATCAACCTAAATGTCCAACAGTTGACGAGTGGATAAGGAAACTGTGGTACATCTATACAATGGAGTACTACTCAGCCATCAAAAATGATGAATTACTGGAATTTGCTGGGAAATGGATGTCATTAGAAAGAATTATATTAAGTGAAGTATCCCAAACCCAGAAAATTAAGCGCCGTATGTACTCCCTAATAGGTGGCTCCTAGTACCAAACTCGCCCAGCCCACATTGGGACACTCAAAAGTAAACCTATGTAACACAGTAATTGCAAGGATTATGAACAAGAGAGATGGGTTAGGAGGGCCACACCAGAAACAAGGAGAGAGGAGACCATGTTACAGCAGAGAAAATAGGCCTCCATCAAGGTCTGCAAGTAAGTAATGAGAAACCTGGTTAAGTTCACAGACGTTCTTTCCTGATCTCACCAGAAGGGGAGGGCATATAGTCTAGCAGATAAAAAGTAATCATTGTGCAAATGGGTAATGGACCCCGCCCTCAGTGAGGTTTCCTACTCTTATTACATCTACCCTTGAATGTGCTACTACAACAAGACTCCAGTTTAACAGCTTTTTGTCTCTGGCCAGGGGGTGACATACAGTGCCCAGCAGAATGGAGTGAAGGGAATTGCAGGAGCAGAAAAACTGCAAAAGAAAATCAACAAACCACAATCCAGAACTTCAGAGACTCTATATCAATCACATAGAACTAGGACAGCCTAATCTCTCCCCATCCTGGAGCTCAGGGACATTTGCGGAAGAGGGGGCGGTAAGATTGTAAGAGCAAAAGGATGGGAGGAGCAACGATTTGCAAGATTCTCAACAATAGTTGGGGCCAAAGCAATCATAATGGAACTTTGCATGCCCTGCGCAATGTCCAGCGCACTGTTGCCCTCATAAAGTCTAGCATCTGTTAAGGGCACCGAGACCCCTGGAGGCAAGGGATTGACAGCCATAGTAGTAATCTTATGATTAAGGGGAACAAGAGAAAGGGCTTATGGAAATGCCACTGGGTCCTTATATGTCATCGGAGAGGAGGACCCAGTGGAGAGTTAGGCGCACACAATAAAGGACTCTCTGGGAATTGGGGGGGAGACACTGGGGGAAGGGGAGGGGGGAGGGAGGGAACTGGTAAAAAATTTTAAAATGTATAATTAAATTTTTAATAAAAAAAAAAAAAAAAAAAAGAAATTGTATTCTTACAGATGGGAGCTTCCTTGAGTGTCTTGCCTTCAGGATGTGGCACTTTCTATCACCTGAATAAAGATCTGGTTTTGAGCAGGCTCACTACTGGTGATAATCTCTTTACTAATAGCTGCCATTTTGTTGTTTGTAGTCTCTTTAAGTTTGCCCTCACATTTTTCCTCATCAAAGTTCACAGTTTTTATTTCTTT
The DNA here is from genome assembly GCA_023101885.1 of Typhlomys cinereus. Classification (NCBI taxonomy): domain Eukaryota; kingdom Metazoa; phylum Chordata; class Mammalia; order Rodentia; family Platacanthomyidae; genus Typhlomys; species Typhlomys cinereus. Next base: position 7,455,099 of record JALPQD010000025.1, on the reverse strand, counting down.
ATGTTGATTCCTTGACCTTTTTCATTATAAATCGATCACTAAAAGTCCTTTGTTTCAAGGCTATATTGTCTTGAAATCTCCTCTGCCATACACTTTAATTCAATTTCAGACATAATTTTTAGGACAAAGGCAAAACATGCAAAATTCTCTCCCAAAGCTTCATTCCAATTGCCCCTAATCCATTTCCCCAAACTGTCTTTGTTCTCCTCTAGACCATCATTAGTTGGTCCTCCACTGTCTGCATCCCTCTCAACATCACTTCCTTCAAAATTCTCAGTAAGATGGCCCTTTAAGATCTGTCTCTAAGACACAAATACTTTTCCAGCCCAAATTTCCAAAGTTTTCCAAATTTTCCCCATAAAATAGTTCCAAAGACATATCAGTCACATCAGTCACAACACAACACAACAATAGCTATACTTCTTGGTACCAAGTTCTCTCAGTCTCACAGCAATATTTTACTTTCTGGTACCATATTCTCTTATTCTCATAGCAACACCCAACTCTCAGTGCTAATTTATATTATAGTTCCTCTTTCTTTTTTAAATTTTTTTATTATTTATTATTTATTCAATTGTGTGTGTATGTGTGTGTGTGTGTGTGTGTGTGTGTGTGTGTGTGTAGATCCACAGACGAATTCCAGAACCACCATGGACCATCTCCACCTCCTCCCTGTTTATTCTGTCCCAGGATTCACAGGCTCCATCCTACCAGAAATGCAGCCAGAAATGCAGGCTGCCCCCCGCTCCCGCCTGGCTTCTATACGTGGGGTCTAGGATCTGAACTGAGGACCTTCCTCCTACAAGGCAGAGGCTTAACCCCTGAGCCACCTCTCCAGCCTTTATAGTTACTCTTTCTGCTGCTGTAAGACAACACTCAAACTTAAGAAAATTAAAGGGAAAAAGGAGATTTATTTGGCTTATTATTCCATAGTGGAGATATAGTCCATTCAGGCAGAGAAGACATGAAAGGCAACAGAAGCTAGAGATGACTCAGGTCACCACAGTCATCATTGTGGCAGAGAGAGCAAGTGGCAAACTTCAATATCGTACTACTAGAGGAAACCTTTAACAAATAGATGCACTTAATGGTACAACTTCACTGTACAATAAGAAGAAGGAAAATTAAATTTTTCATACAAATAATACAGCATTCAGGAAAGTATTTTGATGCCCTCATTGTCAAAAATTCTGGGGTGAAGGATTCCTTTTCATTCCCATGTAACCTTAATTTTCCCTGACTTTCTATCCTGCCTCACACCTACCTATCTGTGGTCATCTTATCTTCCAATCCTGGAGAAATTTTTCTAGTGAAGGGGAAAATGTTCTCTTATTTTGCTGTTCACGTATTTTTGAATGAACTCAAAGATACTTTTTTTAAAGAAAAAAGGATAAGATTTCAACAGAGAAGTAAACAAATATCTTGCAGTTTCCCTCCCTGATTATTGCTTCTCCAAGGCAGCAAACACAGGGACAGCAGTTGCTTGAGATGCAAGCAGGTATAGATATAGAAATAGGATGTTGAATAATGGAGAAGAGACAGACAGAAAAAAAAAGGGAAGGAGAAGAGAGAAAAGGAGAGGAAGAGAAGGAAAAGGAATAGAAGGGAAGAAGGAATGGAGAAGAGACTAGAAAGGAAAGAAAGAGAAAAATAGAAGGAGAAAAGGGATTATAAAACAAAAGAGGAAGGTAATGAGTATTCAGATATCCATTTCCATTGACCTTTTCTGGAACTTGTGTACACTTGCCAGCTTAATGTATTCTCCAGCATTGTTGCAATTAGAGGTGAAAAGATAAGAATACTCTCACTTGTCAGCTGCCTTTCATGAAAATGAATATCTCTGAAACCTGGTAAGCACTTGTTCAGAAGCTTACTCATTTCCAAAACACATTTGTCAGTTTCCCCAAGACACGTTATGGAAATTACATCTTGATAGTGTTGACTTCCTTTCACCTTTCACCACAGGTTAATAAAAGCTTTGCTGCCAAGTTTGAGTTGCTTAACCATGTGAATGTGGTGATTTCTTTCCACCCATCTATCTGTCCACTGACCCACCCACATTTTGTGGGCATCTACCGTGTGCGGAAAAATAGAAACATTAATAAGGATTAAAATAGTACCACTATTTCCAAACGTTGTCTACCAATGATGACAGTTGTGTATATAAATATTCATAATATAATGTGATATGGGCCCTGACAGAAACTAGCAGGTTTCGGGAAATCTTTGGGAAGTTAGACCTGACTGTTTCTCTCAGATCAGAGATAGTAGAAGAGCCAAATAACCAGTTATTCTCTATCTCACATCCACTAGCAAGCCTATGTACCTTTTCCCAGGTATTCAAAATTGTCATAAATATATTTTATCTTTGTCATCTATCCAGTATCTCTCTGCCTGTCTATTGGTCAATTGACTATATAATCAATATATTCAGATTTTTACTTCCAATTCAGGAGATTGAGTTTAAACATGTTCCTGAATTTATGTACATGGAGACAATTGATGGTTCTCTTGTGAGACTAACCCAGAACGCTAGCAGGGTTTGGGTACATAAAACATCAGAAAAAGCTTCTTTCAATGAGGAAGTTAATTTTTTTCCTCTGTGTTTTGACTTCTAGTTGTTTGACTTATTGGTTTGCCATTTTATCACACAAGATTCAGACGCAGAGGAAAGTAAATTAGATTCTACTCTCACCTGGGCCAGTAGTGAAGTGATCCTTTCTGGGTTGTTCACTTGCATTGATTCAAAAAACAGCACACACAACTCATAAAGACCAAGGATGTTGAACCATTTTGACAGACATCTCCATTTCTGAAACTGTTTCTGAGTTAGGATTATCAGCTTAATTCAGAACATTTTGGTACAAAGCTGCTTTGAGATCTCCATCTCCACCTCTTCCTTTCTGACTTTAATATGTTCACCAATTGCCAGCTCATGTTCTGACTTTATTACATAACTGTTGTTCCTTCTTTCAGATTAATCTTCCCATGTGAATCCATCTGGTGATATAGCAGAAAACGAACGTTTCTCTAGAAAACAACTTTTCTTCCTTTTAGTTTTTGATCAGTCACAGAATGTTTAGCTAAATGAAAATAAAAAGCAATGGAACAGCCTTCAATTCAAAGCTTTTATTGCAATATAGTTTTCTATATATCTGCCATTCTCATGAACTTATAAGACAGAGCTCTGAGCAAGGAATGTGGGCTTTGGGATCAAGTATCTTTATTTTAATTTAGAAGTTTGTATCATTAAACAAACTTAAGCTTGTATCAATAAATTTAATCTTTCTGAGCCTGGGTTTTCTCATCTGCTGAAATCAGAAATAATAGTGGCTTGAAGACCACATTCTAGTCATGATTTTCTCAGTTCCTACAACTCGTATTATTTGTGTATCTTTTGAACTCTTCAGTATAATGATATATTTTTCTATACTACTCGTTGAGCACTTATCACTCATGGTCTTTAAAAAATATTATTACCAAGGAGAAAAAAAAAGAAAGGCAAAAGAGACACATTTAGAACAAATATGTTGTTTTATAAAGTTCCGACTTCAGCGCTCTTTCAAATGTATTTATGTAGAATTTATGATTGTATTTCCATTTACCTAGTATCAGTCTGGATTTTTTTAAAAAGATAATTGGCACTGTCATTCCACCGGGGATGTGAATTTCTGACCTGTGTCCTTTTTCTCATTTCTCATTACCCAGGAAATTTATTAGCTTTTTCTATAAGCAGTGAGTTCCAATATTACTGTTGCTACCATTTGACACAGAATTTGAGAGATTTATCACTAGCACTTTAAATGCCTCACTACCAATGAAGCCCAAGTTAGAATGCATGCTTTATCATCCCTTCTTCTCTCTAATAAGAACCTCCAAATAACTCCTAACATTATAGCTGATGCTGTTTTCTTGTTTGTAACACTTTGCCCAGATCCTGGAGTGATTTTATACCTGCAGAAACTCAACTTCATTTTAAGCACCTTTATGAGACAACAAACAATTGTTTACTCTGACTCTTCATCTGGTGCTATTTTGCATCTGTCCTAGAACTGCATTGCACAATTAGCTCAGGATACTAGGTATTATCCAACTCCTCGTCCCCATGATGTCTAGCTATAACCTTACCCACTGAGACGTTTCCTAATAATCACACTCCAAACATGTGGCTGTCTTCATTCTATGCATCATCAGTGAGCTCAACATTTTTTTCATTTTCTTACTTGGCCATTACACATCTCTATTCATTGATGTATTGCAGTGGAGTCCAAGTCTCTTCCAAACCCTGAAATCTGTAGAGAATGCAGCATCCTGCTGTGAATACTTCCAGGTGTCCCAAATGTTGAATCTTCCATATTCTACTTGAAGCTTCCTATGCACATTCTTATTTATGGGTTACATTCTGAGGCTAGACCTAGGTTTCAAGGAATCTTCCACTCTGTTGTAGAGACAAAAATATAAAACAAAACCTTCAAAACTGTGAACTATCATTGGGCATCCCAAGGTTCAATGAACATTGTGGAAGAGGGAGCAATAAGGATGTAAGAGTCAGAGAATGGGAAGAAAGTACTGCCAGACAGTATCTTCTGAACATGACAGCTGTGCCTACTTCCACAGTACAAGTTTTGAGCTATCATCAATTCACTATGAAAGAGGCAAGATCTCCAACTGCATCATGCCTGTCTGAGAGACTATTGAGGATTAATGCTGGACAGAGGTGGGGGAGAGGAGCTACTCTCCTCAACGGTATATCCATTGATACATCATTCATGCTCTAGGAAGGGTTCAAGCACATGGAAGTGCAGGGAGCTCAGATGAAACTCAGTGAACCACATAGGCAAAAGACATGAAAGTAGGTGAAAGATTAGAAGGTTTATAGCTGGAAAAGGAAGAGGGATGAAATTGGGTAATAAGAAGCAAAAATGACATAGATTAATTATATTTCTGTATTGAACTCTAAAAGAATAAAATTAAATTTAATAAGCCCAAGGATTAAAAATGTTATCATGATGATATAAATAGCATTTCTGAGCTGCTCAGGATTCAGGATGGCAGGGAAATCTTTTCATGCAGCTCAAACATTGTTTTAGCAGGTGTTCTCTCTCCATTCACATTTTTTAAATAATGAACTTGTCACTGTCTTTAAGGGGTATGTTGCCTGGAGTTGCAGTGAATCCATAGGTCCATGTTAGCACAGTAGAGGAGTCTGCTTCCTATACACTTGCAGGCTACATCCTTGCTTGTGGCTCAGCTTAGCCCCTGTGGAGATACTCACCATGTCATTGGAGAATGATGCTTCCAGCTCATGATGAGTTCATTACAATGTAGGAGCAATGACACCTACCTCAAAAGAGTAAGCAAAGTCAGTTTCTGTCATCCCAAAATCCCCATTCCCACTTCCTCTTGACTAATGGAATCATATTGTATGCAAAGCTTGAAGAGTGAAAGGACTAGAAACTTTGGTGTAAAGGAAAGTGCACTGAAAAGGGATTTAAAGGATCTAGATTCAAATTCTGCTTCTCATTCACACTGATACTCCTGGGAAATTCACTTACTTTGCTTTGCTTTGCTTTCAGAGTTGTGAGAAAGGATATTGGGTACAATTATGAGAGATTCCCTACATTAATGTAGGCCTTTGGGCACACCTGTGAAGACTTGTCTTGAATTCATTAGTTGATGTGGGAAGACCCAGCTCCCTGAGGGTGGAAACCAGTCCCTAGGCAGAGGACCCAGGAGTATGTAAGACAGAGAACTGAGTACTGGCAAGAAAGCAAACCTGCATGCATTGGTTACTGTTCTCTGCTATGACTGTGGTTGTGATATTTCCAGCTACTTCAAGCTCTGCTTATGACCTATAGTCCCCAAAATAATGGACTGCAATCTGGATTGGTGAACCAATCAACTGTCATTTCCCATAAATTACTTGGGTCGGGAATTTGTTGTAGCAACATATAATAAAGCTCGAACAATAACCTTTCTCAATAAAACATTACCCAAAGCCATATCATATAAAATAGTCAAAGGCAAAGCAATGCACATAAAAGCAGGTAAAGAGGCTTCTTATTTGACCTCCTCCATGAATTCCTACTACACATTAAAAGCAACATTAAAATAAAATGGGGCCTGAAACTGGTGCCCTCCACATCTCCAAGATTCTTTCCATTCTGTATGGAAAGCATTTCTTTTTTTTAATAAAGAGATACAATTTCTTCCTACTTTTCTGATGTGAGTTAAAAGGAAGATGTGAGAGGAAGTGCAGATTAAGGTCCTATGGTCCAATTCTGATTTCATAAAGGAACAAGAGTAGAAGAGAGACAGAGAATTCTAGACCACTAAGCAATAACCTCCACTTCAACATTAATTAAGAAAATAAAAGAAGCAAAAAGAAAGAAAGAATGACTCCTGACTATCATCATTCCCTGCTGTAACATCCCTAACTCCATGAAGGAGCCAAGGAATTCCTAAACTAGGGAAGGATTAAAGCAGGAAGCTGAAGTGTGGTTTGGATATTAGACAGAGATAGATCCCATGGAATTCTTGCATAACTATATATCTACCATGAAATCCTATATACCACAACTCTGTCATATTCAGGAACTAAAGTTCATCACTGTCATCACTTCAGGTCCTTATAATCTTACCAACCCCTCTTCCATGATGCTTTCTGAGCCTTGAAGTGGGAGTAAGTATGGTATATATATCCTGTTTAGGACAAGCAGTCCATAGTCATTTATTTTCTGCATTTGGTGAGCTGTGCTTTTCAGTTATAAACTCATTCTGCTGTAGAAAGAGCCCTATAGGTTGAATGCTGAGTGCTTTTCCAGTCTATGAGTACAATAACAGGTATTTTGCAAAGTAGTTTGGTGTACTGTCTTGCTAAAAATTCATAATCTGATCTTGCCCTAGGACTTATGTCTTTCTCTTTCATAGGTTCTTGTTGTAGTTTGCAATAACAGGGATGTGTTCCATTCTAATAAGCAGGCTTTAAACCCAATCAGAAAACTTGGTTGTTTCCTTGATATTCATGCCCTTATTACACCGATGGTCATCTATTTGCCAGGGTGATGTTTACTACAACTCACATATTTCACAGATTGATTCATGAAACTTATGGATGCTTTTCTTCTCTGGTAGCTTTTAATAGTACTTTTTCAGGACACCTTTCCTATTGTCCTAGTGCTTTTTTTCTTCTTAGAGTTGCTAATCTCTTCAAAACTTACAGCTGTTCTCTTTGAACTAGTCTGAATGCTCTACTATCTTCAAGTTTCCTCTACCAAACAAATCAATCCATTTGTACGTTCCCTTTCACTTAGTTTTTTTTTAATAACAGAAGCAGAATGAATCCAGATTACTAGACAAAATATTAGACAATAGCCAGATCCTGATAAAAATTCTCATTCTCTTTCAAACATTTTAAAAGTCTAAAGTTTCATAACTGTGAGCTTCTATAAAATCAAAAACACATGACATATAGCACATAATAGTACAGAATAAATATTTTTTCCAAATGGAAAATTTGGGAAAATCCATAATAAGGAATAGTTATATGCAAAGCAAGGCCAAAATCAAGCAAAACAAATACCAAATCCTGCAGCTCTATGCATATTATCTATGACATGGAATATAATCAAGTGATATCCAAAAGGCTGAGCAGCTCTGCACCTCCAGTTCTGTTGCTTGTAGCTGTAGCACACACAGCTTCTCTCTGAGCCAGCTCCAATAGGTGCTTGTAACCTTCCTCAGCACATGTTCTGGCACCTCCATTGCCATTTTAAGCTTTACTTTCCTCACAGGAATTCTAACTCTGCCTCCAGAGTGCTTTCCAGGACCCCTTCAATCTTTTTCTTTCCTCCCACATTTTATTTTTTTTCCTAATAATACAAGCTCAATCGTCCTCTCCCTCCCTCCCTCCCCCCATCATTGCCCATTCCACTCTCCCCCTTCTCCCCTTCATTTCACCCCCCTCCTCTCCCTCTCACAGTGCTTCCCCCTTCTTCCCTCCCATCCCCTGGAGAATCGGTTTATGTGGGCTCCAAATCTCCCTCTGAGTTCTCCACCCTGGTAAGGGTTCAGGAGTTAGTGGCATAGCCGGGGGCCACTTCTTGGACTCCCCCATTAGCATGGTGTCATAGTTAGGCACAGGTGTCAACTTGACTGTTGAGGGTTTGAGCTCTGGGCATATTCGTGGAGAATTAGTGGTTGGGTTAAGCCCAGAGAAAACCTTCAGGAGATTGTCTAGTTGATGGGGAAGGCCCAACCTATGGTAGGTGGGATTAGGTCCTGAACAGATGAATAAAATACCAAAAGTCAGCTGAGGAAGTTGGCATCCTTATATACTCTTGGCCAGACATGCTGGTCATCCCTCTCAGCCATTAAGTAGTGATGGTGTCACCAGTTCCCTCGGCCTTGATATTGGTGTATGCTTTCCTGTCAAGCTGGACTAAGAACTATAACCAGTAATCATAAGAAAAAATAAACCCCTTGTTCCTTAAGCTGTTTGATGGTCATTTATCAGCAACAATGCAAGCGAATTGCAATGTATGGGAACTCTATTATGACTGTTTAATCCATTGCCTCTAAGGATCTTACTGCCTAACGCCTTCTCCCCTGTGATCCATGCTAGACTTTGGGGATCGCTGACATTTCAGCCATTATGCAGGTCAGGAAAAGTCCAATTCTGACTTGTGTGGAGTATCTTGCATATTGTAGGCCCTCCCCATCTTTAGTCTCTTACAATCTTGCCATACCCTCTTCTGCAAGGTTTCCTGAGCTTTAGAATGGGGACAGATTTGGCTGGCAGAACTCCTTCAATCTTGCATCTTCCATGACTACAAGTCACTACTGCCTGGACATTGCTCCCAAACTCTACCATCAGCTCAGAATGGAGTTTGGCCCAACTGGACCACAGATCAATCTTGGTTATACTGGAGAAACAATTTCTTTTTTTTTTTTTAACAGCACCACCTATACAATTTATTCATCTCATAAGTAGCAGTTAGACAGATTTGGATGACAGCCTCCTATAAATCTTTTGAAACATTTGCTTGTGAGTACATGTGTGTGCTGTGAGCTTCTTCCCTGGAGAAAACAAATTTGTTTCTACTCTTAGGTTGATTCAAAGTTTGATTCAATGACTCGTTTCTGAGAACATGTGAATGATGAGCATTACTTACGCAGCAAGATTGAGGGATGACTTCCAAAGCAGAGGTGACCCAGAATAGATGCTCCTAGAGAGATTCCCCCTGCTGACTGATGGATTTCCCACAAGGGTAGAACCTTCCTCAGTTGACCTTTACCAGCTTGTGGAATCCAGTGCTTCTCTGAGACCTGAGGCCACATGCAAGAAGGCCAGGATGCAAGCACGTGGTGGGTCCATGCCCATAGGAGCAGCCAGAACTCCAAGAGAGAACTCAATCACCCGCCAAAGCCTGATGACCTGAGAGAATGGCAACATTTGATAAGTCTAATGGTGAAGCTCGTCCAAAGCCAACACTATAGCCACGACAAAGATGGTGGCTTTAAACTTGAAGCACCTCATTCTACCACAGTATGTATGTTACTTTTGAGCCTGGGTCTCAAATAAATGGAGAGAAACAATTTCTTAAGCAGATGATTTTGAGAAGTAGGGAACCCATTCATCTTAATCTTTTTTTTTCTTTAAGTGAATCTGGATAGTCACAAAATGGAGCATCCAAGCTATGTGGTTTTGCCCTAAGGACATTCTTCCCATTATCCCAGTGCAGTGCTGATTTTCTTGTCATGAATTCTTTAACATTTCTATCTGCCCTCTCAGCACTAGCTTGAATGCTCAATTCTCCTGAGATTTCTTCTGCCAATCAAGACAGTCCATTATGTTCAGAGTCAGTTTAATCAGGTTCTCAGTATCAAACCAAATGAAACCAGATTCTTGATGAACGTATCACATAAATACCCCAAGCCCTGTTCCTAACAAAGTCCTTGTTTTTTAAACTTCAAGAGTTGGGTCTCCACAGTCCCACTTCTCTCAACATTATTATCCTCCAAGCTCCATTTAAAGGGGACCATCTGAGCTCTGTTTCCATATTCAGTGACTTTCCAGTGCAAAATTCCAAACTCTTTCATATTTCTACCTCACGGCAGTTCCAAAGGCCTTAAAGTCATATGATCAGGTTTATCACCACAATGACCACATTTCTTAGGGCTGATTTTCTATCTTTGTTTCTCTTCATTTGCTCTGATGAAATAACAACAAACAAAACAAGAAGCAAACGCTGACAAAAGTGAACTCTGACTGAAGCAACATCAGGGAGAAAGGGTTGATTTTGGATTGCAGTTCTAGAGGGGCAGGGAAGCTATAGCAACAGTAGCATGACTTTGGCAATCAGGAAGCAGAGAGAGAGACATAATGGGTCTGGTCATAAAACCTCAAGGTCAACCCCACTGACCCATTTCCTCAGGCAAGACTCTTCCTCCTTAAAGGTTCTACAATCCTACCAAATGGTGTTTACACTGAGATCAAGTTTTCAAATACATGAGCGTACTGGGGACATTTTACATTCAAACTGCAACATATGCCTGCTTGAAACTTCCATAAAAATTCCTAAATGATAAGATCCAAATTGGTGAACATAAGACACTGGAAGGGTGGCACACCAAGGAAGGTTACGCTGCACATTTTCCCATTCTTACCCTTTGCCTTATAGGAACCTCTAATTTACAGTCAGTTCATCAGAAGCACAGGTGGTAACCTGGGACTTGGAATTAGTATGCAAAGTAGAGAAACCCTGTGGGTTGTATAGTGGCAGGGTTCCAAATCTCAAACTCTCAAATGATACAAATTAAAAATAAGCAGTTTCATGAAGTCTAAGTCCAAAAATAGCCACAGAATCACATCTACTGATTTTCCCTCAAAAAATAAAAAAATGGAGAGTATATTTGAAAAGTATCACAATATGAAATATATAAATAGAATAGGAGATGCTTTTGAGTGGGGGAAATAATAATCTAAAGGCAGCAATGTTTATATAGGAGTACAAATGTAGCAGTCAGGCTGCATGATTGCTGATAAATTACCATCAAATGGCTTAAAGGAACAAGGGGTTTGTTTTTTCTTATGATTTTCTGGTTACAGTTCTCACTCCAGCTTGATGGGAGAGTATACACAACACCAGGGCTGAGGGAACTGGCCACACCATCACCTCATAACAGCTGAGACAGGGACGATCCTTACTTGCCAGACCAGCATGTCTGTCCAAGTGTACACAAAGATGCCAACTTCCTCAACCAGCTCCCAGTATTTTATTCCAGGGCCTAATCCCACCCACCATGGGACTTCCTCATTAGCTAGGCAATCTTCTGCAGGTTTTCTCTGGGCTTAACTCAACAACTAATTCTCTACGAATGTGCCCAAAGCTCAAATTATCAAATTGACATCTGTGTCTAACTATGATACTGACCTCCTTGTCAAGTGGCAAGAAAACTACAAGAAGCAAGATAGTCATTCCTTTCATGGACTTCAGGACAATTAGTGCCCTCCAGGTGAGCCACATTCCTCTAAGAGCAAGACAAATGAAAAGGGTTGCCAGAGAAGAGTTTTGCAATGCAAAGAATTGTGCTGATCATAAGCATAAATTACTACAGTGGAGAGACCTTAGGAATTGATGGGAGATAGGAGAAAATATGAAACAGGAAACATTGAGTGATCAAGGAATTCAATGTTTGTATAACAATGAATGTGATAAAAAATAAAGAAAATGGTATTATGCTCTATACAATTAAAGAAAGTTGTAGTTAAAAGATATGGTGTCTTAATAGCCCTATTTAACAGGCATTATTGACAATATGTAGAACCCTTGCACAAACTAAAGGTAAGCATCCATACTGCATAAAGGACTCCTCCCCCATAAATCAGTCAAAAAAGGGAAAAAATAATTCAAAAGGAAAAATGGCTAAAAAGTGGAGGTTGCAAAATCAAATCAGAGAGAAAAATTTCTCAGTAGCTTGTAAATATCAGAAACTTGATTTTACCAGACAATAGGAAGATAGAGTTAAAACACAGAAAAACAATATCTTCTATCAGATATCAAAATAAAAAATCTAAAACACTGACACTAAGACATATCAATGAGACTGAAGTAATAGCTTTAGTGTATTGTTAGTAGAAGCACAAATTAAAAGAACCATTTTTGTCAATATGCTCAATGACTAAGCAACTTTAATTACAAGTATACTGCCCTAAAGAAACTCTTGTGCAAATACTAAAGCAAGTTGTCTTACTCTGCCTTGTGATTTGTTAATAAAATACTTGAGTCTGGATAATTTTTATTATGAATGAGAATTTTTTGGCTCTTGTTTCTAGAAACTCAGAAGTGTGAGATTGAGGGCTACCATCTGGTGGTGGCAAACTATGAGCCATGATAAGAAAGCATGCACTGGGACATTTAAACTCATAGTCTTCAGCCAATTAATAACCTCCACCAAGGGTACCAATCCATTCATAAAAATGGAGACTTTATGACTGCATACCTCCTGTGAGGACTGATTTCCCTATATTATTACATTCAAGTGGCAGCTTCCAGCACATACTTCTTTGTAGGATGCATTCAACCATGTTGTGTGCATGCATGCACACATGCATGCATGGGTACACACACACTTATATACACATGTATACATATGCATACATGCACACACATGCAGTTTTTCCCTTGGCAACATTTTTTCATGTATTTTTTTTATTTCCACTCATACAAACTTAACAGGTATACCAGTCCCTTCCTTCCCTCCACCCCCCCCACTCTCCTGTGCCCCCTCCCCTCCCCTTCCCTCCCCATCCCCCAATGCCTCCCCTCCCATCCCCGGATCATCCTTTAATGAGCATGCCAAACTTTCCTCTGGGTCCTCCTCTCCGATGAGGTGCAAGGACCCAGTGGCATTTCCCGGAACCGTTTCCTGTGTTCCCTTTAAGCATAGGAACACTACTGTGGCTGTCAATCCCTTGCCTCCAAGGATCCTAGTGCCTTTAGCAAACGCTAGACTTTGTGGGGTCAATAGCGTGTTGCACATTGTGCAGGGCATGCAAAGTCCAAATATGATTGCTTCGGCCCTAACTTGTGTGGAGTATCTTGCATATCATTACTCCTCCCATCCTTGTGCTCTTACAATCTTACCGCCCCCTCTTCCGCAAATTGCCCTGAGCTTCAGGATGGAGAGAGATTAGGCTGGCCTAGTTCCGGGTGGTTGATATAGAGTCTCTGATGTTCTGGATTATGGTTTGTTGATTTTTTTTTCAGTTTTGCTGCTCCTGCAATGCCCTTCACTCCATCTTGATGGGTATTGGATATCGCCCCCTGGCTAGAGATAAAAACCTGTTAAATTAGAGTGTTGTTATAAGAGTATATTCAAGGGTAGATGTAATAAAAGTAGGAAACCGCGGTGAGAGAGGGGTCAATCGCCTATTTACGAAATAGTTACTTTCTATCTGCCAGACTATATGCCCTCCCCTTCTGGTAAGATCATACCCCATCCATGGTAAATGATAAGGAAGGAAAGTCTGTGAACTTAACCAGATGTCTCATTACTTACTTGCAGTCCTTGATGGTGGCCTATTTGCTTTGCTGTAACATGGTCCCCTCTCTCCTTGTTACTGGTGTGTCCTTGACAACATTTTTATGACAGTGAAAATCTGTGAACTATGCCTAGAAGTAAGAAAAGGAGAGTAGATGAATATAATACAGACTACTAGTCAGTAATAAAATGTAATGTGTGAAACATAAAGGAATGAGAGTTATATATCTATATTAACATAGATAAACCTAAAAAGCATAACTAGGAACAAGTTATAAAGATGTATTTAGCATAATTATATTTGTGTTACTTTAAACAAGTGAAACATCAATGATGATCAAGATACAGATGATAGATTATTGTTTTCCAATTTATTATGGAATCTCAGAAAACTACCAAATTTGTTTGAGCTTCTGATTTCTCTCCACTAAAACATGAAGTATAATAACCCACATTATGGAGTTTATCATTAACACTTTTATGCAGAAAAATTACACAGAAATAATAAAACCTTATGTATCAATCTTATAAATATGATTCCCATTGGAGAAAGATGCAAATAACTATGTATAGTATTTTATTTCTTTAAAATTTTTGAATCAGCGTCATGAATTTAACTAAAGAATACATGGAAATTATAGATATTGGCATTCTTAGCATGTCATACTAATACCCATGACACTATCTAGTGTTGTAAAAGTCAAAATCAATCCCAAGGACTGATATTGTTTTCCTAATAACGTCTTGAAAAGACTTCATTTTTTCCTTCTTTCTAAGAATTGGAGAAAAATATTAATCTGTCACCTTTGACTAATCAGTGAATAAGCCATCAGAGACCATTTTAATGAAAGTGTTCCAACTTGGTGAAAACTAAAATGATGTCAACCAAATAAAATCTAAGACTCATCATATTAATCACAGAGGTTACAGTGCTATAGGGCTCCCTGTTACTAATTCCTTCTCTGGACCTCTCCATCTCCTGAGACAGATGTTGACTTCATAGTGGTCTGGGTAGTACTGTCAAAAGAGGGCATTCTGAAATGATAAATCAACAGAGCTGCCATCTCAAGCTGAAATTATCTCTCAGAAAATTTATAATGTTCCTTCTATAAAGAAAATTCCTTCAATTAACAATACTAAAGCTTGAGAGACTGGGGAGATGGTTCAGAGGATAAAGTCTTGCTGTACAAGAATGAGGACCTATGTCCAGGTATCATGTCCTGTGCCTATAATCCCATTTCTGGAGAGGCAGAATCAAAAGGATCCCTTGGAATTGCTGGCCAGCCAGTGTAGCATAATCAGCAGCTCCAGGTTCAGGGAGAAACACTGTCTCATAAAATAAGGTAAGCAACAACTGAGTTAGACACTTGATGTTGTTCTCTGGCACACAGGAGTGCATGCACATATGAACATACACAAATACAGATAGATACTGAAGATCATGGTTGAGAATGAAGCAGTGATTGAAATTCCATAGAAAAGATGCACTTTTGTATTCTGATGGGTCAGATTTGGTCACATACTTGAGCTTAATACTTCATTTTCTAAGCCACTATCAGATATACTCCTCATTCCCCTGGGGCCTATGTAGAATCCATCTGGTATGTAGAATCTATTTGGTATATACAGGGCAGAGTTAGAAAGAAATAATGTTGCATAGACTGTCAAGTGAACCTGTGACCATTCTTAAGCCCTTTCCAAAGAACCCACATTGTTGTTACATCCCTAGGGAAGGTCTTAAACCAAGTCGAAGAAACATGGAAAGTTGTGGTGCAACTTATAGAACTTCCCACACAGTTTCCCTTCCCACACCAGCTTCACTCTCCACCCTATAGCATGACTCATTTCCGCTGCTACCCATCTAGTGGAGTGGAAGAAGCTTTCTCCATGCAGCTATTACCTAAGGCATTCCTGCATCATTGATGTGAAAACAAACTATGGGGTTCACCACAAGGTAAGGTTTGTTTTCTCCTGGCACATTTCATCCTGCCTCAATTGTCACCCTTTAAAGAGCATCATAAAATTAACTTTTCTTGAGTGCTGAAGTGTACACTTAATTCCACTTAAGTCTTACCATAAACCTATGTGCAGGGCATTGTTATTTCCACCTTCAGATATGAAGAATTACTTCTTCATCTTAAGAGAAAAGGGCCCCAAGTAACACAATTTAAAGCAGGGTGAATATTGTATTTGAGTTGTCTAATTCGGAAGCTTATACTTTTAACGACAATTTTATATTATTTGGGTCAATCTAAAACTTTTCCTAATGTTAAATGAAAAATTATAAAGAGCAGAAAAAAGAAGGGAAATCCTTATGAGCTCACAATTAGGCATACTATTTTTAATATCATGGGGTAGAAGCTATGGGAAACATTTTTAGAAGGCTTGTCAGGGAGAGGTTACTAAAAGAGATGAATAAGATCAGAGAAATAAAGTCTCAGTCCCACTTTAATTCCCTAGGGCCTCTTAACTATTTTTTAAGTGTCATTTCCAAATCAACCCAACACTGTCAACACTGTCACCATTTGTTTTGGACTAATTGCTATGATAATTGTCAGGATGCGGCTTCCAAGATATTGCATTAAGGACTTAAGAATTTTGTGTCATCTTATGGCAACATAGGCTGTAAAGACTTTAAAGATATGTTTGTGTCCAAACAAAACCAAGCAGGAAAATACATAATAAAAATTCAAATATAAAGAGGAGGATCTTTAAAAATTTTATACTTTGCAGAACATTGATCTGCTGATCATAAGAACTTTAACTATCTTAATTAGAGCATCTGTGACTGTCACTAAGAGAACTTCATAATTAGGATTGTTGACAATCCTTCATAGAAAGTGGAATGGGGAGGGTCATTAAATTCTCAAGCATGATTGCAGCCCTTTTCTCCTGTATTTAACCATCCCCAACTGTAAATACTTCTTCCCCATTTGCAAGTGGTCTTGGGAGGTACTCAAGTTTGTAGAGTATGGAAGGTTAACTGAAATGGGAGACTCCATCTTTACAGACATATGGAAATCATCTATGTTAGAGTGGGAATTTTCAGTGATCTGAGTTACCCATGTTCCTAGAAGCCAAGTTAAATTCATTCATTTACTCAACTAAACTTAGGGGGAATCATTATGTTGATTTGTCATTATATTCCAATATTTTCTTCCCTGAAAACATTCATAGAACATTACAGAATTTCATTAGGCAAATTAAGAACTCTAAGATACTGCAAACATTTGTATCTAGTATATGGCAGTTGCTAATAATGTTTTAAATTTTGTTTTTCTATTTTTATAAGCATATCAAGTACTCATCCCTGCTTCTCTCCATCCGCTCTTCCTCCCATCCCCTCCCTTGCTTTCATCAATCCCTACTATTCTCTCCTACGCCCTTTCCTGTATGCTTCTATGGACTGCAGGGTTATCTCTGGCTTGTCTACTGTTGTGGAGTTCAGCCTACTGTGGAATAACAAGTAGTAGGTAGTCTATGGAGGTATGTTGGCATTTCAGTCATTATGCAGGTCTGGTAAAGACAAGTCTCATTGTAGTGAGTTCCTAGATGCAATATCCAGCCTTGAGTGGAATGTCTTGTTCAGTGGTAAACCTTCCCAATCTTTCTTACAATCTCACTGCCCCCTCTTCTGCAAGGTTCCCGAAGACTTAGGATAGGGAGAGATTAGGTTGTCCTGATTCTGGGTAACCCTTGCTGAGTCACTGGTACTCTACATGATGGCTGGTCATTGCTATCCACTTCACTGCTCTTCTACTTCCCTAAGATGCATCCTATCAAAGCATTGAGACCCTCTATCTCTGTTATGGAAGACTTCTAGGCTGAATGTTAGGTGTTCTTCCAATCTCTGGGTATAATAGCAGCTATTTACAGAGCAATTTGGGGTACTATCTTCCTACTTATAGGTTCATTGGCTGTTTTTCCCTATTGATTAGTTCCTTCCCTTTTGTAGGTTCTTGTTCTAGTTTTCAATAACAGGAATGTGTTCCATTCTGACAAGTGAGGTCTTGAGATCAATCAGAAAGCTGTTGGTTGTCTCCTTAATACTTATGCCACTGTTATACTGATGGTCACCAACATGGTGATTTTTATTGCAACTTACAGATCTCATGCATTGATGGGGCCTATGATTAGTTCTTTCTCCTAGCAGCTTCTACAATATTCCTTGGTACTGTATAAGCTATCTCAGACCAGTTATAATTGTTGCATTTTGCCTATGTTCTATGATCCATATGCATCTTCAGTAAGAGGGTCTTACTGACAGTTTTTTGGCGAGCAACCAAGAGCAATGGCAAAAGCCTATATTTGGGGGCCTTTGAGACCTCTCTGACCACATTTTATCAAGAAGTGTCACATTCCTGTTACTTCTCATATAATTTTGTGGATGGGCACTCCCTATGTAAAGGGGCACACAGTAAAGAAAATTGGGAGGGATCCCTGAACTGGTAATAATTTTTAAGTCAAAGAACAACTCATAAATGTGAGGTTAGTGTCTTCCAAGAAGCAATACATCTGAGTTTTGATTCTTGCTCCTCAGCAGTATTATAATTGTGAGCTTAGAGGCAATAAAGGCGGAATGTGAGTATAAGGCTGAGTGAGCTGCCTAAGCATTATTTCAAACCTAAGTGAGGGATGATCTTTTTTTTGTCTCAGTAACTGTTGAAGTTTGTCTGCATGATTGCTGATAAATAACCATCAAACAGCTTAAGGGAACAAGGAATTTATTCTCTTATGATTACTGGTTACAGTTCATAGTCCAGCTTGATGGGAAAACACGCACCAACACCAGGGCCGAGGGAACTGGTCACACCATCACTGCATAACAGCTGAGAGATGGACAATCCTTACTTGCCAGACCAGCATGTCTGGCCAAGTGAACACAAGGTGCCAACTCTCTCAACCAGTTCTCTATGATTTATCCAGGACCTAATCCCACCCACCATGGGCTGGGTCTTTCCCATGAGCTAGACAATCTCCTTCAGGTTTGCTCTGGGCTTAAGTCTACCATCAACTCTCTACAACTGTGTCCAGAGCTCAAACCCTCAAGAGTCAAGTTGACACCTGTGCTTAATTATGATAGTAACAAAGAGGGAGAAGCAGTAGTATAAGGGAAATGCTACCAGAGGTCAAACAGTAAAGTTCATAAGAAGCAGTCAACTGGCATCATTTTTTGCCCTCATGGCAAACACATATTTGCTTAGCCTGAGCCAGGTGTTGACTTGTCTGACAACAAAGCTGAATCAAGAACCAAAATCTTGAAGGTCTTGTAAGATCTTTGCAGTTTTGTGATTCATTCCATGATTTTCTGTCAGGAAAATCCACAGTGAGCACTCCAATCATCTTCTGGGCACTAGGATAAGCAGGCCAAGGAATGTACTTACAGATATGAGTAGTCAACTGAATGGCATTTCAGGAATGGTGTAGAGCTGAAATATGAAGATTTCCCTAAGAAAATTGCTTCACCTCTCCCTGAGAGTTTGAGGACTTTCCATTTTGGAATTCCAGAATGGAATGTCTAAGAATATGTCTCAGATGAGGGGAAATCAGTTTGGGTGAATTTTGTATCAGATTTACTTCCATAAATAAAGCATAATATGGTGAGTCTATCCAAGTAAGCAAGGAAAATTGGTTAATGATTAGCTTCTTGTGTTCCTGGGATGAAGATGGCTCAGAATTTCATCTTTATCACATTGAAGTCTTTGATCCATTTGGAACTAATTTTTGTACAAGGTGAAAGGTAATGGTCAATAGTCATTCTTTTACATACAGATATCCAATTTTGTTAAAAATGCTGTCTTTTCTCCAATGCTTATAGTTGGCATATTTGTTAAAGAGCAAGTGCCTGTAGGTGTGTGAATTTATATATGGGTCCTCCATTCAGATTCATTGATCACTGTGTTGATTTTTGTGCCAGTACCATTTTTTTTATTATTATGGCTCTCTAGTATAGCTTGAAATTTGGTATGATGGTACCTCCAGCAGTGTTTTTATTGACCAAGATTGTTTTGGCTAATCAGGGCCTTTTGTGTTTCCATATTAATTTTGATAATGATTTTTTTCAATTTATGTGAAGAATTTCATTTGAATTTTGATCTGGCTTGCATTGAATCTATATGGTGATAGAATGGTCAGTTTCACAATATTAATCTTACCAATACATGAATTTGAAAGGGTTTTTTCTACCTTCTAATATCCTCTCTGATTTCTTTCTTCAGTGTTTGGTTGTTTTCCTTTCCAAGTAAATTGTTAAGTAAATTCCAAGGCTTATTATTTTTTGTTATGGCAAATGGTATTGATTTCCTTATTTATTTCCAGCTTGTTTGTTTCTAGTATATAAAAAGTCTAATGACTTTTGTGTATTGATTTTTTTAGCCTACTACTTTATTGAAAGTGTTTATTAGTTTACCTACTAGCAGTACTTCTTTACAAATCCTGGAAAGGTTAGTTTAGATTGCAGTCATATCCTTAGTAGCTGTGGCAGCTACTGTGTTTTTGCTTTTTCTTGGGGGGGGGCAGGTGTTCATCCTCAGGTACTCCAAGTCAGATTTACTGGTAGAACAAAACAAAAACAAAAAACAAAAAACAGAAAAAGGAAGATTCTTGGTGCTTAACAAGTGACTGACTTCTGGAAACTGTAGAAGTAGATAGTTAAGTGATAGAAGACTCCCGTTGTTCTGTTTTTCTAATTATTATCTGCTCCCAGCTAAGAAGTTGCAATTATGCTGCCATCTTACCCAGAAGTCCCTACACATTGTATTGGTATATAAATGATTGTAAAGAGTATACACTTATGCATGATTATGAGTATCTTACTTTATGTGTACCTTACCACAATAAAATATCAAAAAGGAGAAGACTGTAAGAATATATATACTAATAGGTGTATAACCAATATGAATTACATACTGGGGTTTGAAGTCATGATGTTTTGCTTTCAGAAGGAAAGTATTCTCATTTCACCATATACATTCCAATTCTGCTCCTCCTTTTCTAAGAGTTTTACTTCTCTAGTTTTTTAAAAAAATTGAACAAATGAAGAAAGTAAAAGAATGCAGTTTTCAAGGTCTTTCATTCATCAGGATGGAGAGCTCTGTAGTAGATGGAAGCAAAGCAGAGTTAGATGGAGATGGAGATGGAGGTGACTGGTCACTATTACCATGGCTGATGCAGAGAAGTATGCTTTAGTCATGGCTTACAAGCTGAGGTCAGCAGCGAGTAGCAAGTACTCATCAAAAGTGATTTGAATGAATAGATTGAAATAGTTCTAGTGAAACAGGAGTATACAGTTTTTTTCTCCTGGTAACCAACAAAATTTTATTTATTTTATTCCTCTGTGTGTGTGTGTGTGTGTGTGTGTGTGTGTGTGTGTGTGTGTGTGTGTCAGAGGACACAGTATATGCCTATGCAGGCCCAAGGAATTATCATAGATTCCTGAGATTTCCAGGTTATGCCTTCCAGGGTCAGAAGTGCAGGTTGCCACCATTTCCACCTGACATTTTTATGTGGAATCTGGGATCGGAACTCAGGTCTCTCTGTTTATGAAACACAGGCTTAACCCCTGAGCCATTTCTCCAGCCCCTAAAACTTTTAAAGCTAAGAATTTATAGTCCTTGTAACTATATGGCTGTATTGGGTTCAAGTGATATGAATGAATGGATTGAATAATGCCACTGAAATAAGAGTACACAGATTTTCCCTATGGTAACTAACAAAATTTTTAAAGCTAGGAATATAATAGTTCTTATAACTATATTGATCTACTGGGTTCAAATCCTGTCTGTAATAGATCTTCTGTATTTAAAATGAGTTTTATAATGACCATATCCTTAGTGGGACACAATTTATTATTCATTGTTAATTTCTTGTGGAGGGAGGAGAAAATATGAAAGTAACATCAAGTAACATATCAACTATTATGGGATATTAAGACACTTTCACTCAGATACATCATACAAATGCAGAGTCAAAACTTGGTTCAGTAGTGACCAGATGAGAACTGTAAAGTGACCCTGGGCATTTTGTGGGCTTCAGAATAAAGACCTGCATTCAGATTCTAGCTACAAATATACTAGTTCTGTGATCACAGATAATTTTTTTCCTCATGTGTGAAATTGAGCAATATCAGTACTGACATTATATTTGTTGGAATTTTACTATGCATGTAACCACTTAAATTGTACCTACATAGACATTGCTATCTGTAAACTTCTCTTTCTCAACTGCCTAAGAAATTCATACAAAACCCAGAGAATTCCCTGAGTTCTTTAGGTATTTGGGCAATAAGAGTGTAGATATGGACCACAGGAGAAAGGTAAGCAGGAAAATGGAGAGAATTACATTTTCAGAATTCTATTCTATTTGATAAAGATTTTAAAGCAATCCAAACTCATGTCTTGTGTCTCATGCCTATGATCCAGTACTTAGGAGGTTGAGACAGAAGTTTAAGACCATCCTAGATGCATAGCAAAACTACATTTCAAAACTATAAAAAGATAAAATCAAGTCTTTTCAGGAAAAATTTGGAACTTGCTATCTCTTTGATGAGAGGATTTCCATCAAAAGGATATTCTGAAATCGTGAAAAGAATGAGAATAGTTATGACCACAAGACTTCCTTGAGTAGATGAACTTTGTAATGGAAAGTACTTCTTCGAAGTATGCACAAAGGTCACTTCCCAATGCCACTTTCATGACTATTGCTTGAATTGCAATTTTTACCACCTTACACTGAATACTTCCTCTCATATTTCCTTCCATTTTTGTGTAGTACCTAGTATATTATAGAATATTTTATACTTTTTTTTACCTAGGTATGTGTTATTTAATGTCAATCTCTGCTTAAACATAAGTTATACAAGCTCATATAAATCTATCTCGAATGCCTAGAAATATGTGTGGAATATAGTTGGAGTAAAGTTGAAAAAGTGGAAGGGCAAATGAATAAATGAGCTGGAGATGCATCCAATAAAATAGATAAGATACAAAGGTTTAACATAGTTCTTCATTTGTTCTAATGATATGCTTCCAGGGCCTACCCTGATAAAATAGCTCAGGAAGAAAGAAAAATGAGAGGAAGGAAAATAACAAAAGAGATGTTGAGGTCAGCAGTGCTTTATTTTAATTTGAAATCTATGGACTCAAGTTAAACCCCCAAAAGAGAGTCTTGAATCCGAGCTTTCTCCTTACCCAAAACCTTTACCAAGTAACATAAAACATAAGCTATGATTGTTGCCAGACCCAAAAGAGTTCGTGTAAGGATGTGTGGGGAAAAAAGCCTGAGGGCAAAATTCCACTAGAACACGCCTTTTTCTTCTAGGTGTGGACTGGTTATATAGAGTACAAAGTTTCATGTTTAATTGAACAGAGATGTGTGAGCGTCTTCCAGAGACTCTCAGCTTCTCACTGTCTTGTCTTAGCATGCTCTTCCAATCAACCTGTCAATGGGTTTCAACAGCAGTTTCATTGAGGTCAATGGTAAGAGGAAATCCTATAATCGCCCAGTATTTGTTTAGAAGATAAGCGTCTACCCACTTCTGATGTCTGGAAAATGAGTAGGCAGGAAACAGTCCTTTATAAGGTATGTAGCTTTAAAGTAACCAGTGGGCTGACTATCCTGTGGCTATCCAAATAGATGATAAATGGGGCTGGAGAGATGGCTCAGGGGTTAAGAATGTGCTTGCAAGCAGAAGGTCCTGAGTTCAAATCCTAGGCAGAAATGGTGGCTGCTTGCACTTCTGACTCTGGTGGGTGGAGCCTGGGAAATCCCAGAGTGAAGCAAAAGGGAGGTAGAAGCAATCCAGGATGATTCCCGAAGTCTCTCTTGGTCCTCCACAGGGATGCACAATACTCTCTCTCTCTCTCTCTCTCTCTCTCTCTCTCTCTCTCTCTCTCATACACACACACACACACACACACACACACACAAGTAAATAAATAAAAAACCAAAGATTAAAAATAAACCATTTATGATAGCCAGAATAAAGCTGCAGGTGGAAACAACAGATTTATGGAGACAGAAACAGAGAGAGCTAAAGAAAAAGAGAACAGAAATAGATAAGGGTTATTATTAACCCAAGAGCTATTTGTAAACAAATACTCAATTACCCTGTAACTCTACTTCCTCCTGGTCCCTAGACCATAGTTAACACATATACATCTTTATCTGTTGATGTCTTTTGCTATTTAAGCCCGTGCTTAGAATACCTCCTTTTATCTCTCAGTCTCTTCAATTATCTTTGTGTCTTTTCTTATGACTCAGATCGATTTCTCCCTTACCCATAGTTTTATTTGAGATAACTCTTTTCTCTCATCTCACCTTGTTCTGAATTGTGCTTATAGCTACATCCTTTTCCATACTCTATAACCTTGCCATGTTCCTCCTTTGTTGCAGTTGAATTCTATCTGGTGATATCGTGACATCACTGTGATATTAGATCCACATCACTGGATCTCTGTTCATTTTTTTTTCTTCTTTGTTTCTCTGCTTTGATGCCAGCTTCTTCTTCTAGATCAGTATTAGAATGATCATGCTAAAAAAAAAACCTTAAAAGGGATTGCATTGTTTCTCAACCTCAAAAAAGTTTTTATTTCCCTTTGTTATCTATAGAATACAATCCAAACACTTTCGGCTTTACCATCAAGAGCCTTCAGAGTCTAGTTCCAACCTACATTTTCCCTATGGCAATATCCCTTGTATTTTGCCTTTTGATGTAACTTTGTTTTCCAGAAAATGAGAACATTTTATATGGAGGTAGCTCTCCTTGTGATGTTGTTTCCTCCATCTTCACCTGTTCATTCCTCAGAACCCTAGTTCAGAAGCCATCTTCTCAATAGTTCTACATCAGTTGGCTCATTTCTTTTTAATCACAGTCAACATCTAAAGCTTCATTTATTTAATAGTCATTTATTTGGCATTTGTTAGGTTTCAAGGATCAGTGCTGGGGGCTAAGACACAATGATGAAAACTTCGAAGAATTCAAGAAACATCTTGCAGAAAAAGGAAGTGACAAAGAATGAATGACAGCAATCATTGGAGAGAAAAACAATGGTGATCATCTACACAGAATGTCATGAGAACAGGAAGTAGATATTCTATCAGATGCAAAATAGTTACTTAAGGTTTCAAGAATGAAATGGTAATTGTTAACATATATGCCTTTCATTTCCACTTTAAACTCATCAAGGGCATAAATCTTAATTACTTTTCTGTCTGCCTTTGGTGACTAGAGTGCACATGGAGCATTTAATGAATGAGTGGAATAATTAACATATAAGAAGGCTAGACTAAAGCAACTTCAAATAACTTTCAGAATGCAAAGCTTATAAATTAATTTTTATGAAAGCCAATCATATAACAGACACAATGTTTTAGAATATGGGAATTAAACACTTAAAAACTAGTTAATGAAAATAAGTCTTCATATTTGAAAGTAGCCCCCCCTAAAAAAGAGTAACATGTCTTTAACAAACAGGATAAGACCTAACATCAGAAAAGACCTAGTAAAAAAAGGATCAGTGGACCTAAGAAGAAGTGATTTGGTGAGAATAGAAAGGGATGGGGGAGAAAACTATTTTATTGCAAAACTGATAAAAGTTCTTCACTTCACAAATAGATGTTATAACATTGACTTTTACTGAACAGGAAGTACAAGTTCAGAAGGCAAGATAAACATTATTTCAAGGAAGTTCACTGAGAAATCCAGAATGTGGGACATTCTACAGGTCAACCTATTTCTTTCTGTCTAAAAGTCAGTGGCCCCAGGATCATTCCCCATCACTACCAAATTGTGTGAGACTGTTCCAAATGAAAGGAAACCAAATTATAATAAGACAGCTTCACAAGTTGAATATTGATGAGAAAACAAAATAGGAAATAGCTGTCACTTTTTTTAGATATGTTCATGCTATTTTGTTTATGTAGGAGAATATTATTTTAGGATATTTCAAGAAAATGAAAGTAAAGTAATAAAGTTAAGATTAACTCATGGATAATTTGTTTTCAGATAAAAAATATTTGATGGAACTGGAGGTGTGTAGGGAGAGATATGGGAGAGAATGAATTTACAAAGTACAAACAATTGCTGTAACTAGATTGTACATCAAGTTGTGTGTTCACTGCTGTTTCATTTTTTAGATATAGTCAAAAGTTTTTTATAATTAAAAGATGAGGGCTGAGGAGATGGCTCATGGGTTAAAGCCTTTGCTTCACAAGCAAAAGGAACTGAGTTCAGATCCCTAGATCCCATGTAAAAATGCCACGTGGAAATGGCAGCAGTATGCTACTCTGGTCCTGGAAGGTAGAACCTGGGAAACTCTGGAACAAAGAAATAAGGAGGTAAAGCAATTCAGGATGATTCCTAATCGTATGCATGCCTGCATGCACACATGTGCGTGCACGAGTGCGTGCGTGCGCACGCACACACACACACACACAAACACACAGATGAGGCTGGGAAAATGGCTTAGTGGATAAGAAGCCTATCTTACAAGCATGAGAAACAGAGTTCAGATTCCCAGAACATAATCCAATACTCAGGAAGCAAAGAAAGAGAATTTCCAAGGCAAATTGGCTAGCTCGCCTAGTTGATAGGTAAGTTTTGGGTTTATATGAAAGACCCTTCCTTAATAATATAAGTGAAAACCAACTGAAGTAGACAATAAATGTCAGTTTCATGTACACATATGTACTCACACACTTGATCATGCAATACATATGCATGTACTCTTTCCCCACACACCTACAGATACAAAAAAAAGATGAGGTTAAAAGAAATAAAAATAGGGGAAAAAGCTGTTAATGCAACAAATGGGTAGCTAATTCACATTTCCATATTAATCCACTGAGCTTTAGAGTCCAGTAACTGCAGAGATCCAAAGTTTAAGCCTTAAGAAACACTGCTGAAGCTATGAATAGCAGATAGCTTTCTAGTGAGAAGCCACATAATATGTTCTGTAGGATTTCACAGAATTGAGTTAGGAGTCCTAAACCACAAAGATACTCACTTCCAGCTCACACTTGAGGAAAATTTGTTCTGCAGGCTAAGCCTGCCTAATGTTTGTGAATTTGGGCAGGTTCACAAAAAGTATATGTGGAATACATGTGTTATGTAGTATTTTTATTAATTCAAATTTTTAATCATCTGTGAACTATAAAAGAATGCTTATTGTAAAATTTAGAAACACCTAGGAAAATTTAGGGAGGCAAGATATAACACTCAGCAATATTTTCTGCAAAAAATTACCTCTGAAAACTTACATGAAAGCATTTGTATGCTATTTATTCAATGTTCCCAGAACCTAAGAGGAGTTTCATATACTTGATAGAAATTAGTGGATCCAAAATTCCTTTTCTATGACCTTCAGATTTTTAATTCTTGATTTTTTTAAATTTTCTTTGGAGGGATGAGGATGTATACTGGCAAAACATTCATAATTCCTATATTCTAGAAGTGAATAGTTATATGAACTTTTCTCTAAACATGCCCAGCTAAATCAATGATCAATTATTTGGAAAGAATAAGGATCTTCTCTTGGAGGCTTGTTGTATAGCAGAAATGTCAAAAATTTCACATATTACCATTTTTTTCTTAAGAAAATGGAAGATCAATACATCCCTTTGGACTGTAATGTTTGAGGAAAATAGTTTTATGTTAACACAGGCTAATTCAAGCCAAAAGAAACAGAATTCCTCCCATCAAGTTAAGTTTCTTTTAATTCTTAATTTACTATGAAGATCAAATATATTGGGGTTTTTTGTACACAGGAAAGTTGAATATTAATGCTTCCCATGCTCAGAAGTTTTTAAGTTGGCTTTTGTCTTAGAATTTTTTTTTCTCAAGGCTATTTGACCCAAATTTTTGCAATTAGCTGACATTTATGCTTGTTGTACTTTACAAATAACTCAATTCTGTGGAATAGAAAGCAGACCCCATGGAGAGATTGTAAATCCAGCACACTTATGTATTTAGGCTTTTGAGATGGTTATTTGTCTGGCTTGATGTTTATTTCTCACAGCCAACTTCTTAATTTAAAATTTGAGGTTTGGAAAAACTTCCAAAAGTTTATCTGGGATTTGGGGAAGGAGAAAACAAGATTCTTATTTTCCAAACATTTTTTTTAATTATACAATGGTTGAAAAAAATATGATCAAGACTTCCTGTTTTTCCATGATGAGAAAATGAAAGCAGAATAACTGTGGCAAAGTCACCAAGGGTTTATTCTCCATACTAAAATGATTTTAGATGTATCTTTTCCACAGATTTCTGAAATATCCAGTTCACAGCCCTTGGATAACACAGGAAAATAATTTTTATTCATGTTTCATAATCTCCTTGAATTATCTTGTTTTCTTTTCCTGCTTTCTAAAAAGAAGACTCCAAATAGATTTCTCCTACTTTTTTAAGAGATGTGTATTCTTCATTTTATTAACTTTTTTTTTACTCTGGATGTGTTTGTATGTAAGCATATGTGTATACAGGGGCATATGCATGTTTATCATACACATGTGGAGGGCAGCGATCAATGTCTGGTGTCATCTTCAATGCCTCTACATCTTATTTTTTGAGACAGGATTCTCACTGAATATGGAGCTTGATGACTAACTAGACAGGCTGGCCAGGAAATACCAGAGAGGCTCCTGTCTTAACTTTATGAAAGCGGAGATTATAAGTACTCTGTGGTCACACCAAGGTTTTTACATGAGTACAGACGATCTCATGCTTACATGAAAAGTACTTTATTGCTTGAGCCATCTCCTTAACTCCCCCTTCTTTTCTTAAAGCTCACACATATGTCACATATTTCTGTGTGTGTGTGTGTGTGTGTGTGTGTGTGTGTGTGCGTGTGTGTGCGTGTGCACATGCAAGAGTGTGTGTGAGTGTAGAGGCTCAAGGGTGACATAGGGGATCATCCTGGATTACTTCTACCTCCTCTTTGCTTTGCTCTGCAGTTTCCCAGGCTCTGCCTTTCAGGCCAGAATTACAGGCTACAGACATTTCCACCTGGCATTTTTTTTTTCATGGGATTTGGATTTCAAACTCAGATCCCTTTGCTTACAAGGTGAAGGTTTTAACCCTTGAACCATCTCTCAGTCCTGCTCACACATTTCTGTTGGTTGCTTAATGTATCAATACTTTTACATTATCATTGAAAGTATTTCACTGTTTTACCTCCATATTCCTGTTGTCTTAGTATTGGTTCTTGATGAACAATTGCACTTTTCTTTTTCTTTGGTTGAAATTCTTTAAAAAGAAACTGAACTTAATGAAGATATTTGATTACTTTGCTTTCTCATCTTTTATAGCAGTTTTTAGAAATTTTTCAGTGCTATCTTTGTTGTAGTACATTTAGTCAACTTGAGGTTATGCATGCCTAAGAATATTTTATTGACTTCCTTTTAAGTAAAAAGGTAACCAGATATAAAGATTTAGTCGAGGTTGGAAGGATGGCTCAGGGGTTAAAACTTTGTCTTGCTACAATAAGTCCTGAGTTTAGATCCTGAATCCCACATAAAAACACAGGCAGAAATGGTGGTGTCCTATACTTCTGACCCTGGTAAGCAGAGCCTAGAAACTCTAGAATAAAGCAAAGAGGGTGATTCCCAAAGTCACCCTTGGGCCTCCACAGGCACACACAGTGCCTCTGATGCACACATGCACGCACTCACGCACACACGCACACACAAATAAAAAATAAAAAATGTTAAAGATTTTAGTTCAAAGATATATTTTTAGAAGAAGAATTTATTTTCTGTTCTGCATCTGCTATTGCTGCTGTCAAAGATGACCACTCCCTGGAGGAAATCATGCTCTTCTGTTGGAGCAGGATATATCCAGGGAATCCCATTTCCACAAGATCCAGTCTCCAGTACAACTCATGCCATTAGCTCCTCTGGCCAATGTTCTGCTCTCACACAAATCCCTCTGCACAATTTATCATCTCTTTTGATGCTAGCTTTTTCACTCTCTTGGGCTTGTGGTATGTGAAAGTTCTAATCTTGTCAGAACAAGCTCAGGTGAGAGAAACTGCTGAACAGGACATGCTGATGAAGTGCCAAAAACAAAACAAAACAAAACCAAAAAACAGCATCAGGTTGAGTCAATCCACTGTGGACAGACTAACATGTTCACACTAACAGACAGGGTCATAGCCAAGAAAAGTACTTAAATTCTCCTTTGAGCCACTTTAAGACTCCTATTGGGATGATACGCAAGAGACACAGAATTTCTTAGAATATCTTGTTTCTTGTAACATCATCTAGATCTTAAACAAGGGAGTATGGAGGGTATGATACAAGTTAGTGATTGTTACAAAAAAACTTAAGTACTATGACATCCTTGTGTTGGAGAGAAGGTTCAGGGCATAACAGCACTCTCAAGTGTGAAGACCTGAATTCAGGTACCCAGCACCCATTTAAAAAGCAGGGTGTGGCTGTATACATCTGAAACCTCAATACTGGAGGCAGGATTGACTACAAGCATAGCCAAAAGATAGGAGCAACATCTTCAGTTAAAGACCTTGTTTCAAGGAATTATAAATGATAGAGGATGACACCTGACATCCTCCTTTGGCTTCTATGTGCACTTGCACACATATGTGGACATACATATGCTACAGACACATGCACACACACACACACACACACACACACACACCACACAGAGAGAGAGAGAGAGA
This sequence comes from Typhlomys cinereus, assembly GCA_023101885.1. Classification (NCBI taxonomy): domain Eukaryota; kingdom Metazoa; phylum Chordata; class Mammalia; order Rodentia; family Platacanthomyidae; genus Typhlomys; species Typhlomys cinereus. The sequence continues at coordinate 7,424,878 of JALPQD010000025.1, read as the reverse complement.
GAGAGAGGTATAGTCAATACCTGATTCTTGTGCATTTATTTATCCATTTATCCTTTAATTAAAGTGTTCTGGAGCCCTTGCTACATGGCAAGCCCTGTGCTGAGTGTACATTAGGAAAACAAAAGCAGATCTTATCCATGTGGAGTTGACTATAGTCAGAAAGATAGTCAGGGAGCTTCAAAGATGGAGACAAGACTCTACCTAAGATCACAGAATAGAGGAGTTATCTGGTTAGGGTTGAAGTAGTAGTCCAGGAAAGATGAGCTGTCCAGGTGATGACTGATGACAAGCAAGAATTAAAGATAGATAAGGAGGGGAGCATGTTTTTGGCAGAAGATGGAGAATGTGAAAGAGTGTCAGGCAGGATGCTCAGGAGTAGACAGGACAGAAAGAAAGCCAACGTGACCAAAGAATGGAATTCCACAGGGAGCATCCTAGATGGAGAAGATTAGGGCCAGAAAGTGTATGGCCTTCGAATTCGTGGGGAATTTTGATCTTCAGCCAGTGATCATGGGAGTCTTGAGGTTTTGAAAGGCCAGTGATCACTGTTGAATGTGAAGCACTTCATTTAGTTCTAACACAGAAGGATGTTGTTGTGGGAAAGGAAAACCAGTGGCGCTAGCTGTCTGATACTTCCAGGAATTAGGACTGTGTTACTCATGTGTTTGAATGGAAACTAATGCCAGTCTAGACTGTCTGGAGATAGGAGCAGTCTCTCTACATATATTGGCAACACAATGAAAATTTCCTCTCCTCGTCAATTTTTAGAATTTAGGAGTTTATGATGATGACCTAAAACAGATCATTGCACTGAACTGCAGGGAAAGCTCTGGGGTGTGCTTTGAAAAAATGGGTTTCTTGCTGCTGATCATTCTGAAAACTGAAGGCACTGTTCCTGGTGGCTACCTGTTGCAATGTTTCTCAAAATTTAGTCTGCATCTTAAATAACTGGAGGACTTGTCAAAACATAGCTCCCTGTGTCACACTTAGGGAGTTTCTTTTTAAGTAGATCTATGTGGACAATAATGTTTCATGGCGATGCTTATCTGGGAACCATAATTCGAGAACCTCTGCACCCATTGCAGCTTTGATCTTAACTGTGGCTGCCCACGAAAACTACCTGGAAAGCTTTACCACCACTACAGTAAGGAGTCTGCACACCATGGACTGAGAATGCCCTAAATGGCCCCGATGTATACATCTCAGGCAAAGAACCAGGTATTCACTGTGAAGTCTTACGCTTTGTTTTCTTCACTCTTCCCCCTTCACTTCTAGCTATCTTATTACAACTAAATAAATTTGGAACTTTTCAGCAGAAGTAATTGTGAGATGCATACTCTTTATAAGAAATCCATATGAGTTTACTTTTATAAATGGCCTATTAGTTCATATACATTTACTTCTCAAATATGTTTAATGAAACTACAGCATATGCTGTATGTGACATCCTCTTGGTTTCTAAAATTATCAGGTCTGTTCTCATCCTGTGGGAAAGATTGGTGTCAACCTCATTATGTTCTTTAAATTATCTTCGGCATCCCTCCTCTTCCTCCTCTTCCTCCTACTCTTCTTCTTTTTCTTCGGAGCTACGGATCAAACACAAGCTCTCGCACACACTTGGTAAGTACCTTACTACTAACTTAGCTACATTCTTGTCCATTCCCTTCATCATCAAAATCTAGAATGAATGTCTTGAATTTCACACTGCCCCAGATATATCACTATCTAAACTTTTTAAGTTTAGAATCCTCCAAAGAGGTAATAGCTTTGGTTTCAATAACCTAAGTGCTGATGAAATCTCTATTATATAATTCTTAGAGTATAGAATGCAATCAGTAGGTCAGGGTTTCTCCAACCTTCCTTTCCACTCCCTGCCTTGGCCATTTTTTTAACCAAGTCAACAGATTTTTCTCTCTTTGAATTTATAGCATTTTTAGAGAAGAAAAGGCTTCCTTCCTTGTGTGAAGCAAGACAGATGGAGGAAGATGCCTTTGGTCCAGCCATCTTCTTCCAACTTACACACTTCCATCCACTGTACTATTGCTACATTGCTCTCTAAGAAAGGTAGATGTGGTTAAGTGTACTGTTTGGCAAGGAATTAAAACTAGCTCCAAATATTGGCTTAGTTTCAAAGGAGAGAGGGCTTGGCGAGTCTACGTCATTAGCTATTTCCAAATCAGCATGAAGGGAACAGCTCCTCACGGGAACAAGATGAAATGCAGCCTCAGCACAAATTGAATGACTGCTTAGGTATTTGACTTACAGCTATTCTTCTGTGTATTAGCTTTATGCCAGTTTGCCCCTAAATGTTTAAAAGATGGTCAGGCTTAAAAAATTTTATGTTCTCTCATTGTATAGAAACCTTCAAGTCAGAATCATGTCAGATTTTCAGTGTACCCAGCCTAAGCCCTCTACTGAAAATATGCTTTCTTAACCCACAGATGATTCTTCTTTTCATAAAACATCTGACATGAGTTGGCCATAATAACCTATATCAGGAACACATGATTTAGTGACTTCAATCTTTAAGAAAGTCACTCACATGTTCACTTAGAATCTTTTTGGCTGTACATTAGTTCTTGGCTACCATATCACCATAATTAAAAGTCAACTATAATAAATGTGTAGACATTTAGAAAAGTGATTGCATACCAAAAAGTGCCACATACCCAGACTCTATCCACAGGAAGCCAGCATGACTCACAGACAATCAATTATTAAAAGAAGCTGGAAAGATTCACCTTCAAGTCCTACTCCTCTCTAACAATCTATGTGTTAGAAAACATACAAGATTTGTGTCTATTGCTTGTTCCAAATATGCTTTTAGAGCTTTATTTCTTACATGTGCTGAAGTCCACAGATGGGAAATGTAAACACTGAAGTGCTACTTGAAAATGAGAATTATACTAGTCCTTAGAAGAGAACCCCTTATGTGTTAACCAATCTCTGTCTCCCCGAGAGAAGTATCTATTTCCTACTTAATCATCATGGATTTAGAATGCTATATTAGTGGAAGCATGCTGTATATACACTTTCTTTATATATAGTGTTGCATATTATACTCTTATCTGTATTGTTGAGTATAACATCAGTTCATTATTTTGTAATTTTATCTCCTAATGTTCAAGTATATTTCTGTTCAGTAGTCTTTGGTACTATGAATATTTTGTTTTGTTTTGTTTTGTTTTTAAATTATTTTTATTTATTCAACTGTGCACATGTGCGTGTGTATGTGTGTGTGCGCGTGTGTGTGTGTGTGTCTGTGTATGTGTAGAACCACGGACGAATTCGCGAACCACCATGGACGCCTCCACCTCCTTCTGCCCCGGGATTCACAGGCTCCGCCCTACCAGGACCGGAAACGCAGGCTGCCCCCGCTTCTGCCTGGCGTCTATACGTGGGATCTGGGATCCGAACTCAGGACCTTCCGCCTGCAAGGCGGAGGCTGAACCCCTGAGCCACCTCTCCAGCCCCCGGTACTATGAATATTTATATTTGAATTATTTCCAGTGCAGAGGCTATAATGAATAAAACTGCTTTTTAGTTCTTTTACACATAAATATTCAATTTCTGTTGGTTATATAATCAGAGGTGGCACCCTGGGCCGCGAGATCATGCTTAATTTTGCAGGATACTGTCACCTTTTCAAAGTGATTTATTCCATGTGCGTGATCATTAACAAAGTAATGTAAGTCTCCAACCCCTCACCAACATTTCATTTGTTGCCGTTCTAATTTACTCCAACCTGTATGTACTCATTACATTGTTAAGTTACACTTTCAAATCAGTGATGCTGACCCTTTCCATCTGCTTCTCCTATTATTTCTAGAGTTACTCTAGTCATTCTGGTGATCTATCACTCCAATGAAGCCCTCTCAACCAATGCCAAATGGCCTTCCTGATGGTAAATCAGCTCTTAATTTTCATTCTCTTGACTTCCAAAACCTCACACTTCCTGCTTTTCTCCCACTTCAGTAACTCTTCTTCCCTAATCCTTCCTTGATGCTGGCATTATAACTATCGTCCTTGTTACAACCTCTTAATTCCTTCTTTCTGTCCTTTTCTATCAGTTATGGCTTTTGTTAGGAGTTTATGGTTTTCCAATATATTTTTAATCCATCTGTTATTATAAGGAGTGCATATTCCATGAATTCAAAAATTAACTCTTTTATTTCTTAACATACTCTTTATCCTAGAAGAGTTTCTCTGTCTGTTACAAGAACTTGATAGACACTTAGTGAAGAACTGAGTGATTAATTGAATGAGTGATGTGATAGGGGGAAATGGTAAGAGGAAATGGGAAGACATATCCTTACAAAAATATTTTATTTTACTAATGCAGATATAGACTTCTTTGGACCAGAATGATTTGCACTGTTATAGTTCACATTGGAAAGACAGGGTCCTTTGAATTTAGAAGTAGATTGGAGCTGAATGAAGATGAATCAAATCCTAAAAATCTGTCCTTTTTGCAAAGTGTCAAGAATTTCTTAAAAGGGTCTGTGAGATAGATCAGCACATGAAGTGACGGCTCTCAAACCTGGTGATCTGAGTTCAATCCCTGGAAGTCCATATGATGCATGTATGCATGCCTTCTCTCTTTCTTTCTTTTCCCTCTCTCTCTCTCTCTCTCAAATAAGTAAATAAAATATTCTTAAATAAGAGTATCTTAAAGGAAAGCACTTGAAATCACTTTATAATTAAGTTATACTGAAATATTTTTATACTAAAAATAAAAGATTATGAAGATCATATCACTTGTGTTATTAGCCAGGGTGTAGCTGGAACTAGCTATCTAACTAACCTAAACCCTATATTACATAATAAAAGTAATTAACAACTGTTCTATAGTGTCTGTGACCAGAACAGTGAAGTTGAAAGTTAGAACAAAGAGAAACCAAAGTGAACAAGTTTGACAATATTTGCCAAATGGAAGGAAAAAAGGAAGGATGGAAGAAAGGAAGGATGGAAGGAAGGAAGAGAGGGAGGGAGGAAGGGAGGAAGAAAAGAAGGGAGGGAGGGAGGTTTGGCCTTAACAGGTCAAAGGACTAGGAGATAGATGAGAGGTATCTGTTCCTGTCAGATTAAAAACAAGCTGATAAAAACACACACATACACACAGAATGTTTGGTAGCATTCAGACAGAGCTATACTGCTGACTCTCACAAACATTTTTGCAGCGCCATGTTACCCTTGGGCCACCTACAAATTTCTTATATCTCTCTGGAGTCCCAACTCTAGAAGATCTAGAACAGAATTAAATAACATGCAAGGCTTTACTTTCAGAAGTGACAACTTATTTCCAAAATAAGCTAAGGATAACGATTTTTAAAAGTAAATAATATTAGCTGCCACCAGAGATTTGAAAGAGAAATTCTGGCCAAACACTACTGCAAATGTTTCTGTTCTTGGATTGTCAGATAGTTTTGGTTTGTAATATTTGTTGTTTTATTCTTCCTCCTAGGCTATAATTACCATAGATTGCAGTTTACGTATCACTTATCTGCAGAACCACTAACTATCTAATCCACTGCCTTGATAGATGAGAGATACAGGATTGTGTTAAACTCAGGTTGAACTTTGTAGGTATTTTTAATAAAATGGACTTTCCTTTAATTGTGTGATACATCACAGTATCTTCAGGACATATTGAAACTTTCCTGGTGGGATCTCATCCATGCTCCATCAACAAACTGGTTTGCCCATACTTCCTATCTGGATAACTTCCTGCCAATGATCCTTCTACTGAACACAAAATAATTGTCACAATCTCTTAAGATAAGATCCTTGTCTTGCCCACAGGATTGGTGGAGCAAATGAACTGAGGTTTACTGACAATTGATAACTGGACTCACAAGTACTGGTGTAATAAATATAGCCTTAAAATGCTCTAGACACCTCAGACATCTCTCTGAAGCCATTAAAAATAATCTGCTTTGAAAATAAATAAACCTAAGGTTGGGTTCTGGTATTCAGCAATTAGGTTTAGATTAATTATCAACAGCCATGCTGTGGAGCTTAACCAGAACTCTCACTTCCCCAGCCATTTCTTCCTTGTGAGTCAGTGTTGCCCGGTTCACTGCCTGTTAGAGAAGCAAGATTGGGCTGGATCCCAGAGTGTGGTTTCACTGTCGTCTTCTCCAGCGTAATTGCCATCATATGTGAGGGCTGATCTTCTGGCCACCGCTTCCTTTCTTCCCAGCAGACACGTTTCCTTTCCTTGCACTTGGATTTCATCAGGGGTATTTGATAATGAAGAGTGCAGGATAAGGGGTAAACAACAACAAAAAACCTCAGAATATTAAGGACACTCCCTAAGATCATAGAATTTCATCTAGGCTGAAAATCATGATACTTAATTTATGTGTCAACTTAGCTATGCCATATCACTATGTGTTTGGTTAAACATCTGTCTAGAGGTGCTGTGTCTTTTTTAATATAAGATTACCTTGAGATGGTTCACTGTTTGAAGCACATGCCACACAGTAAGATGACTGAAGTTTAGATTCTCAGAATACAATACGTACTGGATGGGAATCACTGCCCACTTGGATTTCCAGTCTCAAGAGGTAGATGTAAGTAATCCCCACAGCAAGTTAATTAGCAAGACTAGTTGTATTCAGAGCTCTGGGTGTAATGGACAGACCCTGCCTCTAAAGAATAAAGTGGCAAAAAAATCAAGGAATAGTCCCAACATCAACTTTGAGCCTCTGTGCATACATGCATCTGCATATACATGTGCATTCAAATGCATACATGCATATACATACATAGCACATAAAAAGATTAGCATTTAAATTAGCAGACTTTGAGTAAACATTTGTGGATTTCATTTATTCAGTTGAAGGCCTTAAGAGGAAGATCTGACATCCCTCCCAAGAACATGTTTTGTCCAGAATGACTTAGATTTGAGCTCCAACATCACCCCCCTTCTCTAGTCTGCTGACTTGCTCTGAAGAATTTGCATTGTTGGCCCCACAATAACATGAACCAATTTCTTAAGAATTCTCACACATGCTCTGTGTTCATATATATATATATGCATACCAATAAGCATACCATATAAAATACACTCCATAGCACATGCATACACAGATTCTATAATATATACATAGTACACACACCACACATACTAATACTATACCACACCACATATACATGGTACAAACCACATACATAAATTTTAGTGTTTCTCAATAAAGAACTCTCTGGGAATTGGGGGGGAGGCACTGGGGGATGGGGAGGAAGGGGTGAGGGGAGGGGGAGCAGGGGGTTCGGGGGGGGGGAGGAGGGAGGGAGGGAACTGGTCTACCTATTAAGTTTGTATGAGTGGAAATAATAAAAAATGTATAAAAAATTTTAGTGTTTCTACTCCTATGAAAAATCCTGACTAATATAAATACATTCTTAGAAGTTGGTGTTGTATTATTGGTCCTTGGGGCCAATAATAAAAGTATCCAATGAGTCAAGGTTTGAATAAACTTTAGATTCTCCAAAGCATTTTCTTAATTCTAAAAGGAAATGCTAGTCTACTAAGTATTCTCTAATGAAATTTACTTTGTGGAAGCTTCTTTTGGATCCCTTTTATTTCAAAGGAACAATTTATCAGATTGCTTTACTGCTAGACCCACTTAGCAAAAAAATTCAATCTTTAATAGTCATTACTACATATGAATACTATGATAGTTGGCGTTAATTATCAACTTGACTATTCCAGGTGCACACAGACTTCTCTAGAATAAGGTTAATCTCTGGTGTCTTCTACGATGGCTTGTCTTGAGTATGTTAATCGAGGTGAAAGACCCATCTCGTGGGTGGCACCATTCACTAGTGGGTTCCTAGATTGTGCAAAATGGTGGAAATGAGCAGACTACTGGCAACCACGCATTCAAGCTCTCTGCTTTTTTTTTTAATTTTTAAAAAAAATTTTTAATTATTTATTCAATTGTGTGTGTGTGTGTGTGTGTGTAGAACCACGGGCGAATTCGGAAACCACCATGGACGCCTCCACCTCCTTGTTTACTCTGCGGGGGGATTCACAGGCTCCGCCCTACCAGGACCAGAAACTGGCCGCCCCGCTTCTGCCCGGCGTCTATACGTGGGGTCTAGGATCCGAACTCAGGACCTTCCGCCTGCAAGGCAGAGGCTTAACCCCTGAGCCACCTCTCCAGCCCGCTCTCTGCTTTCTGATCATGGATACAATATGACCAGTTGTTCCTGCTGTTTTGACTTCTCCACCATGAGAGGCTGCACCTTGAATTGTGAGCTGAAAATTCCTTAACATGCTTTTCTGGGGATATTTGATTATAGCAACAGGAAAAGAAACTGAAAAACTGTCTACAATGCACCAAATGTTTCCCATGTATTCATTCTTAGAATCCAGATACTGGAATGTTTAAAAACGCAAATTGGATTGTGTAATCTATCTCTTCCTGTAGACATAAAGCTTGGTATAATGTGACCCGTCTTAGTTTTCTGAGGTCACCTTTATCACTCTCTGTCTTATTCCCTGAGCTTCAGCCAAACTGACTCTATTTCTATACATGTCATTTTGGATTCACTTGCTTCCTCCTCTGCTTCTTCCCCATTGATTAACCCATCCCTTTCTCGTTCTGGTTCACATAAAATAGCAACTCACACAGGTCTGTTTTAGTCCTTCTCACTATGGTAGCACCATTGTCAAAACACTCTCACTCATTCCTCTCGCTCCCATTATTACTAATTCCCTTCATGTTACTTAATGTCATGTAAAATTATCTTAATATTCTAATTGCTTACACATTCTAATCCATGTGATCCTGTTAGAGGCTTTGCTGGTCTTGTTTACAGTTCTGAGAACAGATCCTGAAGAATGAGTCATTCCTTAATACATTGTGGAGGAATGAAGGAAAGCTCTAGAATTAATGCTCATGTTAAGCACTTTGCTTTCATCTCAGTGGGAAGTCTTTGTGGTTTGCTGATTCTAGTCCCTTTAGTAAGTGGGCTTTTTCCTTGAATGTTAGCCACATTTTTGCAATTTATTTTATTTGAGCATAGTTTCATCTGGCCATAGTTTTAATGAATATATTAAATATCGAAGGGAGGGAGGAATTCATGTGGGAGGAGTGTTTGTATTTTTTTGCTTGTGACATTTCCCAAAAGAAACTTGTCCATCCGCTTTGCTTATCAGAGTCTGGTCATGTATGCCAGAAGCAGCTGCTAAATTTGCTTATAAAATTCATTGAGAGAGAATTTTACATTCCATTTATAAAATCTGAAGTCAGCTTCCTTCATGTTGCTACCAAAATGAGGAACCTGAAGTAGTTTACACAACAGAGAAAATGATATTCTATTAGTCTCCAAGTCTCCATATGAATTATGAACCAAGAGGACTATGACACCATAAGGAAGTTCCTGACTGACAAAAATATATTCTACACGCTCAGATACAATTTAGTCTGTCTGGCTCTGTTTAGTCTCCATGATGATTACCAAGTTGTTTTACTGGGATTGACCTAGCTTATTTGTCTATAAATTGCCTTATTTTGTAGATGTCATTATTTCATGTTTTAATCCTAAATTGTTTTATTTTTCTTTTAATAATGAAGATATTAAAATTTTATCTTAATTATTTGAATAATAAATAGCTCTTTGAATTTGTACTTTTCTCTTTTTCTCTTTAAAGTTTGATAGATAGTTAACAAAGTTAACTAAATTAAATAAAGTTTGAGGAACACTATCTCAGAAGTAAAGAATATAAAAATTGAATCTTGGACAATATCTTCCAGTAAGGATTTTTTTTAGTAATCTGTTTATTTGTGTGTGTGTGTGTATGTGTGTCTGTGTGTGTGTGTATCCGTGCATATGCATGTGGAGGAGAAGGAAGGTATCATATGTTTTCTTCTAGTGCTTCTTCATCTTATTCCCTTGTAGCAAGATACCTAACTGATCCTAAAGGTTTCCTTTTTGGTTATGCTGGTTAGCCAGTGAGTTCTCAGGATCTACCTGTCTCACCCCCAAACCCTAATACTAAGGTTTCAGACTAGTGTAGCCAGCCAGCCCAATTTTTATGAGGGTGTTGAGAATTCAAACTCACACAGCAAATGTTCTTACCTAACGAGCCACCTTGTAACATCAAGACATGACTTCCTAAAAAATATATTTCCAGCACTCAGTGGCTAAATCTCATGTTCGGTTTGAGCCTAGCTGCACTTCCTCTTTCTAGGACATTAGAATAATGTTTTTTAATCTCTCACATTTTTATTTAAGTTTAATTTATAAATAAATGCCCAGGAAATCAGTATATTTGCAATATTGTCTTCAAATCCAAAAAGATAGTTTTGATTTACTATCTTCTGTGCTTGCAGTTGACTAGCAACAAGCAAAATATTCCGACAAAGTGAGTATGCAGAAGAGCACATGTATGGAAAGAAATGGAAAATCTCCAATCTTCCTCCTGCCTAGAACAGCTTACCCATCCCCAGCTGTCCTGCCACATAATGACTTAGGGAACATTAATTTTCTTTTTTTTTTCATAATTCAATGGCAATCTGTATTAGTTTTGCATTACTATGACAAAATATCTAATACATACAACTTAAGGGAGGAAAGGTTATTTTGGCTCATGGTTTTATAGGGGTCACCCATAGTTGCTTGGTCTCAAACACATGGGACCGAACATGTGATGATAGCAGGTACATGTGACAGGGGAGCTTTTTGATTTCATGACTGAGAGACAGAGAGAGAGAGAGAGAGAGAGAGAGAGAGAGAGAGAGAGAGAGGAGGTAGGAAGAGAAAGAGAAGAAGAGGAAGAAGAAAAGGAAGTGATTAGGTACCAGGGGAAATCTTCAAAAATATCTACTTGGTGCTATACTTCAGTTAGGCTCTATCTCCTGAAGTTTCCAGAAATTTTCACAATAGCGCAACCAGGATTCAGCACATAAGTCTGGGCAGGAAACTTAATAATCAAACCGTAATGTTACCTCTGTGAGACTATTAAATAGGGGCTATAAAATGCCTGATTCTGTGGGAACATTACTTTTCTTTCTCAAGTTAGCACATACATTTTTTTCTTCCTAGAAACCTTACACCTAATTTTGTGCCACTATACCTACCACTAGCACTGTGTTACATACCTAATTTCCATTATTTATTTGTATGTCTCCATAAGATCATGGACTATACTATTTATCTGTGTAGACTGAGAACCTATCATAGTGCTTGGCACACAGCAGATACATGTTAGAGAATTTAGAGTGATAGATCAATTCTATATCCTCATTTTCAACTAAAAGAAAAAAAAGGTTGGGTATGTTATGCTTTAGGTGAACTTACATCACAGCATTGACTATTTCTCTGTCCAGGAAGAAACATATACTACAATTTAATATTTCCTATGAAATTTTATCACTATACTTAAGGTTCCATAGGGTGCCATAATAAACTAACTCCGTTCTGCAGTTATTAAAAGACTGAGAGTAGTAAGTTCTGCACAGCCTTCAAGGCAGTAAAGAATAAAATCACTTTTAGTGAGATAGGCTTGACCTAATGAAAATCAGTTTGTGGAATAATTGTCTGGAAGAGAATAGAAGTCAAAAATAAACAGACATTGCACTAGTTGTCTCCAATGTTTTCCATAGATAAAGCTAAGAACTAGCTGCATTTTAGCAAGCAAGGGACACTAAAAATAGACCAAAATCAATATTTAAGATATGTTTAGAACTTTTTCTTCTCTGTTTGCTGCCATTCAATTTATATATCAAGAATCACCGAAATCAACCAGTCTTTGTTAAGTTGGCATCTATACCAACTAGATCTAATGATTCAAAGTGATGAGCAATATGAGCTCACTATCTCTAATTCTGGAGACATTTCTTTTCCAGATTTCTACCTTTTATAGTATCCAGGGTCCCAAGTTCATGAATCCCCAATATTCTTCACCGTGGTAATGAGATAGCAGAAAGAACCCTAAATATCCCTTTATTCCCACGATTCTGAAAATAAAACTCAAATATAAGTTCCAGCTCCATGCTGGAATAAATAATAATAAGACATAAATAATAAATAAATAAATAATGATAAGACATGATGATAAAAATGATGATAAGACATACTAAATTCCAAATCCAAATACTATTCTTGAAAAATTAAAATGTTCTTTCCTATTTGCATTTGTGAATTGGGGCAATCATCTAAAGTTAAATGAGGGAATCATGTTAATGATATTGATGTTAAAGTGAATTTGGGAGTGCCTATATTTAGCTAAGGGCTACCTTGTAATCTGATACTTTTTCTGCTTAGTCTGTCTCCACTCCCTTCCGCTCCACTCCTACAATATAAGTGATGCCACTTGCACCACCACGGAAGTATTAAAGGGTGGGGTAAGGCTGAGGAAAGAGTTTCTTTTAAGTCATTGTGAGCCAGGCTGAGGCAAGAAGTCCAAGTCCAGTTTCTCAATCCTCAAAAGACTTGAGCATGCCAATTTCTCAAACCTGCTGAAGTGGCTAGATCTGTATATAGAACTAGACTCATTCCTTGAAATGGCTCATAGTGTTCCTTGAACATGAAAGACATGGGTGACAGAACAGAGAGATGAATGACATTTACTGAAGAAAAATAAACTGAATAAGTGTATCTGTTTAAGTGTTTTACCTATAAAGTTCTCATAGCTTTTTGTCTCCGTGAACTTCATTTAAGAGAATGCACTTAAAAGAACTTCAAAAATATGGAGCCTCAATATGGACAGTGACCTATTTCCTTTGTGTTGCTTTAAGAAAGATCTAATACCACTGTCTGATAGGGTCTCTTTCTGCTACCCAAATGGTGCACTATAATTGCAATCTCTTATGGTAGAAAGAAGAGGGCCTAATGTGAAGACGGGCCTAATGTGAAGACTGCTTTCTAAAGGGCTTAATTCTATTAACTAGGGCTCCATGCTTGTAATTCCAACACTACCCCAATGACCTACATCTTGATCGTGTCACACTGTACAGTTTCAATACATAAATTTTGGAGGAGACACAAACTTTCAAAGCAAGGTTACTTTTGTCTCATGTTGAGTTTGGAATACCCACTTTTCTTTGCTCTACATCATAGGTGGGTAAAAATTGGCAAAAAAAGAGATGAAATTAAAGTTGGCAACATGTTGTGTCAAGTGTGTAGTGGTTTCCTCCTTTTCTCATACTTCTGACTCCTACACTCATTCACATACTCACTCAACAAATATTTATGCCTCCTTTATTCCACAAAATTCCAGTATTTAGCCATTCTGACTCATGATTTTTGTGATATGGTTTTGCTTTTCCTACAACTACTCTTCATAGATCCTTCCACTTGGTCACAGAAGTGAGAAACAGTCTTAGCATTTGAAGCTAGCCCCTACCTCTTTTCTCTACTGGGTCAAAATGCTGCAAATAATGACCTTATATCATCAAAACTCTTCAGTTCTTTTGACAAGTACACATGTACTGGTAAACTTGACTATATAAATCCATTGTTGCTATTTCTATTTTTCTTTTTTCCTTATTTTTTCTTGTAGGAAAATATAGATTTATATGTTGTTAAATCTTCATAAAAGCTCATCTATATAATTCACAATATCAATGGAGAAAAATCAATTTTTCTCATAGTTTTATTGCTACTCCTTAAAATTCAGTTGCTGCAAATTCATTAAATAAAATCACAGAATAATACTGAAACTTCAAAACAATGACCATTTGAATTTAACTCAACATCGCTCTTTATAGAAGACACTGTAATACTAATACTGTTCAATGTCAGTGACTCACAGCTGCACACATTGTATTTGACATATTACAAAATACTAACACATCCCATTAAATAATTCACTCAACCCTTTAAAGAAGGCTAAAGCAGGATTAATGCTCTCCTTTCTGTAGGAAACTAATTAGATGTGTGAGCTTAGTGACTGAAGGTCTAGTTCACACAAGTTCTAGTTGGACAATTCAAGTGTTCTCATTCTACTAATACAGTTTCTGAGAATAATCCTGTGTAAGAGGAATTTGATTGTGTTAGGCAAAACCAGATTTGCTTACATAGCACACAAAGAAAAGCCACAAGTCAGATAAAGTAGTAGAAAGAAAATTCCATAAATCACTGTCTCATCATTAAAACAAACCTGGTAAGTCATGAGCAAAAATTAAATTTTTGTTCGGTGTTTGGTATCTGTGACCCTATTAATCTTCATCACCTTCTCCAGCATAGCCAACTTTCTTGTTTTCCTTATATGTATCTTTTGTCCTTGTGCTTGCCTCACACCCTTATACTTTTCCAAAAAAGGAAAAAAAGATTTCACATATCAATAAGTCCTTCTGACTGTACAAAAAGATGAATAAACAACCAGAAAATATAAGTGGCTCTAAGAGGTAGTTCTCTTTTCCCTCTTAAAGAATTGCTCCACATATGTATCCACATGTACATGAGTGGGGAAAAAAGATGAAGGAATGGAGGAGAACATTGTGGGGCAATCCTCAAATTCATGAAACAATTAAAAGTTTTCATACTATACTATTGTATTTCTTTATTCATGAAAACGTCAATGTTCATTTATTAATGCAATATTTTGTTGAATAACTACTCTGTACCTTCTTATGAATAAGGAAATCAATGGCACTTCTCCATGCTACTAAGATGAACTGGCCCACAAATGAACGACTACGATACAAAGTGATGATATGAGATGGAGTGGGGTGAAAGATGGTTGAAATCTTGAATGGCCTATCTTCTGTAGCAAATATCTGTGGCTAGACCATGAGTCAAACTCCATATTATGTCTCTGTTTCAATAATGAGTTCAGGTACATACCCAAAACTAGGACTACTGGAACCTTGCCTAGGATGTTGTATATAGGAACTGAGATAAAGATCTTTATCTCTTTGGAATCTTGGAGTGTATAGGTCATATAGACATAGGTGATTAACTTCCAAGGATGTCATTTGCCAAATCAGGCAAACACAGAGGAAAGTAGAATCTGGAAACAGACTGAGAAAGAGCAAGAGACAAGGCATGATGGAGTTATGGGGATGTCATTTGTACCTATCCTCAAGGTTTTGATCAATCCCTGAATACTCAAGTCATACAGGTTCCAATTGAGCCACCTGGGAGTGAATGTCCATTGCTGTATACTAAAAAGAAGGTGAGTTAAAATCTGTTAAAGTAGTTGGGTTGGAGAGGTGCTTCACATGCAGAAGGTTATGAGTTTGGATACCAGGTCTAACGTAAAAACGCCAATGGAAATGGCTTCAGCCTGCACTTCCAGACCTGGTGGGCGGAGCCTGGGAAATCTCAAAGTGAAGCAAGAAGGAAGCAGAAATAATCCAGGATGATTCCCGAAATCACCTTTGGTCTTAACACAGACACATGTACCCTCTGATACACACACACACAATGAATGAATAAATAAAAGTTTAAAAATAATAAAATAAAATGTGTTAAGTAATGTGGATTTTATTATCAAAACAGTAAAGGAGTCTTCAAGTCTCAATGCTACACAATGTATGTTCTAGAGCATGTGTGATAACAGTGACTAGATGTAAGGGTAAGGGAGGGATTGTTAGTTATAAAGCTAGTATAATAATCCAGGTAAGCTATCACAAAGGCCTAAATTAAGACAATGTTAAGTGGGCTTATATAAACTGTGTATTTGTTTGTTTGTTTATTTTGTGTGTGTCAGAGAGTACTGTGTGTGCTTGTTGAGGTGCAAGGGTGACTTTGGGAATCATCCTGGATTACTTCTATCTCATTTTTGTTTTACTCTGAGATTTCTCAAATTCTGCACACTAGGGTGGGAAGTATAGACCACTGTTTCCCCTGGCTTTTTACTTTACTGGGATCTGAATTCAGGACCATCAGCTTTCAAGGCAGAGTCTTAAACCCTAAGTCATCTCTTCAGCCCAAGTAGGCATATATTAAAAAAAAAAAATTAAGACACAACTGGGTAAGGAGTCTGAGATAAAAGAATGGTAACTCTTAGTTAAGTCTTATATTTGTAGTTTTCATTATCTTTGTTTTGTTTTACTGGTGTGTGTGTGTGTGTGTGTGTGTGTGTGTCTGTCTGTCTGTCTGTCTGTCTATCCGCCTCTCTGTTTGTCTATGTGTCTGTGTGTATCTGTGTCTGTATCTGTGTTTTGTTTGGTTTGGGTTGGGTTGGGTTTTGATTTTACCCAGGAGATAAATACTGAAGTAGTAGGAGGTAAGTTTCTTCAGAGAGCTCTAAAAATTGAGACTTCTATGTCCATCTAGAGAGAGATGTTCTGATAACAGCTGAGTGGTTCTGATGTTTAGTACTACAATCTAGGCAGGGGATAAATATTTGGAAGTCAGCACTATAAAGATAACACCAGAAGTTTGGATATGCTAGAAATTACCCAAAGTGAGAAAAGGAACATTGGTTTAGGGGATGACAACATTTGAGAGATCAGCCTGTGTGGTGACTGGAAAACAGATGTCAGAGTGGTAAGATGAGTGTAAAGTGACTTTAGAAAGAGGAGGTAATCAATGACACAAAGTATGAGAAGTTGAGGTCAGGATGTGGCCTGTGCTGTTACTCTCTCTCTCTCTCTCTCTCTCTCTCTCTCTCTCTCTCTCTCTCTCTCTCTATTTTGAGGGTGGAGAATGGTTCTGTACTTTGATAGACAAGTAAAGCATACAGCCCATGAGCACAATCCATAAGGCACAGACTAATAAATTCCTTAATTATAAAAAGTGAAAGGAGTGCCCTTATAAATTTATCAAATTGAGGCTGTAGGTATATTGGAATCAGAGCAGGAAAGCCAAGTGCAAGAACTTATCAGAAACATCAGATTGAGGACAGGATGCAACTCCTTCTCCTGAACCCTATAAAAAGGATGACATCTATTACAGTGATAGTAATGAGTTCCAACAATCTTATCACCTAGTATATACTGCAAACACAGGCAAAATCTCCCGACTGCCCCAGGTGCTTCAACTCGGTTCATTTCTCCACTATTAATTAGGCTTATGTGAATTATGAACTATTCATCTACCCATTTGTATGTCTGGATGTACCATCCATCCATTTATCCATTCATGTGTTCTTACTTTTCCCTCTAGAGTATCCCACACCTTGATACTGTAATTCAGATAGAATTGAGGCTCCCCCTAGAGAGCTTTGGATGAGTGAGGGGTCATGTGACTGAATTAGACTTGAAGGTTAAAAATATGTAGTTATATCTTTATATTTTATGGAGAATGGCTGCAATAGAGAAGACAAAGCCATGTCATAACATAGATTCTAAATCGGTAAGGATGTGACCACTGGGAAAAGCCAATCTGTCATAAATTGAATTGAAGATATACTCCATGCAGCCCCTGCTTGTTTCAAAGCTGAGGTGAGGATGTGGCTTTTGGCAAAGCCCATCTGTTTCAAAGCTAGAGTAAGGACATGATCTATGAACACAAGAACATTCCACTGGATATTGTGGAACTACAGCAAAAGAAAAAATACAAGGGTCAAGGGAGTGCAATCTGTAGTCAGGTGTAAAACATGGGGCATTCAAAAATTTGTACATACTTTTTTTTTGCCTCGGAACCAGACAAGAGCAGACCCCCTGCTACTCAGAATTCAACAGAGTCCAAAGAAAAACTCAAGCAAAGCTCTAGGGGACAAACACCATACATCTGAAGTCCTCTAAAATCATCCTATCACATGGGAGAGGTTCTTCACAACCAGCTTAAAGATAAGTAAACGCTTTTTACCATCTTGTTCTTTCCAATTATTAGTCACTGTGGTTTAACTTTTCCATATAGCCACCCCAAAGTGTATGCAACTTAAGGGACTATACCATTTACCCTCACATATCACCAAGGTACTTAATCATACTATCTTCACTCCCTGTCTACTAAACCTAATTTAATTGATGTACTAACAGTCTAATAGCTTCATCTAGGAGATAACACCAATTCCAGAAAAGAACATCCAACTCCAAGGTAAACACTAGTAATAACTGCTAGAGAGTAGTAATACCAACTAATTCAGTTCAGTCAGAAACACACAGAAATTAAAAGAAGGTCCAAAGAGATAAAACAACAATGCCCAGGTCACAGTGCAAATCCATGAAAACAAAAACCAAGACAACAAATCTCCCACTGAAAGATGATGATAGACTCCAACCAGAACAAACTCACAGAAAATAGCCAAGAAAGCCATACCCAAGATAATGATTTTCAAAGCCTGATCTTTACCATGATCAATACTATGAAAGAGGAAATCCGGGACAAGTTAAATAACCGTATCAACCACTTTGAACAGGAACACAACAGACACTTGGAGGAGATGAGAAAAAGTTGAAGAAACAAAAATAGGCATATAGCAGTTAAAACAATCTCAAGCTGAGTTTAAAATTGAACTCAAAGACAAGTTATCTTCAACCCAGAACTCAACAGAGAGTTTTATCAGCAGAACTAATGAAGCAGATAATACAATATAAGATCTTGAAGACAAAGTGGAAGAACTAACTAACTCAATGGAAGAGGTTGTTAAAGCCAAAAAGATACTTGAGAGGAACATTCAAGAGATATGGGACATCTTGAAGAAGCCTAACATGCGCATTCATGGAATACCAGAGCAAGAATCTCAAAAATACCACACCTAAGGAAATTTTTCAAATTATCATAAATGAAAACTTCCCTCAACTGAAGAATGAGAGGCCCATCCAAATACAAGAGGCATTTCACACTCCAAACAGATATGACCAAAATAGAAACTCACCATGGAAAATAATAGTTAAAACACTCCACATTCAAGACAAAGAAAAAATGCTGAGAACTTCAAGGGAAAAAAAAAAGTCACTTTTAAAGGTAAACCTATTAAAATAACAAATGATTTTTCAACAGAAACAGTAAAAGCAAGAAGAGCTTAGAGAGACATATTTCAAGTATTGAATGAACAAAAATGTCAACCCAGGCTGATATACCCGGCAAATTATCAATGATGATCAAGGGTGAAAGAAAAATTTTCCAGCACAAAGACAACTTGAAGGCTTACATGTCCACCAAACCAGGCTTTCAAAAAATGCTAGAAAAGATTCTCAAGCTTGAAGAAAAGAACAAGCATATCCAGGAGGACAGAAAGGAAGTATAATAATCACCAAAACCTAAAAGCCAAATAATACACTTATGAAAGCCATTAAACATAAAAAGTGTCAGGAATTAAAAGTAATTTCTTCATTATAACATGAAATGTCAATGGAATTAACTCACCAATCAAAAGACACAGATTACAAACTTGGATTAGAAATCACAAACCATCCATCTTCTGCCTTCAGGAAACACATCTCACCACAAAAGATAGGCACATGCTAAAAATAAAAGGCTGGTTAAAAATTCTGCAAGCGAATGGAACCAGGAAACAGGCAGGGGTAACTATTATGCTGTCGGACAAAGCGGACTTCAATCCAAAAATCATAAGAGACACAGAAAGATACTTCATTTTAGTCACAGGTACAATTCACCAGGAAGACTTCACAATACTAAACATATGTGCACCCAGTATGGGCTCCTCCACATTCATTAAGCAAGCACTACAGTGTCTAAAGCAAGAAATCACCCCAAAATGAAATTCTTGGGGATTTCAATACCACCCTCTCAACAGGGTGTAGATCAACAGATCAAAAACTTAACAGAGACACATTGGAACTTAATCAAACCCTTACTGAAATGGCCCTTATATCTCTATCGAACTTTTCATCCATGCACCAAAGAATACACATTTTTCTCCAAAATAGATCACATATAGGGCCACAAAACGAATCTCTACATATACAGGGAAGTTGAAATACTAACCTGTACCCTATCAGACCACCATGGTCTAAAGCTTGACATCTGCAACACAACAACAGCAGAAAATACACTAACTCTTGGAAACTAAACACTATGATGCTGAATGAGAATTGGGTTCAGGAAGAAATCATAAAAGAAATTCAAGATTTCCTAGAAGAGAACAATAGTGAAAATGCAACATATCAAAATCTCTGGGACACAATGAAAGCCGACCTAAGAGGTAAGTTTATATCTCTTAATGCCTACATCAAAAAAATAGAAAAATCAGAAATAAATAACTTAACAATGAAGCTTAAAGCTTTAGAGAAACAAGAGCAGTCCAATCTCAAAAGCAGTAGAAGAGAGGAGATTAGCAAAATCAGGGGAGGAATACCCAAAATCGAGATTAGGAAAATGATACAGAGAATCAACCAATCAAACAACTGGATCTTTGAAAAAATTAACAATATTGATTCACCCTAGCTAGATTAACCAAAAGCAAAAGAGAGAAAACCAAAATTAACAAAATTAGAAATAAAAATGAAGTTATCACTACTGATACCCAAGAAATTCAGAGAATTATAAGGTCATATTTCAAAAACTTATACTCCATGAAATTTGACAACAGAAAAGAAATGGATGAATTCCTGAGTAAGCACAACTTTCCTAAATTGAATGAGGAAGTTCTGAATTATTTAAATAGTACTATAACATATGAGGAAATCTATGGAGTGATCTCCAATCTTCCCACCAAAAAATGTCCTGGACCAGATGGATTCAGCATAGAGTTCTACCAGGTATTTAAGGAACAACTAACACCAATACTCCTTAAACTGTTCCATCAAATTGCAAAGAAAGGAACACTGCCAAATTCTTTCTATAAGCTAATATCATCTTAATCCCAAAACCTAATAAAGATACACTTAAAAAAGAAAACTATAGGCCAATCTCTTTGATGAACACAGATGCAAAGATTCTCAACAAAAACTTAGCAAATCAGATTCAAAAACATATCAAAAAGATCATTCTTTGTGACCAAGTAGGCTTTATCCCAGGCACACAATGTTGCTTCAACATATGCAAATCAATAAATGTAATCCATCATATAAACCAGTCCAAAGTCCAAGACCACATGATACTCTCAATAGATGCAGAAAAAGTTCTTGACAAGATCCAACAGCCTTTTATGATCAAAACCCTAGAGACAGTTGGGATGGAAGGAACCTTCATCAACATAATAAAAGCTGTATACAACAAGAAATTGCAAGGATTATACTCAATGGGAAACAACTTGAAGCATTCCATCTTAGATCAGGAACTAGACAAGGCTGTCCACTCTCACCACTTCTATTCAATATTGTTCTTGAAGTCTTAGCTGGAGCCATAAGACAAGAGAGGGAGATAAAAGGGATTCAAATTGGTAAGGAAGAAGTCAAGTGTCTATTGCAGATGACATGATCTTATACCTGAATGATTCTAAAAACTCCACCGGGAAACTCCTGGAACTAATATATAAATTCAGCAGGGTGGCAGGTTACAAAATAAACATGCAAAAATCAGTGGCCTTTCTGTACACCCAGGATGAAAAAAGTGAAAAAGACCTAAGAGAAACAATTCCATTTACTATAGCCCCTAAAAAAATGAAATACCTTGGTATAAACCTAACCAAGGAAGTGAGAGACCTTTACAATGAAAACTTTAAAACCCTAAAGACAGAAATTACAGAAGACACCAGAAGGTGGAAAGACCTCCCATGTTCCTGGATTGGCAGAATCAACATCATAAAAATGGCCATCCTACCAAAGGCAATATACAGATTCGATACCAATTAAACCAATTAAAATCCCAAAGCAATTCTTTAAATAAGTTGACCAAACAATCTCAAAATTCATATGGAGGCACAAAAGACCCAGGATAGCAAAGACAATCCTAAGTAACAAAAACACTGCTGGAGGTATTACCATACCAAACCTAAGTCTATACTACAAATCCATAGTTGTAAAAACAGCCTGGTATTGACTCCAAAATAGATATACAGATCAGTGGATAAGGGTTGAAGACCCAGATATAAGCCCACACAATTATAGCAATTTTATCTTTGGCAAAGGGGCCCAAAAAATCCAATGGAAAAAGAGCAAGCATCTTCAACAAATGGTGCTGGCAGAACTGGATGTCCACAGGCAGAAGATTAAAACTGGACCCGTACTTGTCACCATGTACAAAAATTAATTCCAATAGATCAAGGACCTCAATATTAGGCCAGAGACAATGATAAAAACCCGAGTTGAAAGGGTAGGGAACTCCTTCGAGCTGATTGGACTAGGCCAACAGTTCCTAAACAGAAATTCAATAGCACAGTCACAAGAACCAACACTCAACAAATGGGATCTTATGAAATTAAAGAGCTTCTGTTCAGATAAAGAGATTGTAACTCGAGCAAGAAGACATCCAACAGAATGGGAAAAAAATCTTCACTAACCATGTATCTGATAGAGCTCTATTATCCAGAGTGCACAAAGAACTTAGAAAACTAAACACCAGGAAATAAATGGCCCAATTAAAAATGGGCCTGGGAACTCAAAGGAATCTTTTCCAGTGCCCCTTTCCCCCCCATTCCTGGAGCATCCTTTAGGTAAAGGGAGGAAGGGGGGGAAAGGAAGGGGAAAAAGGGGGAAAGAACAAGGGGGTCCACAGAGGGGTGGAGGGAGGGAGAGGAATGGGGTACTTATCAACTTTGTATGAGCGGAAGAAATAAAAAAACACTAAACAAAGCAATAAAAAAAAGAATCTTTTCCAGTGATGAAATTGAAATGTCTAACAAATATTTTAAAAAATATTCCACATCTTTAGCCATCAGGCAAATGCAAATCCCTGATGATATCTTCCCTGAGATATCATCTCACCCTAGTCAGTATGGCAAAAATCCACAATACAAACAACACCAAATGCTCGAGAGGATGTGGAGAGAGGGGATCTCTCCTACATTGCTGGTGGGAATGCAGGCTTATACAACCACTCTGGCAATCAGTCTGGCAATTTTTAAAATAGCTAAAAATTGAAATGTCATATGACCCTGCTATTCCACTTCTGAGAATAATCCCCCATAAAGCAAAGCAAAAATTCACCTCGTGACACAAGCACAACCATGTTCATTGCAGAACTATTTACAATAGCAAAATCATGGAATCAACCCAAATGCCCAACAGTAAACGAGTGGATAAGCAAAATGTGGTACATTTATACAATGGAATACTACTCAGCCATCCAAAAGGATGAGTTAATGAAATTTGCTGGTCAATGGATGGAATCATAAAATATATTGAGTGAAGTATCCCCGATACAGAAAATTAAGTGCCATATGTACTCCCTAATAGGTAGATCCTAGTGCCAAGCCCACTTAGTGACATATCCAAAGATAAATCTCTGTAATACCTATGGTAATTATAAAGATTATAAATAGGAGGGAAAGGGAAGCAGCCCCCCCCCCCCACGAAAGGAGATAGGAGATCATATTACAGCAGAGAAAATAGGTCACCATCAAGTATTGCAAGTAAGTAGTGAGACATCTGGGTAAGCTCACTCACTTTCTTTTCTGGTCACTTGCAACTGAGGAGGTTAGATCTCACCAGTCAGGGAGGGTATAGAGTCTGCAAGATAGATAGTAACCATCCTGCAAACGGGAGACTGACCCCTCCCCGTTGGGGTCTCCTATTCCTATTCCATCTATCTTTGAATCTGCTCTTACAGTAAGACTCCATTTAAACAGCCTTTTATCTTTGGTTAGGAGGTGACCTCCAATACCAATCAGGATGGAGCCAAGAGTGGTGCACGAATAGCAAAACTGTAAACAACAACAAACCATAATTCAAAACATCAGAGACCCTACATTAATCACCTGGAACCAGACCAGCCAAATATCTCCCCATCCTAATGTTCAGGGAAATTTGCAGAAGAGGGGGCCATAACATTGTAAGAGCCTAAAGATGGGGGGGAGCAGCGATATGCAAGATACTCCACACAAGTTAGAGCCACAGTGGCTATAATTGGACTTTGCATGACCTGCACAAGGACTGACCTGTCAATGACTCCCCCAGAGTCTAGCATGGATCACAGGGACTAGGATCCTTAGAGGCAAGAGATTAACAGTCATAATAATGTTCTCATAGTAAAGGGGAGCCCAAGAAAGGGCTCTGGGCATTGTCGCTCAGTCTTTATACCTCACTAGAGTGGAGAATGCAAAGGAAAGTTTGAATTTCACACTAAAGAATGCTCCAGGGAATGGAAGGGGAAGAAGGGGGGGGGAGGGGCCACTGGGAGAAAGGAAGGGAGAGGGGTGAAAGGAAGAGGAAAAGGGGGGAGGGTACAAGGGGGACTGGGGAGGGGGGAGGGTACAAGAGGGACTGGGGAGGGGTGGAAGGAGGGAGGAGGCTGGGGTACCTATTAAGCTTGTATGATTGGGAAAAAATAAATATAATAATAAATATTGTACATACTTACCATAAAAGAGATACTTAAAAGCAGATGATTGAAAGGAAAAACTTCTCAATTGTTACAACTTTTAGATTTTATGCAAGAGACATGCCCCTGGTTCCAGAGGAAGGCACAGTAAACTTGGCCACTTGTAATAAATAGGAGACTAGTTAAGGAATCAGCATATAGCAGAAGGGTCTGCAGATATTCCTGACTCCCTTGATCCACAACCATTTCCTCATGAAAGGACAGTTTCTGTTCATCCAATGCAATTGATTGGAACCTGGTTGTTTCCACATGAAACTGTTTATTCTCAAGGACATGAATCCCAGTTTGGATGCCAGCTGCTGAGATCCATGCAGCATTGTTCTGCTGGGGTGATGCAAAAATGAAGGATAAAATAAAGACAGATATACAAAAGCTGGGATTGAACAGTGTACTAGATTCAAATGAAAACTAGTAATCCCTGTTTATCCCAGGAGAGGTGATTTTATAGGAAAACTAAACAAAAACACGACATCAGCAGGGGGCAAGGTCATAAGATTGAGGAGACTGTGAATTTATTTTTAAGTTTTTTTAAAATCATTTCTCTCTCTCTCTCTCTCTGTGTGTGTGTGTGTGTGTGTGTGTGTGTGTGTGTGTATAGAGGCCCAGGGTTACATTGGGAATCATACTGGATTATTCTACTTCTTTATGGTTTTGCTCTGGAGTTTACCAGACTTCACCTTCTAGAGTTGAAATTGCAGTTCACCAACATTTCCACCCAGTATTTTTATAGGTTTCTGTCCTTTTGTTTATGAGGCAAAGATTTTAGTCCCTAAGCCCTGGCCCAAAACTATGAATTTCTATATAGCATGCAATGTGCTTTAAAAGGAGGTTAAAAAAATAAACATAGCAACCTTATCTAGAGAAATGAGACAGACAGAACTTTCTTTGCCAATGGATTACACACTCATTCTGGCTTTGAGGAAGGCTGACTTTGCCCATAGATCATGTTTTATTGCAAACCTTTGCCTTCTACACTGCAGCTGCTCTCAACAAAAATTTTATATGTATTTATTTATTGTGTATACATCTATAAATATGTGAAAGAGCACATATGTAATGGAAGACATATGAAGATCAAAGGACAACCTGCAGAAGTGAGTTCTCTCTTTCCACCATATGGGTTCAGGGAATTGAACTCAAACCATCAGGACTGACAGCAAATGCCTTCAAACACTGAGCCATCTTGCCAGTCTTGTAGCTTTATCTTTAGTGCATTTTAAATAGCGTTGAATTTAACAAAGAAATGAATGAAACATGAAGAAAAGAGAAGAGAAGAGATAGCAAAAAAGAAGAGAAGCACAAAATGAGAAAAAAACAAAGCACATTTTGGGGATTTCATGTGATAATACTGCTGAAACCACCTTGGCTGTAATTCCAAAGCTGCACAACTCTCATTCTCTCTGTCTCTCTGCCCCCACCCTATCTCTCTCCTGGGATAGCATATAAAGAGAAGAAAGTAAATGACTTTACTGCTTATTCAAAGCCACCAACCTGTCACATGGAGTCCTACCATCCTCAGCACACCAAAGCAAGGGAAGCCCAAGGAAGGCACTTCTTCATTATCCTTCCATTCACTTACTAATCTAGCAAATTAATCATAAAGCATACATGATCAGACTGCATTAGGATAAGTATACCATGTAAGATTCTGTGACTGTAGAAGCCTTCCCCCACATCCTCTAGAAGCTCGGGATGTATCTGTATATTGATTTTGCTTATTTGAGCAGGATTGGGAACCTAAAGCCTGTCTTTGACAGTCCTCTAGCTACACAAGCCACCATTTCCTTCTTTTCAGAGTAGCGGCGATTATTACTCTACTGAACAGATTAAATGACCTAGGATGTTCCATGTACCCAAGACAGCCCCTTTCCTTCTACATGCTAATAACTTAATTGTTTGCTGTAGTTTATATTATTATAAGGGACTTTTTCTTGAAAATTTTGCCAAAGACTTGTCCAACTGAATTCAAATATTTGCAGATGCTGTAACATAGAGCTTCACATCATGTCATAGCTTTTGAGGAAATCTTAAGCCTGGCTCTGCTCTGGTGGGTCTTAATTCTAGGATCTCTAGCTTTGTATCTCTATGGTTGAAATTAGAAAGGATTTATAGAATGTCCTGATTTTTTTTTCTACAGATGGTTTCATTTCTTGTTACAAAGGAAATGCAGTGTTTATCCACAAAGCCATACTCTCAGCTTTGATATAGTTCCCAGGACAGATCAAAATAACAACTCCTGTTTTCCAGATGTGAGTTTCTTATTTGGGTGGCATTCTGCATGCTTCAGATCCTGGAGGCAAGTCAGTCTCATGATCAAAATGACATCGTGATGCACAAAAGACGTAAAACCCTTGTTTTTTTGTTCAGTTGGGTACAGGGAATTCCAGTAACATCACAAGTGCGATACTGACTTTCAAAAATAGAAATCATGCTCCACTCCTTGACAAGGTGTGTAAGTATATATGAACAAAGCATACTGACCTCATGTTTTCTGCTATTGTGGCTACAAGTTAGCTGATGAAGGATTGAATGGCCAACCTAGGGCAGAATAGGGAAGTGTTGACAGTATGTTTTGATGACCAGCTTAGTGAGAACACTAAGGACCTTGCAGCTCATCATTCATCAGCTGTCTGATTCTCTGAATAGGACTTTTTATCTTTATATGAATCTCATAAAATAGAACTTCAACAGGATATCTACAAGCAAGCACATTCATACACACAACACACTTCCTTGATGAGTAGGTGAACTGTTGGGATTCCTGCTTTTTTTTACACTCATCCTAGCTCTTTGTATCTGCATTCATTCCTGAGACTCCAATCATCCACCCATTCTAGTTGTCTAATTGCTAAGGTCCCTTTGGAGCCAACCAAGAAAACATCTATAGGATCATCACATTGTACCTTCTGTGATTATAAAAGAATTCTGTGACTTAGTCCCATTGAGTGAAGTTAAGAAGTTAAGAAAACAAAATCAATGAAGGAATAGCAAGCAATCTAAAGACTGATACACACATTCAATAGAATCTAGAAGTGAAGAGGCTGGAGACAGACGTCAATCATGAGGTGGAGAGAAGGAATCTAGGGAAGAGGAATTCATTTGAGCCTTGGAATTGTGGAAGTTAGAGAAAGAATAGAGAAAGAAGGGAAACAATAGTGGAAATACAAAACTTAGGGCAAAGAATACAGAATGGCATGAGAGATTGAGGAAGGAGTAACATCTTACAAAACAGCAGGTTTTTTTTTAGTTACAAACACTTTTGAGTGCATTTTCACTTTATTTTTTCTAATTTATTTATTTATTTTTTAGTTTTACAAGCATATTGAGTACTGATCCCTGCTTCTCTCCATCTCCCCTCCTTCCCATTACCTTCCCTTCTCTTGATCAATCTGTCCACTCCCTCCCACCGTCCTACCTGACCTTTTTTATGGATCCCAGGGTTCCCTCTGGCTTTTCTACTCTTGTGGGGGTTCAGGCCTCTGTGGCATACCAAGTTGCCCCACTGATAGAGGAATTTCCCTTCACTCATCCAGCTCTCGTCCCTAAGGTTTCCCCTGTGTGTTCGTATCTCTCTTCAGTTCCTCATAGTTTATGGGGCATGTTGACATTTCAGTCATTATGCAGGTCTGGTAAGGACAAGTGTCACTGGTGTGAGTCCCTGGATGCAGCATCCTTGCTTTGAATGAAATGTCTTGTCCAACATGGACCTTCCCATATTTAGATTCTTACAATTTTACTGCTACCTCTTCTGCAAGGTTCCCCAGGCCTTAGGATGGGGAGAGATTAGATTGGCCTGATTCTGGGTGAGCGTAGCTAGGTTGCCTGTAATCTGCATTATGGCTGGCTATTGTTGTCCCACTTCATTGCTTCCTACACTCCATCCTGTCAAGGTATTGAGATTCTCTACCTCTCTTGTAGAAGATTTCTAGGCCTGAGTGCTAAGTGCTCTTCAAATAAGAAGTTTGGTGTACTTTCTTCCTACCTATATATTCATTGGCTGTTTTTCCTTATTGATGTATTTACTTCCATTTTTTAGGTTCTTGTTCTAGTTAACAGTAACAGGAAAGCATTCCATTCTGACAAGTGGGTCTTCAGTTCAGTCAGAAAGCTGTTGGTTGTCTCCTTGATACTCATGCCACTATTACACTGGTGGTCACCTGTTACCATGGTGATTTTTATTGCAACTTGCAGATCTAGTAAGTTAATGAAGCCTGCGATTATTTCTCTCCCCCAGAAGTGTCTGCAGTATTCCTTAGTACTGTGTAAGCTATCCAGTAAGGAGGAAGTTCTCAGACAAGTTCTGTTTGATGTATTTTGCCCATGTTCTGTGATCCATTTGTGTTGAACCTTCAGTAATAGGGTCTTACTGACAGTTTTTTTGGAGCACAACCAAGAGTAATGGCAAAAGCCTATATTAAAACAGCAAAGTTTTGAGAAATTAACTTGTCCCCCTTCAGATTCTAGCCTTCATTGTGCACTGGAGTGCATCTGCAAATCCCCAAGGACAATCTTGAAAGAGCAGTGGGAGTACTATTGAGGAAGGTTCATGAAGCCAGAAGGGAAGAAGAAAGAGTAAAAACCTGCATTCTCCTTCTGTTGTTTGTGTAGTAGGGAGAAAGCTTGATTCAGATCTCTCTCATCATCCTATGCTTCCCTTAAGCCCCCACTTGAACTAAGAAGGGCATGGGGAGTCTTAGCATGGGACTAATAAGGAGCAAGCATACTGGCTCCGGTTCACAAAGAGAGACAGCTTTCTGGAAGAGATATAATCTACTGTGTTTCTGCCTCAAGTAGTAAAACCAGGACTCAGTGCCCTCGGCTATAATTTTAGTTCTCTTTCAACACTTCTCCAGTGTAAGAGGTGAATAAAATTGTCTTTCTCAATGTCTCTCTTCCCAGAAAAAGTATTTACACACTGGCTCTTGCCTCTTTAGCTATCAGAATGCACGTTTTCACCTGCTTTGGTATTCTAGCAAAATGTGGAAGGAGGAAGATTTGTCATTTCTGACTTGACCATAAGTGTCTTCAGACAAGATACTGTGCTGCATTCATCTTTGCACCCCAAAACATAACAGAAAGGCTGATTCTTTCCAGATATTCAGCCAGTGGAAAAGGGACCAAAAGTGTAGCCTAGTGGTAGAACATGTGTTAGTATGATAAGACACCAGGCTCATCTCCAGTGATACAAAACAAACAAACCCCCCCCAAAAGAAGACAACAGAATAGTTTCTAATCATTTTCTTGAAAT
Source organism: Typhlomys cinereus (assembly GCA_023101885.1). Classification (NCBI taxonomy): domain Eukaryota; kingdom Metazoa; phylum Chordata; class Mammalia; order Rodentia; family Platacanthomyidae; genus Typhlomys; species Typhlomys cinereus. Next base: position 7,395,336 of record JALPQD010000025.1, on the reverse strand, counting down.
TGTTTCTTGAACAAAGAGGATGATAAAGAAGGATGGAAGGGAGAAATAGCTCACTGTAATAAGTCAATGCCATTAAACTCTAAGTTTAGATCAAAACTTCCTTTATATTGAAAGACTTAGACATCTCTATTAAATTATCAGATGTTTTTCAAATCAGTGTTAGATCTTTTGGTCACAACATAATTTTGCTGAAGAGATTAGAATATTTCTGTTTTTCTTTTGATTTACTTTGCTTTTTTTGACAAATTTGGCTCTTTGATAATTTCATTCATTCATTCATACATACATACAAACATACATATTATAAAACATTTGGATTACTTTTCCCTTTACCTTTTCTTATCTCTTTTCTGCTCATTAACCCCCTTTCCCTATATCACATTGAGTTTAACCAAGCTTAGCCTTTTGTATAATTCTGGAGATAGGATAATCCCCTAGAGTCTAGTAGGCTCTCCCTTCTAAATACGTATTTTTAAATCCATTGACTAGTGTAGTTCTCAACCTTCATCTTGAAAGTTTCTTTTTGCAAGAGATGGTGGTTGGTAGAAGGTAGATGACTATGGAACATTGTCTCTAGGTGGGACATCTAGCCCTCTGCTGTCAAAGATCAGGGAATGTCACAGATGAGGTACTAGAAAAATTCAAAAACTACTCATATGCTTAAGCAGAAGAGCCTATCTTTGCAGTGACCAGAAGTGAATCCAAAGGACCACGTTTTCATAAGATATTGAGAGTAAGTGAAAAGTTGAAGATTCTGTCCTTGAAATGTCATATAAACACTTAGGAACCTCTGCGAAAGAGGAATCAGAAAGAATGTAAAATCCAGAAGATAGGGATCAGAGTCATGAAGTGACATTCTCCAAAAATGACACAGGTTGGCGATCATGAACCCACAGCAGACATGGCTAATGACATTAAACCTACATGGATCTCTCTGGTCAGTGATCAAATGTACCTGAGGAGAAACCTGTAAAGTCTTACAAAGTACTGATGAACATGAGCAACTAACAAATATGGCAAGGGAACAGGGAGTCAAATCTATCTAGTTGTGTATAGAGATTAGGACATTTCTCAGGAAGGGAGAAGATGGTAACATTTGTGTTGAAAGGCTCATGTGTTTCATATGATAGGGCAAGGTGGAGATAAGATGGAGATAAGGCAGTATGATAGGCCCCCATTAGTTATTTTTCACCCACACTAGAGTTGATCAAGTTCCATAATTTTGTCACATTCAAGAAAGAGACCTTGTTTTTATCCTAAAAATATCATCCTCTTGCACCATGATTTCAGAACCTAATAATTTATCTAATTTTTCCACACATTTGGCTTAAATTCTCTCCCTGCCTCCAAAATCAGACAAACCAAACAGAGAGAAGAAACTCAATTTCCATGGGAAAGAGAACAATGAACAGCCTCCAACCATAACTCTAAATATGGGTTATTTGTCATCAAATAAGATATTGCATTTTGTCATTAAGGAAAAACTCCCTTTGAAAAGTACCCAGAATAAAGTTGGCAAGTACATAATTTTTTTTCTACAGGAATACTATGTAAATATTGAGAAAATACTCCTTTATTTACTTAATCATTCATTTATTATTTGTACCTTAGTAATTTTTATGACCACCGCAGGAGTCAACTATAATGAATTTAGCAGGTCCAAACTCGTGCCAGTGTTTCAAAGGGCACATCACCTAGCAACATTATATTTAGAACAATTAGCAGTTCTATCAGGAAACAAACAGAGATGACATGGAATGGTAAAGTTGATGGCAAAGGAAATTCCTAAAGTCAGACCATGGGTGTCTCCTTTGGCTTCAAAATACAGCAGATCCCTGGGCTCCCGGATGCTTAATATCTGGTCTCCCAACCCAACCACACCTATTACACATCATCCCTTCTTCTTTCTTAGAGCTGAAAATTCCTTTCTGTAATTGCCTGTAAACAGCAATGCCCACTTTGCATTTCTTCACCACACAATACTTTCTGTATCTTTTCCTAAACTGCAAAGTTCCTCAGGATCAGGAACTGTGATTCCTTGAAACTCATCAAGGGACAAACAGGTTGTTCTAAAAACTTGCAAAGGAATAGAGTTGATGAGTTATTTTATGTGAGGTAGCTCGTTCTTCAGCCTTGCCTTTAATTTTTATATTAAAAATACAGTGTCTTCTGGGTCCCTAAGGAAAAAAGAGATAATAGATTTTACCATAATTTTTCCAATGTACCAAGGAAAAAGTGATAAACATGCACAGGACAATTTCCTTTAATGAATCAACTAATTTTACTTTCTCTCATGGGACTATTATATCTCCTGTGTAATGAAAGGACTCTGCTATTGAGACTAAAATGTCAAGAAACATCCGAGAACTTCAGATAAAATAAGAAACAGATGTTTTCCAAAAGATCGAGTGCTAATTCCAAAGGAAATGTCTTGACGTTCATACCATGTGAGAACTCCATTTCCTAATTATTACTGAAAATCTTGGTCAACAGCCTCCCAAAGAGTATTGGCACCTCCTTGGATTACCTTCCTATTACAAACGGCTGCAGGCTAGCATTCAGTTCCCATGCCTTTCTTTTTTTCTTTTTGGTTATCAAGGTAGTTTTATTCATACAAAAAATAATTTAAATGACCTTAAAATATCCACATGCCTTTTATTTTTCTGTAATTAAAAGTATTTAACATTATAAAACATCTATTTTTCTTTGTATGTATAATGTGTGCTTCAAGGGCAAGATCCCTGGGACTCATTTTTATTTCATACCAGAAAATTTTCAATTAATTGATGCTCGATACATTATTTGTTTATATTCTTTTTGAGATTTATACATAAACACAATGGATCTGTGCCATTTTCACTTCTTATTACTTGATCCCAATCTCCTACTTTTGCCAGCTATAAACTTTGTTCTTTCCCACTAGTCTCCTGCTCTCATATCTTTCTCTGTGTGTGACCTATCTAGGTTACTGTTAATGGAAAGTGTCTAAGTACTTGCTGAAGCAAAGACTATACCAATAGCCACACTATGGAGGAGAATAACTGGTATTCCCACACATCCAATATCAACCCTTAGAAGTCTATGAGGGACATATTGTGCTTCCTGACATCTTTCCCCTTTCATAGTGAAATGTTGATAGGCTAACTTTGTACAGGTATCATAGAGGAAGACAGTTTCAGTGAGTTCATGGATGCTGTGGCCCGCTCATATCCAGAAGATACTGTTTGGCTGCACCATTCTCTGCCTTCAGGCTATTACATTCTCACTATCTCTTGCTGCACTGTTTCCTGAGACCTGGGTTTGGAGGAAGAGTAATTTCCATGTCTTGTTTAATGCTGAGCAGTCCAAATCACTTATTCTCTGCCCTTTGTAGAAGGGGAGACCATAGTCCTTAGGGAGAATAATCTTCCAAGGTTTAGCTATAAGCACTTGATATTAAACTGTCTTCTTAACATTTATAAATGTACCTGTAGATTGGAAGAGCTCCCAACACTCAACTTAGAAGCTTTCTGTTGTCACAGAAAGTTGCTTGATACAGAGAATCACAACCAAGCAAAGTGATTGACACTATAACTTGCAGCTTTCATAGCTGATGAGACTGTTAATTGCTTTTTCTCCTGCAGCAGCTTGCATAACATTTGCTAGTATGATGAAATTTGGGACAACAAGAAACAAGCTTGCAGATCAGTCCCAGCTTGTTTTTTTTCCATGCCCTGTGATTGATGTGTGTAGTAATTTCAGCAATAGTGTCTTACTAACAGTTTCTGGTGAATGACCACGAGCAATGGCCAAAACCTATATTATTTGGGGGGCCTTTGAGACCTTTGAGCAACAGCTCATTGAGATGTGTAACATATCTGTTACTGGGAATTTTGTTTGTCTGTGGTTTCTGGTAGAATCATCTCAAGTCAGTTTTCATTGTACCATAAGTTATGGTTTCTCTGTGTTCCTCTGAGAAGTGTATGTCTGTTGATAATATGTATATAATATATAATAATAAATGGATTTCATTATAAAAATAATATTTATTATGTATAGTAATATACTACATATTATAGAGAGATTCAGATACAGACAGTTGATAGATATAGAAAAATGATAGACATAAATATTTACATACATAGTTTTTTTCTTTTAATCTTTTTTCTTGAGAAGCTTATAATGTAGAAGACTGACTATATCTTACAAGCTTAGAGCTACTTATTATTCTCTTTTCTATACTCTATCCCCATATCTCCTTTCCCCTTAAAATTTTTTCTCCACTATTCCCCTCCCCTTCTTACCTACTGTGGTTTATTAATCCCCTCTTTAGGGTCTTCTTCTATTCCTCAATTTCTTAACATCCTTTCTCCCTTGCACCTCCTTAGTAATCCCTCTTATGTTTTTGGACAGGCTGTTTTAGTTATTTATATTTAAGAACATAAATCTGGAGATCCTATTCTAGCACATTCATGTAAGAAAGAACATCAACATTTGCCTTTCTGTGTCTGAGATATCTCACTCAATATTATCTTTTCCAGTTTCATACATTTATCAAATTTCATAATTTCATTTTTTGTGAGAGCTGAATAATATTCCACTATGTATATGTACCACGTTTTCATTATCTGTTCATCAGTTGGTGGACATCTAGGCTAATTCCAAATTATATCTACAGTGAATTGAGTTTCAATGAACATAGACATGCACATATCCCTGTAAAATGTTGAGTCCTTAGGAAGTACACTCAGATGTAGTAGAGTTGAGTCATGTAGTAGATCAATTTTTAGCATTTTGAGGAATCTCATACTGATTTCCGAAGTGGCTATATCAGTTTACATTCACACCAACAGTGAATAAGAGTTCTTTTTCCCTCACATTTTCACCAATGTTTGCTGTTGATCTCAGCCACTCTGATTGGGGTAAGATGGAATCTTAGTGTAGTTTTGATTTGCATTTCCCTCATGGCTAAAAATGTTGAGCACTTTTTAGGCATTTCTTGATAATGGAATTATTTCTTTTGCAAAGGTTTGTTTAGTTCCAAAGACCATTTTTAATTAGGTTATTTTCTTTCTTGATGTTTGATTTTTTTTTAGTTCTTTGTATATTCTGGATTCTTGCACATATATAGAGTTGTTAAATTTAATTCCATTCTGTGTGTTGATTTTTTTTTGCTCTATTAACAGTATCTATGTTCATCAGTAAAATTGTCTATTTTTAAAAATTTTTTATTTAATTATTCAATTATGCGTGTGTGTGTGTGTGTGTGTGTGTGTGTGTGTGTGTGTAGAACCATGGGCAAATTCGGGAACCACCATGGACCGCCTCCACCTCCTCCTTGTTTACTCTCCCCCGGGATTCACAGGCTCCACCCTACCAAGACCAGAAACGCAGGCTGCCCCCTGCTTCCGCCCTGCGTCTATACTTGGGGTCTAGGATCCGAACTCAGGACCTTCAGCCTGCAAGGCAGAGGCTTAACCCCTGAGCTACCTCTCCAGCCCCAGTAAAATTTCTATTGCTGATGTATCCTCATTCATTTTGTTGATCAATATATAATATTGGATTCATGGAAAAAGTTTGGTTGTGTTTCTTCCTTTCCAATCTTATGAAATAATCCAAGAGAACTCATGCCAATTCTTTTTTGAAGGTCTGGTAAAATTCTGCACTTAATCCATCTAGTCCTTGTTTACTTTCAAGTTGGGAGATTTATAATTACTGTTTCAATTCATTGTTAGTTGAAGTTCTGTTTAAGTTATTAATATCTTCTTGATTTAGCTTTGGTGAGTCGTATGCATTTAGGAATTCATCAATTTCTTTTAGATTCCCTATTTTAGTGGAGTAAAAGTTCTTGAAATATATCCTCTAAATTCTTGGATTTCTTTAATATCTATTGTAACAGTTATCTTTTCATCTCTAATATTTTTAATTTGTGTCCTCTTTTTTCTTTTTCTTTTGATTGACTTGGATAGAGATTTATCATTCTTATTATCATTTTGAAGAACCAACTTTTGGCTTCATTTATTGTTTGCATTGTTGTTTTCGTTTCTATGTCATTGATTTATGCCCTAATATTGAGTAGTTCTTTTCATCTGCTATTTTGGGGATTGGTTACTGTTGCTTTTCCAATTTCTTAAGGTTGATCATCAAGTTTTCTATTTAGAATTTCTCTAATCATTTGATAAGCTTGTGGAACTATAATTTATTTCTTAGGATAGCTTTGAATATGTCCCATAGGTTTTGTATGTTGTGTTGTGATCCATAGAAACAGGGCACTCAGGAAAATTGGAATTTTCCTCAAGAATCTCATTCTGGTAGCAGAGAAAAGTTTGATGCCTGCCAAAGTGGGAAGGAATTTCACAAGGTTCTGAAAATTTGTCAGATCATCTTGCAGAAAAGATTAAAATCAAGACAATGATGAGTTGTACTTGACAGCTACAGGTTGAACTTTGGGAACAGCTATGAAGGATTGATAGTTAAGGGAAGCCCTTGAATAATCTTGAAGAAGATAGTCTAATTGATATGGAAGACTCAGTCCATAGGGGGTGGTACTTTCCAGTGATGGACCAGAGTCACAGCCTCGAGACCAGGGCTCCCCCCGGACCAGGTGAGGCAAGGCTTCAGCGGAAATGGGAAACAGAACACGCAACTCTCTAGGCTGAGTGAATCTGAACCCACTTTATTGAAACTTAGTGACAGCTTTATACTAGAAAATTTTAGGGCAAAGAATGTGTCCCTGCACCTGCAAACAGAGGAAAACAAACACAGACCCTCCCAGTGTCCTATGCTCAGTAAGAATAAAAATTTTTTTTCTCTAAGTAGCTAACCCATTGTTTGCGGGAAAAGACACAAACATTCTATTCTCCCAGTTTTTTCAATTCTATCTAATCTATAATGCTTCACCGGATAGCCATGGGGCTGAGCCCAATTGTTTTAACAGAGACTGCATTTTTAAAATACACAGAGGAGGACTGAGCTCCTTTAATAGTAAAGTTGCTTATGTTTTCCTATGAGGAATTCCAGAAGTATATTGCCATCAGTTGATGAGCCATCCGTGAACCATGCATTCTCCAAACCTGGGGTCCATTCTGTTGGGCCCCATATCGCCAAGGGTGTCTCTTTGGGGCAGAGGCGATCATTGGTGGGGGTGCACTCAGATGGTCCATCTCTGTGATTTCCCATAAGAGTGCTGTTTGGGGAAGGGAAAGACACAGCCCCCTTTGCTACCAACATGGATTCTCCCAGTTTGGATTGCAAATACCATCTCCAGGGGGCAGTCTTGGCATCTAGACTCTCTGGCATGATGGTCTCTTCCTTGGCCTTCAGCCAGGGTAAAAGTGGTATCACGGTTCCTTTTAAAGTTCTACTGAACAGATAGCACAGTCATATACTTCTGGAATTTCTGAGTTAGTTCATAGGTGGGAATTTTACCCACTTATGTTTTAAGACTCTAAAAGTTGTTCTCTAATTTCTTTAAGATCAGTACACACATTCTGGCTAGCAAGTCTACTTATTATGAGTCAAATCTCTCTATTTACAATTTGATTTAAAGTTAAAAGCAAGCTTTTTCTCTAAACCTAAGAACAGGTAAAAGGCACACCCAATTCCCAGAAGAATTCCTCCTTCCAGAGACAAAACTTAAATTATCTGGGGAGGAAATCCTAGCACCTGGGCGTTACTGTGATATTCCCCAGGAGCAGGCTTTAGGTCCCCAACTGGGCAGAGGTACACCATATTTTAATGCCATGTCCTTTTCCCAGAAATTGTTTCCATAGAACAATATTCTGCCATGCTGGGACCTTATCCACCAAAATGGTTGGATTAGGGCCCAGCATTTTTTTCTTTACTAATGTATGAATATAGCATTTGTTGACCATGCCCTTTGTCCCTAACATTTTTTTTTCTACTGTTGAGTTATTGATGATGCTCTCCACTGTGGTTTTCTATTATCTACAAGATTTTTCACTTCTTTTTAAAAATAAATTTATTAATTAAATTGACATTTTTATACACATGCTCCTTGCCTCCCTTGTTCCACTCTCCCTTCCTCCCTCTTTAATTCCCTCCTTCCCTATCCTATCCTATCCCACTCCTCTTGCCATCCTTACATGGACCCAGTCTACTCCCTCCTATTCTCCTATCCTTTGGTTCTATGGGTCCTGATGTTCTCTCTGTATCATCTGTTCTCATGGAGGTTTAGGGCTCCATGGCAAACAGAGAGGCCCTTCCTTGGGCAGCTGGCCCACTGATATGGTTACTCCCCTACTTCTGTCTGAACCCCTGCCCCTAAGGATACTTCTGCCTAAAACTATTTCTCCTGAGGTCTAAGCCAGTCTATGGGGGCATGTTGACTGTCCACCACTGTGTAGATCTGATGAGATCAAGTCCCGTTGCATGAGTTCCTGGCTGTAGCTGCCCTATCTTGAGTGGAGTGACCTATCCAGCAACAGCACTCTCCATCTTTAGGCTCTTACAGTATGACTGCCCCCTCTTTTGCAAAGTTTCCTGAGCCTCTGGATGGGGAGAGATTGGGCTGGCCTGGTTCCAGGTGCTCATTGCAGGATTGCCGGTGTTCTATATTCGAATTGTTTGTTGTTGTCCATTTTGCTATTCTTGCACTGCACAAGGCTGCATCCTATCTGAGTGCTGAGATCATTTCCTATCCAACTATACAGAAACTGTTAAAGAGAGGACTTTATATAAGAGAAGGCTTAAAGGGAGGGAGGATCAGTAGTAGAGCACAATAGTGGGTAGGGTCAACCTTCAGGACATCATTTGGCTATCAACTAATCACTAATCCCCTGCCCCATGATGGGGAACACACGACCAGTGCTTCTAACCAATCCAAACACCAGCAATCAGGAAGGAGACTGACTGTAGATTGGATCAGATATCTTGCTAATTATAGGTCTTTCTCAGCAGTGGCCTTATTTCTCTATTGAACTTTGTTCCTTTGTCTCCATTCTTTTTGGGTCTTTTTGTCCTACTTTCCTATTTCAAATCCTTCATGGTTGTAAAGGGTAATAAAATTTTCCCTTGGGTATGTCATGAGGGTTGGAATTAGGTTTCACTTATAAGGGAGAACATGTAATATCTCATTTTCTACGCTTGGAATACTTCACTCAGTATGATTTCTTCCAGCTCCATCCATTTAGCAGCAAATTTTATTAATTCATTTTTTGATAGCTGTGTAGTATTCCATCATGTATATGTGCCACATTTTCATTATCCATTTGTCAATTGTGAGACTTCTAGATTGATTCCATGACTTACTATTGTGAATAGTGTATTCATCCCTAGGGAGGAAATCCTATCCACCAATGCCTGCAGGTATCCCAGAGATAGGGAAGTGTCCTGAAGCAGGCCCCCAAGTTCAAAGGCGGTTTTTCATTTCTAAGATTTTTAGTTTTCAATTCTTTTATTTCATTGCTAAATTTCTTCAGTACTAAATTTTTTTTCCACATTGTCGACTTTTTCATCCATGTTGCATATTTTTTCATCTATTTTGCTGGAATTTTTCCTCTGTGTTGCTGACATTCATTGCCAGATCTTTTGTCAAATATATGAGTTTGTATCCTCTCTGAGGTCATTTATCATTTTGATTATTAAAATTTTGCCATTTGGAGTTGGCATTTCACCTAATATAATTCCTCTGAATTCAGTGGTTGAAAGGTAACAATCTTTGGAAGGAATCAAATTACCTTGCTTTTCCACGTTTTTTTTTTTTTTGTTTCTGTGTGTACAATTTGCATATCCATTAGTTTGGATATTTCCTCCAGTTTTATTTGGTAATTTTTTTGAGCCACTTAGTTTTACTTTCTTATTTTTTAATCATATGTGGATCTTATGTTTAACCTCTATCACCAAACTGAAAATGCCAAACTTATCTGTGATTTTGCGAATGACCTACTGTTAATTCTTCTGTATAGGATGGTTGAGAGGAAGCTGCCTCTGTCTGAGCCAGTGAAGAGAGTCAGAATTGAAAAAAGAAAAAGATTATTTCAAAAAGAGAAAGAAATTAGCACTTCAGAAGATCACAAAAGTGGGGTGGGGAGATAGCTTGGCCATCAAAGTATTGTTTTGAGAGCATGAGAACCTGAATTAGATCACCATAACCCACATGCAAATAATGGGCAAGGTTGTGTCTGATTTTAATCCCAGTGTAAAGAGGCTGAGATAAGAGAATCTTTGGGGCTTGTTGACCAATCAGTCTAGATAAATTAGTGAGCCCTAAGGCAATAAAAAAGTTTTAAAGCAGGATCCTCCCTTTACCCCACCCCGCTTCATAGGTCAGGACGGACGCCCAGCGGTCCAGCCGGGCCTCACCCCGCGACCTAGGTAAGCTCCGCCCGCGCCCGCCCACCAGGACCCCAGGTCAGCCCAAAGGGACCCGGCTCCGATTCCCACCATCCAGCCGGAGCCTCGCGCAGGGCCCAGGAACGAGGAGGACCTACCCCAGCTGCCCTCGGGTTAAATAGCTCCACGCCAACGCTCCCATCCTTCCATTCCCCACCCCGCTCCCCTGGTCCGGACCCACGCGGGTGGTTCAGCCGGGCCTCACCCGCGACCTAGGTAAGCTCTGTCCCTGCCCACCTCCAGAACCCCAGTTTAGTGTAATTGAAAGATCTTAAGAGTTAAAACGACAATGCCAAAGTCAAAGTGCAAATCCATGAGAAGCAACACTCAAGTAAACAAATTTCCCACTAAAGAAATTAATCCCATAATGTTAGACTCCAACCAGAACAAAAGGCCAAGAAAGCCTGACCCAGGATAACGACTTTCAAAATATGATCATTACCATGTTGAATACTATGAAAGAGGAAATCAGAGAGGAATTACATAATCGAATCAATCGCTTTGAAGAGGAACACAACAGACATTTGGAGGAGTTGAGAAAAACAGTGCAAGAAACAAAAAGTGGCATAGAGCAGTTAAAACAGACTCAAGCAGAGTTTAAAACTGAGCTACAAGACAAGTTATCTTCAACCCAGAATTCCACAGAGAGTCTTATCAACAGAACTAACGAAGCAGAAAACAGAATTTCACACCTTGAAGATAAAGTGGGAGTACTACCCAGGTCAATGGAAGAGGTTGTTAAAGCCAAAAAGATACTTGAGAGAAATATCCAAGAGATATGGGACACCCTGAAGAAGCCTAGCATGCATATTCATGGAATACCAGAGCAAGAATCTCAAAATACCACCCCTGAGGAAATTTTCCAAACGATCATCAAGGAAAACTTTCCTCATCTAAAAAAAGAGAGGCCCATCCATATACAAGAGGCATTCTGCACCCCAAACAGATACGACCAAAACAGAAGCACGCCACGGCAAATAATAGTTAAAACACTCCACATTCAAGATAAAGAACTGGTGCTGAGAGCTTCAAGGTAGAAAAAACAAGTCACTTTTAAAGGTAAACCTATTAAAATAACAAATGACTTCTCAGTCGAAACAGTAAAAGCAAGAAGAGCTTGGAGAGACATACTTCAAGTATTGAATGAGCAAAAGTGTCAACCCAGGCTGATTTACCCTGCAAAACTATCAGTCATGATCGAGGGAGAAAGAAAAATTTTCCAGCACCAAGACAACTTGAAGGGATACATGTCCACCAAACCAGGCCTTCAAAAAATGCTAGAAATGATACTCAAGCTTGAAGAAAAAAACAGGCATATCCAGGAGAACAGAAGGCAAATATAACACCATTGAAAGCAAAGCAATATACTTATAAAAACTACTAAACATAATAAATGTCTGGAAATAACAATAGTTTCTCCATTATAACACTAAATGTTAATGGAATTAATTCACCGATCAAGAGACACAGATTACAAACTTGGATTAAAAATCACAATCCATCAATCTGCTGCTTGCAGGAAACCCATCTCACCACAAAAGATAGGGACGCTCTAAAAATAAAAGGCTGGTCAACAATTCTACAAGCTAATGGAAACAGAAAACAGGCAGGGGTACCCATTATGCTATAAGACAAAGTGGACTTCAAACCAAAGAAAATTATAAGAGACACGGATGGATACTACATTTTAGTCACAGGTACAATTCAACAGGAAGACTTCACAATACTGAACATTTATGCACCCAATACGGGCCCCTCCACATTCATTAAGAAAACCCTACAGCGTCTTAAAGCAAGAAATCAACCCCCAAACGATAATTCTTGGGGACTTCAACACTGCCCTCTCAACATGGGATAGATCAACAGGTCAAAAGCTTAACAGAGACACTTTGGAACTTAATCAAACCCTGAAAGAAATGGACCTTACAGATCTCTATCGAACTTTTCACCCACGTACCAAAGAATACACATTTTTCTCAGCAGCACACGGAACTTTCTCCAAACTAGATCACATATTGGGCCACAAAACGAATCTACACATATACAAAAAAGTTGAAATTCTAACCTGTGCCTTATCAGACCACCATGGCCTAAAGCTGGACATCCACAACACATCAAACAAGAGAAAATACACTAACTCCTGGAAACTTAACACTATGATGCTGAATGAGAACTGGATTCAGGAAGAAATTAAACAGGAAATTCAAGATTTCCTGAAAGTGAATGATAACGAAAATACAACTTACCAAAATCTCTGGGACACAATGAAAGCTGTTCTAAGAGGTAAGTTCATAGCTCTTAATGCCTACATCAAAAAAATGGAAACATCAGAAATAAACAACTTAACAATGCAGCTTAAAGCTTTAGAGAAACTAGAGCAATCTTATCCCAAAAGTAGTAGAAGAGAGGAGATTAGCAAAATGAGGGGAGAAATATCTGAAATCGAGATTAAGAAAACGATAGAAAAAAATCAACCAGTCAAAAAGCTGGTTCTTTGAAAAAATCAATAAGATTGATGCACCCCTAGCTAGAGAGAGAAAACCCAAATTAACAAAATCAGAAATGAACTAGGAGTTATCACTACTGATACCCAAGAATCCAGAGAATTATAACATCATATTTCAAAAACTTATACTCTGTGAAGTTTGACAACACAAAAGAGATGGATGAATTTCTAAGTAAACACAACTTACCTAAATTGAATCAGGAAGTTGAGAATTATTTAAATAGTCCTATAACATATAAGGAAATTGAGGAAGTAATCTCGAACCTTCCCACCAAAAAATGTCCTGGACCAGATGGATTCAGCACAGAGTTCTACCAGACATTTAAGGAGTTAATAACACCAATACTCCTTAAACTGTTCCATCAAATAGCAAAGGAAGGAACACTACCAAATTCCTTCTATGAAGCTAATATCGTTTTAATCCCAAAACCTAATAAAGATTCACTTAAAAAAGAAAACTATAGGCCAATCTCTCTGATGAACACAGACGCAAAGATTCTCAACAAAGTCTTAGCAAATCGGATTCAAAAACATATTAAAAAGATCATTCACGGGGACCAAGTAGGCTTCATCCCCGGCACACAAGGTTGGTTCAACTTACGCTAATCAATAAATGTAATTCATCATGTAAACCAGTCCAAAGTCCAAGACCACATGATACTCTCGATAGATGCAGAAAAAGCTTTTGACAAGATCCAACAGCCTTTTATGATCAAAATGCTAGAGACAGTAGGAATGGAAGGAACCTTTATCAATATAATAAAAGCTGTATACAACAAGCCCACAGCAAGATTATGCTCAATGGGGAACAATTGGAAGCATTCCCACTTCGATCAGGAACTAAACAAGACTGTCCACTCTCACCACTTCTATTCAATATTGTACTTGAAGTCTTAGCTGAAGCCATAAGACAAGAAAGGGACATAAGAGGGATTCAAATCGACAAGGAAGAAGTCAAACTATCAGTATTTGCAGATGACATGATCTTATACCTGAGGGATCCCAAAAACTCCACCAGGAAGCTCCTGGAACTAATTGAGAAGTTCAGCAGGGTGGCAGGATACGAAATAAATGTGCAAAAATCAGAGGCCTTCCTATATGCCCAGAATGAAAGAAGTGAAAAAGCCCTGAGAGAAGCAATACCATTTACTATAGCCCCTAAAAAAATGAAATACCTTGGTATAAACCTAACCAAGGAAGTAAGTGACCTTTACAATGAAAACTTTAAAACCCTCAAGAAAGAAATTGCAGAAGACACCAGAAGGTGGAAAGACCTCCCATGTTCCTGGATTGGAAGAATCAACATCGTAAAAATGACCATCCTACCAAAGGCAATATACAAATTCAAAGCTGTACCAATTAAAATCCCAAAGCAATTCTTTAAAGAAGTTGACCAAACAATCTCAAAATTCATATGGAGGCACAAAAGACCCAGGATAGCAAAGACAATCCTGAGTAACAAAAACACTGCTGGAGGTATTACCATACCGAACCTTAGTCTATACTACAAATCCATAGTTATAAAAACAGCCTGGTACTGGCTCCAAAATAGACACACAGATCAATGGATAAGGATTGAAGACCCAGATATAAGCCCACAAAATTACAGCCATTTGATCTTTGACAAAGGGGCCCATCAAATCCAATGGAAAAAGAACAGCATCTTCAACAAATGGTGCTGGCAAAACTGGATCTCCACATGCAGAAGATTAAAGCTGGACCCGTACTTGTCACCATGTACAAGACTTAATTCCAAATGGATCAAGGACCTTGATATCAGGCCAGAGACTATAAAAACCATAGTTGAAAGGATAGGGAACTCCCTTGAGCTGATTGGGCTAGGCCAACATTTCCTAAACAGACATCCAATGGCACAGTCACTGCTACCAACTCTCAACAGTTGAGATCTTGTGAAATTAAAGAGCTTCTGTTCAGATAAAGAGATTGTCACACGAGCTCAAAGGCAACCCACAGAATGGGTGAAAATCTTCACTAACCACATATCTGATAGAGCTCTACTGTCCAGAGTGCACAAAGAACTTAGAAAACTAAACATCAAGGAAACCAATGGCCCAATTCAAAGATGGGCCCTGGGAGTTAAAAGAAACTTTACCAGGGATGAAATTAAAATGTCTAACAAATATTTTAAAAAATGCTCCAATTCTTTAGCCATCAGGGAAATGCAAATCAAAACTTCCCTGAGATATCATCTCACCCCGGTCAGGATGGCAAAAATCCACAACACAAGCAACAACAAATGCTGGAGAGGATGTGGAGAGAGGGGAACTCTCTTACATTGCTGGTGGGAGTGCAGGCTCATACAGCCACTCTGGCAAGCCGTCTGGAGATTCTTAAAGAAATTAAAGATTGAAATGCCATATGACCCTGCGATTCCACTTTTGGGTATAACCCCCCATACAACAGAGGTTCACCTCGATAGCACAAGCACGACCATGTTCATAGCAGCACTGTTTACAATAGCAAAGACATGGAATCAACCCAAATGTCCAACAGTTGATGAGTGGATAAGGAAACTGGGTTACATCTATACAATGGAGTACTACTCAGCCATCAAAAATGATGAATTACTGGAATTTTCCGGGAAATGGATGTCATTAGAAACAATTATATTAAGTGAAGTATCCCAGACCCAGAAAATTAAGCGCCGTATATACTCCCTAATAGGTGGCTCCTAATACCAAACCCACCCAGCCCATCTTGAGACACTCATAGGTAAATCTATGTATTACCTACAGTAATTGCAAGGATTATGAACTGGAGGGATGGGGTTGGAGGGCCACACCAGACACAAGGAGAGCAGTGACCATGTTACAGTAGAGAAAATAGGCCCCCATCAAGGACTGCAAGAAAGTAATGTGACACCTAGTTAAGTTCACAATTCGTTCCTGATCATTTACAACTAAGGGGGTATGAACTCACCAGAGGGGGAGGGCATATAATCCGGCAGATTAAAAAGTAACCATTTTGCAAATGGGTGATTGACTCCTCCCATTGCCTAACGCCATATGACCCTGTGATTCCACTCTTGGGTATAAGTATTACATCTACCCTTGAATGTGCTCTTATAATAAGACTCCAGTTTAACAGCTTTTTGTCTCTGGTCAGGGGGTGACATACAGTGCCCATCACGATGGAGTGAAGGGCATTACAGGAGCAACAAAACTGCAAAAGAAAATCAACGAACCACTATCCAGAACTTCAGAGACTCTATATCAACCACCTAGAACTAGGCCAGACTAATCTCTCCCCATCCTGAAGCTCAAGGACATTTGCGGAAGAGGGGGCGGTAAGAGTGTAAGAGCAAAAGGATGGGAGGAGCAATGATTTGCAAGATACTCCACACAAGTTAGGGCCGAAGCAATAATAATTGGACATTGCATGCCGGGCACAATGTCCAACACACTATTGACTTCACAAAGTCTAGCATATGCTAAAGGCACCAAGATCCTTGGAGGCAAGGGATTGACAGCCACAGTAGTGTTCCTATGCTTAAGGGGAACACAGGAAAGGGTTCAGGGAAATGCCACTGGGTCCTTGTACATCATCGGAGAGGAGGGCCCAGAGGAAAGTCAGGCATGCACAAGAAGACTCTGGGAATTGGGGCGGGAGGCACGGGGGGGGATGGGGCGGGAGGGGTGAGGGGAGAGGGAGCAGAGGGTTCGGGGGGAGGAGGAGGAGGGAGGGAGGGAACTGGTGTTCCTATTAAGTTTGTATAAGCTGAAATAATAATAAAAAATGTATTATAAAAAAAAAGGCAAAAAAAAAGTTTTAAAGGAGGTAAATGGTGTTTCTCAGAATAACACCCAAGATTGTCCTTTGGCTTCCACATGCATTCACACATATGTGTGCATCTGAAAATATATAAATGTGCACATGTACCCACAAACATGGAGACAAATACACACACATAATAAAAAGAAAAAGAAAGAAATTCATAAAGGTAGTAATGGGATACCTGAAAAGTATACAGAAAAAAGTAAACACGAAGACACAATAAGCCAAGTCAAACATACCTTTACCCATGTAGCTCCCTGGCAATGGGAGGGAAAGCAGAAACACAATCCTCTATTCTACCTATTCTTCTGTTGGTGATATAAATACAGGACCAAACAATTTAGGAGAAAGGGGATTTATTCTTGGCTTACAGTTTCTGATTACATTAACATAACAAGAGAATTCATGCTATTAGAAAATGGTGGAACTGGATTAGAGAGAAGTCTCAGGGGCTAAGCCTCTCCTTTGCACTCTGAAGAACCTGAGTTCGGATTCCAGATCCCATGTAAAAATGCCTGGCAGAAATGGTGGCAGCCTGCACTTTCACCTGTGGAAGACAGAGTCGTGAAACCCCAGAGCAAAGGGAAAAGTGAGTAAGGCAAGCCAGGATGCTTCCTGAAGTCACCCTTGCAACTTAACAGGCACACATAGTGCCCTCTAACACTCATACACACACACACACACACACACACACACACACACACACACACACACACACCATATACACACACCAAAAAAAAGAAAGAAGGAAAGAAACCAAGGGATCTGACCACACGGTATCCACAAGATGAGCTTTTGAGAGGTACATACTTTCTCACTTGCTGGTCTGCCAATATGCTGAACCAGTTTTCTCCATCTTATCCACATGCCAGGAAATGTTCCATCCATCGTGGGTCATATCAGTTAGATAATCTCCCACAGTCTTGCTCAGAGATTGATCTAACTAAATAACTTCTCACGGATGTGTCCAAAGACTCAATCAACATTCAGTTTCTATGTTGGCATCTGTAACTTAATACCACATAACCCAAAAACTGTCCCAACAGGTTGTTTCTTTTTTTCCTTTCAGAGTGCTATTAGCATGGATAGATTTTCAAAAACTAAAATGTAGAGTGATCATCATCAATGACATCAACCTCCTATTTTCACATGTGTCTTCAAGTATGAGCATATCTACACATGTACACACACACACACACACACACACACACCACATTCACTGACATCAACCTCCTATTTTCACAGGTGTCTTCAAGTATGAGCATATCTACACGTGTTCACACACACACACCACATTCACTGACATCAACCTCCTATTTTCATATGTATCTTCAAGTATGAGCATATGTTCTACACACACACACCACATTCACACATACATAACATAAAGCAAAGCATTTGTAGAGTATGATTTGGAAGTCCAGCATATCTAGTGTAGGATTAAATGAAGCTTTCCAATATATATAAAACTTTAACCATATTAGGAAGGCAAGAAAAATGTTGGTAATATTAGTGGAAATTATAGATGGATGGTGTCATATCATGGGTTGAGATTCTGGAATAAATCAAAAGGAGAAAGTAAGCTAGGTGTGAGCATTTATCACTGTTTACTTTCTAACTATGGATGCAATGTGATTGCTTTCTGTTCCCATCACCATACATTTCCCACCGTGACGGACTGTATCACCTGGAACTGTAAGCCAAATATGCCCTTCCTTCTAAGTTCTTAGTGCCTAGTATTTTGTCTCAACAATGGAAAAGGTAACTAATACAGAGGATTACATAGGAAATTTTAGAATATCTAACACATGATAACCTTTTTTTAAAAATTCAATTGTGCGTGTGTGCGTGTGTGTATGTATGTGTGTGTATGTAGAACCATGGACGAATTCGGGAACCACCATGGACCGCCTCCACCTCCTCCTTGCTTACTCGGCCCGGGATTCACAGGCTCCACCCTACCAAGACCAGAAACACAGGCTGCCCCTGCTTCCACCCGGCGTCTACACGTGGGATCTAGGATCCGAACTCAGGACCTTCCGCCTGCAAGGCAGAGGCTTAACCCTTGAGCCACCTCTCCAGCCGGATAACTTTAAAAAAAAAATAAGCATTTCTATTTCAGATCAATGGGCTGTAAACCAACATGCTTGATCTTAGTAGTCACATCAAGATTAACACAGGAATGGAAGTAGTGATATTTTAGGAGCAGGACCAGCACACTATCCAGTACACAAGTCACTTCATACCACACACACGTTTCCTGATTGAAAACATGTTTTATCACCACCTAGAAGGGATTTTGTAGACCTAGCTCAGATGAATTTATTAAAAACTGGCATCTCTGTAAAGTAATGAAAAAATGTATTGACAGAAGAGGTCAGTGACACACAGAGATAAGGAACTAGATGTTCTGGGAAGCTAAGCGAATGTTTGTTCCTTTCTCAATAACATATATAATAGATTAGGAGGATAGATGTTTGCATGACTATTTAGTGTAATATATGAATAATATGTTTACATGTATATTCAGTATCATAATCATATAAAAGTCATTAAATCTGTTTATTGACTATATATGATTATAGAGATATAGAAGACAGATCCTAAGGAAAAGATATTGGAGCTAATTTTGAAGGACAATTCTTAATCTTATTT
The DNA here is from genome assembly GCA_023101885.1 of Typhlomys cinereus. Classification (NCBI taxonomy): domain Eukaryota; kingdom Metazoa; phylum Chordata; class Mammalia; order Rodentia; family Platacanthomyidae; genus Typhlomys; species Typhlomys cinereus. Next base: position 7,376,048 of record JALPQD010000025.1, on the reverse strand, counting down.
AACAATTTTGGGAAAATCATGTTATTAAAACTACCAAAACCTTAAAAATGTCTGATTTTTTAATTAAAACAATTCATCTCACAAATCAGTCAAACAAAGCTTTCCAAAGCATTGAAACATTTGTTTCATTTATAAATAGGACTGGGGCTGGAGAGGTGGCTCATGGGTTAAGCCTCTGCCTTGCAGGAGGAAGGTCCTGAGTTCGGATCCTAGACCCCATGTATAGAGGCCAGGCAGAAGCGGGGGCAGCCTGCGTTTCTGGTCCTGGTAGGGCAGAGCTTGTGAATCCCTGGGCAGAGTAAATGAGGAAGAGGTGGAGGTGATTCATGGTGGTTCCCAAATTCACCCGTGGTTCTACACACACACATACACACGCATACATGCACAATTGAATAAATAATAATAATAATAATAAATTAAAAAATAAAAAATATATAAATGGGACCATCATCTTGATGCTTCATATTCACATTTCTCTTTCTTTTGCATCTGTAGCAAACTTACTGCCCTCTATGCCATCACTTCAACCATTAAAGACCATTACTCACCTCAGCAACCTCAATAACTCTTAAGTAGCCTCAATCTGCCTATCCCAGTCATCTTTTACCATGGAGCAAATTAAATAGAGCCTTAAATGTCTTTAGAAAAAGTTTCTAAGTAGTAAATATACATCTTTCTGCTAGCACCTAGCTGCTTAGGATTTGACCACCTCACTATCTAGTGTCAGTTCCAACTCATATCTCTACAGGTGATCTTTTTTTTTTTTTTATTAAAAATTTAATTATACATTTTAAAAATTTTTTTACCAGTTCCCTCCCTCCCCCCTCTTCCCCTCCCCTTCCCCCAGTGCCTCCCCCCAATTCCCAGAGAGTCCTTTATTGTGTGTGCCTAACTCTCCACTGTGTCCTCCTCTCTGATGACATATAAGGACCCAGTGGCATTTCCATAAGCCTTTCTCTTGTTCCCCTTAAGCATAAGATCACTACTATGGCTGTCAATCCCTTGCCTCCAGGGGTCTCGGTGCCCTTATCAGATGCTAGACTTTATGAGGGCAACAGTGCGCTGGACATTGCGCAGGGCATGCAAAGTTCCATTATGATTGCTTTGGCCCCAACTATTGTTGAGAATCTTGCAAATCGTTGCTCCTCCCATCCTTTTGCTCTTACAATCTTACCGCCCCCTCTTCCGCAAATGTCCCTGAGCTCCAGGATGGGGAGAGATTAGGCTGTCCTAGTTCTATGTGATTGATATAGAGTCTCTGAAGTTCTGGATAGTGGTTTGTTGATTTTCTTTTGCAGTTTTGCTGCTCCTGCAATTCCCTTCACTCCATTCTGCTGGGCACTGTATGTCACCCCCTGGCCAGAGACAAAAAGCTGTTAAACTGGAGTCTTGTTGTAATAGCACATTCAAGGGTAGATGTAATAAGAGTAGGAAACCTCACTGAGAGAGGGGTCCATCACCCATTTGCAAAATGATTACTTTTTATCTGCTAGACTATATGCCCTCCCCTTCTGGTGAGATCAGGAGAGAACGTCTGTGAACTTAACCAGGTTTCTCATTACTTACTTGCAGACCTTGATGGAGGCCTATTTTCTCTGCTGTAACATGGTCTCCTCTCTCTTTGTTTCTGGTGTGGCCCTCCTAACCCATCTCTCTTGTTCATAATCCTTGCAATTACTGTGTTACATAGGTTTACTTTTGAGTGTCCCAATGTGGGCTGGGTGAGTTTGGTACTAGGAGCCACCTATTAGGGAGTACATACGGCGCTTAATTTTCTGGGTTTGGGATACTTCACTTAATATAATTCTTTCTAATGACATCCATTTCCCAGCAAATTCCTGTAATTCATCATTTTTGATGGCTGAGTAGTACTCCATTGTATAGATGTACCACAGTTTCCTTATCCACTCGTCAACTGTTGGACATTTAGGTTGATTCCATGACTTTGCTATTGTAAACAGTGCTGCTATGAACATGGTCGAGCTTGTGCTATCGAGGCGAACCTTTGCTGCTTGGGGGGTTATTCCCAAAAGTGGAATAGCAGGGTCATATGGCATTTCAATCTTTAATTTCTTTAAGAATCTCCATCTACAGGTGATCTTTAGCAGACTATGGGACCACACCCCTGACACTCTGTCAGGAGATCCAATTCCTATTTTTAATAACATGAAAATCCAAATATTTCAAATGACCTATATTTCATTATCTAGAATTTGGCATTTCTTTGTTGTAATCCTTTGATATTCAAATGACTTATCATTTTGGATGATCTGGCAGAAAAACAACAAGGCTAGGACTTGTAATGTCCAGACTTCTATTCCGCATTACACTTTACCCTTACTATGCCACATTTTCCTGTGATAGATTTTTGGATCAATCTGGATAAGATATATTTTAGCTCTACAGTTCTGTGATTTGAATCAGTTTATTTCTCCTAACACATATATTTTCTTGAGAATGTCACAATATCTTATGACTCTTGGTGCCATCTTTATTATCTCACTGGATGTCGTGCCTAGAATATATTTGTGGAGTGAAAAAAAATTTGAATGCATGAGTGGTTGCAAGTTATACATCACTTTTATACAAATAAACCAACTCACCATAGTTTTTTAAATATAATGATATAATTTTCATTTAACCACTTTCAAAGAGGTAAATTAAAAATAAGTCACAGACATCAGATATTTTCAATATTTACCTTTGCAAGCACTATGCAACACGTGCCATGCTTATCCTGAACTTTTCTCATTGCTGTGAATCTGACAAGAGACATCTTAAGGAAGGAATGGTTTATTTTGCTCATAGTTTGAGAGTATAGTCCATTGAAGTGTGCAAGACATAGTAGGAGAAACAGCTCCTAGTTGCAGTGGGAGTGAGTTGACTGGTCACACTGTCTACAGTAAGGAGAAGAAAGCTGGTTGCTTTCCTTTCCACTTTCTGTTCAGTCTGGCACTCCAGTCTATGGATGATGCTACCCTCACTCAGGGTGGGACTTCACTCCTCAGTTAAGCCTCTCAGGGAACACCCTTAAAGTCACATCTATAGGTGTATCTCTTGGGAAATTCCCAATCCAGTCAACTTGACTATAAAAATTAACCATCACAATGCAACTTCTATTTCACAAACTGTAAAGAAACTACATACTTGGCTAAATGAGACAGAAATTTCAGATATGACAAGATACTGTGTTTTGGCAATGATTAGGAGTCTGGAGGATATGATGTGGCTAGTCACCTTGACTCCTAGTAATAAAGCCTTTGTTTCCCCTAAGGTGTTTGGTCATGAGGTTTTTTGTTTGTTTTCATTTTTTTAATATTTATTTTTATTTCCACTCATACAAACTTAACAGTACACCGGTCCCTTCCCTCCCTCCACTCCCCCAACCTCCTGTGCCCCCCTCCCCTCCCCATCCCTTCCCATCCCCCACTGCCTCCCCCTCCCATCCCTGGAGCATCCTTTAATGAGGATGCCAGACTCTCCTCTGGGTCCCAGTAGCATTTCCCTGAACCATTTCCTGTGTTCCCTTTAAACATGGGAACACTACTGAGGCTGTCAATCCCTTGCCTCCAAGGATCCTAGTGCCTTTAGCAAACGCTAGACTTTGTGGGGTCAATAGTGTGCTGGACACTGCGCAGGGCATGCAAAGTTCAAATGTGATTGCTTCGGCCCTAACTTGTGTGGAGAATCTTGCATATCATTACTCCTCCCATCCTGGTGCTCTTACAATCTTACCGCCCCCTTTTCCACAAATTGCCCTGAGCTTCAGGATGGGGGGAGATTAGGCTGGCCTAATTCTAGGTGGTTGATATAGAGTCTCTGAAGTTCTGGATTACGGTTTGTTGATTTTCTTTTGCAGTTTTGCTGCTCCTCCAATGCCCTTCACTCCATCCTGATGGGTATTGGATATCACCCCCTAGCTAGAGATAAAAGCCTATTAAATTAAAGTCTTGTTATAAGAGTATATTCAAAGGTAGATGTAATAAAAGTAGGAAACCACGGTGAGAAAGAGGTCAATCACCCATTAGCGAAATGGTTACTTTCTATCTGCCAGACTATACGCCCTCCCCTTCTGGTGAGATCATACCCCATCAGTTGTAAATGATCAGGAAGGAAAGTCTGTGAACTTAACCAGATGTCTCATTACTTACTTGCAGTCCTTGATGGTGGCCTATTTGCTTTGCTGTAACATGGTCCCCTCTCTCCTTGTTACTGGTGTGTCCCTCCTTCCCCATCCCTCCTGTTCATAATCTTAGCAATTACTGTAGTTATTACAGAGATTTATCTTTGAGTGTCTCTAAGTGGGTTTGGTACTAGGAGCCACCTAGTACGTACGTACTTACATATGTCGCTTATTTTCTGCATCTGGGATACTTCACTCAGTATAATTGTTTCTAATTTCATCCGCTTCCTAGCAAATTCCATTAATTCATCATTTTTGATAGCTGAGTAGTACTCCATTGTACAGATGTACCACAGTTTCCTTATCCACTCGTCAACTGTTGGACATTTAGGTTGATTCCATGACTTTGCTATTGTAAACAGTGCTGCTATGAACATGGTCGTGCTTGTGCTATCGAGGTGAACCTCTGTTGTATGGGGGGTTATTCCCAAAAGTGGAATAGCAGGGTCATATGGCATTTCAATCTTTAATTTCTTTAAGAATCTCCAGACTGCTCGCCAGAGTGGCTGTATGAGCCTGCATTCCCACCAGCAATGTAGGAGAGTTCCCCTCTTTCCACATCCTCTCCAGCATTTGTTGTTGTTTGTATTGTGGATTTTTGCCATCCTGACCAGGGTGAGATGATAGATATCTCAGGGAAGTTTTGATTTGCATTTCCCTGACGGCTAAGGATGTGGAACATTTTTTAAGATATTTGTTAGACATTTTAATTTCATCCCTGGTAAAGTTTCTTTTAAGTTCCAGGGCCCATTTTTTAATTGGGCCATTAGTTTCCTTGGTGTTTAGCTTTCTAAGTTCTTTGTGCACTTTGGATAATAGAGCTCTATTAGATATGTGGTTAGTGAAGATTTTCTCCCATTCTGTGGGTTGCCTTTGAGCGCATGTGACAATCTCTTTATCTGAACAGAAGCTCTTTAATTTCACAAGATCCCAACTGTTGAGAGTTGGTAGCAGTGACTGTGCCATTGGATGTCTGTTTAGGAACTATTGGCCAAGCCCAATCATCTCAAGGGAGTTCCCTACCCTTTTACCTATGGTTTTTATAGTCTCTGGCTTTATATCAAGGTCCTTGATCCATTTGGAATTAAGTCTTGTACATGGTGACAAGTACGGGTCCAGCTTTAATCTTCTGCATGTGGAGGTCCAGTTTTGCCAGCACCATTTGTTGAAGATGCTGTTCTTTTTCCATTGGATTTGTTGGGCCCCTTTGTCAAAGACCAAATGGCTGTAATTTTGTGGGCTTATATCTGGGTCTTCAGTCTTTATCCATTGATCTGTGTGTCTATTTTGGAGCCAATACCAGGCTGTTTTTATAACTATGGATTTGTAGTATAGACTAAGGTTCGGTATGGTGATACCTCCAGCAGTGTTTTTGTTACTCAGGATTGTCTTTGCTATCCTGGGTCTTTTGTGCCTCCATATGAATTTTGAGATTGTTTAAATCTTTAAAGAATTGCTTTGGGATTTTAACTGGTATAGCATTGAATCTGTATATTGCCTTTGGTAGGATAGTCATTTTTATGATGTTGATTCTGCTAATCCAGGAACATGGGAGGTGTTTCCACCTTCTGGTGTCTTCTGCAATTTCTTTCTTTAGGGTTTTAAAGTTTTCATTGTAAAGGTCACTTACTTCCTTGGTTAGGTTTATACCAAGGTATTTCATTTTTTTTAGGGGCTATAGTAAATGGTATTGTTTCTCTCAGGGCTTTTTCACTTCTTTCATTCTGGGCATACAGAAAAGCCACTGATTTTTGTACATTTATTTTGTATCCTGCTACCCTGCTGAACTTCTCAATTAGTTCCAGGAGCATCCTGGTGGAGTTTTTGGGATCCCTCAGGTATAAGATCATGTCATCTGCAAATAGGGATAGCTTGACTTTTTCCTTGCCAATTTGAATCCCTTTTATGTCCCTTTCTTGTCTTATGGCTTCCGCTAATACTTCAAATACAATATTGAATAGAAGCGGTGAGAGTGGACAGCCTTGTCTAGTTCCTGATCGAAGTGGGAATGCTTCCAATTGTTCCCCATTGAGCATAATCCTTGCTGTGGGCTTGTTGTATACAGCTTTTATTATATTGATAAAGGTTCCTTCCATTCCTACTGTCTCTAGCATTTTGATCATAAAAGGCTGTTGGATCTTGTCAAAAGCTTTTTCTGCATCTATCAAGAGTATCATATGGTCTTGGACTTTGGACTGGTTTATCATTTTGTTTTTTGGCGTCCATGCAGAATAACTGTGACACTGGTCATATGGTCCAATTTCTCCTTCTACTAACAATCCAATAGTCCCTTTCCCTTCAGCAGGCAACACCACTGGCCATGACTATATGACTAAAATGACTGAAGTTTATTACTTGAGGGCATGGGCCATTTACAGTTTTATCTTCATTGAATTGTGATTTTCCACTGATGTTAATTACAAGTCATGGTTATATTAGGAGATTCCCCAAGAGATTTTCTGGCCTCATGGCTCAGAGATCTGGGGAGCCCAAAGTGACCAGGGAGCAGTATTAACAATGATCTAATGGATTCATGGTTGGATTTCCTAGTGGATACATGAGTCCATATGTAACTAAGGACTGTATGCCTTGTGTTTTTACATTTCTAACTTTCAATTCCTGGACCCATGAGTCTTGTTCTAAAGTATGCACAAACTTCTAGTGACCCTTTTCCTAGTAATACAAGGAATACACCTAACTTATCCTGTAATTAAACCATTTACTTTAGGAGATAGAAAACAGAAGCAATTGTACTATGTTGAGAAGCCATTTGCAACATATACATCATGTCTTATGGATCATTCTAAGCACGATCAAAGTCCTCTTTTTTTTGTAATTTCAGTATTTTAAGCTTCATCAAATATTCTGGGTGCTAATTGTACAGCACTGAATAAATAAAATGCTTTTATTTTAAGGCTAATTTTTTCTGGGGAGGAGAGTGAATAAGAAATAAATGTTAAATGTATATATGTTAAATATTAAAACAATCTTAATTTGGAAAATGAACTTGTATCATTCATATACATAGATTGAATGGTAGCTATTTCTTATTTAGTGTCTCTTATCTATAATATGTACACACATTATTTCATATCTTATTTTATTTTTAATATTTTGTTTACTCTGTGTGTGTGTGGGTGGGTGAGAGAGAGAAAGAGAGAGAGAGAGAGAGAGAGATGGCACTGTGTGTCCCTATGGAAAACCAAGGGTGACTACGGGAATCATCTTGTATTGCTTCTACCTCCTTCTTGCTTAGCAATGGGATTTCCCAGACTCTACCCATCAGGGACAGAAGTGCAGGCCACAACTGTTTCAACCTGGCATTTTTACTTGGGATCTGGAATACAAACTCAGGATCTTCTCTTGCAAAGCAGAGTCTTAAACCCTGAGCCATCTCTCCAGCCCATTTATTGCATAAAGATATCTTAAATGTATTTATTTGATTCAACAAAAATTTATGTAACACTGATATGCATGTTCCTCAGTAAACAAAGCAAGCAAAAGATTGAATCTCAGAAAAGGAAAACTATTTGTCCTAGATCCAAGCAATTAGTAAAAGGTAAAACTGGGAATTGAAAGTAAGTTTATCTAACTATAAAGTTAGTTAGATATGAAATTATTGAAATCATCATTATGGCACAGAAAAAAGTGGTAGCAGAAAAATCAGATCCTATTTAAATTTTTAAAAGAAAAATATGTATGTGATTTCCTAAGGGATTATATAGGTAAAAGACAAGAATCAAATATGACTCCATGATATAGAAAGTTTGGTCAGTGTAACACAGAGACAATAAAGAGGACTTCATGTGGCCAGTATTCGGAAACCCAGTCTCGACGTGTAGAGCTCACATATGTTATTCCTCCAAGTGAAATGTTAAGAGAACGCTTGAGCCTACAAATCTAAAGGGGATCATCCTGGACTAAAGAAAATATCTGGGAGTTGATAGCCTCAACAAGTAGGTAATGTGTTACAGGCTGTGACAAGGCGTCCATGTTTTCACTGCTAGTGTTCCAGCTACAAGTTACCATGAATGTTAAAGGTCCTATGTTTTATTCATATGCACAAAGAGGACAAAGGTCGCCTATGATGAGAGATGGGTTACTGGAGGCTCATGGGTCCCACTAACTTTGGGCTTATGTTTACCTTACTTATCTGTATGGAAACTCTGACTTCGGGGAAGACACTTAGAAAAAATAGAAATGTTCGCTAAAATTCAGAGTCATGGCTTCCTCCCTCATTCTCTGTTAGCTGCCAGCACGCCACCATCACAGATCACATGCAGGCTCCCAGGAAGGGTCTGTCCCAGTTGGCTTTGCTGAGGACATGAAGGATCTACAAACTGGCTAAGAAAGACCTGACTCCTTCACAGGTGGGTGTGATCCTGAGAGACTCACATGGTGTGGCCCAGGTTGGTTTTGTGACTGGCAATAAAATCTTGAGAATCCTCATGCCCAAAGATCTAGCTCCAGATCTTCCTGAGGACTCTACCATTTGATTAAGAAAATATTTGCTGTCTGCAAGCATCTTGACAGGAGCAGAAAGGATAAGATGAAAAATTCTGTCTGATTCTGATAACCAAATCCACTGATTGACTCATTACTATAAAACCACGTGGGTCCTGTCCCACCTCAATTGGAAAGACGAGTCATCTACAGCCTCTGCTCTAGTGGCATAAATGTGTCTCATGTGCTCAAGCAATAAAATCACATTAAATACAAATAATAAATAAATTAAATAAAATTCAGAGTTATAGCAATAAAACAGTGACTCTTAAGCTTCATTTTAGTTTTCATAAGAATAATCCATGGGCTAGAACTGTGAAAAACTTGGTTCCTAGTCCTAAAAACCATTTTCAGTAGATTATGATGAATCTGAGGAATCATCTTTTTTTTTTTAGTGTCCTGAGTGACTCTGATGCAGAATCCGTGGACCTCTGTTTGAAAGGTTCTGTTGCTGGTCATTGATTGTTTGACTTTTAGAGAAATGTGAAGACAATTGCTTCTTTATGAACCTGGCTCAGTCAACAGGTCTCAAAGAGCATTTTGTTCTTTTAGTGATGAAAAGGAAGGTAAATTATTGGTTGCTTCACTTCGGTGCAGTTGAGCCTACACATTTCCTTTCCTTAACCACATGAATGATGTTCCAAAGATCAGGTTTTAATGAGGAAAGAGGAATCTGCTTGAGAACAATAGGAGATGAGCTTGGAAACAGTAAGGAAAGAAAGCCAAAAACCTGCATTATCCTGGGGTACATTACAGTGCTTCATTAAGATCCACACTCAAATTTATGAGCCATTTACTGAAGGCTGGTAGACTCTGGACTCCAGGTTATCAGATTCCTTTTAGAAATCAGCCAGTCAGCCAATAGGTACAACCCAGAGGCAGAAATGGAAGAGATCAAAACTCTCTGTGTCTTCACTTTAGGAAACCAAAACCCTTCATAAATGCGCAATGCATCTCAAACTCAGTATTGATACCTGCAGGTACCTAGGCTACCATTGTAGTTATCTTGGGATAGCAATGCAGGGTGGTAACAATACAGAACCCTGAAAGCAGGTATCTCCATTCTAACTCTGCTGTGGGAGAGATGAGGATGTTGGACAAGGCTAATGAATCTTGCTCATTGAATTATCATTTTCCTATTGTTGAACACTTTCTAAGTTATTTGGGACATATGACATAATCCATCTGGTGTGTTTTTCCCCAATACTGCAATAGGACTCTTTGATATTTCTGTGTCAAGTGAGAGCTCAACAAAACTGTTTTTAATTTCTTAAAGTTGTTAACTGATGACAGAAACCAATAGATTCAAATAAGATAAGAGGAAGACTCTTTTGTTGTCTTGGATATTGAATGTGGAAATGGTACTATCGCTTTGAGTCAGCACTGAGGAAAAACACTTCTAATAAAACTGTGCTTTTGTGGAAAAAATAAATATAAAAAAGACAAATTTGCTTCATCTGTGCTTCTCTAATTTTCCTTAACAATGCTCAAGAAATTGAATGCAATGGTTTATGTTTGCTTGTAATGATGTGTTTCTTTCATTCTTTGACACTTTTATACATGAATACCATGAACCCCTTTTTAGCCTGTTTCCCTCCTACTTTTACATCTTTCCACATCTGTGACCCATTGGGCTTCATCTTGGATGCTTGTAGTGTAAAAGCTACCTGGCTTCTATCTGCATCACTCCTCAACATTCTCTCTTAAGGAAGTGTAACACACCTTGCAATCTTCCCTGCTTCCATGGTGAAATATTCATTGGCCAACTATTGTGTAGGTCTTGTAGAAGTTGATACCACTGCAGTTCTTTGGTGCATCAGCCATATCATGACCAGAGGATATGATCTGTCAGCATTCCACCCCGCAGACTCTTTTAGACTTACCACCTTTTTTTTTCAAGGTTCTGTGTGAGTCTAGGGCTAGGGTTTGATTTCAATGTCCTGTTTAGGGCTGAGCAGTCCACAATCACTTACTCTCTGCACTAAATCAGTTGCGGTTCTTTCTTTTCATTAAACACATTCCATTGCAAAAGGACACTTTTTTTTTGTCAAAAATAGACAATGCTTCACCAACTTGTGTGTCATGATACTTCAGGTCACAGAGTGTATTTGGTATCATTTGTAGCTTGTATTTAAAGGGAATTCTCATCCTACTGACCTAGCAGTCATGTTTCTGCTTCTCCTGTCTAATTATATATAATCTCAATGAAACTGGCCCATTGGGATAAAACGGATAAAAAGGCAAACATCTGATCTCCAGGATGTACAGGTGCATTATCTAAAGAATTGACTCTGTCAAATCAACATGATTGTATCACTTTTCAATTAACTGGCATCGTCAGAAACACTATTAATCAGCTTAAATGAGAAGAAGTGGAAGAAAAAAAAATGAATGTCAGTAGTGTCAGGGTAAGCCTGGCAGGGCGGAGTAACTGAAAGGGTGGAGGTCAGAAAGTGGAACTACGTCTGACTCATGAAGAATGAAGGCAGCTGTGGCCAAAACTAACTGCACCCAGCTCTCACTTTTGCAACTGCTTGCCAAGAAGTGTTCATATGAGCAAGGATTTCTCTGATGTAATTTTGTGCTCCTTACATCACTGGCTTGAGTATAACCCAAGGATAAGTCAGCTGCAGTGTAGTTATAAATATGCATTTTACTGTTGTTTTAAAGCACAAAACAGAAACAGAGGTATGCACTAAAGATAAATACTGGACTGATAAAACTAAAAAAAATCTGATGTCATATGTTGGTAGCCATCCCTCTATGTAGAAACCTCTAGTTGTCCTGAGAAATCACAATTAAGTTGGGCTATTGCTGGGAATGTATCAATATCAATCTTTCATTTATTCTGCCTTTGTTGTCCCAGGAATGAGGCAGGAACAGAATGGCATAGTTAATAGGATTTATGTGGGGCTGGAGGGAGGGCTAATTTAGCAAAGTGCCTGCCCACATAAGTATTGAGGACCTGAGTTCAGATCCTTAGTACCTTTGTAAAATCCAGGTATAACAACATTTGTCTGTAACTCCAGGAGTGGGGGAAGCAGAGACAGGTAGATCTTTGAAGTCAGTTGGTCAACTAGTCTAGCTGAATGGTAAGTTCCAATTTCTCTGAAAGACCCCGTCTCAAGAACAAAGAAGAGAATGATCAAGGAAGACTCCAGGTGTCAACCTGTAGCTTTCACATGCATATCCACACATGTACACCCACACATACCCACAAGAGCATGTGCAAGCACACACACACACACCCGCACTTTACATGAACACTTTACATGGTGTTCTAATGAGCCAGTTTTCCAAAAGAAAAACTCAGAGCTGTGATTTATAGTGTTTGCCAATTCCCATCATATAAATATCCACCCCGTGGTCAATACTGATGATGGCTATACTAAACCAGACTGGAAAATTCCCAAAACTTAAATAATCAGTTCTCATGAAGCAATGTTAGCCCACCCCAAGATAAGCTGCATACAGCAATAATCAGCACTAATAAGTTTTTATAAATACATGATATGATTTTATTTTCCTGAGATGACATGCAAACAGGAGTCTTTGTATTCTATAACTACTCAGTAGACATTAATACAAAAAAAAAAGAAATATTTAGCATAATAAAATTATTCTCATTGCTCACAATACAAATATTTTTAAATTAGCTGTATACAAAATAATATTAATATACTGTAACTTTTCACAGATATCCATAAATATTTAAAATTTGTTTATATTGTAACATTATATACTTTTCAACAAGATTTTACAAGCAGGTACATTTATCAAAGTTCAAAATGAATGTTGTTACTTTATAAGTTAACATGTTTGACTGAAATAAGCTTTACAAACAGTGCCCTGCTCTCCTTGTTTCAGGCAAGAAAAGGCAAATAAATGTTCTGGACTCCTTTGAGTCGAAAGGGATGCGTCTCCTGAAAATTGAATTTGCTAAGGTTCACAGACATATAATTAAGATAGTAGAAATACCAAGTCTAATGCTAAAATCATGCAGAAGCACCAAATGGAAATCCCACTTACTTAATTCATTACTGAATTCATCAGTCCAGCTCTGAATTAAGACAGCATTTCTCTGTTCCATCTGCTTCCATATTCCCACTATTAATTTTTTTCAAAATTATCTTCCCCATATCATTATACAGTTGCTTCACAATATATGAAAATTGATGTATTTGAAAATTGAGGAATGACAGCTGAAAACATTAAACCATGACATAACACAGTACAGGCACAGCAATACAAATTCTGGGATAAAGTCTAATGACTACTAGTGCTGACTTTTAATTTACTATTGGAAATATTTACACAGACACACACCAACAAAGAATACTCAGGTGAGGGTTCAGAGTGATTCCTTTGTCTAGTTGATTTTATAAAGTATCCTGCATCCTGAGAATGATGAAATCAAGTAAAATTCCCAGATGATGTGTATTTCAATTCCTACCACCTGTACCCAGCATGTCTTATAGTGTTCTCTATCCTTTGAAGACCTACATCAAGTAGGGTATGGTTGGCCACCCCACTGGTCTGACTATTTTTGTCAGGGAGTCTCAGAAAGTGGGAGTATGGAAAAATTAAAGTAAAGTAGCTCAAGAAAATGATAATTAGAAAAAGGACAGGCTACCACCATACAATCTTTTTTTTCAAACTAGATGAGACTCCCATAGAAATAGAACTTTATTTTTTCACTCAGGGACCCAATGGTAGGCAGAGATGCTTTGGAGGACTTCTATCCTTTGTAATTCATACTCATTTTATCACAAATTAGCAAACTGTCTTTGCAGATCCAGCATCAGAGATAACCAAAACCTTGGCCCATTCTTTGAGTCTTCGTCAGATAAGCACAAGGTAGAAAATTCCATATGCCAAGGACTTCCATTTGTGCTGATTTGTTGCGCCATTAGCTGTGTGTAAAAATCTGCCCCCTCCAACCCACCCACCTGTGTCTCTGGATACACTGAAGAAGATGGGTTTAAGCCATATTTCTAGGAAATGAGCTCTGGCACTAAAAGGATCCCCCAGTATGTTTTATTTTCCATAAACTGGTTGTCACCATTGAATTTCAACTCTATTGTATCTCCAGCATGCAACTTGTAAATCCTTACTATAGGATGGACTTGAAAGTTTGTTATTATAGTTTCCAAGGAGTTGTTGTTTTTATACAGATTCACTGCTATAGGATTAAATTCATTGTAGAATTGATTAGGAACCATTTCTCCAAACAATAAATATGAGCCATTTCGAACTATCCTCAGCCTCCAGTCAGTTGTCTCATTCACACAAGGAGATCCAGAAGATACCAATTGCCATTTTGAAGGTAATGGTCCTATAAGAAATTTACAAAGAAGAAAAAAATGAATCCTGTTTAGTTTATTATTTTATCTTCTTGTGGTAGTAAATTCTTTACCACTTATAGGTATTTTCTTCACCTAATCTACACTAGCTTTCTTCAATATGGTAAGTTTCTATCTCTTCTCTGTTACAGAGATGTTGACAGTCTTAAACATAATTGTCACTTGGCAATCTCCAAGTAAAGAGAGTAACAAATACTCTCTTTCATTTCTGTATTTCCAGCACGTAAAAGAGTTCTTGGTACCTGGTATGTGCCTGAATGTGATTTTTATTGCTGTTATTGCTGCTTCTGCTGCTGCGGTGCTCGTGGTAGGATTTGTTGTTGTTCTGAGACAAAGGTGTCACTATTGTTGCTCTGGCTGGATCAAATTTCCTGCCTCAGCATCAATAAATATCTTTAGAATGAATGACATCCCTGTGTTCCTGAAGTTGATACATTGTGTCTAAGTTATGACTCTTCTTACTAGTTTGTTAGGGGGGGGGTGTCATTCCAAACCCTTAAATAACTTAAGATAGTGTATCTAAGCTGTACCCAAATGCTGTATATATTTATGAATTGATGATTGGAATAACTTTATTATTTGAGCAGAACTATCGCTGCCATATGGAGAATGGATAAAAAGTTCAGATCATTTTCATAAGTACATTAAACATCTACCTAATGTTTGCTACTTTGCATAGACACATAATTTCAGAGCCCCAAAAAGTTCTTTTGCTGGCCAAAAATACTTATTCAGCCCATTTTCCAATTCCCATACTTTTGGTTACACAGGACAGAACCTAAATAGAGGTCCACGGATTTAAATTCTTATCCATACCTTCCATACATAAATGACTAGTATAAGACTTGGAGGGTAGATTCTAGAAAAGAACGAAAGAGAGATCACTAGAGCAAGAAATAAAGACTTGCTGCATCTTCAATGAATTCACCACCCAATTAATCTCGTCATTTGGGGTATGCAGTGGGCAAGTCCCCCCCCCAGGAAGTAGTATCTCTGTTTTCCTTAGTTAATTCAGTGATTTTTTTTTAAACCACCTTCGCATCACTTTTACCACAGTAATGTGGAATTTTGAGCAAACCATGACCTCCATTCCTTTCACTTGAAAAACAAAACATAAACCAAGGACAAATTAAAAAGAAATATCTTAAGTAATGAAAGCAAGAAAGTTGGAAAATTGGAACAAGAGGTTGCAGAGTAAG
This sequence comes from Typhlomys cinereus, assembly GCA_023101885.1. NCBI lineage: Eukaryota > Metazoa > Chordata > Mammalia > Rodentia > Platacanthomyidae > Typhlomys > Typhlomys cinereus. The sequence goes on along the minus strand of JALPQD010000025.1, from coordinate 7,360,800 downwards.
TACTGAATTCCAGAAATATTCTGCTTTCAAATGAAAATATGTTTTTGTTTGAACTGAAACTTGCAAGCAACCAAAACTGTATTTATTTGAAGTTTTCCACGCATTCTAAGAAATATTCTGAGACTCAGTCAGTGTAACTGAAAACTTTCATGTGTTTTCTGAGTAAGTATCAGGCGAAGTGACTCAAGCTAAAACAAGAGAAGAAAGCAAAGGAAGTAGCTGTTCCCCTAACTTCCCACTCTTCTCCAGCATACTTACTAACAGCAATGCTGTTTCCCACACACTCTACTAGAAATTAAAAATATATGAGATATAAGGCCTACTCTGAGGAAAGGACACATAAACCTGAAACTGGTCCTTAATAAACCACAGAACTAGATGTTGATTGCTGCATTTCAGATCTACAAGGCTTTAAGTGGGCTGTGCATTCCTGCTTGTAGATATGTTCTTAAATGTGTCATCAGGTATAGTCTGACAACTAGGTTCAGCTCTGGAAACCTTAGTTCCTAGGTAGCTGCCCAGCACAGAATAAGTGATTATAAACAGTGACTGAAATGTGAACAAAAGAAAGCGTAGGACTTTTAGAGAGCTCAGTTTTCCTGCCTTTTTGAATCAGAAACTAAGGAAAATGAAGGGGAGGCATACAAGGCAAGTTACTCACCATACTTAGCCATGCAGAACTCGTTAGAAGGTGGCTGTGGAAGGAAAAGAGAAATTGGTCAGCATGATAACAGTGTCACTACTTATTTACAGTTTAAGATTCCTGAAGCAAACTTCTTTTCCAAAGCCATGATAAAACAATCTCTCTCTCTCCCCCACCCCACCCCACTTCCCTCTACAGATGATGGCTGACTCCATCCATTGCATCTGAGTTACATATGATTTTGACATAGAATATTGTAAAAATGAGTAAGAAACAAGTGATGAGTTGAATGGGGGTTATACTAGACACTCTGAGGTCTGGTTGCTTAAAAAAAGAAAAGTATGAAAGGAGTGAGGTATAGGCTTATTTTAATTTATAAAATGGTGTCATCAAATGATGAATTGATAATTGAAGAGGCAAATGGCAACTTACATTTAGGGTATTTTATATGAGACTTAATATCTTGTTATGTCCACTTATAGGATAAATGTTGAATCTTTGCCCTTTCCCTCTAGCTTTGTACAACAGCACTCTCCACACACCTGTGACTGCATGAAGTTGTCTGTTGACATGTGGGCAGAAAATATGTAACTTTTGCTTATGTTTATCTTAAAATAACAAGAAATTAGGCTCTAGAAATATAAGTCAGAGTGATAAAGCATCTTTACTTGATATTCGGATAATAGCATTTCATTTATGATAATGAATGCCATTGAAAACAGACCCAATTGTTTCAAATGACTGCACTGTGTCACAGAGTACATACTGAGATGACATCGCTTAGGATTCATTTTACAAGTGCAAGCATTTATATTTTACTAACTGCTTTAAAATATTCAATAGTGGCATGAGACAGAAACATACATTTTTTCGGTACTCAAAGATAATTGGCTTCCTTATAGCAGAATGACTAATAGGCTTACTTTGAACTTAAAGATTTACACATATTCTTTCCACAAACTTTTCTGGCTACAATGCAGGGAAAAAACTAAAGGAAGGCAAAGGAAGAAGCAGACAGTTAGAACATCATTGTATTCATCTAAGCAACAGAACATGGTGCCCCTGACCAAGGTGCTGGCAGAGGAGTTGGCAATAAAGCACTTGGAGAAAAGGGACAACTGGCCAGGCAAAGTAGTGCATGCCCATAAGTATGCCCAGAACAGCACTTGGAAAACTGAGATGGAAATGTTGTGAGTTTAAGGCCAGTCTGGGATACATTTAAAAGGAGCTGGGTGGAATTGCAGGTGTGTACCTGGCTCAGCCACTTATGATAAGAAACGATTTGTGCATATGCAAAAAAAAAAAAAAAAAAGAAAGAAACTGGGAGGCCTCTGGGGATCCTGGAATGAGTACTATTGTATAAGACAATAAGAAGCAATGGTGGTAACAAGATTTAGGGCTAGAGTTACAGGAAAAATTAATTTGATCACCAAGATGAACAACAAACACTAAAAGAAGTAAATTAAAAGGGAGCAATTAAGAGGTTTGCACATGATAAATTCGTGATGGTTATAGATGACCAGTAGAAATTGAAAATATGAGACTGAAACTTAAGGAGTGCTAGTGATATAAATTTAGACATCTGCAGTTTGTTGCTGTGATAAATTATGAAATTATATGAGACTATAAAGTCAGGGAGTATAGATAGAGATGAATATGGAGTTTCTACAATCATTAGAAGTCAGAGAATGAGGAAGAACATGATAGAAATACTGCTATTGAACCCCAGCTGTACAAAACAAAGTGGTAAAAATTATTTCAGTTGTATTGTTCCATTTATAGTATGTCTTATGAAAAAGTAATGCTTTTGTTAAAGCAAAATGGACTTACACTGAAAATCTAAATTAAACATTATATGACTCACGAATTTCTGTCTTGTATATTTATTCTGTGTACATAGTATTATTACTTTATTATAGAATATTAATTGGCATATGTTGGAAATTATAGTGAAAACAACAATCAGTCAGCAGTTTGGTTTGAAAAAGTGTCTTTTATTAATAAAGGGAGATAAGATAAACAAAGCATGCATATTTTTAATTAATTAAGCAATTTATCTATTTTTTGCTGTTGTGTATATCTGTGTGTATCAGAGGCCCTGTGTGTGTCTGTTGAGACACAAAAATGACTTCAGAAGTTGTCCTGCTTTTGCTCCATTTCTTTTTTGCATAATTTTTGCTTTGCTCTGTGGATTTCTAGGCTCTGCCTTCCAAGGCCAGCCAGTCTACCTCCATTTCTGCCTGGCATTTTACATGTGATGTGGGATCTGACCTCAGATCCTTCTGCTTACCAGGCAGAGACTTAACCTCTGAGTCATCTCTTCAGTCCAACACAAGCATGTTGTTAAAAAGACCTTCATTAAATTTCCATTCATTCTGAACTCATAAATAGTAATGGTATATTATTCACTCTCATCCACTGAGTTAGACATGTCAGGCACAGAACTGCCTCAGTAAGCCTTAAGGTAACTCTGTAAGAATTAGCATGCTGCTTCTACAGATGAGGAAATGAGGACATGTTGATTAAGTAACCAGCCCAAGGTCATATGGCTGAGGAGAGGCAAGGCTGAAATCCAAACCCAGCCTGTCTGAATCAAACTCTCACTCCTACCAGTCAATGAGGCAATTTCTATTTATAATGCTGCCAATGTTGTGAGAAGTGCCTAAGACTTTCAGTTTAGATTTAGTTTTGTTTGGAAGGATCAGCTGCTCTTTTAACTTCGCTCTGGTTTAAACCTAGTTTTACTTAATTGATCTCAAAGTGGTCAAAACTTTCTCCCTACCAACTCTAATCATTATGGTGTGGAAATAAAATCTATTCTTTTTTTTTCTAAGTGCAATTGTATAAATACAACTTCCCTTCTGGAAGCATCTTCTATGTCACTGAAGGAGGAGAGTTTCATTACAATGTAGGATCTTCAGAGACAACTGTGAAGTTATTTTCATGGAGGGGCTGATCAACCTCCTTGAGCTCATAGCTTATTCTATTAATTAAGACTCTGCAGGTCTTGTATGAAAAAATAAAATGAGAACAATATAAAATGAACCTTCAAAGTTCATGGGTATCAAGAGAAGGTGGAAGTAGCTACCATGGAATGACTCACCATCAGCCAGCCACTCAGATCTTTTTTTTTTCCCTCAAGACATTTATTTGTGGCTAAGGAAAGGGAAATGCAAGCAAGCGGAAAACAGAATACATGTGCTAATATCACAACACTATCCGCTGAGCCATTGGTTTTCACATACAGAAGTTAGCCTGTCAAACATCCGGTCAGGAAAATAACTCTCCAAAGCTTTTTGGCATCCTAAGTTTGGGATGAACTTTGGGTTATCTTCAGAGGGAGAACCCTTCATTGAAAAAATTGATGTGCTTTAGGAGAAAGAAGCTCAGAAATACATCAACCAACTTTGATTCTAGCAATAGGCATCCCTTAGAAAAAAGTCTTTCCTTCCCCTTCTATCACTCAGAAGCTGGGGTGTCTATACTTCATGTTCTTCAGAGCCACATGACAATTCTCACCCTTCCTCTTCTTCAGAAATCTAAACGTTCAGCAGAAGTTGGCAACTGTTTTTTTTTTTTTTTTCTTTTCTGCTCACCATTCACTGCCTCAGAAATGTCAGTCTTCTGCTTGATTCATTCCTGGAGGTAGCAGAGCTATGACTGCTTCTGGTACACAGTTATGCAGGGCAAATCCTTGCACCATGGAAAGCTTCAACCAGTGCTGTACTTACTCATCTAGCCTGTAGCACACTTCTTCTTCCTTCATTTTTTTAGTGTTTTTTTCAGTGTCTTAAGAAGAAGAAGAATGCCTGTGAAATCTTCCCTGCTCAGACCCCTTAAAAAAATCTTTCTGTTGGCATATTCCAATTTTTTCTTAAATCGACATACATTACTTCATTTTCCTCAAGTGTTGGAGTCTTCTATTGTGCCCAGAAATGGACTAACTCCTGAACCATGGAGAGTATCATTTACTTTTTTTCTGGTCAATGAAATGTACTCAACACAGAAAAGAGTTTGACTTGTATATAATCCCAGTGTACATTCCATCTAGGCCCATAATTTGGACAGGAGCTAGTGGGAAATTCCTGAGCAGCACCAGGGGCTTCCCAGACAGCCATGTGCTCCTCCTTTCTCCATGAAGCCTTCCCTAATCCCCAAAGCCCAAAGTCACTGCCCCACTTCTGAAATCCTGAAGCCTGTTTTCTCTACCACTCTTAGATCTAAGTTATTGATCAGTGTATTTTGTTGCTAGCAGGGATATCAAATAAGCAAATCTATCCCTGACACCATTTTGCAGATGAAGCAACTGGGAACCAGAGAGATTAAATGGCTTCATCAAGTTCACAAACTTGCTATTGAGAGAGCTGTTACTAGAATCCAGGTCTTCTTACTCCCAGCTCAGCACCATTTTCCTCTTTACCACCTATCATCCTATCACATCACCTGCCTTCCACTATCTTTGGGTGTCCTTTCCCTCAATAAAACCATAGCTTGCCTAAATTACTTAAAGATAAGCACTATGTTCTGTGCTTCTTTTTCATCTACCAAGAAGATCTTACTAGAGTTCCAGGAAGATATTACTAGAGCCCCTCCACAAGTGTCTGCCACATGCCTGATACAAGCAAATCATTCTTTCTGCCTCAGGTCTGCAGCGAATGCTTAGAATTTTCTGATGTTTTCTGTCTCAAACATTTACATAAGTCTCAAAATATCATTGTAGAGACTGGAATTATATTTACAATATTTATAAACTATCTCTAGCAATATTCAGCAATAGTGAAAATAACCAGACTAGTAAATAAAAAAAAAAGGTCATCAACTTCAAGCTCTGCTGCTTCCTTACCTTGAGAGAAGTCAAGATTGCAGCAGCAATAGTGATGCCAAGCAGCAGCAGAATGACTGAGTAGATGAGCCATGGCTTCCAGACTTTCTGGGCTCTTCGAGGACCTGGCTGGAAAGCAGGCATATCCTCCTTGTGGATCAAACACATTTTCTTTTCTGGAGGACTGAGAGCTGTGGAAAGCAGATATCCACAAGTGATGGGTGAACGATGCAATGTCATGTTTTATAGTCATTAGCTGTGGGTGTGGGAGGTGGAGTTTTCCTTTTGGAACACTCCTGCTGAGCACTGTCATCGTGGCACCAGGCCAAACATGCGAAAGGAATGAAAGGCGCAGAGCCAACAGAAACACGAGAGGGAAAAAAAGCCACTACAAGGGAAGTTCAGAGGGGAAAAGTCTTTCCTAAAGCAAGAGGAAGTACTGTGTGTGCGCATAGCCACCCTCTGAAAGAACCAGCTGCTCTGGGCCCATCTATAAATGCATTCCAAATTACCTCCAACTAAGAAATTTATTTTTATGAGAAGAAATAGTTTAGAGCTAAGTTTTATTACACTCTAAAGTCACCAACTCATAAGACAGAGTGTTTGGGTTCTAGAGAAGCAAGAATTCAGTTTTAATTTTTTAAAGAAAAATAAAGGTTTTAATAGGATCATTACATTATACATATCTTATTTATCAATTATACCTTAATTAAGTTGTAAAAGATCAAATCAAACCTATGACTACAAATTATCATTTTCTAGCATATAATGTGTGTTAATTCTGAGACAGTCTCTTAAAATTTTCAAATGTACATATTATTGAAAATTTATTTCGAGAAAAGCAAGTTACATTTTTTTCATATTTTCACTATGCTAAAACTCTGAAATGGCAACATTATCATGAAATGGTAATAAATTCATCACTTAAGCATACTATGTCCCTTTGCCTTCACCCTACACCAGACTTATGCACCAGTCAAAAAAAATGTAGATTTTTTTCTTCTGGGCATCAAAAGCGCTGATTTGCTGTAAACTGAGAACGTATCTGGTTCTCTATAACTCAGTCTCTCCATCTGCTAAAATAGACAAACTACATAGTTTGCAGACTTCCAGGGTCATAGCTGGAAGCAGTGTGGACTTTAAATAGACACATGACGCCTGGAACATCTCAGTCCCTTAAAGTGCTCTGTGACCTTAGTTTATATCTTGACTTCTCTGAGTTTCAATATCTTTAACTGTAAAATAAAGACATTTAACACTTTGCAATAGAATTCCACTATGAAAATAATGTTAAATGTTTAGTTTACAAGAGACATTCCAGAATGGTCAGTTTATCTGTTTCATCCCTCTCTAGAAGTATGTTAAATATTAATTCAATTATGACAGCTTAGAAAAGAATGAGCATTCATTTTATTTCTTATATGAAATAACTCAACTGAAGTTCATTTAAATGAGTGTATTTTGGAGAAATTTTCTAATCTAAAGGAAAAACAAAAGAATGTAAAATCAGATAATTGACATCATTATCTGTGAAAGGGCAAACAAAAGTTAATAGAGATTAGTGTCTCGAGCACCAGTGACTGAGGTGTGCAAATCCAAACCCAAGGATACTGTTTTGTCACTCAGCCTTCTGTCACAGCACTGTACTATCTGTGGCAGTATTTGTCACTAAGTTCTGGACATTTTCTTGGCCCCACTTGGCCCCAAAGAGGATAGTCATACAAGAGTAAGTTTTCAGTTCAGCAAATGTGTGCATAGCTCTGTACTAGATGGCACGATTCAGGAATGAGAAATTGACTCCGACAGAGTACTGATGCTTTGATCCTTTGACTCCTGGACTCATATCTAGAATTCATGTAGAAAGGCATAATATTCAAAACTGATCATTGAAAAGTTGAACCATTTCCTTCTTACTTTTCTAGGCTGCTCCTTTCTGTCTCCTGACCAAATTTTTGGTGGAACTTCTGCTTACTCGATTCATTAAAAAAAAAAAAAAAAAAGTCTTCACATGAGGAACTGTTCCAAACAAAATTAGTTCCGTGTTCTGCCAAGAATGGGTTTTGATATATCTTTATTTTAAGCTTTATGAAAGTATCTGAAGAAAATTGACACACTTATCTTAAGAAGAATGTGCATTCCAGGGCCTCTTTCCACGAACAGGGCTCAGAAATGATGAAACTTCAAGTTAGGACAGGTGACAGTGGAGAAACCTTTGAAATTCTGGTGTTATGAATCATAAGTGGTATCTTTTGAGTTTAATAAGAATATATGTATGTGGAATCTAAGGATGTAAGAAAGGTAAATGGGTACAAATCATGAACTTTTGTATTTAGCTCCTGTTCTCACTCAGACATTTGGAAATGTGTTTTGTTAAAATAAATTAAGTTTAACTAGAATGTTTATTGTGTATATGTGTATTGTGTGAGGTGCTTTGAAGGGATATTGAAAAAAAAAGTAAGGTCACCAAAGAATTTGCGCCAAGAATGTCGAAATTCTACAGATAGGGATATACATGAGATACATACCCAAATGAACACTACATAAATAGAAGAGAAATATCTACATAAGCTGACATCACTAAAAAGGCAGATATGAAATAATGAACTGTGTTGCTTGGCAGAGGAATGAAGGATTTTCTTTTCTTGGAAGAATAAGAATGCTAGAGGAATAAGCAAACACCTGGAAGTGGAAATCAGTCTCCTCCCAAGTCCTACACTATTCAGGTCTACACTCCTTAGCCCAGTCTCCTTATACAACTGCCTATCACAGTTCCTTTCTTGTGGCAGCTTGTGGTGTCATGTGTGTAGTCAGAAAGGTCTAATACACCAAAACTTAGTGAGTAATGAAGTACATGAAATGTCAGATACTCTAGATGATAGAGTATTTATTATTATGACAAAGGGACTCATTTGACAGTTCATGCATAGATATACTTAAGTGGGAAAGAGTGAATAAGGACAAAGCACAAGAGATGGGGAGAGATGTTAAGGGAGAAAGGAGAAAGACACAGAAAAGAAGAGAGCAGAGCAAAGGGGAAGAGAGGGGAGAAATGGGGACAGGAGGAAATAGAAAGAGGTAGAGGAGGAGGAAGGAAATAAGATGGGGAAGAGAAAGGAGGAAAGGGAAAAGAAGAGAAAAAGAGGAGAGGAAAGATGAAAAGTAGACGTGATAACCTAATTAGGGTTGAAATATTGAAATTTTATGAAGGCAAGAACTTCTAAAATTAATGAATGGCTATCTATACAAATATTGTAGGAATGAGTATATATCACAGTGGTAGAGTACTTTCCTAGTATATACAAGGCGATGGGTTTGATTCCCAGAACAGAAAGAAGAGGAAGATGAGGATATAGAGGAAGAGGAGTTATTTGTGTATAAGTAAATACATATATTATCTTTATATAGATTTGTGCCTTGTGCATATACACATTAGTGTATATATTATATGTACAATAATTCTAAAAGATATATGCATGCTTTTTGTAGGAGTGCCCATGTTATTCTCTCTAGGTATTAATTAATTCCTAGCCAAATGGTCTAGGAATATTTTTAATTCAAACCGTTTCGGTTTCTTAATTTTTGGAACTTTTTCTATGCTCCATATCATCTTTCTTTGTGTTTTCTATTTTTACTTGTTGACTTTTTTTGGAACTCTTGCAAAAATTCATTATTTGCATATGTCTTATTAGGCAAAATTTAGCCTCTAAGAATGTGTGTACTAGTCAATTTTCATGGAAGTCTTTCTATCTTAACTCCTGTTTTACCACTGATCTTTCAGAATGGTTTGGTGTTGAAGATTCCTGACTCTCCCTCTTGAATCCCCTGGGTCTGTGGGAGGTTGTTTATTTCTATAGGAAGGATATATATTCTCTACAGACTAATCAACATTGTGTCAATACCCTGACCATGGAAGGAGTATCATAAACATCGTTTGATGAGAAACATAGCTTCCTGCTTGGAATCTGGACTGAAAATGATTTTCCATTGTGCAATACAGCATGACACTACCTATTTGAAACCATAACACCACCTTAGACTCTATAATGAATACCTATTGCTGTTAAATCATATCTTGCCCAATATCACAGGGAGTCACATATTACATCTCTCAATGTAGTTGGACTTTTTTTAAAAAGGTCTTAAAATTTCTAATGATTCTACTCTAATCTCGTGGAATTTCTTAGATATTTCTAGAAAAGAACTTGGGGAAGTTCCTTGACTTTCTAATAATCTCTCCATTTGAGAAAAAAATAAGATTTTTAAGCTCCAAAGATATTCTGAACAGCTCCAATAAAGAACAAGCAGCATGGTCACTTAGAGGTTTCAGTACTTGACATGTGATTTATCAAATTCTGCACAATGACTGATGTGTCAATGACCCCCCCCCCCAGGGTCTAGCATGGATCACAGGCAGTAGGACCCTTAGAGGCAAGGGATTAATAGTCATAATAGTGTTCCCATACTAACAGGGAAGGGGGGGCGGCCTCTGAGCTATGCCACTGAGTCCTTACACCTCACTGGAGTGGAGGACTCAGAGGAAATTTTGGCATTCACACAGGGGAATGCTCCAGGGGATGGGAGGGGGAAAAGGGGAGGTATTGGGAGAGGAGGAGGGAGGGGAGGTGAAAGAAAGGGGAAGGGGGGAGGGTACAAGGGGGACAAGGGAGGGGTGGAGGGAGGGAGCAGACTGGGGTACCTACCTATTTAGCTTGTAAGATTGAGGAAAAATAAATTTAAAAAGAAGTGAGGATAAAAATAAATAAATAAAATCTGAAACTTAAATTAAAAAAAAAAATACCTGTATTGTCTGTCTTTCATTCTCACTATTTTCCATTTTCAATTCACATATTGTAGTTCATGGCTGCAGTATTTGGTGTTCAAACTAGAAAGTTACATGAGTAAAAAAGAACTGGGGCATTTCTATGATTCCTAAATACAATACAATGATGCATTGCTGCTCATCCCCATTTAGGAAACACTACCGAAAGTCCTTTCTGTATAAAATAATGCTAGAAGTTTCAACATTGATAGACAAAGGCTGGTCTGTATGTTCAAATCTGATGCTGTTTTGTTCTTACGAGTAGCTGTGGAGATAAAGATATAAAATCTAGACAAAGAGAATTGTGAAAATAGGGTAAGTATTCAATATTTGACCTTGCTTATGATGTTTCACAAAAGAGTTGAGCCATAAGTCTGAAGAAAAGTTATCCAAGTACAAACCTCCTAAGAGTACATTCTCATAACATATGCTATATCGTGCATAGCATAATTTATAAATTATTTAATGTGTGTCTACATGTGTATGTGTGCTTGCATGTAGCACTACAATGTTTCAGGCATTTTACTTGGAAGTGGAGAAACTAAGAGGAATAAGCTAAAATTTCTAATTTTAGGAAATCACTGAGTAGTCACTACTGTTCTATGCAGCCTTCAAAAATGATATTGAAGATGTAAGTTTTTAATAACAGGTCTTCCTTGAGTGATCTTATGTAACTTCCGCAGAGTTACTCAGTAATTCACTTTCAGGTGAGGATTGGCCAAGCATTTGGAATTGTTCAAGCCAAGTTATCTGTCTATCCAGTTTGGTGACTCTAGCTATGCATACAGTATGTTCCTCTAAAGAGGAAATTTCAGGCTGGTATACAGTGGAAAAAACACTGAATCACAGACAACGTTGTGGAATGCTGCTTTGCTGAAATGATGCCAACTGAAGGCAACCGGCACTTTCCATTTGCTAAATGAAGAACAAACTCCCTTAAAGAGTTACATGTGAAAGTTATGCAATGATAAGATCTAAATTATTTCATGTCTTTCTTTGCTCAGTGAGCCTAAGGGAAAACTCTTTGGCTGGAAGCAAAGGTATTACTCCTCCCCACACGTACATCACCTCCTACACCTTCAGATCAATTGGTCCCTCATCCTGTGAACCATCTCCTGATTCAGTCTTTCCTCCTGTAAATTCCTAAAACATGTCAGGAGCCAGTTCTCAGGTTGTAACATCATTGAACAGTGATTTCAAATGTCAGCCACAAAAAAAGCAGAAAATAAAAAAAAAGCAGAAAATAATAGTTAGATCGATAGATGGCTAACCTTTATACTGAATTTATATAAAATTTATGTTAAAGTCTTTTTCACTTATTAAAGTCTTTCTTTTCTCTTAGGCAGAGTTTAAGCTCATGGGTTATTTTGCTTAACCAGTATTCTCAACAACATTACAAAGCAGGTCTCATTAAGCCTATTTTACAGATTAAAAAATTGATGTTAAAGAGATATTTAGCAGTTATCCCAAAGTCCCACAACTATTAATGTTCAAATCCAAACAAATGTAACTTTAAAATTTATTCTTTTCTCTGTACATAAATGAGGAAATGAATGTGGCTTCAGTAGAGGAAGAATTTTTAAGCAAACAATCATTATCAGTATCAAGGAACTGTACATAGCACTTGTCTTAATAGTATGAACCATCAATTATTAGTAATTTGAACAGTTATATTCATATGATAAAGCATTATTAGGCCACTATACATTGATATGAATTAAAGTACTTGAGTTCTTCTGTGTGGTCTAGACATTACTTTTGGTGTCATATGTACATCTTACATAAGGATTTAATCAAGGGGACCTGCAGTGTGTTATTCAATCTTATTTTATAAGATCTTTAAGAATTAGTTTTTGTAGTACTACAGCTTATACATCTGCATCAATTATTTTACAGGGAGCAAATGATTTCATATGTGACAAGATGGAGTGTTTTTTACATAATGCTCTATGAGAAAAATAGTATGTGCCAATAATCTCTTTTGAAAGGAAAACTAATTTAGCAAGTGTACTTTTAACCAGGAATGATTTTTCTTTTGCTCTAGGCTCAATTTTATACTCTTCCTCATTTTCTTCCTTAATCTCAAAATAACTCATTTCCAAGTGGAGCCATATATAAAATCAAATTTTTAAATTACAATGAAGATATTAAATGTAGTGGGAATCGCAAAAAATATTTGCAGCCACAAAATATTTTCCATGGTGTTCTTTTTTTTGTTAAATGATGATGATTTCAACAACCATTAAATTCAATTGTAAATATACTGAAAACCCATGGACTGGTGTGAAAATTCCACTGATAATTAACAAGATATTAATGTTCTCTCAGTTAAGTAGGAATTGATCAGCCCAAAACAAAGGCTTGACCATGCTCATTTTAAGTCAACTAATGTACAAGATCACTTTAGTTTCAAGGCAGAAATTATGTATTTAGTATGAATTGGACAGTGAGTAGTTTACCAGTTGATGGAGGGTCAGATAACTGAATGGTGGGTATTTCTGAAATGAATAAGGCAAGAAAAGGACATCTTTTCCATTTTCTAATCCCAGCCTGCTTTATGCCTGTTTCTCATAGCAGCTTGGAGCTTGTAAAAATGGAGAGTCAAACTTTGCCGTTAGTGTTGGTCAATGTTTGGAGGAAGTGGGAAGAGCCCTGGGCAACACCTTGTTGAGTTGGGAGAATCCACCCAAGTGGTCAATTGGTCCACATTCCAAGTCTGATATGATACACTAAGATTTTATGAGACCTTAAATATGGTGGAAATAAACCTTTTAGAAAATCCTCTCTAGACTTTAATTTATTTATTTGTAGAGGAAATATAAACATGTGTTACAAATTCTAAAGTCTTCTACAAATATGACTGTTTAGTATGCTTTTCTGACTTGTTGGTTGAACTTGCCATACTCCTTACTTATTTTATTTTGTCTGTTTTCTGTGGAATCTTTCCCAATGCACACCCCCCTACACACACACACACGCATGTCAGTCGGTGATGACAAATGAACAACAAAGTAGCCAGATTTCTTAAGTGTTTACATGCTGTCTGTTGTCTGGAGAAATGGCCAAACATGAGCATTTTGCAGACTTGTTGAGTCTAAAATGTGAGTGTACAGGACAAACTAAGGATGCTTTTTTTATGTCTTGTGATCTTAAACTATGAAAGCTGGATAGGCTTACCTAACTCCACCATCTTCCACAATAGGACTGTGAGCACAGAAAGTGTCTGCTTGGGATGCTGGATGAACTGTTGTTTTGTTAAATATTTACTTAGAAATTATTGAAGAAAAAATCAACTCACTATTGATAAATAAAAATATATTCAAGGTTTAATGGCATGATAGTCAGGTATTCTTTCCTCAAAATTTCAAGGAACGACCCATTATTCTAAATACTTCAGAAAATTTTGGCAGAAAATGGTATCAGCCTTAGAGCACGCCCTCAAAAAAGATGCAAGTCATTAAAGGAAGCAAAAAAAAAAGTTTTTAAAATGAATGAATTTTCTTTTAAAAGCTTCAATGAATTATTATTTTAATGTTACAATATATACACAATGAGTATATATGCATATACAATAAGTATATATATAAAATCCAATAACTATTTTTAAATAGTTTTAAAGGTACAACTAGAAATTTAGGGCAAGTCTAAAAAAGCACAGTGAAATAATTAAGATCACATATAATTATATAATCAGTATGTACTCACACTTAATATACAAATTTGATTAATTATGTATTTTCTATAATTACAAAAGAACCACAACTTAAAATATTAAGCTCAGCAACGTACACAAAGGGATTTTTTTTCCATTAACTGTTGCCAAAATCTGCCCTTTTTGACTCACCCTGACCCTATCTACATGCATAAGCTCGTTCAGTTGAATAGGAGGTGTGAAGATTTTGACCCACTTTCTTATCCTCTCATATTAGGCCTTGGGGCCTCCTGTTCAACAGCAACAACAGGAAGAGCAAACGTGGAGCTGGAGGTGGAAAGAAGAGCTTACTCAAACCATCAAAAGATTTCTCCAGCTCTGGAGTCACTTTACTGCACCATGAGTCCTTTGCATGTTACTAAGTGGTCCAGGTCATGTGTCAAGTGGTTAAAAATCTTCATTATCTATTACTGCTGTAACAAATTGTTGTGATTCTAGTGCTTTGAAACACCCTTCCAGTTCTGTAGACCATAAATCTAATGGGATTAACTGGATATTCTAGGGTCTTATGAGGCTAATCAGATACCAGCTAGCTTGACCACTTTTTGAGGGCTGAGAAGAATCTGCTTGAACTTGCCTTTGAGAAGAATTTATCTTTAAATTTGTTCTAGCCGTGACTTTGTCCAGTCCTATCCAGACTTTTGCCTGAATCCCAGTTGTTTACCAGCACAATATTTTTCTTTTTTTTTTTTTTGATGGGTGAATTGTATTTTTTTATTAATACATTTTTATTATTATTTCAGCTCATACAAACTTAATAGGTACACCAGTTCCCTCCCTCCCTCCTCCTCCCCCATACCCCTGCTCCCCCTCCTCACCCCCCTCACTTCCCATCCCCCAGTGCCTCCCACCCCAATTCCCAGAGAGTCCTTTCTTGTGCATGCCTGATTTTCCTCTGGGCCCTCCTCTCCGATGACGTACAAGGACCCAGTGGCCTTTCCCTGAACCCTTTCCCATGTTCCCCTTAGGTATAGGAACACTGCTGTGGCTGTCAATCCCTTGTCTCCAAGGATCTTGGTGCCTTTAGCAGATGCTAGACTTTGTGAGGTCAATAGTGTGTTGGACAATGTGCAGGGCATGTAAAGTCCAATTATGATTGCTTCAGCCCTAACTTGCATGGAGTATCTTACATATCATTGCTCCTCCCATCCTTTTGCTCTTACACTCTTACCGCCCCCTCTTCCGCAAATTTCCCTGAGCTTCAGGATGGGGAGAGATTAGTCTGGCCTAGTTCTAGGTGGTTGATATAGAGTCTCTGAAGTTCTGGATTGTGGTTTGTTGATTTTCTTTTGCAGTTTTTCTGCTTCTGTAATGCCCTTCACTCCATCCTGGTGGGCATTGTATGTTACCCCCTGGCCAGAGACAAAAAGCTGTTAAACTAGAGTCTTGTGATAAAAGCACATTCAAAGGTAGATGTAATAAAAGTGGGAAACCACAGTGAGGGAGGGGTCTATCACCCATTTGCAAAATGGTTACTTTTTATCTGCCAGACTATATGCCCTCCTCTTCTGGTGAGATCCTACCCCCTTAGTAGTAAATGATCAGGAACAAAAGTCTGTGAACTTAATCAGATGTCTCATTACTTATTTGAGTCCTTGATGGAGGCCTATTTTCTCTGCTGTAACATGGTCCCTTCTCTCCTTGTTTCTAGTGTGGCCCTCCTGTCCCATCCCTCCTGTTCATAATCCTTGGAATTACTGTCTCTAGGTGGGCTAGGTGGGTTTGGTACTAGGAGCCACCTATTAGGGAGTACATATGGTGCTTAATTTTCTGGGTCTGGGATACTTCACTTAATATAATTGTTTCTAATGACATCCATTTCCCGGAAAATTCCAGTAATTCATCATTTTTGATGGCTGAGTAGTACTCCATTGTATAGATGTACCCCAGTTTCCTTATCCACTTGTCAACTGTTGGATTTGGGTTGATTCCATGTGTTTGCTATTGTAAACAGTGCTGCTATGAACATGGTTGTGCTTGTGCTATCGAGGTGAACATCTGCTGTATGGGGGGTTATTCCCAAAAGTGGAATAGCAGGGTCATATGGCATTTCAATCTTTAATTTCTTTAAGAATCTCCAGATGGCTCGCCAGAGTGGCTGTATGAGCCTGCATTCCCACCAGCAATGTAGGAGAGTTCCCCTCTCTCCACATCCTCTCCAGCATTTGGTGTTGTTTGTATTGTGGATTTTTGCCATCCTGACCGGGGTGAGATGATATCTCAGGGAAGTTTTGATTTGCATTTCCCTGATGGCTAAGGAAGTGGAGCATTTTTTCAGATATTTGTTAGACATTTTAATTTCATCCCTGGTAAAGTTTCTTTCAAGTTCCAGGGCCCATTTTTTAATTGGGCCATTGGTTTCCTTGGTGTTTAGTTTTCTAAGTTCTTTGTGCACTCTGGACAGCAGAGTTCTATCAGATGTGTGGTTAGTGAAGATTTTCTCCCATTCTGTGGGTTGTCTTTGAGCTCGTGTTACAGTGTCTTTATCTGAACAGAAGCTCTTTAATTTCACAAGATTCCAACTGTTGAAAGTTGGTAGCAGTGACTGCAGCACAATATTTTTCTACAGAGAATATTTTTAATTCTGCATATACCCAATAGTTAGATAAGAATTTGTACTTATTTTAGGACACATGAAACTGCTCCTTAGTTGAACCCTAACTAATAGTATAACTTTTGTCAACCAGTTTATAAAGCCTTCTTAATTCTTTGAGCTTTTATGTATATTTGTTACAAGTACTGTTGGGGGGGCAGTGGCTCAGTAATAATAAATACATTTCTGTGGCATGTGCTCAACTGCTCTTGTGCATTCTCTCTCTCTAATAAAGACTTCTGTTAAATAATCAAAACTGTGTAAGGCAGCAGTAGTATCTGGCAGGCAGGCAGACTCGCCTTGCCTCTCAGAGCCTGTTTGTCTCGTATCAGGTCTGCTTAACTGTCTCACATACAAAAATGAGCTCTTTGTTTCTCATCTCCAATGTCCCTGACCTTACTATTTTAACCGTAATGGTCTCTTTTAACTCTTTAAACATTTTTCCCATTGTAACATGTGTGAACAACTTGTAGTTTTCACCATAGGCCCTTTTCCCAATAAATAACAGAGCACAAGGAATTTATCGCAGATTTATGAAATGAAAATTTCATTTTAAAAAGATAACCTTGGCATAACATGGCAATATGGATTGAAGAAATGAAATTAAACCTAATAGATAGCATCTGACAAAGTCTTGCCTATGTTCCTCATATACATCTTTTACTTTTCCAGTAAGTTTTGCTCTTCTAGAAAGTTGTCACATGCTTCTATTTTCGAGAATAGTGTCCAGAATCCCTGTTATATAAATATATTGTGGAAAGACATCGACATGTCTGTTTCTGGCATGACTTGCTCACAACAGTGTATTAGTAGTAGTAAATATCTTTACATGGTAATTTACCATACAAGAAGCTATTGGAGAAAAGCCATTCTCAGTAAGGTAAGTAAAAGCAAATTAAAATGAAAGTCTATAAATATTATTTAACATTCTGAAATGATAATCGGGAATGAAGATAATTAATAAATTAATTATGCTATTATTTAACTACTTGGAATTTTTCAAGGATTGTTTCCTAGGATCCAGTCTTTTTTTTTTTAGTTTTTTTTTTATTTTGCATTATGTATCAGAGGGTACTGTACGTCCTTGTGGAGGACCAAGGGCAACTTCAGGAATCATCCTGGATTATTTCTACCTCTTTTTTGCTTCGCTCTGGGATTTCCCCAGCTTTGCCCACCAGAACCAGAAGTTCCGGCTGCCACCCTTTCCACCTGGAGTTTTTACATGGGGGATCCAAATCCAGGACCTTCTGCTTGTGAGGCAGAGTCTTAACCCCTAAGCCATCTCTCCAACCCAATCTTCTTTGATATACATAATTTTAGCCAATCAATGTGACAGTTACATCCTAGAGGCTGGGATTTGAAAAGCTTTGGGTGGTTTTTCTTCATACCACAGAAAGACAGCTGGCCTTTTGCGCCTTTCTAACATCAAAAGTCCTAGAAAAGTACTGTCTTATTCTTTCTGCATTCCCAGTTGGCCATTTCCAGGGGTTCTTCAGCTGATGGTTGAATTGCATGTGTAGTCAGGAAACAGAGTGAACAAGAAGCAAGACACGGCCATGAAATCTTAAGGTCCATCTCCAGTGTCCCCACATCCTCTAGGAAGACTTCACCTCCTTTACAAAATAAATGTGCAAAAATCAGAGGCCTTCCTATATGCCCAGAATGAAAGAAGTGAAAAAGCCTTGAGAGAAACCATCCCATTCACTATAGCCCCTAAAAAAATGAAATACCTTGGTATAAACCTAACCAAGGAGGTAAAAGACCTTTACAATGAAAACTTTAAAACCCTCAAGAAAGAAATTGCAGAAGACACCAGAAGGTGGAAAGACTTCCCATGTTCCTGGATTGGCAGAATCAACATCGTAAAAATGACCATCCTACCAAAGGCAATATACAGATTCAATGCTATACCAATTAAAATCCCAAAGCAATTCTTTAAATAAGTTGACCAAACAATCTCAAAATTCATATGGAGGCACAAAAGACCCAGGATAGCAAAGACAATCCTGAGTAACAAAAACACTACTGGAGGTATTACCATACCGAACTTTAGTCTCTATTACAAATCCATAGTTATAAAAACAGCTTGGTACTGGCTCCAAAATAGATACACAGATCAATGGATAAAGACTGAAGACCCAGATATAAGCCCACAAAATTACAGCCATTTGGTCTTTGACAAAGGGGCCCAAAGAATCCAATGGAAAAAGAACAGCATCTTCAACAAATGGTGCTGGCAAAACTGGATCTCCACATGCAGAAGATTAAAGCTGGACCCATACTTGTCACCATGTACAAGACTTAATTCCAAATGGATCAAGGACCTTGATATAAGGCCAGAGACTATAAAAACCATAGTTGAAAGGATAGGGAACTCCCTCGAGCTGATTGGGCTAAGCCAACATTTCCTAAACAGACATCCAATGGCCCAGTCACTGCTACCAACTCTCAACAGTTGGGATCTTGTGAAATTAAAGAGCTTTTGTTCAGATAAAGAGATTGTAACAGGAGCTCAAAGGCAACCCACAGAATGGGAGAAAATCTTCACTAACCACATATCTGATAGAGCTCTACTGTCCAGAGTGCACAAAGAACTTAGAAAACTAAACACCAAGGAAACCAATGGCCCAATTAAAAAATGGGCCCTGGAACTTAAAAGAAACTTTACCAGGGATGAAATTAAAATGTCTAACAAATATCTGAAAAAATGCTCCACTTCCTTAGCCATCAGGGAAATGCAAATCAAAACTTCCCTGAGATATCATCTCATCCCGGTCAGGATGGCAAAAATCCACAATACAAACAACACCAAATGCTGGAGAGGATGTGGAGAGAGGGGAACTCTCCTACATTGCTGGTGGGAATGCAGGCTCATACAGCCACTCTGGCGAGCCGTCTGGAGATTCTTAAAGAAATTAAAGATTGAAATTCCATATGACCCTGCGATTCCACTTTTGGGTATAACCTCCCATACAGCAGAGGTTCGCCTCGATAGCACAAGCACGACCATGTTCATAGCAGCACTGTTTACAATAGCAAACACATGGAATCAACCCAAATGTCCAACAGTTGACGAGTGGATAAGGAAACTGGGGTACATCTATACAATGGAGTACTACTCAGCCATCAAAAATGATGAATTACTGGAATTTTCCGGGAAATGGATGTCATTAGAAACAATTATATTAAGTGAAGTATCCCAGACCCAGAAAATTAAGCACTGTATGTACTCCCTAATAGGTGGCTCCTAATACCAAACCCACCCAGCCCATCTTGAGACACTCATAGGTAAATCTATGTATTACCTACAGTAATTGCAAGGATTATGAACAGGAGGGATGGGGTTGGAGGGCCACACCAGAAACAAGGAGAGAAGTGACCATGTTACAGTAGAGAAAATAGGCCTCCATCAAGGACTGCAAGAAAGTAATGTGACACCTAGTTAAGTTCACAATTCGTTCCTGATCATTTGCAACTAAGGGGGTATGAACTCACCAGAAGGGGAGGGCATATAATCCGGCAGATTAAAAAGTAACCATTTTGCCAATGGGTGATTGACCCCTCCCATTGCCTAACGCCATATGACCCTGCGATTCTAATTTTGGGTATAAGTATTACATCTACCCTTGAATGTGCTCTTATAATAAGACTCCAGTTTAACAGCTTTCTGTCTCTGGCCAGGGGGTGACATACAGTGCCCATCACGATGGAGTGAAGGGCATTACAGGAGCAACAAAACTGCAAAAGAAAATCAACAAACCACAATCCAGAACTTCAGAGACTCTATATCAACCACCTAGAACTAGGCCAGACTAATCTCTCCCCATCCTGAAGCTCAGGGACATTTGCGGAAGAGGGGGCGGTAAGAGTGTAAGAGCAAAAGGATGGGAGGAGCAATGATTTGCAAGATACTCCACACAAGTTAGGGCTGAAGCAATCATAATTGGACATTGCATGCCGGGCGCAATGTCCAACACACTATTGACCTCACAAAGTCTAGCATATGCTAAAGGCACCAAGATCCTTGGAGACAAGGGATTGACAGCCACAGTAGTGTTCCTATGCTTAAGGGGAACACAAGAAAGGGTTCAGGGAACTGCCACTGGGTCCTTGTACGTCATCAGAGAGGAGGGCCCAGAGGAGAGTCAGGCATGCACAAGAAAGGACTCTGGGAATCGGGGCGGGAGGCACGGGGGGGGGGGGGATGGGGCGGGAGGGGTTCAGGGGAGAGGGAGCAGGGGGTTCGGGGGGAGGAGGAGGGAGGGAGGGAACTGGTGTACCTATTAAGTTTGTATGAGCTGAAATAATAATAAAAAATGTATTATATAAAATAAAAAAATAAGTGACCCTTAAAAAAAAAAAAAAAAAAAAAAAAGAAGATTGCGCCTCCTAAAGATTCCATAACCTTCCCCAACAGTGCCAACAGCTGGAGACCAAGTGAACCTTCACAGTGCATTTCCTGTTCAGGCCACAACAAGAACCAGGGTCTCTCATAACACACAAGGCAGTTCCACCAGAAGGTTTTACTTCATAACCTTTTTTTCCTGACTCAAGCTATTTTTTTTTAATTCAGGAAAGAGGTGGTTGCTAGAACTTTTGGTGGAATACCTCCTTGTAAAAATTGAAACAGACAGTTTTATGGTTTGGACTCAGAGCAAAATGCCCATTTGTATATCTTTAGCTGTGAATTCTGTGTTCACATCTGCACCAGCCACCAAGATATAAGGTATTTCAGAGAAAGAGAACAATTTTTTATTATTTTTATTTATTTGGTGTGTGTGTGTGTGTGTGTGTGTGTGTGTGTGTGTGTGTGTGTGTGTATCAGGGAGTACTGTATGTCCCTGTGGAGGACCAAGGGTGACTTCAGGAATCATCCTGGATTATTTCTACCTCCTTTTTGCTTCACTCTGGGATTTCCCAGGTTCTGCCCACCAGGACCAGAAGTGTAGGCTGCTGCCCTTTCTACCTGAAGTTTTTACTTGAGATCTGGGATCCAAACTCAGGACCTTCTGCTTGTGAGGCAGAGTCTTAACCCTTGAGCCATCTCTCCAGCCTGAGAACAAATATTTTTATATCCAAATCTATAATCATATTTTCCATACCCTGACATTTTCTCTTTGTAAACACTAGGAAGATTAAGATTGTGAAAAATGCATAAGTAACTAAGCAATAGGTATCAATGATCTCTACTGAAGGAGAACAACAATCATTAGAAAGTTTTAAATGTTAAAGAACATAAACAACAATAAATAAATACATCATCAAGTGCTTTCACATGCCTTCATATTATTTTGGGGCTAAATAGTAAGAAAAAGAATCCACAGATGAAGTGAGCACTGAATTCTAACCAAGTTATTCAAGATTCCTACTATGCACTCAAACTTATTACAATTTAAAACTAGACAGAGCAGGCTTTGAAGTGTGAGATGAAAATTTGTATAGGGCAGATGTAAAAAATCTATCTTAGTGCTTGCTTTTCCTCTTAAACCATGACTTTATTCAGTTAAGGCATAATTGCCTAAAAAGTCTTTGTGAGGAGGGCCAGTATTTCATTGTTTCAAGTGACTGCCCATTGAAACCTGTACTTTTTGTCTATAACTGAGGGGATATTTAGCTTGCTTCTTTTCCCTTTTCAGTATGAGTCTCTTACTAAGGAGAAACTTTTATCTTAAATTATGTTATAAATGATGTCACCTTATAGAATCTAGTTGCTAGAAGTATCAATATCAGAGAGGCCAGTAATAAACAAAACTACATTTTTTGCCTTTTCTTCTTAACCTTGTGCTAGCAACTACTGTCATATTCTGAAATTCAATCAGGCATTCCCTCTTACAGAAAATATCTCCTGGTCTTATTAAATTATGCAGTATAATTGCCTATTTCCAGAGGCAAGGATATTTTTAAAAAATTTTAAATTAAAAAAATTAAATATTTAAACATCACTTAGTTCTCAAAATAAACCTTAGGTCAGTCTTCCAGAAGATACCCAATAAACATCAATAATTAATAGACCATCATGGAGCTGCAAGCAGATCAAAGTTAGTTCCCAAGACTTGAATTCGTAAATGTTCTGATCATGTCCATTGTACTACAGCTAATTAACTAGGGCCAGGCCACAGCCACATAAGCTTTTTCCTTCACATTGAATGCCTTAGTTCTTCATGCCTTGAGCATTACAACATTGATAATAGCATTTGTATTTTATAACTAAAGTCTGGAAGTTTGACTATAATGCTCCACTTTCACTCCTATAAGATTATGACTGCCAAGATGATGCAGAAAAAAAAACAGCAAAGCAGTGTTAGTACTCATCCTGTTGTCTAAATCTGTTATATAAACAACATGACTCACACTGGTCTTGTCCATGCTAGAAGCCCACAGGAACCAGCCTGTGGTTTATAGTTAGCAGAAATGTGCTAGATACTCTGTCGGCCTTGAGTAATTACTCTGTATGTCTGTTTCTTGATGTGTATCAAGGCATGCTATAATATAAACCTTGCCACAAAACCACAACTTTGTCAATGAAGTATTTGCAATGAATGCTTTCTTTCTAAAATGAATAGTACTAAGCAATGCATTCATAATGGACTGAGCAACTAATCCACCTCAAGTGACTCTTAAGTTTCTGTCAGCTTGCAGATCTAGTACTTCAGCTGCCATAATGTGCTGTATTTTGCATTAAGCTAAAATCCTCTCAGAGCATGTGAACAATGCCTTATCTCCATAATGTCTGGCATTAAGTGTACATGAGAAGAATAAACAAATAAATAAGGTAAAGACTGTATTGATTATCTTATTCCATCTTTTGCTGATAGGATGAAATATCACAGACTGGTGATTTATAAATAGTAGAAGCTTTCTTGAAAAATCCAAGGCCAAAGAGTCGTATCTAGTGAGGACCTTCTTTCTCCAACAAACTTTATAACATGATAGAAGGTCAAGAAAGCTTGTATGGGGGCTGGAGAGGTGGCTCAGGTGGAAGGTCCTGAGTTCGGATCCTAGACCCCACCTATAGACGCCAGGCAGAAGCGGGGGACAGCCTGTGTTTCTGGTCCTAGTAGGACGGAGCCTGTGAATCCCAGGGCAGAGTAAACAAGGAGGAGGTGGAGACGGTCCATGGTGGTTCCCGAATTCGTCTGTGGTTCTACACACACACACACACACGTGCACACACACACAATTAAATAAATAATAATAAAAAAGTTTTTAAAAAAAGCTTGTATGAAACATAGAAAAGGAAACCATATTCCCAACTAGCCAATTCCTGCAATGTTTGAACCATTCATGAGATCAAGCCCTCATGACCTAATCACTTCTTAAAAATGTCACCTCTAGTTTTAATGGCATTTACATTTCAAAATGCACTATAGAGAAAACATTCAGTACATTATCTTGATCTCTTTTAATCCAAACATTACATAAAATATTTTTCCAAGTCAAACTCATTACCTTTTGCATTCAGTCACACATTCCTTTGTGGCTCCCAAACACACATTGAAAGGACTGCAGGCTAGTTTATACATTCTCTGACTTCAGACAAAGCATAGGTAACCAACTGCTAATGTAGTCCGAACTAAAATCTTGATCATTTCTTTGTATGTTTCTAACTCTGATCAGATATATGGAGAGGTGACCTACTCGTTTGAATTTGACAAGAAATGTGACAATATTATGCCATTACAAGAGGCATCTATAATTGGCCTAGTATGCAGGTTGGAATGCAAAAGGAAGTTTAAAAAAATTAAGGCAATTACAAAGTAACTCATGAAAAAAGACAACTCTTCATTTTCTTCACTACAGAAACATCATTTGAAACAGCAGCAGCAAAGAAGAGGTGGCACATGATCAGGAGACAAGCATGTTTTTAAACAGGACAATAGAAATAGGAAGACAATATTATTTGTCATCATCTTAGTGGACATTTTCCTATTCTTTGTAACACTTTAATATTTCAAGTTTCAGTCAAGAGCTTTACTCTCTATTCTACACAGCCTCAAACGTAGCTAGCTACACATGCAGCTGCACATCATATTGCTTCCATCTCTACCTTCAATTAGTCTTACATGCAAACAACTTATCTCAGTCATAATTTCACTTGACATCTGTCATAGTTAAGCACAGGTGTCAACTTGACTCTTGAGGGTTTGAGCTCTGGGCACAGGTGTAGAGAGTTGATGGTTGAGTTAAGCCCAGAGCAAACCTGAAGGAGATTTTCTGGCTTTTGGGGAAGACCCAGCCTATGGTGGGTGGGATTAGGCCCTGGATAAATCACAGAGAGCTGGTTGAGAGAGTGGGCATCCTTCTGTATACTTGGCCAGACATGCTGGTCTGGCAAGTAAGGATTGTCCATCTCTCAGCTATTATGTGGCCAGTTCCCTCAGCCCTGGTGTTGGTGTGTGCTCTCCTGTCAAGCTGGACTATGAATTGTAACCGGACTATTGTAAGAAAGTAAACTCCTTGTTCCCTTAAGCTGTGTTCTGGTCATTTATCAGCAACCATGCAGGCGGACTGCAACAACATCTGTTGCAGTTCACCTGCATGATTACTGATAAATCACCATCAAATGGGAACAAAGGGTTTATTTCGTTTACAATTACTGGTTGCAATTCTTAGTCCAGCTTGATGGGAAAGCACGCACCAACACCAGGGCTGAGGGAACTGGCCACACCATCACCACATAATGGCTGAGAGATGGACAATCCTTACTTGCCAAATATACACAAGGATGCTGACTCTCTCAACCAGTTTTCTGTATTTTATTCCGGGGCCTAATCCCACTCACCTGGGCCTTCCCCATCAGCCAAACAATCTCCTGCAGGTTTTTTCTGGGCTTAATCCACCATTAATTCTCCACAAATGTGCTCAGAGCTCAAACCCTCAAATGTCAAACTGACACCTATGCCTGACTATGACAACATCCTTATAAGTTTTTTAATTTAATTTTTTCTCCCACATTTATTTTTTTCCTAATCATACAAGCTCGATAAGTACCCCCGTCCTCTCCCTCCCCCTTCCCTCCCCAGTCATGCAATGGGGCATGAACTGTCACAGTCCTGAACCCTCACTAGGGGGGTGGAGGACTCAGGGGAAGGGAAGGGGGGAGGGAGAGGACGGGGGTACTTATTGAGCTTGTATGACTAGGAAAAAAATAAAATGTGGGAGAAAAAATTGCACTTCCCTCCTCTCCCCTTACTTTACTTCCCCTTCCTTCCCTCCTCTTCTCCTAGTGCCTCCCCCTTCCTCCCTCCCATCCCCTGAAGCATCCTTTTATGTGAATGCCAAACCTCCCCCTGAGTCCTCCATCCTAGTGAGGGTTCAGAACTCAGTGGCATAACCCAGAGCTTTGAAACTCTGTTATGACTGTTTAATCCTTGCCTCTAAGGATCCTACTGCCTTTGATCCATGCTAGACTTTGGGGGGGGTGTCGTTGATTGTCAGCCATTGTGCAGGTCAGGCAAAGTCCAATTCTGGGTGTTTCAGCCCGAACTTGTGTGGAGTATCTTGCATATTGTTGGTCCTCCCCATCTTCAGGCTCTTATAATCTTGCCATCCCCTCTTCCACAAGGTTCCCTGAGCTTTAGGATGGGGAGAGATTTGGCTGGTATGGTTCCAGGTAATTAATATAGGGTCTTTGGTGTTCTGAATTATGATTTGTTGTTGCTTTCAGTTTTGCTGTTCCTGCACTGCCCTTGGCTGCATCCCGATTGGTAATGAAGGTCACCTCCTAACCAAAGATAAAAGATTGTTTAAATGAAGATCTTAATATAAGAGGAGACTCAAAGGTAGATGGAAGAATAGGAATAGGACACGACAGTATGGGGGGAGTCAGTGTCCCATTTGCCAGATGTTTACTGTAATGGTTATTCTTCACTATTGCTGTGAGCTAGCACCTAAAGGTGAACAACTTAAAAGAGAAAGGGAGATTTATTCAACTTACAGTTCCAGAAGGAAAATAGATATCATCTTTCAAGGCAATGGAAGCAGCATGGCTGGCTGTAAGCAGGCTAAGTCACAGCAGACTTCCACATGGCTGGAACATCCCTGGAGCCTCTCTTCTTCAGTCCTCTTTCTTCTGTTCTGTGGCTCCTTTTATGTGGTCCACTACTGGGAGGTTCCAATGAGATCTATGGAGGTTCCATGGGATGATGGGATCTAGGGCTGATCTTAGTTAAGGCCAGGTGTGTCAAGTTGACACCTAGGCTTAACTATCACAGTTACCATCTATTTGCCAGTCTCTGTATCCTTCCTGATTGGTGAGATCAAACCTGTTCAGTCCCAAATGACCAGAAAGGGAAGTGATTTTTTAATTAATTTATTTAGTGTGTGTGTATGTGTGTGTGTGTGTGTGTGTGTGTGTGTATCAGAGGGCACTGTGTGTTCCTGTGTTCCAAGAAAGAGCTCTGGGCTATGCCACTGAGTCCCGAACCCTCACTAGGGTGGAGGACTCAGGGGGAGAGAAGGGGGGAGGGAGAGGACGGGGGTACTTATTGAGCTTGTATGACTAGGAAAAAAATAAAATGTGGGAGAAAAAAATTAAGTTAAAAAAACTTATAAAGATATTATCATAGTCAGGCACATGTATTATTTTTTTCATTTCTACTCATACAACTTTAACAGGTACACCGGTCCCCTTCCCTCCCTCCAACCTCCCACCGCCCTATGACCCTCTCCCCTCCCCCCTCCCTCCCTATCCCCCAGTGCCTCCCTCTCCCATCCCCAGAGCATCCTTTAATGACAGGCACAAATATTAAAGGTGACTTTGGGAATTATCCTGAATTTCTTTCACCTCATTCTTGCTTCGCTCTGGGACTTCCCAGCCTCTGCCCCCCCCCCATACACACACTCCATAACCTTTCATCCCCTCATAGACTATCAAGGAACTCAAGAGAGATAGAAACATACATTGGAAACCTTGGGAATGAAGCTGGATGAGTGAAAGGAAATGCTCCCATCAGTGGGGTGGCTTGAAGAGAGGCAATGTGGTATGCCACAGAGGCCTGAAACCCCACAGGAGTAGACAAGCCAGAGGGGACCCTGGGATCCCTAAAAGCAGATAGGCAGGAAGGTGGGAAGGAGTGGCATGGATTGATGAAGGGAAAGGAGGAGGATGGGAGGGAGAGGGGATAGAGGGAAGCAGGGATAAGTACTCAATATGCTTGCAAAACTTGAAAAATAATTTTTTTTTAAAAAAAGAAGAGTCACACTGGCAGGAAAAAATAACTTTTTTGGGGGGGTCAGGCCTTTCTCTACCTGCACCCTCTCACAATACAGCATGACTGAAACGAATGCCTCCAATCCCCTGTTCTTCTTTTCAGACAGAATGTAAGGAGTCAAGCATTCTGTCAATAGTACAGCCTGTTAGAGGTCAGATACAAAATGAAGAACAGTGTTGTTAGAAGCCACTGAAGTGAACACCTCAGTGAAAATCACAGATCCAGGACATGCCTAAGAAAGGGGGAAAATCAAGAGGCTCCGCTCATCTCTGAGAGACTATTGAAAGTTGATGCCAGACGGGGCGAAAGAAGCTACTTTCTCAGTGGCATACCCACTGATATATCACCCATACTTCACCAAGTGGAAAAAAGATTGAAAGCAGTGGGGAAGCTAGTTGGGAAGAAGTTTTATGTTGAGGAAAGGAGGGAGATGGGACCTGGTAATAAAGGGTGAAAATGACATAAATTCATTGGATTCACATATTAAATTGTCAATAAAAATTAAAAATGAAAAACTAGTGGATTATAAATCTAATATGCTGACAGGAAAATGTCAACAATTAATTCTATACTTGGCAAAACTTACTTGTGAAACTGAGAAACAAAGATAGTTACAGATAAACAGAAGCCAAGGGAATTTATTTACTTTCTTGGAAAAATGTTTAAAAGAATCCTTCAAATTGCAATAAAAAAACACTAGGAAGAAATTTGAAGTTTTATAAAAATATACAGTTCTCTGGCACACATAACTCTGAAAACACAAGTGATATTATTGCAATTCTGGTTTGTAACTCTACTTTTAGTCAACATTGGAAGGATAGTTTAAAATTATAAATCTATTTTAATAGTTACCTAAAATACACAAAGATATCGTTTATAACAACAATAATGTAAAGAGGAAGCAAGATGAATAGTGTGCAGATGTAATAGTGAAAGGATCATGGAGTTTTACACCAAAGTTCTAGAGAAGCCTCATGAAGAATGGTGATATGTAGCAGGATAGACTCCCTGGTTGGAGCTAATGAGTTTTTGAAGCTATGAAAATGAAGATTAAGTTGCAATGTAAACCACAGAAATTTATGGTGCAATACAGTGAATGTGGTTAAAAAATACTGTAGTCTATACTTTAAATTTGCTAAGAAAATATCTTAATGCTTTCATCACACACAGATGCACAAACGCACACACACACAAGAAATGATAACTGCAAAGTGAAAATTGTGTTATTTGTCTTGATTCTGGTATCATTCTACATTGTGTATACGTATCAAAACATCACATGATGCAATTAGACCTTAATAAATCTGAAAAACAAACATAAGTGAATACTGATATAAACATAGACAGATGCATCAGAATTCAAAAATAAATTTCTCATATATTGTCACATGATCATTGAAAAGAATATCAGGGCAATGAATACCTTGGAAAGTGAAGGAAAGAATGCAGGGGGTCCAGCCCCTTCCTCTCTGCCTCTTGCATCCTAGGCATGAGGTAAATATCTTTTTCCCCCCACATATTCCCACCATAATGTGTTTACTACTACAGACCAAAAGCAAAAGGGCCAACTGGTCATAAACTGAAAATTCTTTTTTGTTTGTTTGTTGTTGTTTTTAATTTCTTTTTTTAACCCAAGCATACAAGCTCAATAGGTACCCCCATCCCCTTCTCCCTCCTTACATTCCTCCCCAGTTCCCTCTTGTACTCTTCTTCCTTTTCTCCCTTTCTTTCACCCTCTTCCTCCCCTTCTCCCAGTGTATCCCCTTTCCCTCCTCCCATTCCCTAGAGCATATTTTTGTGTGAATGCCAAACCTCCCTCTGAGTTGTGGTGAGTGAGGTGTCAGGACTCAGTGGCATAGCCAGGAGTCCTTTCTTGGGCTCCCCATTAGTAGGGAACACTATTATGATTTTAATCCCTTGCATCAAAGGATCCTACTGCCTGTGATCCATGCTAAACTTTGGGGGGTCATTGACATGGCAGTCTTTCTGAAGGTCATAAAAAGTCCGATTATGGCTACTGCAGCCCTAACTTGTATGGAGTTCTTGCATATCATTGGTCCTCCCCATCTTTAGACTCTTACATTCTTGCCGCCCCCTCTTCCACAAAGTTTCCTGAGCTTTAGGATGGGAAAGATTTGGCTGGTCTGGTTCCAGGTGATTAATGTAGGGTGTTTGGTGTTCTGAATTATGGTTTGTTGTTGTTTTCAGTTTTGCTTTTCCTGCACCTCCCTTGGCTGCATCCTGATTGTTATTGGAGATCACCTCCTAACCAAAGACAAAAGGCTGTTTAAATGAAGATCTTACTATAAGAGGAGACTCAAAGATAGATGGAATAGGAGTAGGACACCACAGTAGGGGGGGTCAGTGTCCCATTTGCAGGATGGTTACCATCTATCTGTCAGTCCATATACCCTCCCTGATTGGTAAGATCAAACCTTTTCAGTCACCAAGTGACCAAGAAAGGAAGTGGGAGCGAGCTTCACCAGATGTCTCGCTACTTACTTACAATACTTGATAGTGACCTATTTTCTCTACTGAAGAAGGATCCCCTCTCTCCTTTTCTCTTGGGGGACCTTCCTTTCCCTTCCCTCCTGTTTATAATCTTTGTGATTGCAGTAGATATCACAGAGATTTATCTATGAATATGTCATTAAGTGGGTTTGGTACTAGAATACACCCATTAGGTGTCTAATTTTCTGTGCCTGGGATACTTCACTAGATATAATTTTTTCTAATTCCATCCATTTTCCAGCAAATTTCATTAATTCATCTTTTTAGATGGCTGGGTAGTATTCCATTGTATAAATGTACCACATTTTCCTTATCCACTCATCAACTGTTGGGCATTTGGGATGATTCCATGACTTTGCTATTATAAATAGTGCTGCAATGAACATGGTTGTACTTATGTCATTGAGGTGAATTTTTGCTTTATGGAGGATTATTCCCAGAAGTGATATAGCAGGGTAATATGATATGTCAGTCTTCAACCTCTTTAGAAATTACCAAGCTGATCAACAGAGTGGTTGCATAAGCCTGCATTCCCACCAGCAATGTAAGGGAGTTCCCTTCTCTCCACATCCTCTCTGGCATTTGGTGTTGTTTGTATTGTGGATTTTTGCCATACTGCGAGTGAGATGGTATCTCAGGTAAGTTTTGATTTGATTTCCCTGAGGATGTGGAGCATTTTCCAAGATACTTGTTAAACATTTCAATTTAGTCACTGGAAAAGTTTCTTTTGAGTTCCCAGGCCCATTTTTTAATTGGGCCATTTATTTCCTTGGTGTTTAGTTTTCTAAGTTCTTTGGGCACTCTGGATAATAAAGCTCTAAAAGATATCTGGTCAGTGAAGATTTTCTACCATTCTATGCATTACCATTTTGCTCAGTTTACAATCTCTTTAGCTGAACAGAAGCTCTTCAATCGTAAGACTCCATTTGTTGAGTGTTGGTTCTACTGACTGTTACTGGATTTCTGTTTAGGAATTGTTGGCCTAGCCCAATCAGTTTGAGGGAATTCCCTATCCTTTCAACTAAGATTTTTATAGTCTCTGACCTTATATTGAGGTCCTTGATCCATTTGGAATTAAGTCTTATACATGGTGACAAGTACGGGTCCAGTTTTAAGCTTCTGCATGTGGACATCCAGTTTTGCCAGCACCATTTGTTGAAGATGCTGTCCTTTTTCCATCAAATTTTTGGGCCCCTTTGTCAAAGATCAAATGGCTATAATTGTGTGGGCTTATATCTGGGTTTTCAACCTTATCCATTAATCTGTGAGTCTATTTTGGAGCCAGTACCAGGCTGTTTTTATAACTATGGATTTGTCATATAGACTAAGGTTGATATGGTAATACCTCCAGCAGTGTTTTTGTTACTCGAGGTTGTTTTTGCTATTCTGGGTCTTTTGTGCCTCCATATGAATTTTGAGATTGTTTGGTCAACCTCTTTAAAGAATTGCTTTGGGATTTTGATTGGTATAGCATTGAATCTGTATATTGCCTTTGGTAGGATGGTCATTTTTATGATATTGATTCTGCCAATCCAGGAACATGGGAGGTCTTTCCACATTCTGGTGTCCTCTGTAAGTTCTTTCTTTAGTGTTTTAAAGTTTTCATTGTAAAGGTCTCTCACTTCCTTGGTTAGGTTTATATCAAGGTATTTCAGTTTTTTAGGGGCTACAGTAAATGGAATTGTTTCTCTTAGGATTTTTTCACTTTTGGTATGCCGGAAGCCCATTGATTTTTGCACATTTATTTTGTAACCTACAACTCTGCTGAACTTATGTATTAATTCCAGGAGTTTTCTGGTGGAGTTTTTAGAATCACTCAGGTATATGATCATGTCATCTGCAAATAGAGATATCTTGACTTCCTCTTTGCCAATTTGATTCCCTTCTATCTCCCTCTCTTATCTTATGGCTCCACCTAAGACTTCAACTACAATATTGAATAGAAGTGGTGAAAGTGAATAGCCTTGTCTAGCTCCTGATCAAAGAGGGAATGCTTCAAGTTTTTCCCCATTGAGTATAATCCTTGCCCTTACTTCTTGTATACAGCTTTTATTATGTTGATAAAGGTTCCTTTCATTCCAACTACCTCTAGTGTTTTGATCATAAAAGGATGTTGGATCTTGTCAAAAAGCTTTTTCTGCATCTGTATCACGTGGTCTTGGACTTTGGACTGGTTTATATGGTGAATTACATTTACTGACTTGCGTATGTTGAACCAACCTTGTATGCCTGGGATAAAGCCTACTTGATCACAGTGAATGATCCTTTTGATATGTTTTTGAATGCGATTTGCTAAGATTTTGCTGAGAATCTTTGCATATGGGTTCATCAAAGTGATTAAGTGTATCTTTATTAGGTTTTAGGATTAGTATGATATTAGTTTCATAGAAAGAATTTGGAAATATTCCTTCCATCACAATTTGATGGAACAGTTAAAGGAGTATTGGTGTTAGCTGTCCCTTAAATGTCTGGTAGAATCCATCTGGTTCAGGACATTTTTGGTGGGAAGATTCAAAATTGCTTCATCAATTTCCTCATATGTTACAGGACTATTTAAATAATTCATAACTTCCTGATTCAATTTAGGTAAGTTGTGCTTACTCAGGAATTCATCCATTTCTTTTGTGTTATCAAATTTCATGGAGTATAAGTTTTTGAAATATGATCTTATAATTCTCTGAATTTCTTTGGTATCAGTTGTGATAACTCCATTTTCATTTCTAATTTTGTTAATTTGGATTTTCTCTCTCTTGATTTTGGTTAATTTAGCTAGAAGTATATCAATCTTAATGAGTTTTTCAAAGAACCATGTTTTTGACTAGTTGATTCTTTGTATCGTTTTCCTTTTCTCAATTTGGGATATTTCTCCCTGATTTTGCTAATCATCTCTTTTCTACTGATTTTGGGATTGGATTGCTCTTGTGTCTCAAAAGATTTAAGCTACATTTTTATTTATTTGTGATGTTTCTATTTTTTGATATAGGCATTAAGAGCTATAAACTTACATCTTAGGTCACCTTTCACTGTGTGTCACAGAGATTTTGATATGTTGTATTTTCATTATTGTTCTCTTCTACGAAATCTTGAATTTCCCTTATGATTTCTTCCTGAACCCAATTCTTTTTTTTTTTATTGGAATTCCATCTTACTTTGCCACAACTATCTGCTTTTATTGCAGACAGTTCTGAACAATGTATTTATATTTTTACAACAGACAATATACACATGTAGTACATGGAATTTTTACAACACATTCCAAACAAAATTTAACAAGATTTTAAAAGCATGAATCTCTTCTTCTTAACTACTAACACCTAGTTTTTTTTAGCTCTTGCAATAAAATGTCCTCCTTCCCAATATTTTTATTTGCAGGAATCCCTGAATAACTTTTTCTGTAAGGTGCAAATTCATTTTGAAGATGTGTTCCATTACTTGCTGAAGATGCTGAAATCCTCTCTATTCATTTAGCATGTGTGAATGCTACCTTTCAGGTTTTCACTTATCACACACAATACTTATTAAGAATATTTAAAACCTTATGTTTTACCAGCTGAACCCAATTCTTATTCAACATCATAGTGTCTAGTTTCCAAGACTTAGTGAATTTTCTGCTGTTTGTTGTGTCGCGGGTGTCAAGCTTTAGACATTGGTGGTCTGATAGGGTATAGGCTACAATTTCAACTCTCCTGTATATGCAAATATTCATTTTGTGGCCCAATATGTGGTCTATTTTGGAAAAAGTTCCATGAACTGCTGAGAAAAATGTGTATTCTTTGGTGCAAGGATGGAAAGTTCAATAGAAATCTGTAAGGTCCATTTCAATAAGGATTTAAGTTCCAATGTGTCTCTGTTAAGTTTTTGGCTTATTGATCTATTCCACGTTGAGAGTGCAGTATCAAAATCCCTGAGTATTATCATTTTAGGATTTATTTCTTGTTTTAGACATTGTAGCATTTGCTTAATGAACATGGTGGAGCCCATATTAGGTGTATGTATGTTTAGTATTGTGAAGTCTTACTGGTGAATTGCCCTGTAACTAAAATGTAGTATCCTTCTGTGTCTCGTATGGCTTTTTTTGGTTTGAAGTCCACTTTTTCAAATAGCATAATTGCTGCTACCCCTGCTTGTTTCCAGGTTCCATTAGCTTGAAGAATTTTTGACCAGCCTTTTACATTTAGAATATGATTATCTTTTGTGGTGAGATGTATTTCATGAAGACAGCAGATAGATGGGTTGTGATTTCTAATCTATGTTTGTAACCTGTGTTTTTTTATTGCTGAGTTAATTCCATTGACATTTAGTGTTATAATGACTTTCATAAGTGTATTATTTAGCTTGTAGGTTTTGGTGGTGTTATAATTCTCTTCTGTCTTCCTGGATATGCTTGTTCTTTTCTTCAAGCTTGAGTATCTTTTCTAGCATTTTTTGTAGGCCTGGTTTGGTAGGCATGTAAGCCTTCAGTTGTCTTTGTGCTGGAAAATTTTTTTTTAATCCTCAATCATGACTGATAATTTTGCTGGGTATATCCGTGTGGGCTGACATTATGTTCATTCAATACTTATCTTTAAAAGTGACTTTTTTTTTTCTCTTGACGTTCTCAGCACATTCTCTTTGTCTTGTATCTGCAGTGTTTTGGCTATTATTTGGTGTGATGAGTTTCTATTTTGGTCATATCTGTTTGGGATGTGGAACGCCTCCTGTATTTGGATGGGCCTCTCTTTCTTTAGATGTGGAAAGTTTTCCTTTATGATAATTTGAAAATTTTCCTCTTGTATGGTCTTTTGGGATTCTTGTTCTGGTATTCCATGAATGTGCGTGTTAGGCTCTTCAAGGTGTCCCATAACTCTTGAATATTCCTCTCAAGTATCTTTTTGGCTTTAACGACCTCTTCCATTAAGCTGGTTAGTTCTTCCACTTTCTCTTCAAGATCTCATATTCTATTTTCTGCTTCATTAGTTCTGCTGATGAGACTCTGTTGAGTTCTGGGTTGAAGATAACTTGTCTTTTAGTTCAACTTTAAGCTCTGCTTGAAATTGTTTTAACTACTCTCTGCCTATTTTTGCTTCAACTTCTTTTCTCATCTCCTCCAAGTGCCTGTTGTGTTCCTGTTCAAAGTGGTTGATGCAGATATTTTCTCCTCCTGGATTTCCTCTTTCATTGTTTTTTTTTTTTTATTTATTCAATTGTGTGTGTGTGTGTGTGTGTGTGTGTGTGTGTGTGTGTGTGTGTGTGTGTAGAATCACGGGCGAATTCGGGAACCACCATGGACCACCTCCACCTCCTCGTTTACTCTGCCCTGGGATTCACAGGCTCCGCCCTACCAGGACCAGAAACGCAGGCTGCCCCTGTTTCTGCCCAGCGTCTATACATGGGATCTAGGATCCCAACTCAGGACCTTCCACCTGCAAGGCAGAGGCTTAACCCCTGAGCCACCTCTTCAGCCCCCTCTTTCATTGTTTTGATCATAGTAAAGATCAGGCTTTGAAAATCATTATCTTGGGTATGGCTTTCTTGGCTATTTTCTGTGTTTGTTCTGGTTGGAATCTATCATTATGGGGTTAATTCTTTCGGCAGATTTGTTGTCTTAGTTTTTGTTTCTTATGGATTTGCACTGTGACCTGGGCATTTTTGTCTTATCTCTTATGACCTTCTTTTTATTTCTATGTGTTTTTGACTGAATTGAATTAGACAATATTACTACACTTCAGCAGTTATTACTAGTGTTTGCCTAGGAGTTGGGTACACTTGTCTGGTATTGGTTTTATTTCCTAGATGAAGCTAGTGGACTGTTAGTATATCAATTAAGTCAGGTTTAGTAGACAGGGAATGAAGATTAATATGGTAGTACACTTTTTAGGTTTACTTCCTTGGTGATATGTGAGGGTGAATGGTATGGTCCCTTTTGGGTGGCTATATGGAAATGTTAAAGTATAATGACTAATAATTGAGAGGAACAGGATGTTAAAAAGTGTTTACTTATCTTGCAGCTGGATGTGAAGATTCTCTCCCGTGTGATGGGATGATTTTAGAGGACCTCGATGAATGGTGTTTGTCCCCTAGAACTTTGCTTGGGTTTTCTCTGGACTCTGTTGAATTCTGAGGAGCAGGGAGTCTGCCCTGGTCCCGGTACAGGGCAGAGAGGCAGAATGGCTAGTGGGGCACACAGATTATGTGAGACCTGGGGTGTGGCCTAGGGGCCTTCCCTAGTGCCATCAAGGCAGACTGGGCTGCTGGTGGGGTATGTAAGTGACCTGGGGTGTGGGGCTTGGTCTAGGGGCCTTACCTAACGACCAGGGAGTCTGCCCTGCTCCCAGTCCAGGGCAGAAAGCCGTGAGGTTTGTTTCTTGAATTTAGCAAATTGAGCTTGTTAGTTCTTCCACTTTGTCTTCAAGATCTGATTTCTATTTTCTGCTTTAATACATGTCTATAGTCTATTGTGAAGTTGAATACATTGTAGTTTAAGGTTTTTATTAAGAAATGTTTGTTTGGGGGGCTGGAGAGGTGGCTCAGGGATTCAGCCTCTGCCTTGCAGGCAGAAGGTCCTGAGTTGGGATCCTAGACCCCACGTATAGACGCCAGGCGGAAGGGGGGGGGGGTTCCGGTCCTGGTAGGGTGGAGCCTGTGAATCCCGGGGCAGAGTAAACAAGGAGGAGGTGGAGGCGTCCATGGTGGTTCCCGAATTCGTCCGTGGTTCTACACACACACATATACGCATACACACACACATACACGCGCATAATTGAATAAATAATAATAAAAAAGGAATGTTTGTTTGATTCCTGTCATAGTGTGAATTTTGTGATTTTTTTAATATGTGGTTCTTTGCTTAGTGGTTATGCTGGCCTTATTTTTACCTTATATTTTCTTGGGTGTGTTTAATCTTTTTCTTCTGTCTTATTTTTTTCTAGTATTTTTTGCAGGCTGTTTGGTGGTCATGGAGGCTTTCAGTTTATTTTATATTTTTTTAATTTTATTTTTGCTAGGTTTACAAGCATAACAAGTGGTTATCTCTGCCTGGCCCCCTTTCTTCTCTCAGTCCCATTCTCTTTCCTCTTCTACCATCCCCTCTTTTTATCTATCTCACTCCCTCCCACCTTCCTGTCAGCTTCTATAGACCTAGGGTTCCCTTTGGATTGTCTGCTCTAGTAGGGACTCAAAGCTTCTTTGGCAGATTAAGTGGTCCTTTCTTGGATAGGCCTTGGATGGGCCCTTACCTTTATAACCCTAGTCCCTAAGGTACACACTGAATGTAATCATCTCTCCTGAGATCCTCACTGTTCTGTGGAGGAATGTTGATATGTCAGCCATTGTGCAGGTCTGGAGAAGGTGTCTCATTGCAGTGAGTTCCTGGATACAGCAGTTCTATGTTAAGTGGAATATCTTGGCCAGTGGTAGACATTCCCATCTGTAGGCTTTTGCAATTTTACCACCTCCTCTTGTACAATATTCCCTGAGCCTTAGGATGGGAAAAAATTTGTTTGACTTGATTCTGACTGAGAATTTTAGGGTCACCAATACTCTGCATTCTGGTTAGTTGGTATTTTGTATCTCACTGCTCTTCCTTTGCACTAGGCTGTGTCTTATCTCACTGTTGAGATCTTTCTTTACCTAAAAATAAAATGAAAGGTATTTAGTTAGAAGTTTACACTCCAGAGTTTGTGGTTAGTGTTGAGTCATCTGATCCTGTCTGCTGTCAGTTTTCTCCCCATCCACTCTTGTTTAGACTGATTTACAGTGCTGGGCCTATGTTTCCTGTCATGGGGGGTAAAGGAGTGACAGGGCTAGTAAGCAGGTAGTTGGTTACCTGGAGGCTAACAACACTGCACTCTCCTATTCCCATTCTTCCCTCTCTAAGACTTTTCTTACAAAAAAATCACTTGCAATTCTTTACCCATGTTCTTCAATTTCTGCTTTTTTGAAATATTCTTCCACCTCTTCCTCCCCCAGCTTGTGTTCCTGTGTATTTGTGAATGTTGTAAGAGTTTCTATTTGATTACACGAAGCTGAAGGATCCACTTACAATGAAAAATATACATCTGTCTTCTGCATCTGGGACATTTCACTCCCATCCCTTTACTGGAAAATTTCATTTGTTCATCTTTTCTGATAGTTGAATAGTGCTCCATTATGTATCTGTGTAGCACATCTTCATTAACCATTTACCAACTGTTAGATAACTAGGTTGGTTCATTTCTTTGCAATTGTGGAACGGGCTGCTATGAACATTTGTACACATGTCTCTGATGCAGAATACAATGTTCTTTGGGAATATTCCTACAAGTGGTATAGCTGGGTGGTATAGGAATTTCAATTTTTAACTTTGTTAGTAACCTCTAAATTTATCTCCAAAAGAGTTTTATGTTTACAATCCCACAAGCAATGTATGAGGGTCTACTTCTCCTCACATCCATGACTTATCCTCTGTGTCTTTGGGGGTCTTATTAAGGAAATGCTGGCTAAGGTCAATTGATCTGAGGGTATTCCCTATTATTTTTTTCTTCTAGGAGCTTTATAGTCTCTGGACTAATATTGAAGGGTTTGATCCATTTGGAGATGATTTTCATTTGGGAAGACAAATAAAAGTCCAGTTTTGTTCTTCTGCATGTGGATATTCAATTTTGCCAGGACCATTTGTTGAAGGTGCTGTCCTTTTTCCAATGGATATTTTTGTACCTATATCAAAGAACAGTTGACTGTAAGTGTGCACACATATTTAAGTCTTCAACTCTAATCCTTGGTCTATATTTCTTTTTTGGAGCCAGTAATATGCTGTTTTCATTTTTTTTAATTTATTGTGTGTATGTGTGTGTGTGTACTTGTGTAGGTGCATGCATGTGTGTGTGTACTGTGTCCCTGTGGTGAGGACCAAGGATGACTTTGGGAATTATCCTGGACTGCTTCTACCTTCTTTTTGCTTTGCTCTGGGATTTCCCAGGCTCCACTCACCACAGCCGGTAAGTGCAGGTTGCAACCATGCCGTCTCCACCTAGTGTTTTTACATGGGACCTAGAATCCGAACTCAGGACCTTCTGCTTGTGAGGTAGTATTAATCCCTGAGCCATCTCTCCAGCCCATGCTGCTTTTATTAATATGTCTTTATAATATAGTTTAAGGTCTGGAATGGTGACACCTCCAGTTTTTATTACTCAGGATTGTTTTTACTATTCTGGGTCTTTTATGTTTCCATATGAAATTGAGATTATTTTACCAATTTCAGTAAGAATTGGGTTGAAAATTTTATGGGTATTGCATAGAATCTGTATAATGCTTTTGGTAGAACAGTCGTTTTAACAATGTCAATTCTGCCAATCCAGGAGCATGGGAGATCTTCCCATCATTTGATGTCTTCTGTAATCTTTTTTTATGGTTTTAAAGTTTTCTTTGATTAGATCTTTCACATTTTGGTTAGATTTATTCCAAAGTATTTCATTTTTTAAAAGCAATGGTAAATGGCATTGATTCTATCAGGAATTTCTTACTTTGTTTATCCTTGATATAGTATATATTGTATAGGAAAGCCATTGATTTTTGAACATTAATTTTATATCCTGCCACTCTACTGAACTTATGTATTAGTTCCAGGAGTTTCCTGTCAGAATCTTTAAGGTCCTTGATGTATAAGATCATGTTATCTCCAAATATGTATAGTTTGATTTCTTCTTTTCCAAGTTGTAGCTCTTTTATCTCTCTCTCTTGTCTTGTGGCTATAGCTAAGACTTCAGTACAATGCTGAATAGAAGTGGTGAGAGTGAGCAGCCTTGTCTAGTTCCCAATCTGGTGTGAATGTGTCCAGTTTTTCATTTAAAATGACTTTTGCTATAGGCTTGTTGTATATGGCCTTTATTATAGTGGTAAATGTTTCTGCCAATCTTATTTTCTCCAAGGTCTTTATCATAAAAAGACACTGGGTTTTTTCAAAGGCTTTGTCAGCCTTCAGTTGAAAGAATCATGTAGGTTTTTTTCATTACACTTTTTTTATATGGTGAATTGTATTTATAGATTTACATATATTGAATGAACCTTGTGTTTCTAGAAACCCAACCTTGTCAGAGTGGATATTTTTTGATATGTTTTTGATCCAGTTGGCTACAATTTTGTTGAGGATCTTTGCCTCTGTGTTCATCAATGAAATTGGCCTATAGTTTTCTTTTTTGTTGTTGTGTCTTTATTTGGTTTTGAGATCAGTATAATATTAGCTTCATACAAGGAGTTTGAAAGTGTTCTTTCCTTTTCTATTTTGTGGAATAACTTAAGGAGTATTGGTGTTAATTGTTCTTTGAATATCTGGAGAATTCTGCACTGAATCCACCTGGTCCCAGGCTTTTCTTGATAGGAAGATTCATAATCATTGCTTCAACTTTATCCCTTGTTATAATGAATTAAATTCATTGTGGTTTAACTTTGGTGTGTTGCATGCATTTAGAAACTCATCCATTTCTTCACAATGGTCAAACTTAGTGGTGTATAAATTTTTTAAAGTATGACTATACAGTTTTCTACATTTTCTTAATATCTGTTATGATAGCTCCATTTCTATCTCTAATTTTATTAATTTGGGGTTTATCTCCTTTGGTTTTGGTTAATTTGGCTGAGTTTGTCAATCTTGTTAAGTTTTTCAAAGAACCAGCTTTTTGTTTGAGTAATTATTTGTATTGTTTGGTTTCTCTCAATTTCAGTTATTTCTCCTCTGATCCTGCTGATCTCTGCATGTTACTTCTTTTGAAGTTGGTTTGCTCTTCTTTATCTAATGCTTTAAGTTGCATTGTTAGGTTATTTACTCATGATGCTTCCATTATTTGGATATAGGCATCCAGTACTATGAATTTTCTCCTTAAGATCACCTTCATCATATACCAAAAATTTGGATATGCTGTTTTTCCATTGTCATTGCATTTTAGGAATTTTTGAATTTCAATTTTTATTTTTATCCAGACCCATCCCTCATTTAGTAATATATTGTTAAGCTTCCAAGAGATTGTGTACTTTTTGTTGTTGCTTTGTTATATATATCATCTTAATTGCCTGATGGTCAAGTAAAGTACAGATGGTGATTTTGATTTTCTTGTATTTGTGGAGGCTTGCTTTGTGTCCTAGTATGTGATCTATTTTGAGATATTTCCATGGACTTCTGAAAAGAATGGAGATTCCTTGGCCTTAGGATGGAATGTTTGGTAGATGTCCATTTGGATTTTGTTTTTGATATTCTATTTGCTGCTGCTTCATCAATTCTGTTGGTAAGACTTTCTGCTGAGTTTTGGATTTTATTTAACTTGGTTTTAATTTGAAGTTTAATTTTGGCTTGAGGTTTTTTTATGCTGCTATATGCTGTTTTGTTTCTTCAAGTGTCTTTTCATCTCACCTAGCCATTTATTATTTTCCTGTTCATATTTGTTTATGTGGTTATTCCTCTCCTTTCAGAGTTCATCCTCCTATTGTAGTTCCTCTCTCGTTTCCTTGATCATGTTAACAGCCGAGCTTCAGAAATCATTGTCTTGATTATTTATTTTCTTGCCTAATAACCACAAAGTTATTCTCGTTGGAATCTGTTATATTTTAGGGTTAGTGTTTTTCATAGGGGACATTTTTTCCTGTTTTTTGGTGTATTTTGTGATTTTACTATATGACTAGGACAACTTGAATTAAGTTTTCTGTTTCTTTCTGTGATAGGTGTTTCTGACTCATTTCAGATAGAATTGCCTGACTTAAGGGTTGTTGGAACAACTTTTGCAACATCTTCTCACGAGATGTTCCATCCAAGCGTCCATGAAAGCTTCCAGCAAGAGACCACATCCCTCCCGCTGACTGGTCCCCCTGGTTGTCAATTGCATAATGTCAAAGTTCAGTCTAGGATTTCTTGGGGCTTTTTTTCTTTATCCTTTTCTTTTCTTTTCTTTTCTTTTCTTTTCTTTTTTCTTTTCTTTTCTTTTCTTTTTTCTTTTCTTTTCTTTTCTTTTTTGTTTTCTTTTCTTTTCCTTTTTCTCTTCTCTTCTCTTCTCTTTTCTTTTCTTTTCTTCTTACCTGTTGTTACTGTAGTACCTTGAAGCGTGTAGGCCTAGCCCTGGTTTGGGAATAAAATAGTTAACGGTCTAGTTTTAACTGAGATGTTTAAAATTGGATGTTTTGCCATCCTGACCAGGGTGACATGATATCTCAGGGAAGTTTTGATTTGCATTTCACTGATGGCTAAGGAAGTGGAGCATTTTTTAAGATATTTATTAGACATTTTAATGTCATCCCTGGTAAAATTTCTTTTAAGTTCCAGGGCCCATTTTTTAATTGGGCCATTGGTTTCCTTGGAGTTTAGTTTTCTAAGTTCTTTGTGCACTCTGGACAGTAGAGCTCTATCAGAGATGTGGTTAGTGAAGATTTTCTCCCATTCTGTGGGTTGCCTTTGAGCTCGTGTTACAATCTCTTTATCTGAACAGAAGCTCTTTAATTTCACAAGGTCCCAACTGTTGAGAGTTGGTAGCAGTAACTATGCCATTGGATGTCTGTTTAGGAAATGTTGGCCTAAAACTAATCTCTCCCCATCTTGAAGCTCAGGGACATTTGCAGAAGAGCGGGCAGTAAGAGTGTAAGAGAAAAAGGATGGGAGGAGCAATGATTTGCAAGATACTCCACACAAGTTAGGGCCGAAGCAATCATAATTGCACTTTGCATGCCCTGCACAATGTCCAACACACTATTGACCTCACAAAGTCTAGCATCTGCTAAAGGCACCAAGATCCTTGGAGGCAAGGGATTGGCAGCCACAGCAGCGTTCCTATGCTTAAGGGGAACATGGGAAAGGGTTCAGGGAAATGCCACTGGGTCCTTGTACGTCATCGGAGAAGAGGGCCCAGACGAGAGTCAGGCATGCACAAGAAAGGACTCTCTGGGAATTGGGGCAGGAGGCACTGGAGGGTGGGGAGGGAAAGGTGAGGGGAGGGGGAGCAGGGGGTGGGGGGGAGGAGGGAGGGAGGGAACTGGTCTACCTATTAAGTTTGTGTGAGCAGAAATAATAAATGTATTAAAATTTAAAAAAAAAAAAAGGAAACTATTGGCCTAGCCCAATCAGCTCGAGGGAGTTCCCTATCCTTTCAACTATGGTTTTTATAGTCTCTGGCCTTATACCAAGGTCCTTGATCCATTTGGAATTAAGTCTTGTACATGGTGACAAGGACGGGTCCAGCTTTAATCTTCTGCATGTGGAGATCCAGTTTTGCCAGCACCATTTGTTGAAGATGCTGTTCTTTTTCCATTGGATTCTTTGGGCCCCTTTATCAAAGATCAAATAGCTGTATTGTTGTGGGCTTATATCTGGGTCTTCAACCCTTATCCATTGATCTGTGTGTCTATTTTGGAGCCAGTACCAGGCTGTTTTTATAACTATGGATTTGTAGTATAAACTAAGGTTTGGTATGGTAATACTTCCAGCTGTGTTTTTGTTACTTAGGATTGTCTTTGCTGTCCTGGGTCTTTTGTGCCTCCATATGAATTTTGAGATTGTTTGGTCAACTTCTTTGAAGAATTGGTTTGGGATTTTAATTGGTATAGCATTGAATTTGTATATTGCCTTTGGTAGGATGGTCATTTTTACAATGTTGATTCTGCTAATCCAGGAACATGGGAGGTCTTTCCACCTTCTGGTGTCTTCTGCAATTTCTTTCTTGAGGGTTTTAAAGTTTTCATTGTAAAGGTCACTTACTTCCTTGGTTAGGTTTATACCAAGGTATTTCATTTTTTTAGGGGCTATAGTAAATGGGATTGTTTCTCTCAGGGCTTTTTCACTTCTTTCATTCTGGGCATATAGGAAGGCCTCTGATTTTTGCACATTTATTTTGTATCCTGCCACCCTGCTGAACTTCTCAGTTAGTTCCAGGAGCTTCCTGGTGGA
Organism: Typhlomys cinereus; assembly: GCA_023101885.1. Lineage (NCBI taxonomy): Eukaryota > Metazoa > Chordata > Mammalia > Rodentia > Platacanthomyidae > Typhlomys > Typhlomys cinereus. Next base: position 7,316,611 of record JALPQD010000025.1, on the reverse strand, counting down.
GTTTTTGGGATCCCTCATGTATAAGATCATGTCATCTGCAAATAGGTATAGCTTGACTTCTTCCTTGCCGATTTGAATCCCTCTTATGTCCCTTTCTTGACTTATGGCTTCAGCTAAGACTTCAAGTACAATATTGAATAGAAGTGGTGAGAGTGGACAGCCTTGTCTAGTTCCTGATCAAAGTGGGAATGCTTCCAATTGTTCCCCATTGAGCATAATCCTTTCTGTGGGCTTGTTGTATACAGCTTTTATTATATTATTTGATAAAGGTTCCTTCCATTCCTACTGTCTCTAGCATTTTGATCATAAAAGGCTGTTGGATCTTGTCAAAGGCTTTTTCTGCATCTATCAAGAGTATCATGTGGTCTTGGATTTTGGACTGGTTTACATGATGAATTACATTTATTGATTTTCGTATGTTGACCCAACCTGTGTGTCGGGGATGAAGCCTACTTGGTCCCCGTGAATAATCTTTTTAATATGTTTTTGAATCCGATTCGCTAAGACTTTGTTGAGAATCTTTGCGTCGTGTTCATCAGAGAGATCGGCCTATAGTTTTATTTTTTAAGTGAATCTTTATTAGGTTTTGGGATTAAGATGATATTAGCTTCATAGAAGGAATTTGGTAGTGTTCCTTCCTTTGCTATTTGATGGAACAGTGTAAGGAGTCTTGGTATTATTAACTCCTTAAATGTCTGGTAGAATTCTGTGCTAAATCCATCTGGTCCAGGACATTTTTTTGGTGGGAAGATTCAAGATTACTTCCTCAATTTCCTTATATGTTATAGGACTATTTAAATAATTCACAATTTCCTGATTCAATTTAGGTAAGTTGTGTTTACTTAGAAATTCATCCATCTCTTTTGTGTTGTCAAACTTTACAGAGTACAAGTTTTTGAAATATGACGTTATAATTCTCTGGATTTCTTGGGTATCAGTAGTGATAACTTCATGTTCATTTCTAATTTTGTTAGTTTGGGTTTTCTCTCTCTTGCTTTTGGTTAATTTAGCTAGGGGTGTATCAATCTTATTGATTTTTTCAAAGAACCAGCTTTTTGACTGGTTGATTTTTTCTGTCGTTTTCTTAATCTCGATTTCAAATATTTCTCCCCTTATTTTGCTAATCTCCTCTCTTCTACTACTTTTGGGATCAAATTGCTCAAGTTTCTCTAAAGCCTTAAGCTATATCGTTAAGTTATTTATTTCTGATGTTTCCATTTTTTTTGATGTAGGCATTAAGAGCTATGAACTTACCTCTTAGAACAGCTTTCATTGTGTCCCGGAGATTTTGGTAAGTTGTATTTTCGTTATCATTCACTTTCAGGAAATCTTGAATTTCCTTTTTAATTTCTTCCTGAATCCAGTTCTCATTCAGCAGCATATTGTTAAGTTTCCAGGAGTTAGTGTATTTTCTGTTGTTTGTTGTATTGTGGATGTCCAGCTTTAGGCCGTGGTGGTCTGATAGGGCACAGGTTAGAATTTCAACTTTTTTCTTTATCTGTAGATTCATTTTGTGGCCCAATATGTGATCTATTTTGGAGAAAGTTCCGTGTGCTTCTGAGAAAAAATGTGTATTCTTTGGTGCATGGGTGAAAAGTTCGATAGAGATCTGTAAGGTCCATTTCTTTCAGGGTTTGATTAAGTTCCAAAGTGTCTCTGTTAAGCTTTTGACCTGTTGCTCTATCCCATGTTGAGAGGGCGGTGTTGAAGTCCCCAAGAATTATCGTTTGGGGGTTGATTTCTTGCTTTAGACGCTGTAGGGTTTTCTTAATGAATGTGGAGGGGCACATATTGGGGCATATATGTTCAGTATTGTGAAGTCTTCCTGGTGAATTGTACCTGTGACTAAAATGTAGTATCCATCTGTGTTTCTTATGATTTTCTTTGGTTTGAAGTCCACTTTGTCTGAAAGCATAATTGCTACCCCTGCCTGTTTCCTGGTTCCATTAGCTTGAAAGATTTTGGACCAGCCTTTCATTCTTAGGATATGCCTATCTATTGAGGTGAGATGAGTTTCCTGAAGGCAGCAGATTGTTGGAGAAATTAAAGATTGAAATGCCATATGACCCTGCTATCCCACTTTTGGGAATAACCCCCCCTGCAGCAGAGGTTCACCTCGATAGCACAAGCACGACCATGTTCATAGCAGCACTGTTTACAATAGCAAAGTCATGGAATCAACCCAAATGTCCAACAGTTGACGAGTGGATAAGGAAAACTGTGGTACATCTATACAATGGAGTACTACTCAGCCATCAAAAATGATGAATTACTGGAATTTGCCGGGAAATGGATGTCATTAGAAACAATTATATTAAGTGAAGTATCCCAAACCCAGAAAATTAAGTCCCGTATGTACTCCCTAATAGGTGGATCCTAGTACCAAACTCACCCAGCCCACATTGAGACACTCAACGGTAAACCTATGTAATACAGTAATTGCAAGGATTATGAATAGGAGGGATGGGGTTGGAGGGCCACACCAGAAACAAGGAGAGAGGGGACCATGTTACAGCAGAGAAAATAGGCCTCCATCAAGGAATGCAAGTAAGTAATGTGACACCTGGTTAAGTTCACAGACGTTCGTTCCTGATCATGTACAACTGTGGGGCTATGATCTCACCAGAATGGGAGGGCATATAGTCTGGCAGATAAAAAGTAATCATTTTGCAAATGGGTGATTGCCCCTTCCTCACTAAGGTTTCCTACTTTTATTACATCTACCCTTGAATGTGCTATTATAATAAGACTCCAGTTTAACAGCTTTTTGTCTCTGACCAGGGGGTGACATACAGTGCCCATCAGGATGGAGTGAAGGGCATTGCAGGAGCAGCAAAACTGCAAAAGAAAATCAACAAACCACAGTCCAGAACTTCAGAGACTCTATATCAACCACATAGAACTAGGCCAGCCTAATCTCTCCCCATCCTGAAGCTCAGGGACATTTGCGGAAGAGGGGGTGGTAAGATTGTAAGAGCAAAAGGATGGGAGGAGCAATGATTTGCAAGATTCTCCACACTAGTTAGGGCTGAAGCAAACATAATAGAACTTTGCATGCCCTGCACAATGTCCAACACACTATTGACCTCACAAAATCTAGCATTTGCTAAAGGCACCAAGATCCTTGGAGGCAAGGGATTGACAGCCACAGTAGTATTCCTATGCTTAAGGGGAACACGAGAAAGGGTTCAGGGAAATGCCACTGGATCCTTGTACATCATCGGAGAGGAGGACCCAGAGGAGAGTTAGGCATACACAATAAAGGACTCTCTGGGAATTGGGGGGGAGGCACTGGGGGATGGGGAGGGAGAGGAGGGGGAGCAGGGGGTTCGGGGGGAGGAGGAGGGAGAGAGGGAACTGGTCTACCTATTACGTTTGTATGAGCAGAAATAATAAAAAATGTATTTAAAAAATTGGATGTTTGGTGGGTGAAGTTTGGCTTAATCATTAGAACAGTTTTAAGAGGATGGAACAGAGAGGGTATACTAGTCAGGAGTAGGGGTTAGCATTGAGTTGGAGATAGCAGTTTTTAGGAATTATTAGAGGCGTGTAAAGATGAATGACTAAGATTTTGTAGGGATGGATGGATGGAGTTCATGCACACTGTTTAGAAGTCTTAGGATGGGGTGACATCATTTGAGAATAAATGGAAAATAAAATGGGTTGCTTATCTTTTGGTTGTGTGATAAAACTGTCTTGTGTTGAATGATGAGATTCTCGGGGTCCTCAATTGTATAAAGTTGGCCCACTGATACACAACCTTTGGTTTCTATAGCATCTAATAGATTCCTGGATGATTTTTTAATTATTAGATTAGTGAATCTGGGTGATATTGAGTTAGTATTTGAGGCTGCCAGCTTTCAAGCAATGATGAGGACTATGGCAGCTGATATATTTGCAGCCCAGCCTGGCCTTGGAATAATGGGGTGCCAGGCAGAGGTAATCTGGTGGACAGGCACACCAGTTGGAGGGCTGGGGTCTGTGGTGGTTTGTAAACTTTCATTTGACTAAACCTAGTTGTGGAGGAATGGAACATAGCCACAGTTTTGTGTTGAACAGTCAATGGGATACCAATTTCCAGGAATGAGAACAGCCTTATAAAAGTTGGTTGATATAATTCACAACGCCAAAGACCCAACAATATTCACCTGGAACCAGACCAGCCAAATCTCTCCCCATCCTAAAGCTCAGGGAATCTTGCAGAAAAGAGGACGGCAATATTATAAGGGCCTACTAGGATCCTTGGAGGCAAGGGATTAACAGTCATAATAGTGTTCCCATACTAAAGGGGAGCCCAAGAAACGGCTCTGGGCAATGCTACTGAGTCTTTACACCTCACTAGAGTGGAGGTCTCAGAGGGAAGTTTGGCATTCACACAAAAGGATGCTCCAGGGAATGAGGGGGGAGACACTGGGAGAAGGGGAGGAAGGGAGGTGAAAGGAGGGGAAAAGGGGGGAGGGTACAAGGGGGACTGGAGAAGGGTGGAGGGAGGAAGGGGATCGGGGTACCTATTGAGCTTGTATAATTGGGGAAAAATAAATAAATATAAATTTTAAAAAAATATATTATAAGAACCTAAAGATGGGGAGAACCAACGATAGGCAAGATACTCCACATAAGTTAGGGTTGTAGCATCCAAGATATAGCCACAATGTGATTGGACTTGGCCTGACCTGCACAATGGCTGCATAGGTCAACAATCCCCCAAGTCTAGTATGGATCACAGGGGAGAAGGCTTCAGGCAGTAGGATCTATAGAGGCAAGGGATTAAACCATCATAATAGAGTTCCCATGCTAGCAGGCAGCCCCAAGAAGGGGCCTCCAACTATGCCACTAAGTACTGAACCCTCACTAGTGTAGATGACACAGAGCCCACATAAACAGATGCTCTGGGGGTGGGAAGGAGGAGGCAGAAGGCACAGAGTGAGGGGGAAGGAGGGGAGGAGAAGGGAAAGGGGAAAGAGTACAATGGGGGATGACAAGGAGGGGGAGAGAAAGAAGGGGGGATACCTATTGAGCTTGTATGATTAGGAAAAAGAAATGTGTAAAAAAAAAAGTTGGTTGATGCAGAATGCTACTGAGACCAAGTGTTGACTCTATGGAACACAAAATCTAACCATGAATCCTTTATTAGACAGTCACTTTTTACAATATGCATCCTAAGATGTCAACACCTTACCACATACACCACAGCCCTCTTTTCAAATACTTATTAATAAAAAATGAATTGTTTTAGTTGCCACAGGGACTAATAGGTTTACTCAGGAAGATTATGTAAAGTAGAAGATTGGACATAGAAGCCTATTTCCAGAGAAAATATTTGCTATGTAGTGAGATGACATTCCACTTTTAATTACTACCACATTTATCTGTACAAAGGACACAGCCTCACACTTTCTGAAGTTTTCATTAAGAGAGTATGGTGGTTTAAATGTGAGTTTCCCCCAAGTAGGTCATACATTTGCAGCCTTAGTTGATGTTGATGTTTGGGAAGGTTGTGGTGTCTTTGAGACATGGAGCTTTGCTAGAGGAAGATGTGTCACAAGGGACAAGCTTTGAGGTTTGGTGGCTTGGTCCTGCTTCCTCTGAGTTTTCTCTTGTTCTTTCTTTCTTCTTCATGACTGCAGTGATCTGAACAAGCCTCCTACGTCTGTGTCCAGCCATGCTATCTACTATGAAATTCCCACCATAATGGATTGCATCTCCTTTGGAACTGTAAACCAAATAAATCTCTTTCTGCCTGATCTTCAGTGTTGTCTCATAGCAAAAAGTAACTGCAACAGAAAGAGACCAGTTTTAAATCACAGGGGAAATAATGCCTTGTCTGTGCTAAGAGAACTTGGAATACTTGAATGTAGACCAATGACATAGTTAAGCACAGGTGTCAACTTGACTGAGGGTTTGAGCTCTGGGCACAGTTGTAGAGAGTTGATGGTTGAGTTAAGCCCAGAGCAAACCTGAAGGAGATTATCCAGTTGATGGAGAAGGCTCAACCCATGGTGGGTGGGATTAGGCCCTGGATAAATCACAGAGAGCTGGTTGAGAGAGTTGGTATCCTTCTGTTGACTTGGCCAGACATGCTGGTCTGGCAAGTAAGGATTGTCCATCTCTCAGCCGTCATGCAGTGATGGTATGGCCAGTTCCCTCGGCCCTGGTGTTGGTGCGTGCTCTCCCATCAAGCTGGACTGAGAACTGTAACCGGACTATTGTAAGGAAATAAACCCCTTGTTCCCTTAAGCCATTTAATGGTCATTTATCAGCAACCATGCAGGTGGACTACAACAACCAAGAAGTAGTTCTTAAGTACAGATTTGAAACAACACAGTGGCACACACAAAAAAAAGAAGAAACAACTTACTGAACCACAATTTCCAGAACAAGTTTCTAAGTTTACTTCATTCTGTCTACCCTTTTTACCTGTCTCTTCTATCCTTTTATGTATTTATGATGAGTTTCTCTTGTTTTGTCCATTCATAAAATGTTGGGAGAATCTACATTTGGTTCATAGCCTTTTCTCTTTTCACATGGTCACTCCAGTTTCTAATGTTATCTACCTCAAGACCATCAATTATCATATGTCTAATAACAAACTAGATCTGGACCTCAACACATTAAATTCCTTGAGCAACAGATGTACATATCCAACTTTTTGCTGGTCCTTGACTCATCATCTCACACAGTTCATCAAGTCCAAAGCTGAATATATTAAATATCCATTAAAATAATTCCTGCATTTTCAATACTAGTAGGTCATTGCTTACTCAGCTCATACCAATGCCCAATTGCTCATTCACCATGCTTCCTTCAGCCAAATTTCCTTCCATTATCTCCATAATTAAATTTTGAATAAATCTCAGATACAGCCACTTTTTTCTGTTCCTATTGATATTGTCCAAATTTCTACAGTAATAACTTACAGTCTTGATTTCTCCAATTCTTTCTCACACATTGTAGCCACCATTATCTTTCTGAAGGAAAGGCAGAGATAAGGAAGAAGTGATTAAGATAGTAAGGAAGGTAAAAAGAGAAAAAAGAAAAGAGGGAAGGTGGGAGAGAGGAAGAGAAGTATGGTATAAAAGGAAGGAGGGAAGAAAGACAAAGGTTTTGGTTATTATGACAGTTACTCTTGCTGTGAGATAGCACCCAAAAGACAAACAACTTAAGGGAAAAAGGGAGAGTTATTAAACTTACAGTTCCAGAGGGGAAATAGATGCAGTCTTTCAAGCCAGTGGATGTAGCATGGCTTGCTGGTTGAATCTGGCAGGCAGGCTAAGTCATAGCAGACCTCCTCATGGCTGGAGCATTCCTGGAGCATTTCTCCTCTTCCACTCTGTGTTCTGTTCTGTGGTCCATTACTGGGAGGTTCCTATGAGATCTATGGATAGAGATTCTGATGGGATCTAGGGCTGTTATAATCTCTTCAGGTGGTCTCAGCTGATCTTTCCAGGTGTGATCTCAGCTGATCTTAGTTAATACCAAGTGTGTCAAGTTGACACCCAGGATTAACTATCACAGTCACAATAGTTCCTCCACAAGCATTTTTATGCATTTCACTGCTTTCAGATAAAACATGATACCTTAGTCTGTCTGTCCTATTTATTCATCCTTTATCACTCTTCCAATCAATCTCTAATCTGTAATAACACTAAACTATCTTTGGTTCTTAAGTGGACATTCTTCCATCCCTGAGCCTAGAGTCAGGCTGTTTGACTTAGAACTCTAATTATTCTCTCTACAACCCTTGCCTGGCTCATTGTTTATCCTAATCATTAAGATTTCTGGGTAGAATTGTTCGCTCTGCAGGCCATCCTTTCTACAATTCCGAAGATCTAAGTTAAACGCCACTCTATGCTCCCACAGCATTTTATATTCACCCCAAGGACAGTTTAGAGAGAAACACTACCTATTTGAAATTATAGCCGTTTGCATGCAATCAGGACTCTGGCGTGGCACAAAGTAGGGAGGTAGCTCTTTGTCAAAGAAAATGTTTTTCAGACCTTTTGATTATGAAGCATGACCTCTGCTTAATTATCAGTTACCCAAATTACTATATTGCATTGAGGAGTTACTAAGCAGAGAGCCAAATTACTCTGCATGGGAAACAAAATAGGAATTCTGGTTTGAAACCTTGCTCCTTAATTAAAAGGCTAATTGAGAAAGAACACAATTCCACATCATCTGGAAGCAATCTGGAACATGGGGACTTTTGAGAGAAAAAAAAAAGCCAGATTTTTCAGTTGGCACAAGAGTTCAAATGGTCTGAAGACTTCTTTCTCTGTTAGTTCCCACAGTTTTAGTAAATAAAATTCTACAGCAAATACATTTAGGAAATACTAAATTCTAAGACATGGGAGGGATGTAAAGATGGCAAAGAACAAAATAAATAGATAGTATTTAATTCCAAAAACAATATGAACAGAGAGAAAAAAATTATCATGTACAGAATTCTATTCAAAGAAGACAAATTTGCTGCAGTATCAACTCACCAGAAGAATACAGATTTATCCAATCTCTCCTTTGTCCCAGAAACTGGTTAGTTAAAGGAAGTAGAGCAGATCTACTGTTATATCTTTAGTGATTTATCACAGTATTAGACACATTGCATATTCTGTAGATATTAGTTAGATTCATTCATTAAATAAACTGTAGGTACTTTCAACTGCTTAATAAATCCTATCTCTCTTCCCAGTGTAAGAAAAGTCCTTTCATCTCTTATGTTATTTTGGGCCACAGGTTATCATCATTGGTTCATGATAAGTGCTTCTCTCTCAATCTCTCTCATTCTTTCTCACTCTCACATTTCTGTTTTCTTAGACCACGTAAGAAGTCACTAATTATGTGCAACATATAGCTCTGGGTATATATACATATATTTCAAAGATATATATACAATTTTATATTTATAATATGTAAGTATATGAAAATGATGTAAGTTTGATCACATTGGGGTATTTTTCTGTTTTAAATTCACTCATATAAATCTCCATCTAAATTAATCTCTTGTCAATATTGAACCGAAAGCACATAATATTTCTTCACATGGGTAAATTTTTAAAATTATGAATGAGTGCTCACTTTGGCAGCACATATACTAAAATTAGAAAGATACAGAGTATGTTAGCATGGCCTCTGTAGAAGGATGACATGCAAATTCGTGAAGCAAGTCCATAACAAAAACACTGTTGGAGGTATCACAATACTAAACCTTAATCTATACTATAAATCTGTAGTGATAAAACACCTGGTACTGGCTTCAAAATAGACATATAGATCAATGGATAAGAGTTGAATATCCAGATATAAGCCCACACAATTATAACCATTTGATCTTTGACAAAGGGGCCCAAAAAATTCAATGGAAAAAGAACAGCATTTTCAACAAATGGTGCTGGCAAAACTGGATGTCCACATGCAGAAGATTAAAACTGGACCCGTACTTGTCACCACGTACAAGACTTAATTCCAAATGGGTCAAGAACCTCAATATTAGGCCAGAGACTATAAAAACCCTAGTTGAAAGGATATGGAATTCCCTCAAACTGATTGGGCTAGGCCAACTATTCCTAAACAGAAATCTAATAACAGTCACTAGAACCAGTACTCAACAAATGGGATCTTATGATTGAAGAGCTTCTGTTCAACTAAAGAGATTGTAAAATGAGCAAAAAGGCAATGCACAGAATGGGAGAAAATCTTCACTAACTACATATCTGATAGAGCTCTATTATCCAGAGTGCACAAAGAACTTATAAAACTAAACACCAAGGAAATAAATAACCTAGAAGAAAATGGGCCTCAGAACTCAGAAAGAAACTTTCCCAGGGATGAAACTGAAATATCTAACAAATATCTTATTAAAAAATGTTCCATCTCACCCCAGTCAGGATGGCAAAAATCCACAATACAAACAACAACAAATGCTAGAGAGGATGTGGAGAGAGGGGAACTCTCCTACATTGCTGGTGGGATCTTAAAGAAATTAAAGATTGAAATGCCATATGACCCTGCTATCCCACTTTTGGGAATAACCCCCCATACAGCAGAGGTTCACCTCAATAGCACAAGCACGACCATGTTCATAGCAGCACTGTTTACAATAGCAAAGACATGGAATCAACCCAAATGTCCAACAGTTGACGAGTGGATAAGGAAAATGTGGTACATCTATACAATGGAGTACTACTCAGCCATCAAAAATGATGAATTAAACAATTATATTAAGTGAAGTATCCCAGACCCAGAAAATTAAGCGCCGTATGTACTCCCTAATAGGTGGCTCCTAGTACCAAACCCACCCAGCCCACCTAGAGACAGTAATTGCAAGGATTATGAACAGGAGGGATGGGACAGGAGGGCCACACCAGAAACAAGGAGAGAAGGGACCATATTACAGCAGAGAAAATAGGCCTCCATCAAGGACTCAAATAAGTAATGAGACATATGATTAAGTTCACAGACTTTTGTTCCTGATCATTTACTACTGAGGGGGTATGATCTCACCAGAAGAGGAGGGCATATAGTCTGGCAGATAAGAAGTAACCGTTGTGCAAATGGGTGATCGACCCCTCCCTCACTGTGGTTTCCCACTTTTATTACATCTACCTTTGAATGTGCTTTTATCACAAGACTCTAGTTTAACAGCTTTTTGTCTCTGGCCAGGGGGTGACATACAATGCCCACCAGGATGGAGTGAAGGGCATTGCAGGAGCAGCAAAACTGCAAAAGAAAACCAACAAACCACAATCCAGAACTTCAGAGACTCTGTATCAACCACCTAGAACTAGGCCAGCCTAATCTCTCCCCATCCTGAAGCTCAGGGACATTTGCGGAAGAGGGGGCAGTAAGAGTGTAAGAGCAAAAGGATGGGAGGAGCAATGATATGTAAGTTACTCCATACAAGTTAGGGCCGAAGCAATCATAATTGGACTTTACATGCCCTGCGCATTGTCCAACACACTATTGACCCCACAAAGTCCAGCATCTGCTAAAGGCACCAAGATCCTTGGAGGCAAGGGATTGGCAGACACAACAGTGTTTCTATACCTAAGGGGAATACAGGAAGGGGTTCAGGGAAATGCCACTGGGTCCTTGTACGTCATCGGAGAGGAGGGCCCAGAGGAAAATCAGGCATGCACAAGAAAGGACTCTCTGGGAATTGGGGCGGGAGACACTGGGGGATGGGAAGGAAGGGGGGTGGGGAGGAGGAGCAGGGGGTACAGGGGGGGGGAGGAAGAGGGAGGGAGGGAACTGGTGTACCCATTAAGTTTGTATGAGCTGAAATAATAATAAAAAATGTATTAAAAACAAAAACAAAAAAAATGTTCCACGTCCCTAGTCATCAGGGAAATGCAAATCAAAACTACCTTGATATATCATCTTACCCCCATCAGGATGTCAAAAATCCACAATACAAATAACACTGAATGCTGGAGAGAATGTGGAGAGAAGGGAACTCTCAATCATTGCTGCTGGGAATGCAGGCTTATACAACCACTCAGGTGATCAGTATGGAGATTTCTAAAAAAGTTAAGGATTAAAATGGCATATGACCCTGCTCTACCACTTCTAAAATAATCCCCCATAATACAGAAATTTAGTACAGTGAAACGAGTACAACCATGTTCATTGCAGCACTATTTACAACAGCAAAGCCATGGAATCAACCCAAATGCCCAACAGTTAATGAATGAATAATGAAAATGTGGTACATTTATACAATGAAATACTACTCAGCCATCAAAAAAGATGAATTAATGAAATTTGCTGGGATTAGAAAAAAATATATTGAGTGAAGTATCCCAGACACAGAAAGTTATATGCCATATGTACTCCCTAATAAGTGGATCCTAGTTGCAAACCCACTTACTGACATCTTCAAAGGTAAATCTCTGTAATACTCAACTGTAATCACAAAGGATTATAAATGGGAAGGAAGGCAATGAGGAATTCAAAAGAAAGGTTCTAGGGGATCATGCTTCAGTAGAAAAAATATGCCGCAGTCATGTATTGCACTTAAGTAGCGAGACATCTGGCGCAGCTCACTTTCACTTCCCTTCCTGTTCACTTAGGACAGAGCAGGTTTGATCTCACTAATCAGGGAAGATATAGGGACCCGCAGATAGATGGTAACCATCCGGCAAATGGGAGACTGACAACCACCTCATTGCTGTGTCTTCTATTCTTCCATCTACCTTTGAGTCTCCTTTTATATTAAGACCTTCATTTAAACAGTCTCTTATCTTTGGTTAGGAGGTGATCTTCGATGCCAATCAGGATGCAGCCAAGGGAAGTGCAGGAAAAACAAAACTGAAAGCAACAACAAACCATAATTCAGAACACCAAAGACCCTATATTAATCACCTGAAAGCAGACCAGCCAAATCTCACCATCCTAAAAGCTTGCGGAAGAGGGGACAGCAAGATTGTAGGAGCCCAGAGATGGGGAGTGCCAACAATATGCAAGATACTCCACACAAATTAGGGCTGCAACCATCAGGACTGGACTTTGTCTGACCTGCATAATGGCTGACATGTCAACAGCCCCCCAAAGACTAGCATGGATCAAAGGTGAGAAGGCTCTAGGCAGTAGGATCCTTGGAGGCAAGGGATTAAACAGTCATAACAGAATTCCCATGCTAAAGGGAAGCCTTAGAAGGGGCTCTGGGCTATGCCACTGAGTCCTGAACCCTCACTAGGAAGAGGGGAAGAGGGAAGAGTGCAATTGGGGATGACAGGAGAAGGAAGAGGGGAGGGAGAGGATGAAGATACCTATTGAGCTTGTATGATTAGGAGAAAAATTAAAATGTGGGAGAGAAAAAATTACGAATGAGAGTCAACTTGTCAATTAAGAAAGTATGAAGAGAATCTATTACAAAACTGTCCAGAGAGTATGAATCATGTGGCCATCTAGTCTGGTGGGAAAGTCTAGTATGGGATAGATGGTTGGTTAGTCAATGGGCCTGAACCTTTAAAAGAACATGTGGACTCATACTTACACATGAAATATTCAATTGGGGGGCTGGAGAGTGGCTCAGGGGTTAAGCCTCTGCCTTGCAGGTGGAAGGTCCTGAGTTCGGATCCTAGACCCCACATATAGACGCCAGGCCAAAACAGGAGCGGCCTGGGTTTCTGGTCCTGGTAGGGTGGAGCCTGTGAATCCTGGGGCAGAGTAAACAAGGAGGAGGTCAAGGCGGTCCATGGTGGTTCCCGAATTCGCCCGTGGTTCTACACACACACACACACACACACACATACATACACACATGTACACGCACGCACGCACACACATACACATGCATACACACACAATTGAATAAATAAAAAAAAAGTTTAAAAAATTCAATTGGAATTACCAAACATTGTTTTTTTCTATTGCTTGCAAAAGTAAGCATGTTGGGCCTCAGGACATTCCTTAGGAAACACCATGCCCTAAGCATTGCACTGAGACTCAGAAAGCCTCACACTAAGGACTATTTGGTCTACTATTTTAGGTTATTAGCAGAATAACTGGAAGCTTTGCATTATTATTGCCTAGAGTTTTGTTGACCGAGACCTCAAAATTATTATAATTACAATATCTGCTTGGAGTAGCAGCTCAGAAAAATTATATCTTTGTTTTACTAATCCCAAAAAATAAAGATTTTCAGGCCCTGGTCTATTACTTCTAAAGAACTCTAAGGTTGATAAGAGTTGTTGTTCATTTGGTTCAGTTGGTTGTTCATTTTTCCCTCATAAAAATGGTGCCATAATTCTAAGACACAGAGAGAGAGAGAGAGAAAGAGAGAGAGAGAGAAAGAGATGAATGCTATTCACTGTGTCCTCTTTTCACACTCTTTTCCTTCCAGAACCCCAAACCTTCTTGCAAAGATTTCCAGGCAAATGAGTTTTAGAGGGTCCAGTGAAATGATTTAGTTTTCACTCAAAAAGCCATTTTGGAAGCTCCAGTATCTTTAGCTAGACTGTCATCACTTTGAAATTTGGCTTTGCTAATTCTGCAAACTTTTTTTTTTTGAGATGTAATAGCCACCAGTTTGAGATTTAAAAGCATTGTTTTTGAAGCTGAGTATGGTGGCACATGCCTGTGGTCCCAGCACTTGGGATTCTAAGGCAAGATTGCATGAGTTTGAGGCCAGTCTGGGCTGTAACAGGGAATACCGAGGCAAGTCAAGGCTTTGTAACAAATAACGGGCTAACTTGAACTATATATCAAATCACTATCTCAAAGAAACAAAACAAAATTTTTAAAGTATTGCCTTGATTCATTATCTAACATTTGAGGTATAAATCATCTAACGATATTGTAGGGGCTAAAATTTCAAAAAAGAAAAAGAAAAAAAAAACGCAAAACCTCCTGAGATTAGTTGAGGGAAATTGAAGGCAAAGGATAAAGACTTTCCTATTAAGATTAAAATGTGGGGGCCACAATTATTTTCAAATACACCAACATGACTGGAAATCTCTAAAGAGAAATATGACTAACAGATGAACTAGATAAGAATATGACCCCAGGACAATGGATAAGCAAACGAGCATTTAGAATTGGATTTCCTACACAAAGAGGAAACCTAGACATAGAATTTATTTGAGAGTGGATGGACTGAGGAAGAGGCTGCTAGAAGGTTCACAAGGAGAGTAAGGAAGGAAAAAAAGACAAGATTCCTAATGACAGGGCCAAACAACAGAGTTATATGGCTTACAACTTGGAATCTTTGGTAGTAACTTATCTCAATAAACCTGTGATGCTGTTGAAAATATGCAGAGACTGTGCTAATTGGAACATAATATGAAAAAACGTACAGTTGCTTAGAAAGAATGAAGAATGTTTATGACTTAAAATAAGTGTCTCCTTTCAGGGCTGGGAGATGGCTCAGTTCTGATGCCAGATCCTACATAAAAATGCAGACCAGGTATGACTGTATCCTATAATTCCAGTGCCAGAAAAAATCAAGAAGAAGATAGAGGAAGCCAGAATGATATCTGATGTCACTCTTGGGCCTCTACAGGCACACATACTCATGTGTTCTCTTTTATACATGCCTCCACACACATATACCCGCCCACATGCAAAACACACACACACACACACACCATACAATATATGCAAACATGAGAAACAAGTGTCTCCTTTCAATCCTTAGGTGGTATCTGTGGGAAGAGTGACCAAGAGCTGAGAAGAGAAAGGAGCCTACTCAAAGAGATTTGAGTCCCTCTTACACAGACCTGGTGCGCACTCTAATCCAGAAGGAACAGAGGCAGAGCAAAGAAGGACAACCTCATGCACTCCCACTCATCTTTTGTTTCCAAGGCACAAACTCTTCTGCAAAGGGTAAAGAAAATGGAAGAGAAAGAAGAAGTTTCTCTTTTGAGAAGGTGTTTTTCTCTCATCCAGAATGAAAAAGAAGAAGTTTCTCTTTTGAGAAGTTGTTTGCTCTCATCCAGAATTTCATTTTCAGTTTGGTTTATTCTTAACCAAGCACTACTTTGGAACCATTATCAATCCAAGACCTTGTCACCTTCTATGGCTTTATATGCCGAAGGTACAGGAATGCCATCACGAGCCCTGTCTTCTTGTAAGTCTACACTGTGGTGAGGCTCTTTGCTTAGAAAAGTGGGGAGTAAAGCATCCGGGTTTGCCTTTCTCAGTGTGATCTGTAAAGTAATAATTTCCTGTGAAGTTCTTTCTCAAGTCCCCTCTGATATGGCTGCTGGACTTCCTACATTCCACATTTCCAATCAGCCAGACAGCTTAGATCTCGGGAAATCCATGAGAAATAAAAAAATAAAAGCCAGATGTCTTTGGTAGTGCTCTGAGTCATTGTAGTGCTATTAACTAACATTCCCCAGACCTGGTACCCCAGAAACAAGTTATACATTTAATCAAACTGTGCTATGCCTGACTTTCTGGTCATGGTTGTTTCTTTGCCTCTGGCCTTCTGGCTGTTTTGTTATTATTATTGTTGTCCTGTTTTTCAAGAGACTGGGGTAGTTTTATCTTATCAAATGTCCAACTTAAAGTCACACTGAAGCTAAGAGAATGGATTTGAAGGATTACCAAAAAAGCTTGTGGGTATAAACATGAGTCTGAGGAAATTTTGATCTCCATGTTATTGTCTGGGTCCTTCTTTCTGAAGCATCTCCAGAGACCTAAATTCAAACCAGAATTCTCTGTAATACCTACAGTAAGTGCTAGGATTATGAACAGGAGAGATGAGGTAGGAGGGCCACACCAGAAACAAGGAAAGAGGGGACCATGTTACAGCAGAGAAAATAGGCCTCCATCAAGGACTGCAAGTAAATAATAAGACATCTGGTTAAGTTCACAGACTTTCGTTCCTGATAATTTACTACTGAGGGGGTATGATCTCACCAGAAGGGGAAGGCATATAGTCTGTCAGATAAGAAGTAACCATTTTGCAAATGGGTGATTGACCCCTCCCTCACTGTGGTTTCCTACTTTTATTCCATCTACCTTTGAATGTGCTTTTATCACAAGACTCTAGTTTAACAGCTTTTTATCTCTGGCCAGGGGGTGAAATACAATACCCATCAGGATGGAGTGAAGGGCATTGCAGAAGCAGCAAAACTGCAAAAGAAAATCAACAAACCACAATCCAGAACTTCAGAGACACTATATCAACCACCTAGAACTAGGCCAGCCTAATCTCTCCCCATCCTGAAGCTCAGGGACATTTGCAGAAGAGGGGCGGTAAGATTATAAGAGCACAAGAATGGGAGGAGCAATGATATGCAAGATACTCCACACAAGTTAGGGTGAAGCAATCACAATTGCACTTTGCATGCCCTGCGCAATGTCCAACACACTATTGACCCCACAAAGTCTAGCATTTGCTAAAAGCACCAAGATCCTTGGAGGCAAGGAACTACAGCATAGTAGTGTTCCTATGCTTAAGGGGAACACAGAAAAGGGTTCAGGGAAATGCCACTGGGTCCTTGTATGTCATTGGAGAGGAGGGCCCAGAGGAGAGTCTGGCATGCACATTAAAGGATTCTCTGGGGTTTGGGGGGGAGACACTGGGAGAGGGGGAGGGAGGGAGAGGGGAGGGGGAGCAGGGGGGTCAGGGGAAAGAGGAGGGAGGGAGGGAACCGGTGTACCTATTAAGTTCATATGAGCGGAAATGATAATAAAAAATGTTAAAAAAAAAAAAGGTCACTGTATTATTCTTTCTAAACATGCTGAACCACAGATAAAATCCATTGTTAACTCATAAGGCAATAAAACATTTGGTTTATATTTTTTACAGTAACCCATAATGCTTTTAGCAATTTCCAAACCCATATCAAATGCACAATCCCGAGAAATCCTCCCAGTACCACCAACATAATGTTACTTGTTGATCTGCTTTGGAGTTTGTTCACAAAGCTCTCTGTATGATTCTAGGAAATAAGCTTTGTCTCATTCCCTTTTGTAAAATTTTCCTCTGGGCTGCATCCGGGAACTCACTGCAGTGAGACTCCTTCTTACCACACCTGCATAATGACTAACATATCAACATGCCCTTATAGACAATCGGGAACTCAAGAGAGATAAGAACATACAGTGGAAATCTTAGGGACTAAAGCTGGATGAGTAAAGGGATATGTCCCTATCAATGGGGTGGCCCAAGGAGGGACAACTTGGTATGCCACAAAAGGCCTGAACCCCCACAAGAGTAGACAAGCCAGAGGGAACCCTGGAGTGGATAGAAGCAGACAGGTAGGAAGGTGGGAGGGAGTGGGATAGATTGATAAAGGGAAGGGAGAGGGGTGAGAGGGAGGGAGATGGAAAGAAACAGAAATAAGGATTTAATATGCTTGTAAAACTAGAAAAATCAGTAAATAGTTTCCTCTGGGGCTGTAGAGATAGCTTGGGGTTAATCCTTTGCCTCAAAGCAAAAGGAAATGAGTTCAGATCCCAGATCCCATATAAAAAGGTCATGAGAAAATGGTGGCAGCCTGCACTTCCATACCTGGAAGGAAGAGCCTAGGTGTACCAGTTACTCTTTCTCTGTTGCTATGAGACAACATTCAAAGTCAAGCAACTTAATGGAAGAAAAAGAGATTTATTCAGTTCCAGAAGGGAAATACAATCCTTCATGGCAGGAAACAAATGGCTGGCTGGCAGAAGCTGGAGGAGGCCTAAATCACTGCAGACATCTTGGAGGCAGAGAGCTGCTGCACGCACGCTCAAGAGCTGACTCACTAACTGAAGCAGGGTGGAGCTAACCACCTCAAGACCCAACCCCCATGACCACCTTCCTCCAACAAGGCTCCACCTTTTAAAGGTGCTATGACCGTCCCAAACAATTGAAGATTCAAACACATGAACATGTGGGGAAAAACTCACATTTCAAACTATGATACTGAGAAAGACTATGATAAGGAGGTACAACAATCCAGGATGATTCCCAAAGTCATCTTTGGGCCTCTTCAGACATACACAGTGCCCTCTTCTACACATACTCACAACTACACACATACATGCACAACACACACACACACACATTTCTTCTTCTGCCACTTAGAATATAACAAAAGATATTTGTTTACAAGTATGGAATAAATAAATACATAGTATTATTTTACTTAGATTCAGTATTTTGCAGCCCTATTTCTAATAAGAATCTGAATAGTACTTTAAGAATTCAAAGTATATATTCAGATATGTTCTTTACTTGATTCTCAAAAATCTTATATGTATAAGGAGAAATACTATTATCCTTCCTTTCTGTTCTTACCAACATTCAAATAACAAAGTTGTAGAAGTAGATGGTGTTAATGATATGGTTGTACCAAATTACAAATATGCTTAATGACACAAAATTATACACTTGAAAAAAGCTCATCTTTATATGTTATATATATTTGAAAAAAATGGAGAATTTAGTTTTTATCTTCAAGGAGCAGGAATATGATATCCTGATTAGAGGTAAGAAGAAAAAAATGGCAACAGTAAATAAGTCTTGAAGGCATGATGTTGACTGAGAGAAGATTGATCAAAGAGGACCAAGGTTGAGAATGGAGCCATGTTCCAGCTAGCTGGAGTATAAAAAAAAAAAAAGATTCCTTTAGTGGTGGTAGGAGGAGTTATAACTTTTATATAAAAAAAAAAAAAAAACTTTTGTCTTGTGTGTGTGTGTGTGTGTGTGTGTGTGTGTGTGTGTGTGAAAGGGCACTGTGTGTCCCTCATTTCCATCTGTTGTTTTTACTTGGGATCTGAAATCCAAACTCGGAACCTTCTGTTTGTGAGGCAGAGTCTTAAATCCTGCCTGAGCTATCTCTCCAACCCATAACTTTTGAACTTGCCTTTGAGAAGAATTTATCTTTAAATTTGCTCTAGCCATGATTTTTACCCAAATTCCAATTGGTTACCAACACAGTATTTTTCTAAAAAGAAACTTTTTCTAATTCTATATATGCTTAATAGTTAGACTGGCATTTGTACTTCTTTCAGGACACATGGAACTGCTCTTTAATGGAACCCTAACTAATTGTGTAACTTTTGTCAACCAGTTCATAAAGCCTTCTTAATTAATTCTTTGAGCCTTTTTGTATATTTGTTGCAAGTACTGTTAGGGGGACAGTTTGATGGCTCAGTATTAATAAGTACACTTCTGTGGCATGTGCTTAACTGCTCTTGTGCATTCTCTCTCCCTCTCTCTCTCTCTGCCTCTCTCTCCCTCTCTCTCTCTGCCTCTCTCTCCCTCTCTCTGCCTCTTTCTCTCCTTCTCTCTCTCTCTCTGTATGTGTGTCTGTCTGTGTCAATCTCTCTTGCTACTAAAGACTTATTTTAAAGTAATCGAAGGTGTAAAAGGGAATAAGAGTTATAAAACTTTTAGGAGGTAGAGCCTTATTAGAGGAAGTAAGTCACTGGGGGCAGGCCTTCAGGTTCGATAACCTGGCCTCACTTCCTGTTCTCTCTCTCTGTCTCTCTCTCTCTCTCTCTGTCTCTCTCTCTCTCTCTGTCTCTCTCTCTCTGTCTCTCTCTCTCTGTCTCTCTCTCTCTCTGTCTCTCTCTCTCTCTGTCTCTCTCTCTCTCTCTTTCTCTAATAAAGACTTCTGTTAAATAATCAAAAGTGTGTAAGGCAGCAGTAGCATCTGGCAGACAGACAGCCCACTGACGCTTTCCTTGCCTCTCAGAGCCTGTTTGTCTCTTATCAGGTCTGCTTAACTGTCTCACATACAAAAGTGAGCTCTTTGTTTCTCATCTCTAATGTTCCTGACCTAATGTCCTCTTTTAACTCTTTTAACATTTTTCCCATTGTAACATGTGTGAACAACTTGTAGTTTTCACCATGGGCCTTTTTCCCAATAAATAACAGAGCACAAGGATTATGCAATGAAATTTTCATTTTAAAAAGATAACCTTGGCAAGAGATTAAACAGTCATGATAGCGTTCCCATGCTAAGAGGAAGCTCAAGAAGGAGCCCGAACTATGCCCCAAGTCCTGAACCCTCACTAAGGTGGAGGACTCAGAGGGAGGTTCTGTGCCCACATAAATGGATGCTCCAAGGGATGAGAGGGAGAAAGGGGGAGGCACAGGGAGAAGGGGAGGGAGGGATGAGGGTGAAAGGAAGGGGAGAAGGGGGGAGAGTGCAATGGGGGATGACAGAGGAGGGAAGAGGAGAGGGAGAAGATGGGGATACCTATTGAGCTTGTATGATTAGGAAAAAAATAAAATGTGGGAGAAAAAAAAAGATAACCTTGGCATAACATGGCAATATGGGTTGAAGAAATGAAATTAAACCTAATGAATAGCATCTGACAAAGTCTTGCATTAAGATACTCATATACATCTTTCACTTCTCCAGTAAGTGTTGACCTTCTAGAAAGTTGTCACATGCTTCTATTTTCCAGAATAGTGTCCAGAATTCTTGTTATATAAAGTAAGCATGATAAATACAATTACCTAAATCCTTTTTGATATAGAAAGACATAGTATTATCAGAAAAAACAAATAAGTGAACTGATTATTTTAAGGTATTGACCCTCCTAAAACTTGTTAAGCTATACCCAATTTTATTTCCTCTCTTAAATTTTATTTTTCTCTGGTTACCTTTGCCCCATCTGCACCTCTTTCAGCCCCTTTCACAATACCAAGAATATTTAAAGAGCTAGTGTGTGTGTGTGTGTGTGTGTGTGTGTGTGTGTGTGTGCGTGTGACAGAGGGTACCATGTGCCCCTGGGGAAGACCAAAGGTGACTTCAGAAATGATCTTGGATTGCTTTACATAAATTTTGTTCAGCTCTGGGATTTCCCAGGCTCCACCCACCAGGGCCAGAAGGGCAGGCTGCTGCCATTTCTGCCTAGTATTTTTGTGTGGGACCTGGGATCTAAACCTTCTGTTTGTGAAGAAGAGTCTTAACCCTTGAGCCATCTCTCCAACCCAATTGTTTTTTTTTTAATTTAGATCACCTTTCCACTTTCAATAAAAGTATTTGCAGTGTTTAAGAGATACTAATTTGTAAAAGGGTTTAAGTGACCTTTCTCTCCTTTTCTCACTGCTCTTCAGGGTATACACTCTATCCCCAGACTACCACTGACATTATCTGAAACTATAGTAACTATCCAGCAGTACACCACAAAAACAAAGTATCAGTTGACTACAAAACTGTCACTCCCTAAGTTACAATTGCTTAAGAGAGTAAAGGAACAATAATTATACCGCATGTGCTAGTCTACAAGTATTATGGGTATGAGTGAAGAAAATAAATAGAAAGAAGACATAAATCATGGTAAGATTAGTAATTAGTAGTAGGTTGCTAATTGGAAGTAAGGAAAGGGTGCATACAAAGAGGAAGGGTAAAAACAAAAATAAATAGAAAAAATGGGAGTGAGCTGTGGTTAAAAGTAGACTGAGAAGAAAGGGATGAAGACATGCACTCCAATAAAAAATAGTCTTGGGCCCAGACGACCCCAGCCCCCTCCGCGCCGCCCCGCCCCCGCCCGCCGCCCGCCGCCCGCCACCGGCCACACGCTACCCGCTGCCCAAGGTGAGTGAGAGAGAGAGAGAGAGCCCAGCCCCCAACCACCCCGGAGCCCCACGCGGCCCAGCGGCGAGCACCCAGGCCAACTGCGGCTTGGCCTGGGCCCCACCCCGACCCAAGCCCCTCGCATCCTCCTGCCCCGTGCGCCTAGCCACACCCCTGGATCCCAGGTGAAGAATTCTGCCATTGAGCCAGGGAGCGAAAGAGCGCAGCCCAGCCCCGCCCCCCACCGGGGAGCCGCCCTGCCAGCAGCACCACGCTGTGCTGCCTCCGGCTTTATCCCGGGGCGCGCCCACCTTCCCAGGTCACAGGGGAAGA
This sequence comes from Typhlomys cinereus, assembly GCA_023101885.1. Taxonomy (NCBI): domain Eukaryota; kingdom Metazoa; phylum Chordata; class Mammalia; order Rodentia; family Platacanthomyidae; genus Typhlomys; species Typhlomys cinereus. The sequence goes on along the minus strand of JALPQD010000025.1, from coordinate 7,294,310 downwards.
ATTCTGCCATCAACATCAGACCCTCTGCCTCTCTGGCCCACAAGGGACCTACCCACATGGTCCACGGAAAACACACTGCTACTCAGAATTCAATAGAGCCTAAAGGAAACTAAAGCAAAATTCTAAGGAACAAAGGGAGCACAGGTCATACATCTGGACTCCACTACAATCATTATATCACGTGGGCGAGTTTCTTCTCATCCAGCCCAAAGATAAGTAAACTTTTTCTTTTCACCTTACTGATCCTTTAAAGTATCAATGCTGTAGATCAACTTTCTCATACAGCCACCCCACAACATACAACTCCAGGGAGTACACCACTCACCCCCACATTTCACCAAGATACTAAATCGTAAAAGTGCACTACCAAACTAATATTCACTCCCTTGGTAACATAACCTGACTTAACTGACATACTAACAGCCTAGTAGCCTCATCTAGGATATAATAATAATACATAAACATACCCAATCCTAGGCAAGCACTAGTAATAACTGGCAAGCGTAACAATACTAACTACATCCGATTCAGTCCTAAAAAACAAAACAACAATGTACAAGTCAAAGTGCAGATCCACGAGAAACAAAACCCAAGAAGACCAATCTCCTACCGAAAGAATCAATCCCATAATGAGGGATTCCGACCAGAACAAATCCACAGAAAATAGCCATGAAAGCCAGACCCAACATAACGACTTTCAGAGTATGATCCTTACCATGATAATACTATGAAAGAGGAAATCCGAGAAGAGTTAAACAACCGTATCAACCACTTGGAACAGGAACACAACAGGCACTTGGAGGAGTTGAGAAAAACAGTTCAAGAAACAAAAATAGGTATGGAGCAATTAAAACAGTCTCAGGCAGAGTTTAAAATTGAACTAAAAGACAAGTTATCTTCAATCCAAAACTCAACAGAGAGTCTTATCAGCAGAACAAATGAAGCAGAAAATAGAATTTCAGATCTTGAAGACAAAGTGGGAGAATTAACCAGCTCAATGGAAGAGACTGTTAAAGCCAAAAAGATACTGGAGAGGAACATTCAAGAGATATGGGACACCCTGAAGAAGCCTAACATGCGCATTCATGGAATACCAGAACAAGAATCCCAAAATACCACACCTGAGGAAATATTTCAATTCATCATAAATGAAAACTTCCCACAACTAAAGAATGAGAGACCTATCCAAATACAAGAGGCATTTCGCACTCCAAACAGATACGACCAAAATAGAAAATCGCCATGGCAAATAATAGTCAAAACACTCCACATTCAAGACAAAGAAAAGGTGCTGAGAGCTTCAAGAGAAAAAAAGCAACTCACTTTGAAAGGTAAACCTATTAGAATAACAAATGACTACTCAATGGAAACAGTAAAAGCAAGAAGAGCTTGGAGAGACATACTTCAAGTATTAAATGAGCAAAAATGCCAACCCAGACTGATATACCCGGCAAAACTATCTGTCATGATTGAGGGAGAAAGAAAAGTTTTCCAGCACAAAGACAACTTGAAGGGATACATGTCTACCAAACCAGGCCTTCAAAAAATCCTACAACTGATATTCAAGCTTGAAGAAAAAAACAAGCATATCCAGGAGGACAGAAGAGAAGTATAATACCACCAAAACATAAATATCAAACAACATACTTACAAAATCTACTAAACATAAAAAATGTCCAGAATTAAAAATAATTTCTCCATTATAACATTAATGTCAATGGTATTAACTCGCCGATTAAGAGACACAGATTACAAACTTGAATTAAAAACCACAATCCAACAATCTGCTGTCTTCAGGAAACTCATCTCACCACAAAAGATAGGCACATCCTAAGAATGAAAGGCTGGTCCAAAATCTTGCTAGCTAATGGAACCAGGAAACAGGCAGGGGTAGCAATTCTGCTTTCAGACAAAGTGGACTTCAAAGAAAATCATAAGAGACACAGATGGATACTACATTTTAGTCACAGGTACAATTCACCAGGAAGACTTCACAATCCTGAACATTTATACACCCAATACGGGCCCCTCCACATTCATTAAGAAAACCCTACAGCGCCTAAAGCAAGAAATCAACCCCCAAACGATAATTCTTGGGGACTTCAACACTGTCCTCTCAACATGGGATAGATCAACAAGTCAAAAGCTTAACAGAGACACTTTGGAACTTAATCAAACCCTGAAAGAAATGGACCTTACAGATCTCTATCGAACTTTTCACCCATGCACCAAAGAATACACATTTTTCTCAGCAGCACATGGAACTTTCTCCAAAATAGATCACATATTGGGCCACAAAACGAATCTACACATATACAAAAAAGTTGAAATTCTAACCTGTGACCTATCAGACCACCACGGCCTAAAGCTGGACATCCACAACACAACAAACAACAGAAAATACACTAACTCCTGGAAACTTAACAATATGATGCTGAATGAGAACTGGATTCAGGAAGAAATTAAAAAGGAAATTCAAGATTTCCTGAAAGTGAACGATAACGAAAATACAACTTACCAAAATCTCCGGGACACAATGAAAGCTGTTCTAAGAGGTAAGTTCATAGCTCTTAATGCCTACATCAAAAAAATGGAAATATCAGAAATAAATAACTTAACGATGCAGCTTAAGGCTTTAGAGAAACTTGAGCAATTTGATCCCAAAAGTAGTAGAAGAGAGGAGATTAGCAAAATAAGGGGAGAAATATCTGAAATTGAGACTAAGAAAACGATAGAAAAAATCAACCAGTCAAAAAGCTGGTTCTTTGAAAAAATCAATAAGATAGATACACCCCTATTTAAATTAACCAAAAGCAAGAGAGAGAAAACCCAAATTAACAAAATTAGAAATGAACATGGAGTAATCACTACTGATACCCAAGAAATCCAGGAAATTATAACATCATATTTCAAAAACTTATACTCTGTGAAGTTTGACAACACAAAAGAGATGGATGAATTTCTAAGTAAACACAACTTACCTAAATTGAATCAGGAAGTTGTGAATTATTTAAATGGTCCTATAACATATAAGGAAATTGAGGAAGTAAACTAATGAAGCAGAAAACAGAATTTCAGACCTTGAAGATAAAGTGGGAGTACTAACCAGCTCAATGGAAGAGGTTGTTAAAGCCAAAAAGATACTTGAGAGAAATATCCAAGAGATATGGGACACCCTGAAGAAGCCTAGCATGCGTATTCATGGAATACCGGAGCAAGAATCTCAAAATACCACCCCTGAGGAAATTTTTCAAACGATCATCAAGGAAAACTTTCCTCATCTAAAAAAAGAGAGGCCCATTCATATACAAGAGGCATTCCGCACCCCAAACAGACACGACCAAAATAGAAGCACACCGCGGCAAATAATAGTTAAAACACTCCACATTCAAGATAAAGAACTGGTGATGAGAGCTTCAAGGGAGAAAAAACAAGTCACTTTTAAAGGCAAACCTATTAAAATAACTAATGACTTCTCAGTCGAAACAGTAAAAGCAAGAAGAGCTTGGAGAGACATACTTCAAGTATTGAATGAGCAAAAATGTCAACCCAGGCTGATTTACCCTGCAAAACTATCAGTCATGATCGAGGGAGAAAGAAAAATTTTCCAGCACAAAGACAACTTTAAGGGATACATGGCCACCAAACCAGGCCTTCAAAAACTGCTAGAAATGATACTCAAGCGTGAAGAAAAAAACAGGCATATCCAGGAGAACAGAAGGCAAATATAACACCATTAAAAGCGAAGCAATATACTTATAAAAGCTACTAAACATAATAAATGTCTGGAATTAACAATAGTTTCTCCATTATAACACTAAATGTTAATGGACTTAATTCACCGATCAAGAGACACAGATTACAAACTTGGATTAAAAATCACAATCCATCAATCTGTTGCCTGCAGGAAAACCCATCTCACCACAAAAGATAGGCACGCTCTAAAAATAAAAGGCTGGTCAACAATTCTACAAGCAAATGGAAGCAGAAAACAGGCAGGGGTAGCCATTATGCTATCAGACAAAGTGGATTTCAAACCAAAAAAAATTATAAGAGACACGGATGGATACTACATTTTAGTCAGAGGTACAATTCACCAGGAAGATTTCACAATACTGAACATATATGCACCCAATACGGGCCCCCCCACATTCATTAAGAAAACCCTACAGCGTCTAAAGCAAGAAATCAACCCCCAAACGATAATTCTTGGGGACTTCAACACCGCCCTCTCTACATGGGATAGATCAACAGGTCAAAAGCTTAACAGAGACACTTTGGAACTTAATCAAACCCTGAAAGAAATGGACCTCACAGATCTCTATCGAACTTTTCACCCACGCACCAAAGAATACACATTTTTCTCAGCAGCACATGGAACTTTCTCCAAAATAGATCACATATTGGGCCACAAAATGAATCTACACATATACAAGAAAGTTGAAATTCTAACCTGTGCCCTATCAGACCACCACGGCCTAAAGCTGGACATCCACAACACATCAAACAAGAGAAAATGCACTAACTCCTGGAAACTTAACACTATGATGCTGAATGAGAACTGGATTCAGGAAGAAATTAAAAAGGAAATTCAAGATTTCCTGAAAGTGAATGATAACGAAAATACAACTTACCAAAATCTCTGGGACACAATGAAAGCTGTTCTAAGAGGTAAGTTCATAGCTCTTAATGCCCACGTCAAAAAAATGGAAACATCAGAAATAAACAACTTAACAATGCAGCTTAAAGCTTTAGAGAAACTAGAGCAATCTGATCCTAAAAGCAGTAGAAGAGAAGAGATTAGCAAAATAAGGGGAGAAATATCTGAAATCGAGACTAAGAAAACGATAGAAAAAATCAACCAATCAAAAAGCTGGTTCTTTGAAAAAATCAACAAGATTGATACACCCCTAGCTAAACTAACCAAAAGCAAGAGAGAGAAAACCCAAATTAACAAAATTAGAAATGAACATGGAGTTATCACTACGGATACCCAAGAAATCCAGAGAATTATAACATCATATTTCAAAAACTTATACTCTGTGAAGTTTGACAACACAAAAGAGATGGATGAATTTCTAAGTAAACACAACTTACCTAAATTGAATCAGGAAGTTGTGAATTATTTAAATAGTCCAATAACATATAAGGAAATTGAGGAAGTAATCTCGAATCTTCCCACCAAAAAATGTCCTGGACCAGATGGATTCAGCACAGAGTTCTACAAGACATTTAAGGAGTTAATAACACCAATACTCCTTAAACTGTTCCATCAAATAGCAAAGGAAGGAACACTACCAAATTCCTTCTATGAAGCTAATATCGTTTTAATCCCAAAACCTAATAAAGATTCACTTAAAAAAGAAAACTATAGGCCGATCTCCCTGATGAACACAGACGCAAAGATTCTCAACAAAGTCTTAGCAAATCGGATTCAAAAATATATTAAAAAGATCATTCATGGGGACCAAGTAGGCTTCATCCCCGGCACACAAGGTTGGTTCAACATACGCAAATCAATAAATGTAATTCATCATGTAAACCAGTCCAAAGTCCAAGACCACATGATACTCTCGATAGATGCAGAAAAAGCTTTTGACAAGATCCAACAGCCTTTTATGATCAAAACGCTAGAGACAGTAGGAATGGAAGGAACCTTTATCAATATAATAAAAGCTGTATACAACAAGCCCACAGCAAGGATTATGCTCAATGGGGAACAATTGGAAGCATTCCCACTTCGATCAGGAACAAGACAAGGCTGTCCACTCTCACCACTTCTATTCAATATTGTACTTGAAGTCTTAGCTGAAGCCATAAGACAAGAAAGGGACATAAGAGGGATTCAAATTGGCAAGGAAGAAGTCAAGCTATCTCTATTTGCAGATGACATGATCTTATACCTGAGTGATCCCAAAAACTCCACCAGGAAGCTCCTGGAACTAATTGAGAAGTTCAGCAGGGTGGCAGGATACAAAATAAATGTGCAAAAATCAGAGGCCTTCCTATATGCCCAGAATGAAAGAAGTGAAAAAGCCTTGAGAGAAACCATGCCATTTACTATAACCCCTAAAAAAATGAAATACCTTGGTATAAACCTAACTAAGGAGGTAAAAGACCTTTACAATGAAAACTTTAAAACCCTAAAGAAAGAAATTGCAGAAGACACCAGAAGGTGGAAAGACCTCCCTTGTTCCTGGATTGGCAGAATCAACATTGTAAAAATGACCATCCTACCAAAGGCAATATACAGATTCAATGCTATACCAATCAAAATCCCAAAGCAATTCTTCAAAGAAGTTGACCAAACAATCTCAAAGTTCATTTGGAGGCACAAAAGACCCAGGATAGCCAAAACAATCCTGAGTAACAAAAACACAGCTGGAGGTATTACCATACCAAACCTAAGTCTATACTACAAATCCATAGTTATAAAGACAGCCTGGTACTGGCTCCAAAATAGACACACAGATCAATGGATAAGGATTGAAGACCCAGATATAAGCCCACAAAGTTACAGCCATTTGGTCTTTGACAAAGGGGCCCAAAGAATCCAATGGAAAAAGAACAGCATCTTCAACAAATGGTGCTGGCAAAACTGGATCTCCACATGCAGAAGATTAAAGCTGGACCCGTACTTGTCACCATGTACAAGACTTAATTCCAAATGGATCAAGGACCTTGATATCAGGCCAGAGACTTAAAAACCATAGTTGAAAAGATAGGGAACTCCCTCGAGCTGGTTGGGCTAGGCCAACAGTTCCTAAACAGACATCCAATGGCACAGTCACTGCTACCAACTCTCAACAGTTGGGATCTTGTGAAATTAAAGAGCTTCTGTTCAGATAAAGAGATTGTAACACGAGCTCAAAGGCAACCCACAGAATGGGAGAAAATCTTCACTAACCACATATCTGACAGAGCTCTACTGTCCAGAGTGCACAAAGAACTTAGAAAATTAAACTCCAAAGAAAACACTGGCCCAATTAAAAAATGGGCCCTGGAACTTCAAAGAAACTTTACCAGGGATGAAATTAAAATGTCTAACAATTATCTTAAAAAATGCTCCACTTCCTTCGCCATCAGGGAAATGCAAATCAAAACTTCCCTGAGATATCATCTCACCCCGGTCAGGATGGCAAAAATCCACAATACAAACAACGACAAATGCTGGAGAGGATGTGGAGAGAGGGGAACTCTCCTACATTGTTGGTGGGAATGCAGGCTCATACAGCCACTCTGGCGAGCCGTCTGGAGATTCTTAAAGAAATTAAAGATTGAAATGCCATATGACCCTGCTATCCCACTTTTGGGAATAACCCCCCAAGCAGCAAAGGTTCGCCTCGATAGCACAAGCTCGACCATGTTCATAGCAGCACTGTTTACAATAGCAAAGTCATGGAATCAACCTAAATGTCCAACAGTTGACGAGTGGATAAGGAAACTGTGGTACATCTATACAATGGAGTACTACTCAGCCATCAAAAACGATGAATTACTGGAATTTGCTGGGAAATGGATGTCATTAGAAAGAATTATATTAAGTGAAGTATCCCAAACCCAGAAAATTAAGCGCCGTATGTACTCCCTAATAGGTGGCTCCTAGTACCAAACTCACCCAGCCCACATTGGGACACTCAAAAGTAAACCTATGTAACACAGTAATTGCAAGGATTATGAACAAGAGAGATGGGTTAGGAGGGCCACACCAGAAACAAAGAGAGAGGAGACCATGTTACAGCAGAGAAAATAGGCCTCCATGAAGGTCTGCAAGTAAGTAATGAGAAACCTGGTTAAGTTCACAGACGTTCTTTCCTGATCTCACCAGAAGGGGAGGGCATATAGTCTAGCAGATAAAAAGTAATCATTTTGCAAATGGGTGATGGACCCCTCTCTCAGTGAGGTTTCCTACTCTTATTACATCTACCCTTGAATGTGCTATTACAACAAGACTCCAGTTTAACAGCTTTTTGTCTCTGGCCAGGGGGTGACATACAGTGCCCAGCAGAATGGAGTGAAGGGAATTGCAGGAGCAGCAAAACTGCAAAAGAAAATCAACAAACCACAATCCAGAACTTCAGAGACTCTATATCAATCACATAGAACTAGGACAGCCTAATCTCTCCCCATCCTGGAGCTCAGGGACATTTGCGGAAGAGGGGGCGGTAAGATTGTAAGAGCAAAAGGATGGGAGGAGCAACGATTTGCAAGATTCTCAACAATAGTTGGGGCCAAAGCAATCATAATGGAACTTTGCATGCCCTGCGCAATGTCCAGCGCACTGTTGCCCTCATAAAGTCTAGCATCTGATAAGGGCACCGAGACCCCTGGAGGCAAGGGATTGACAGCCATAGTAGTGATCTTATGCTTAAGGGGAACAAGAGAAAGGGCTTATGGAAATGCCACTGGGTCCTTATATGTCATCGGAGAGGAGGACACAGTGGAGAGTTAGGCACACACAATAAAGGACTATCTGGGAATTGGGGGGGAGGCACTGGGGGAAGGGGAGGGGGAAGAGGGGGGAGGGAGGGAACTGGTAAAAAATTTTTAAAATGTATAATTAAATTTTTAATAAAAAAAAAAAAAAAAAAAAAGGAAATTGAGGAAGTAATCTCGAATCTTCCCACCAAAAAATGTCCTGGACCAGATGGATTCAGCACAGGATTATACCAGACATTTAAGGAGTCAATAACACCAATACTCCTTAAACTGTTCCATCAAATAGCAAAGGAAGGAACACTACCAAATTCCTTCTATGAAGCTAATATCGTCTTAAACCCAAAACCTAATAAAGATTCACTTAAAAAAGAAAACTATAGGCCGATCTCCCTCATGAACACAGACGCAAAGATGCTCAACAAAGTCTGAGTAAATTGGATTCAAAAACATATCAAAAAGATCATTCACAGGGACCAAGTAGGCTTCATCCCTGGCACGCAAGGTTGGTTCAACATACGAAAATCAATAAATGTAATTCATCATGTAAACCAGTCCAAAGTCCAAGACCACATGATACTCTCGATAGACGCAGAAAAAGCCTTTGACAAGATCCCACAGCCTTTTATGATCAAAACGCTAGAGACAGTAGGAATGGAAGGAACCTTTATCAATATAATAAAAGCTGTATACAACAAGCCCGCAGCAAGGATTATGCTCAATGGGGAACAATTGGAAGCATTCCCACTTCGATCAGGGACTAGACAAGGCTGTCCACTCTCACCACTTCTATTCAATATTGTACTTGAAGTCTTAGCTGAAGCCATAAGACAAGAAAGGGACATAAAAGGGATTCAAATCGGCAAGGAAGAAGTCAAGCTATCCCTATTTGCAGATGACATGATCTTATATGTGAGGGATCCCAAAAACTCCACCAGGAAGCTCCTGGAAATAATTGAGAAGTTCAGCAGGGTGGCAGGATACAAAATAAATGTGCAAAAATCAGAGGCCTTCCTATATGCCCAGAATGAAAGAAGTGAAAAAGCCTGAGAGAAACAATCCCATTTACTGTAGCCCTTAAAAAAATGAAATACCTTGGTATAAACCTAACCAAGGAGGTAAAAGACCTTTACAATGAAAACTTTAAAACCCTAAAGAAAGAAATAGCAGAAGACATAAGAAGGTGGAAAGACCTCCCATGCTCCTGAATTGGCAGAATCAACATCGTAAAAATGACCATCCTACCAAAGGCAATATACAAATTCAATGCTATACCAATTAAAATCCCAAACCAATTCTTTAAAGAAGTTGACCAATTAATCTCAAAATTCATATGGAGGCACAAAAGACCCAGGATAGCAAAGACAATCCTGAGTAACAAAAACACTGCTGGAGGTATTACCATACCGAACCTTAGTCTATACTACAAATCCATAGTTATAAAAACAGCCTGGTACTGGCTCCAAAATAGACACACAGATCAAAGGATAAGGGTTGAGGACCCAGATATAAGCCCACAAAAATACAGCCATTTAATCTTCAACAAAGGGGCCCAAAGAATCCAATGGAAAAAGAACAGCATCTTCAACAAATGGTGCTGGCAAAACTGGATCTCCACATGCAGAAGATTAAAGCTGGACCCGTACTTGTCACCATGTACAAGACTTAATTCCAAATGGATCAAGAACCTTGATATCAGGCCAGAGACTATAAAAATCATAATTGAACGGATAGGGAACTCCCTCGAGGTGATTGGGCTAGGCCAACATTTCCTAAATAGACATCCAATGGCACAGTCACTGCTACCAACTCTCAACAGTTAGGATCTGGTGAAATTAAAGAGCTTCTGTTCAGATAAAGAGATTTGTAACACGAGCTCAAAGGCAACCCACAGAATGGGAGAAAATCTTCACTAACCACATATCTGATAGAGCTCTACTGTCCAGAGTGCACAAAGAACTTAGAAAACTAAACTCCAAGGAAACCAATGGCCCAATTAAAAAATGGGCCCTGGAACTTAAAAGAAACTTTACCAGGGATGAAATTAAAATGTCTAACAAATATCTTAAAAAATGCTCCACTTCTTTAGCCATCAGGGAAATGCAAATCAAAACCTCCCTGAGATATCATCTCACCTTGGTCAGGATGGTAAAAATCCACAATACAAACAACAACAAATGCTGGAGAGGATGTGGAGAGAGCGGAACTCTGCTACATTGCTGGTGGGAATGCAGGCTCATATAGCCATTCTGGCGAGCCGTCTGGAGATTCTTAAAGAAATTAAAGATTGAAATGCCATATGACCCTGCTATTCCACTTTTGGGAATAACCCCCCATGCAGCAGAGGTTCACCTCGATAGCACAAGCACGACCATGTTCATAGCAGCACTGTTTACAATAGCAAAGTCATGGAATCAACCTAAATGTCCAACAGTTGACGAGTGGATAAGGAAACTGTGGTACATCTATACAATGGAGTACTACTCAGCCATCAAAAATGATGAATTACTGGAATTTGCTGGGAAATGGATGTCATTAGAAACAATTATATTAAGTGAAGTATCCCAATCCCAGAAAGTTAAGTGCCATATGTACTCCCTAATAGGTGGCTCCTAGTACCAAACTCACCCAGCCCACATTGAGACACTCAAGGGTAAACCTATGTAATACGGTAATTGCAAGGATTGTGAACAGGAGGGATGGGGTTGGAGGGCCACACCAGACACAAGGAGAGAGGGGACCATGTTACAGCAGAGAAAATCGACCTCCAAGGAATGCAAGTAAGTAATGTGACACCTGGTTGAGTTCACAGATGTTCGTTCCTGATCATGTACAACTGAGGGGGTATGATCTCACCAGAAGGGGAGGGCATATAGTCTGGCAGATGAAAAGAGATCATTTTCCAAATGGGTGACTGATCCCTCCCTCACCGAGGTTTCCTGCTTTTATTACATCTACCCTTCAATGTGCTATTATAACAAGACTCCAGTTTAACAGTTTTTTGTCTCTGACCAGGGGGTGACATACAGTGCCCATCAGGATGGAGTGAAGGGCATTGCAGGAGCAGCAAAACTGCAAAAGAAAATCAACAAACCACAATCCAGAACTTCAGAGACTCTATATCATCCACATAGAACTAAGCCAGCCTAATCCTCCCCGTTCCTGAAGCTCAGGGACATTTGCGGAAGAGGGGGCGGTAAGAGTGTAAGAACAAAAGGATGGGGGAGCAATGATTTGAAGAGTCTCCACACTAGATAGGGCTGAAGCAATCATAATAGGACTTTGCATGCCCGGCGCCATGTCCAACACACTATTGACCTCACAAAGTCTAACATCGGCTAAAGGCACCAAGATCCTTGGAGGCAAGCGATTGATGCCCACAGTAGTGTTCCTATGCTTAAGGGGAACACGAGAAAGGGTTCAGGGAAATGCCACTGGGTCCTTTTACGTCATCGGAAAGGAGGACCAAGAGGAGAGTTAGGCATACACAATAAAGGACTCTCTGGGAATTGGGGGGGAGGCACTGGGAGATGGGGAGGCTGGGGGTTCGGGGGGAGAGGGGGGAGGGAACTGGTCTACCTATTAAGTTTGTATGAGCGGAAATAATAATAAAAAATGTTAAAAAAAAAAGTGCAATTAAAAAAAAATAGTCTTGTCTCTCAGGATGTGGAGTGATCGATCTGGAACTGACCTCAAAACCAGAGACCCCCCACCACCACCTGACAAATCTCAGCAGATATCCCACCATAGCCAGAAGCCCCACCCAATAAATCTGTTAATCTGATAACTAGTCAAACCCAAAATCCCTGCACTATAAAAGCTCACACCCTTGGCTCCAAGGGAGTAGCCATTTCCATCTGGACACTATCTCTACCCCACCCTTCTTCTTTCTTCTTTCTTTCTCTCTTTTTCTAACATAAAGTCATGGAGATTCTGTACTATAGTAGCAGAGGTCCTTTGGGGGAGGTAAAAGAAAATAGAAAGGATATGGAAGAAGAAAAACTAGGAGGTACAAACAGTAAGGGACTAAGGTAGCCAACTGCATTGACCTTGTATATTATATCAATAAGAAAAATCTGTAGAAGGGACAAAGAACTGGATGGAGACTGGTCATAGGGCTGGATATTTACCTGACTCACTGTCAAGATTGGAATGTAAAATGTCCCCAACAGACTCATGTATTTGAATACTTGACTTCCTACTGGCAGTGCCATTTGGAAAGGTTTAGGATATGGAACCTTGATGAGGGAAGCACATCACTTGAGGTTTCATAACCTGGCTCTGCTTCCTGTTCTTTTTTTTTTAAAACTCTCTGCCCTCTTGATGGCTGCAGAAATATGAGCCAGTGTCTTGCTTCTGCTGCTATATGTTTACAACCATGATGGACTCTATGCCCTATGGAACCACAAGCCAAATTACAAAACCATTTTTAAATTGTTTGGGGCAGAGTATTTTATCACAAAAACGTAGAAATTTCTGGAAGAAAATCGGCACCACGACATGGGGTTATTGCTGTAAAACTAACAAACTCAATGACCTGTAAGGTGACCTGGGACAGGTGCCAAAGTTTCTTTGTGCTCCTTAAATCAGATGATAAAAAGGAGCTGGTACCAAAGTCTCTGTGTGTTTCCTACCTCAGATGGCTATAGGGATTTGGGGCCAAAGTTGGACATGCTCTTAACCCCAGATGCCAACTGGAAGTTGAAACACAAGTATGGGCAGGCTCTCTACTGCAGATGGTGACTGGGAGTTGAGACCAAATCATCGGTATGTTCTCTAACTCAGACAGCAGCTGGAAGTTGGGCAACTTTCTTTAAAATGCCTACGTTTGCCTGTTGCAATTGCACTCAAGAAACACTGCCTAGAACGTTGCTTTGAGAAAACATTGATGGGAAAGAAGAACAAAGATTCAAAGTTCATGTTATAAGTGTCAGCAGCTCCTAAATTTGACTGTTTGCATAATGTCTGAAGGGAAACATTGAGGATATGAGTTTCATTTTCCGTGTCCTAACATAATCTCTTCCCTTTTATTTCTTTTTAAGAACTTTTTGATTCTTTTAAACCATTACTTTTTAATGGAAAATGTCCTAGAGCAAGAAAGGAAGAGAAAGCTCCAGCAAATCTTACTGGGAATAAAATGGGCTCTAGTTACTACATAAATTTTGTGAAATCTCATTTACATACAGTGAATGTGTTTCTGAGGTTGAAGCATTGAAGAGATGAGGGATATTTCCTCAGTATGATTTTCTTCCAGATCCATCCATTTACTGCCAAGTTTCATTAGTAGATCTTTCCTGACATCTGAATTCCATTGCATATATGTACCACATTTTCATTAACCATTCATCAACTATTATGTATCTATTTTGGTTCCATTTCTTTGCTACTGGGAAAAGAGCTGCTGTAAGATCTCAACAAACAAGATCTGTCTAGTGCAATGGAAGAGCAGAGAAATGCACAACAACCAAGCAGAGTCCAGAGTACCTGCAACTCTAATATGCTCAGTCAGAATCAGGCCAACCAAATCCCTTCCCTTCCTAAGGCTTAGGGAATCTTTTGGCAGTAAGATTGTAAAAGCCTAAAAATGGGGAAGTCCAGTACTGACCAAGACATTCCATTCAAGACAGGGCTGCTACATCCAGAAACTCACTGCAATGAGACATATCCCCACCACACCTGCAGAATGGCTGACATATCAGCATTCCCCTACAGACCAGCAAGAAATCCAGGAAAAACAATTACATTCAGTGGGAACCTTAGGGGCTAGGGCTAGACAGGTGAAGGGGAGTGCCTCTATCAGTGGGTCTACCTAAGGAACAGTCACTTAATCTGTCACAGAGGCCTGAGTCCCTACTAAAGCAGACAACCCGAAGGGAATCCTGGAGCCCACACAAACAGACAGGCAGAAGGGTGGGAGGGAGAGGGATGGATAGGTGAAGAAAGTGGAGAATGGGTGAGAAAGCAAAGGGGGGAAGAAGAGGGGAAAGAGTAGATGACCACTCATTACTGTTTTTAAATCTAGGGAAAAAAAAGAGATGAGGGAATACAGAGAACTTTCTCTACTAACTTTAAATAAATCCAGAAGAAAGGAGAACCTCAAAAAAGACTTAAGGAAACCTGACCTGTTAGAAACAAGTTAAGGTCCAATTTGAAAAGTGATACAGGACCCTTTGGCTTAAATGAGAGAGAATAAAAAGGTCAGCCAATGGCATGTTTTCTTTATCTGCTTTAGTCAGTGGAGTATGCAATGGAAACTTTACCAGTTGTCATAAATAAAGACAAGCATACTGTAAGGGAAAAAAAAATCCTTCTAAACAGATCTGCTCCAGCAATCTTGTAACTGACATGCTTGGAAGGAATGAGGATCTTCTAAAGAAATACACGTGTCCCTTATTCTGGAACCCAAGAGAATTAGAATTTAATTCTGGGGAAAGAGAAAGACTGGTACCTGGCTTCAGCCACTTGTTCCTTGGCAAAGGAAAGATATTTCACATGGTGTCTACAAATTGTCAGACCATCTGAGGGGAGTGGAGCCTAAATAATGATAGATCAGTGGTGAGTTGGATCACTCCTCAACCGGGACTGATTAATTTTGCATATCTCCTGTCTTCTACTCAAATATCCTTTTGTTAAGACCCTGAAGGTAGAATGGAGTGGGGTTCACTGGATCTCTTTAGTCCCTCTTCTCAATAGGGTCTATTGAATTCATTGTTTTTCTGCTACTTACTATTAATTTGTCTTACTATTAATAAAACTGATTTATTGAGGGTCACTGGTCTTGCCTGGCTTATTAGAGCTGCCATGTTCAAAAGCTCTGACTTTACAGATAACATTCTCAGTCCAGAAACAAAAAAATAAATGGAGACACACAATATATAATATGAATATTGTAAAATTGTAAGTCATTCTACAGGATTCTTAAATGTGTTTTATCTTCTTACATTGATAATAGTAGTTTGGAACACTGTTAAAATTCAAAATCTGCATATTTTACTAGAGTTATATGCTTGAATATGGAGCTTGAGAGAACTGGTCCTTCGGTTTCTCAGCAAACAGCTCAGTACTTCAGAACTTCTATCCCTCTCTGGCTATGTTAAAAATGTCATTAGACATGAACTCATTCATGTCTCTTCATCAAAGCTCTATCTATGTTTCTACAAAGAACAACCTTGTAACGTGTATGCAGGTCTTCCTTCAGAAAGGAAGGAAGATCCCTGGAAAGGGTTTGGAAAATAAATTTGAAATGAATCCTGCATCCTTTGAGAGAGTGAAGGACTCATGCTCTGAATAGCACACCCTCTAGTCTCCTGTACTTTCACAGGATGGGTGTCTATGTGTCTTGCTATATTTCTACCATCATCATCTATATATCTCTCTAGGAGTAGTACCAAACCATGTTTTCTGAGTCACTCTTGACTACATTATCTGAATCCTCAACTAGTTTCTGTAATGCCACATTTTTTTCATTCCCTAAATGGCAGCATATAGACTGTTTCCGGACCAATTTGAAAAACTACTTAACCTTTATCCATTAAAAGAATACTAATTAGTCAGTATAAAATAGAATATGACTCAGTGACAAACAAAATCTCATTAAATTAATATTAGAAAAACTGAGCTTTCTTCATGCCAGTCCCACTGCTGTTATAAACAAATTTTCAGGAAAGAAAAAAAGCTACAAGCCCTGTTAACTTGAATGGATATGCTTTATCTCTCTGTTCTCCTAACGGGGGCTCCCTCGTGGAGCTATTCCAAGATCGAGAGGCAATAAAATCTCTCCCCATCCTGGAGCTCAGGGACATTTGCGGAAGAGGGGGCGGTAAGATTGTAAGAGCAAAAGGATGGGAGGAGCAACGATTTGCAAGATTCTCAACAATAGTTGGGGCCAAAGCAATCGTAATGGGACTTTGCATGCCCTGCGCAATGTCCAGCGCACTGTTGCCCTCATAAAGTCTAGCATCTGTTAAGGGCACCGAGACCCCTGGAGGCAAGGGATTGACAGCCATAGTAGTGATCTTATGCTTAAGGGGAACAAGAGAAAGGGCTTATGAAAATGCCACGGGGTCCTTATATGTCATCGGAGAGGAGGACCCAATGGAGAGTTAGGCGTATACAATAAAGGACTCTCTGGGAATTGGGGGGGAGGCACTGGGGGAAGGGGAGGGGGAGGAGGGGGGAGGGAGGGAACTGGTAAAAAATTTTAAAATGTATAATTAAATTTTTAATAAAAAAAAAAAAGAAACCCAGGTGACAGCATAACTCTGGTACTCAGTAAGTGTAATGCCTTTGTAGTACTCCTCTGTCCTCCTTTCTTTCTTGCTTAGACTACTTAGCTACTTGAGCTATACAAGATTGGTTTTCCTTTTGGCCTTTGCACTAACCTAGTGCCTCCCTCTCCTGTCTAAGAGCTTTCTCTGTTCCTGTGATCATCAAGTTGCTCACTGTTTGTTTTGGTAAGTCATCACACTTCATTTAGGAGCAGGCAGGGTGTAACTTACATATTATGTAAATGAGTATATGAGGCTCTGTGGGTCATCTTAGCCCTGTCATCACTCCTGGAAATGACTTTGCAAAGCACGTTCCTTTTGCCAAAGTCAGCAGTTCTGTTTTGACACAGAGGAAGTTTGTCCTTGAGTTCCGGAACGTTTAGTTTAAAGGCTGGCATGTAGTTGAGCTGGGTTTCCTCCTATATTTTGCCACTCCACGGTTCTTAATTTTATAGATGGGTCAGAAGTGTGCTGTGAGGAGTAAAAGAGCTGACAGATCTATCTGGTGCATCAATTCCTTTCTTAAGATCAAACTATTTCGCTCTTTACTTAAGGTGCCTAAGATTAAATACTTCCATTTAGGAAAATTAAGCAGATGCACCAGAAACATGAAATTCCTCTCTGGGGCTGTCTCCCTCCAACGAGTGAGCCCAGCAGAGTGAGCCATTTACTCCTCCCACTGAGCACAGATGCCAGCTTTTATCCTAACTGAAAGAAAATCCCCTCTGACTGTTCCAAAGACCAGAGAGATTCCTCCTGGGCTGGTTGGGGCTGCTTGCATCACTAAAGCTCCCAGTCTGAATTGCATCACAGAGAAGTGGAAGCCCCAGAGGAATCTCATTTCAGTCAGTTTTTCTGCCAATACTTTCAGAAGCTCTGGCTGCTAAAAGTGAAACCAACCATCTGTTTTCTTCATTTAGCACATTCCTGAGGAGCTGCAGCTACTTGTTTTATCAGCCAAGCAAAGATAGGAACTTTGGCCTCAGAATGGATATAGTTTTTTTCCTTGGGGATTCAGGGAACTCAGTTTTTCCACCATCAAACCTTTGTCAACGTGCGTAAGTCTTCAGTGGTCAAATGAGGTCCTTCTTCCCTATTACCCAAGTGAAGAGATGGTTCTGGCTTCTTGTGACTCGGAGAATCCTGGGCTCAGGCTTAAGTGCTCTATACCACTGACACCCATAGCATAGACTCAGACCCGAACATGCCCCAGCAGGAAAACAATGGTCAAGACTCTGAAAAATTGCAATCATCTGCATCTACAAAATGAGTATCTGTGACTATGAGCAATGAATTGAACAGTCATAGATAGTGCTGGGCCTCTCTACCTCTTTCTTCCCAGAACTCAGAGCATTCTAAAAATCTTTGCTCTTCCTGCATACCAAGGCTTCCCACTCCTTCCTCTTCTCTGCCTACAGTATGTATCATTCCTTTAAGCTACCCTGGTTTCTTTCATTCTAATAATACTGGGTCCCTTATCTTCCTTCTAAGGGGAAGTGTTTCCTACTTATCTCTGTAATACCCTGGTGTCTAGCATATTATAAATTTGGTAGAATGTAAATTCATCTATGAATCATTATATTGTTTTCTGTTTGTATTGTTCTATGTATGCTTTCTTCTATATAATGAGATCCCAACCTGCATAACTTTTTTGGGAAAAAAGAAAGCATTTTTTAACTCCATGCTTTATTACCAATCCATAAGAGCCAGATTTTTCTTCATACTGTGCTCCCAATATATGAAGCAGGCAAAAGGCAAAGGAAACTAAAAGAATCTCACCTTAGGATCCAGCTTGGGTTTTCTGCTGACTGTGAGTCAAAAAATTTCAGTCCAAGTGATAAAATTCGAGATTGCCTACACGGACAATATTCTTTCTCCAATAGATACCTCAAAGAAGATGTTGAGCACAATGAATGGATAACCTTACTTCAGAAAGAAATGTTTGGGATCTTTGAAATTAGCTGGGTCAACACTCTCCTATCATCTCTAAGCCTGAACAATGCACCTCATAAGCCACATTACTATTTCACTTTCAAAAAGAAAGTTCCCTGAATATTACAGAAGTAAGTACGCTATCTTGTATGTCTTTTACTTAATTTATATTCTAATCAATCACTGAACTTTGTTGTAAATTACATCCTTTGAGCAATGTAACTTCAAAAGCCAACACAAAATCATATGCATACAATTAAGTGCAACTCTTTATGTCGTGTGTTGTACTATTCTCTTTTGAGGGTGTCTGTCTCTCTCTCTTTGTCTCTCTGTCACTCTCTCTGTCTCTCTGTCTCTCCCATATACAAACACCTACACATTTGAATCTGAAGCATGCACTATTGCTTATCTTTTCTTGTCTTCACTTAATAAACTTATGTTTGCTAACTTGTGTAAATTTTTTTCCTGTGGTTCCTGAGGAACCAACTTTGCATAGATGTGGGTACACATAAATGAGGGATCAACTACTCAGTCTTCTGGCTTTTGTCACTTAGAGCACTTTATTCCCTCTCCGTAGCTTCAGCTCCTCCACACTTTCTTCCTGAGTTAACTCAAATTCAGTATATTTTCCAAAGCCAATTGGAACACTCAAATTTTATACAGAACAGCATCATTCTTATGTCTTTGAGAGTCAATGATAGTTTCCTCTCACTGGTGGGAAAACATATACTAAAGTTGATCTTTGACTTTACCCGTAGTGTATTTATTTCATTAATTTGGATACACCTTTGTTTTGTGCATGTATATGTTTAGAGTTGCAATATGTTCTTGATTGATTGATCCTCTAATGAGTATGAAATGGCCTTCTTTATCTCTTCCAACTACTTTGGGTTTGAAGTCTATTTCATCAGGTATCAGAGTAGCTACACCTGCATTATTTCCTAAAGCCATTCATTTGAGTTTTTGGGTTTTTTTTTTTTTTTATCCTTTTATCCTGAGATGGTGTCTGTCTTTCACAGTGTGGTGTGTTTCTTGAAGGCAACAGAAAGTTTGAATGCTGTTTCCTAATCCAATCTGCCAGTCTGTGTTTTTTTAATTGGGAAATTGGACTATTATATTCAGTGCTGCTATTGAACCATATTTATTCTTGTTATTTTGTTTGTTTGTTTGGACTATTCTTTATTATTTTTCTTAGTATTGTTTATTTCACTTTTGAGGCCACTTGGATGTATCTGTTTTTCCTTTTATTCTGAAGTAGTCCTACCAGGATATCTTGTTGAACTGTCTCAGTGGTCATAGTTCTTTTTTTGTTTGTTTGTTTGTTTGTTTTATTTTTTTTTTACATTTCTTTTTTTTTTTTTATTTCAGCTCATACAAACTTATTAGGTACACCAGTTCCCTCCCTCCCTCCTCCTCCCCTCATACCCCCTGCTCCCCCTCCCCACCCCTCACCCTCCCCATCCCCCAGTGCCTCCCACCCCAATTCCCAGAGAGTCCTTTCTTGTGCATGCCTGATTTTCCTCTGGGCCCTCCTCTCCGATGACGTACAAGGACCAAGTGGCCTTTCCCGAACCCTTTCCCATGTTCCCCTTAGGTATAGGAACACTGCTGTGGCTGCCAATCCTTTGCCTCCAAGGATCTTGGTGCCTTTAGCAGATGCTAGACTTTGTGAGGTCAGCAGTGTGTTGGACAATGCGCAGGGCATGCAAAGTCCAATTATGATTGCTTCAGCCCTAACTAGTATAGAGTATCTTACATATCATTGCTCCTCCCATCCTTCTGCTCTTACACTCTTACCGCCCCCTCTTCCGCAAATTTCCCTGAGCTTCAAGATGGGGAGAGACTAAGCTGGCCTAGTTCTAGGTGGTTGATATAGAGTCTCTGAAGTTCTGGATTGTGGTTTGTTGGTTTTCTTTTGCAGTTTTGCTGCTCCTGCAATGCCCTTCACTCCATCCTGGTGGGCATTGTATGTTACCCCCTGGCCAGAGACAAAAAGCTGTTAGAGTCTTGTGATAAAAGCACATTCAAAGGTAGATGTAATAAAAGTGGGAAACCACAGTGAGGGAGGGGTCTATCACCCATTTGCAAAATTGTTACTTTTTATCTGCCAGACTATATGCCCTCCTCTTCTGGTGAGATCACTCCCCGTCAGTAGTAAATGATCAGGAACAAAAGTCTGTGAACTTAATCAGATGTCTCATTACTTATTTGGGTCCTTGGTGGAGGCCTATTTTCCTGCTGTAACATGGTCCCTTCTCTCCTTCTTTCTGGTGTGGCCCTCCTACCCCATCCCTCCTGTTCATAATCCTTGCAATTACTGTCTCTAGGTGGGCTGGGTGGGTTTGGTACTAGGAGCCACCTATTAGGGAGTACATACGGCGCTTAATTTTCTGGGTCTGGGATACTTCACTTAATATAATTGTTTCTAATGACATCCATTTCCCGGCAAATTCCAGTAATTCATCATTTTTGATGGCTGAGTAGTACTCCATTGTATAGATGTACCACAGTGGGAATGCTTCCAATTGTTCCCCATTGAGCATAATCCTTGCTGTGGGCTTGTTGTATACAGCTTTTATTATATTGATAAAGGTTCCTTCCATTCCTACTGTCTCTAGCGTTTTGATCATAAAAGGCTGTTGGATCTTGTCAAAAGCTTTTTCTGCATCTATCGAGAGTATCATGTGGTCTTGGACTTTGGACTGGTTTACATGATGAATTACATTTATTGATTTGCGTATGTTGAACCAACCTTGTGTGCCGGGGATGAAGCCAACTTGGTTCCCATGAATGATCTTTTTAATATGTTTTTGAATCCGATTTGCTAAGACTTTGTTGAGAATCTTTGCGTCTGTGTTCATCAGGGAGATCGGCCTATAGTTCTCTTTTTTAAGCGAATCTTTATTAGGTTTTGGGATTAAAACGATATTAGCTTCATAGAAGGAATTTGGTAGTGTTCCTTCCTTTGCTATTTGATGGAACAGTTTAAGGAGTATTGGTGTTATTAACTCCTTAAATGTCTGGTAGAACTCTGTGCTAAATCCATCTGGTCAGGACATTTTTTGGTGGGAAGATTCGAGATTACTTCCTCAATTTCCTTATATGTTATAGGACTATTTAAATAATTCACAACTTCCTGCTTCAATTTAGGTAAGTTGTGTTTACTTAGAAATTCATCCATCTCTTTTGTGTTGTCAAACTTCACAGAGTATAAGTTTTTGAAATATGATGTTATAATTCTCTGGATTTCTTGGGTATCAGTAGTGATAACTCCATGTTCATTTCTAATTTTGTTAATTTGGGTTTTCTCTCTCTTGCTTTTGGTTAGTTTAGCTAGGGGTGTATCAATCTTATTGATTTTTTCAAAGAACCAGCTTTTTGACCGGTTGATTTTTTCTATCGTTTTCTTAATCTCGATTTCAAATATTTCTCCCCTTATTTTGCTAATCTCCTCTCTTCTACTACTTTTGGGATCAGATTGCTCTAGTTTCTCTAAAGCTTTAAGCTGCATTGTTAAGTTGTTTATTTCTGATGTTTCCATTTTTTTGACATAGGCATTAAGAGCTATGAACTTACCTCTTAGAACAGCTTTCATTGTGTCCCAGAGATTTTGGTAAGTTGTATTTTCGTTATCATTCACTTTCAGGAAATCTTGAATTTCCTTTTTAATTTCTTCCTGAATCCAGTTCTCATTCAGCATCATAGTATTAAGTTTCCAGGAGTTAGTGTATTTTCTCTTGTTTGATGTGTTGTGGATGTCCAGCTTTAGGCCGTGATGGTCTGATAGGGCACAGGTTAGAATTTCAACTTTCTTGTATATGTGTAGATTCATTTTGTGGCCCAATATGTGATCTATTTTCGAGAAAGTTCCCTGTGCTGCTGAAAAAAATGTGTATTCTTTGGTGCGTGGGTGAAAAGTTCGATAGAGATCTGTAAGGTCCATTTCTTTCAGGGTTTGATTAAGTTCCAAAGTGTCTCTGTTAAGCTTTTGACCTGTTGATCTATCCCATGTTGAGAGGGCGGTGTTGAAGTCCCCAAGAATTATCGTTTGGGGATTGATTTCTTGCTTTAGACGCTGTAGGGTTTTCTTAATGAATGTGGAGGGGCCCGTATTGGGTGCATATATGTTCAGTATTGTGAAGTCTTCCTGGTGAATTGTACCTATGACTAAAATGTAGTATCCATCCGTGTCTCTTATAATTTTCTTTGGTTTGAAATCCACTTTGTCTGATAGCATAATGGCTACCCCTGCCTATTTTCTGCTTCCATTTGCTTGTAGAATTGTTGACCAGCCTTTTATTTTTAGAGCGTGCCTATCTTTTGTGGTGAGATGGGTTTCCTGCAGGCAGCAGATTGTTGGATTGTGATTTTTAATCCATGTTTGTAATCTGTGTCTCTTGATCGGTGAATTAATTCCATTAACATTTAGTGTTATAATGGAGAAACTATTGTTAATTCCAGCCATTTATTATGTTTAGTAGCTTTTATAAGTATATTGCTTCGTTTTTAATGATGTTATACTTGCCTTCTGTTCTCCTGGATATGCCTGTTTTTTTCTTCAAGCTTGAGTATCATTTCTAGCATTTTTTGAAGGCCTGGTTTGGTGGCCATGTATCCCTTAAAGTTGTCTTTGTGCTGGAAAATTTTTCTTTCTCCCTCGATCATGACTGATAGTTTTGCAGGGTAAATCAGCCTGGGTTGACATTTTTGCTCATTCAATACTTGAAGTATGTCTCTCCAAGCTCTTCTTGCTTTTACTGTTTCGACTGAGAAGTCATTTGTTATTTTAATAGGTTTACCTTTAAAAGTGACTTGTTTTTTCTCCCTTGAAGCTCTCAGCACCAGTTCTTTATCTTGAATGTGGAGTGTTTTAACTATTATTTGCCATGGCGTGCTTCTATTTTGGTCGTATCTGTTTGGGGTGCGGAATACCTCTTGTATATGGATGGGCCTCTCTTTTTTTAGATGAGGAAAGTTTTCCTTGATGATCGTTTGAAAAATTTCCTCAGGGGTGGTATTTTGAGATTCTTGCTCTGGTATTCCATGAATACGCATGTTAGGCTTTTTCAGGGTGTCCCATATCTCTTGGATATTTCTCTCAAGTATCTTTTTGGCTTTAACAACCTCTTCCATTGAGCTGGTTAGTACTCCCACTTTATCTTCAAGGTCTGAAATTCTGTTTTCTGCTTCGTTAGTTCTGTTGATAAGACTCTCTGTGGCGGTCTGGGTTGAAGATAACTTGTCTTTTAGCTCAGTTTTAAACTCTGCTTGAGTTTGTTTTAACTGCTCTATGCCACTTTTTGTTTCTTGCACTGTTTTTCTCAACTCCTCCAGATGTCTGTTGTGTTCCTCTTCAAAGCGATTGATTCGATTATGTAATTCCTCCCTGATTTCCTCTTTCATAGTATTGAACATGGTAATGATCATATTTTGAAAGTCTTTATCCTGGGTGGGGCTTTCTTGGCCTTTTTCCGTGGGTTTGTTCTTGTTGGAGTCTAACATTATGGGATTAATTTCTTCAGTGGGAAATTTGTTTACTTGATTGTTACTTCTCATGGATTTGCACTTTGACTTTGGAATTGTCATTTTAACTCTTAAGATCTCTCAATTTCGCTAAACTGAATTATTTGGCCTGGGGTCCTGGTGGGCGGGGCGGGCGGAGACTTACCTAGGTCGTGGGGTGAGGCCAGGCTGGACCGTGCGTGCACGTCCCGACCGGCGGAGCGGGTTGGGGTGCAAAAGGGGGGATGGGGGCGAAGACGCGGAACTATTTAACCCGAGGGCAGCTGGGGCGGGGCCCGGGCGCAGGGGGAGGTCCTCCTCGTCCCCGCGCGCGCGGCTCCAGCTGGATGGTGGGAGTCGGAGCCGGGTCCCTGTGGGCCGACCTGGGGTCCTGGTGGGCGGTGGGCGGTGCGCGCGGGGGGGGGGGGGGGGAGATACTCACCAGCTAGGGCGCGGGGTTGAGGCCCGGCTGGACCGCGCGCGCGCGTCCCGACCGGCGGAGCGGGTTGGGGTGCAAAAGGGTGTTTGTTTTATTTTTACCATGCAAGGTTGCACTTTTTCTTCAATTTCAATAGGTAATTTTGGAGATATTCTGGGTTGGTAATTGTGATCTTTCAGCATTTTGACCACATCTTTACAAGTCTTTCTAGATTTAAAATTTTTCATCAGTTATTATTCTGATGGCCCTGCCTAAATATGTAATTTGATCCTTTTCCCTCTTGCGTTTTTAATACCCTTTCTTTGGTCTGTGTTTTTAGCAATAATGTGGTAAGGGAAGTTTCTTTTCTATACTGTCTATTTTATGTTCTGTAGGCTTCTTGTGCCTGGATAGGCATCTCTGTCTTTAGATTGGGAGAATTTTTTACTATGATTCAGTTGAAAACAGTAGTTATATCTTTGTCCTGAACTTCTTTGATGACCACGATTCATAGATTTAATCTTTTTGTGCTGACTCAAAGTTCCTGCAAATTCCATTCATTTCTTTTATTTCTCAAGCTCTTTGATTAAGTGATACAATTCCTCTATTCTTTGAGCCCTTGATTTCTGTCTTCTACATGGTTCATTCTGTGGTTAAGCGTTTCACTGAGTTTTTTATTTGCCTTCTGAATTTTTCATAGCGATTTCATTTTGTTTTAGTTTTTTGCTATTTTTATTTCTATGTTCATTTCCTACATTGTCTTGCTCATTTCACTAGTTTTAGTTTGTGTTTTCTTGAAACTCAGTACATTTATTCTTGTCCTAAGTTCATTTAGTTGTTTATCCATGTCCCATTGGTATTCTTTGGAGTCATTCAACCTATTTAATTTTTTTTTGAGTTCTATATTTTGTATTTCATCTGCACTGTTCTCCATAGGGAACATTTTTTATGTAGGTAGTATTTTTGTAGCAAAATATATTGTCTTTGCTTCTAGTGTTATTTATGTTTATTTGATGGTTTAGTTGAGTAAAGAGAACAGTGATCATTAAGTCAGAGAAAGAAAACATTTATTCAATTTATTCAATAGCCACATTTGGAAGAGGAACAAAAAAGAGGTTCCATCATGACAAGTGTACAACAGAGTCCTAAGGGCATCTGTTAAAATGTTCAGATTCTTGTACCCCAGAATAATAACTGGACCAGGAAAGTGTGGATAGTGGTAGAAATACAGGTTTATAAAGATACACAGCTGTGGTGGTAAGTAAGACCAGCAACAGGGGAAGTAGTTAATCACTCAAATGCATGAATCCAGAGTTATGACCATTTATTGATCATTTTCATACTGTCCACCTTCTCTTGCATTTGGGAATTATGGACTTTTCTCAGGAATGCTCTGTTCTTCACAGGTAGCTCTGGTGTGGAAGAGTTTCCAATCTTTCTACCAACTGCTTTCATATGCCAACCTTGATGTCTCCTCCCCTCACCCTATTGCCCTTCCATACAGACATTAGGACCCTGAAATGAGATTTAGTTTTAAATAGAAGGCAAAAAGTATGTATAGCTAAACAGTCCTGCTCAAGATTTGATTCACCTAACATTGACCCACTGCCTAGGTTCCTGTCTCTCCTGTAAGGTGGTCTGAGAAGTTGTCAGAGCTGTCTGAAATTTTCTGGGAGAAAAGTCTCTACTGTGACTGATACCAGGCTTCAGCCTTTTCCTGCTCTCAGCATGAGATTTCCAGGAAAATTACAATTCTTTAGAGATTGTTATATTTGGGAGGTTATGTTTTAGAGGTTGTTGTGTTTGGGAGTCCAAAATTTAGACCAATAATAAAGCAAAGTTTATTAGAGGAGAGAAAGAACGGAACTAAGGGACATGAAATCCATGAAGGGCAAGAGAGCCAAAGATGGCTGACAGGGTCAGGGGTATTTATAAGATTAAACAAGCCCAGGGAATGTGTTTTTTCTTTATTGGTTGCTTCAGTTTCTGCAGAACTGATTGGAATTTTTGGCTCCCTATATCTGATTGGTCTGTTCATATAAGGGCCCAGTCCAGTCACCTTGAGGCCAAACTCATGGTCCAACTGTTTCTTTTGGAAAATTTATCTTTTCTGTAATGGAAAGTTTATCTCCATATCCCTTCATAAACCTAGGGTTTGAGGAAATTGATGCCATTATCTTTGTGGGGAATTAGAACCAGCTCCTGCAGATTGACAGGATGTGATCCTTCAGGATAATTCTAGCAGTGGGAAATGACCTTCAAAGACCTTTGCAGCATGGCTACTGAATTCTAAAACCACCTAAAGTCCATATTTCAATGGTCTGATGGCCAAAGCAAGGACAGGAATATTTCTTTCTTAGAATGTATTCATTCCTGTCAGGATAGTTACATCTCTTTTTATACAAGTGAGAGACATAGTTCTTAAAAAAAAAAAAAAAAAAAAAAAAACAAGTTTAGAAAAGGACTACATTTTCAGAAAGTATCTAATGGAAATTTGAAACCAGAATTTGACTTTTTTTTTTATTTCTGTAAAAATAGCGAGACTAAGCACTCCTTGGTATTACTGCAGATAACTCAGTTTGAAGAAAACAGTTCTTAATATTCTCTTGTGATACAAATCCAAAGCCCCAGCTCCTCTTCTCTGTCTTCACACCTATCTCTTTTTTCTTGATTTCACTAATCATACCTATTCCTTTCTCAGTTTTAGTCCGAGGTACTATGGTCAAGAGTTTCCTGGTTCTGTTTGTAAGCTCTATCCAGACTCCTTAACCAATGTCTACATGTGCTGAGGACAGTGCCAATTTCTTGTGAATGAAAAGGAAAGAATCATGATCACAGGACACACCCCAGTGCTCTTTTTCCCAAGTGGCTTCCCAGGTATTGGCTTGTGTCAGTGAAAGGGAAATTTCTTAAGTATAAATTTCCAGGACTCAACTTCAAACAGCACAAGCTTGCTCAATGTGGAAAACTAAAAGGAATGATTAATTAGTGTGCTCTAACCTAATTTCTGAGATTCTTTCTTACATTCCAAACATAGTTAGCCTGGTTTACAGAACAAAACTAAATATGTAACAACCTGTATTTTTTTCCACTGAATTCTCTAAATGTATTTTTCAAAATTTCAAATTCAAATGATCAAAGTGAGGTCAGGAAGGACTTACAAAGAGTCTAAAAATTAGTATGCAAGAAAAACCTCTTGGCAAAGAATACTGGAAAAATACTCCTTCCTTAGGCTGACTGCAACTAGCTGGAATCAGGTGCAGGGATACTCCTGAGTGTCTGTGACACAACTAAAAGACTTACTCCTAGGTAGAGTGTTAAGACGTTAGTAAGATAAGTGGTAAAAGAAATTGTAGATAAAAGTACAAATAATGAGCAGAGGTTGTATGACAAAGTTCATGTTATATAAATGATACATACAAGGACATTATGTAAATGACCCAGAAAGCCTATGAAATGTGGCATAAAAGACTCCATCCTTTGTATAGCTTTCCTCATGAGCTTCTACACTTTTCCTCTTCTCCAGGCCTCTGTTAGGGATTTTGCTAGACTCTACCTCTGTTTTCCCCAGGTGTGCTAGAATATATTCTTGAATTAATTCTGCTTGGCCTATCAATCATCTGGCTAGGAACACCCACCTTCCTCCAATGCCCTCCCTTGCTTCCAGGAAATCTGACCCAACTGAAGGTATCCTTAAAAGATGTGAGGAACCTGTGCCTTCTGCCTTAAGACATCCCTTCCTTCTTCTCTCTCTTTCTCTAAAAATGGCAGAAATAGGAACTATAAGACTCCAATCACTATAAAGTATAAACTGCTTACTCTTTAAATTCTAATCTCGGAGAGCAAAATTTTACCTTTTCTCTCTTTTCTGTGCTTTTGTTTCAAAAGTCTAAACATATTTTTCCCTTTTCTGATTGAACAAAAAACCTAAGAGTATAATACAATTACAATAAAACAAATTACAATAAAAACAAAATCTTTAACTCAAGACTATTTTTATTATTCATATTACTCGAGCACATAGAGTAGAAAGGTTGATTAGCAGTATAATATTTTAGATTAATTATTCATCCTCCATGAAAGTTAATAGGAAAACAATTAGAATCCTTAGAAGCCAAAAACCAACATTTCATTTGGGCATCACTATCAACCAGGGGGCAGGCAACATTTGAATGGATAATAGCAGAGATTTTCCAGAATCAATAAATGACATCTACTTTCAGAGGAAAACCCTGAATAAGCAGCTATTGTTTTGATGGTGTGCCCTGGGGTTATCAGTTTTTTGTATCACTGGGTTTAACTAAAAAAAAATTGCATTGCGTGGTTTTCTAGAGATTTCTGTGGTTGCGATTAGTGGGATTTTTGTGCTATTCTTACCGTGTCAAAGCCTGACAGCCTGCTTCTCTATATATCTTCCAGAAGTAGGGTCCCTCTGGAAGTTAAGGCAAATGTTTGAATGTAGCAGGGTATATAGGGACATCCTCCGTGATTGCTCTTCTTGTTTAGTCATCACTATACAATTTGCAAGTGCATGAAAACTTTTCTCATTAGCAGATGCAGTGTCTACAACAGTTATGCTATTTCTCTCTGTGCTATGGCGGTGAATATTATGAGATAGAATTTCAAACCTCACTGCAACCATGTGTATTCTTGGGGCGAGATCATCAGCCAGAAGCTTTTATTTCACTGGTTGTTGAGTTGAAGTGTCTGCTAAAGTTGGAGTGGGACCATGTAGTGACTGGGATTAAGTGAATTTTATCTCAACTAGACTGAAAAGGCAGTTTAGTGGTCACACTAGTAACTCTTGTGCATTACTGTGTGATAACACCCAAAGTCGAGCAACTTAATGGGAGAAAGAAATTTATTCAGCTTTATTTATTTATTTATTTATTTATTTATTTATTTATTTATTTATTCAGTTCTAGAGGGGAGATACAGTCTTTTCATGGTAGATGTGGCATGGCCAGCTGGCTGAAGCTGGAAGCAGGTTGTCACTGCAAACCTCTTGGAGGTTGAAAGCTACAAAACTGCTTGGTGCAAAGCAGACTTCTCCAGGAGGTAGGGTGGTACTAATACACCTCAAGGCCAACTCCCTCTGACCACTTTCCTCCAGTGAGGCTCCACCTCTTGAAGGTGTCATAACCTTCTCAAACACATGAGACTGGGGGACACATTTCAAACCATGAATGGTGAAATGTCCACAAGTGTGTTTGAGGTGCTAAGTTAGGAAGGTTTCTGCTTAACAAAGTAGATAATGGTGAAAACTCTTTCATACAAGCAACCCAGAAATATAGTTAAAAATTACGGGGGACTGGGAAGATGACTCAGTGGTTAAGACCCTTGCCTTGAAAGCAAAGGGACCTGAGTTCATATCCCCAGATCCCACATAAAAATGTCCTATGGGTGTGGCAGCCGACCTGTAATTCTAGTCCTGGAAGATGGAACCTTGTAATTCCCAAAGCAAGTTGGCTAATCTGACTAGTCCTAATAGGGTGTTTGCATGTGACTATCTACATGAAAATATACACACACCATATACACCCACACCACACACACACACACACACACACACACACACACACACATAATAAATTAATTAATTAAATAAAATAAAATGAGAATTATAACCACAGCAAAAAAAAAAAAAAAAGAAGCAACGGTAATATATCCTAAAAAAAAAAAAAAAAGGGGTATTTTTTAAAAGAGAAGACAGCAAAAAATAAAATTTAAAAAAGTAAAATAAAAAGCAAAAGGAAAATAGTCTAACACAGGGAAAATGAGAAAGAAAGAAATCAAAGAAAATCCAGTCAAAGTAACAAAAATTTGAAAAGAATGAAATAAAGTTAAAGTTTTTTTCTTTCAAGAAATGAGAGAAAAAGAAAATAAAAGTTAAAGAAGATGGAGAAGAGAACAAAACCAGATATAGAACAAAAATCTAGTTAAAAATTTCCTCTCTGGAGAATTTGCCAGATGGGAGCCAAGAAAGGGATGTTCTCTCTGCAGTCCATTTGATTCTTTGCAGCTTAAGTCAAGTGATCAAACCGGTTAGGCTTCCCTGAAGTTTCTCTCTGGGCAAGTTGAGAAAACGTTGAACATGTCTGGGATGTGTTCCCTTGGGGACCCCAGGGCATGGCAAGTGACTGAACCCAACCCATTAGGGAGCCCTTCTCACCAATCTAGTTTCTGAGGTGTTTAGAACAATGATTCACTGTTCTGAAGTGATCCACCGATCACTTTCTCCTGAAATCCAGCTACTGGGCTGACACTTGGGCTACAGCCAAGCCTGTTTTACCCACAGTCTTTGAGGATGCTATTAGCCACATGGATGGATTTTTCAGGCAAAGAGTCTAGACTGAGGCCCCAGGAGCATAACAAAGGTACAAGCCACTGTGAACACACCTGAGAAATCTCATAGGGTTCAGAGGTGGTTAGAGTACCAAGTGACGGGTCAGCTTTGCACCCAAGTCTGACTCCCTTCTGAAATCATCACACTGGGCTCTGTCTAAATCTCTAAGGACCTGTGTTCTCCACTCTCATCCCCATTAGCGGGCACTCCCAGTTGCACAGAAGACACTGCTCTGCCAAGACTACCTGGCATTCCTTCTCCGGCTCAGTCAACCCAGCAAGGTCCTCAGAGGGACTCTGAGTTGTGACGCTTTATCATTCTCACCCTATAAGAGTTCCTAGTACTGACTCCTCGCAAGGAGGCTTCTGTGCACAGGCCTTTGAACAATGGGATGGATTTCTTCCCCAGGTGTCATTTGCTGTGCAGGTGAAGTCACTCAAACCAAACCCCCCCAGACTGAATCCAAAGGTTGTACAGACTGAGGTGAGCTGCCAATCAGGGCATAGTCTGACCTTGCAAGTTCGGGTTACCTTCCCCCTCTGCCCCTCAGTGGGGAGGTCAGGTCGGAGCTGGGAATTATTCAGCAGCTTTACCCACCTGGCCATCATGATTTTCCCTGCTGTTTTAGGTTTTAGGCCATTTCTTTATTAGACACCAGAATTTTCCCATCATTGCTCTCACTTTTTTCAATTGCAGATGTAGACCAGAGTGACTTCTATTCTTTCTTAGCCCTACCCACCACAAGATTTCCCATTATATTCAACTCTGGCTTCTCCATCATCTTTACTCTCTTCAGATATCCCTAGACAGAAATCTCTAGTCTAATAACTAAGATTAGCATAACCTTTAAGTCTTTTGTTTTCTGATCCCAAGATCCTGAGAGCCAAGGAAAGTAGTAGTACCTATTCCTACTATTTGCATTTTTTTGTTTTCCCTGAGAGAATTTTAAAGAGACAAAAGTCTTGATAATATTAGCTGCTGTTCACAAACAACTTACGAAGATACCCAAAACCAAACACAATATGCAACTATTTGAAGCCGTGAGACTTTCAGTTATCACCTGAGGTGTTTCCTCCTGATAAGAAATCACAGTTTAAGATTGCTGTGCAACAAATGGAAGGGAAACTACCTCCTCAAGGAGCCAGATTCCTAGCATAGCACAATCATTTCTCTGTTTCAAATTTTCCCACATGTTCCTGTCAGTCATACACCAATATCTTTTCCATTGAATTACTATGGTTTACTTTCCCTCAATCATATATACATTTTTTAAGATCTTTTCTGACATCATTCTGGAAGAGTGATCTAACTCACCATTTCTCTCTGATGCACACCATTTTGCAATGACTTGACTGCAGTTTTAAATCTGTTACATTGGCCTTTTGGACTGGGGCCTGTGCTCAGCACCGGGCTCAGGGCTCCTTATAGCCACTCCCCTGGGCTGTGGGACACCAGCAGACTTTGGCAGATTGGATTTCCCCTCTCATGGGAACCAGTGCAAGGCAACTTTAACCAACACCCCTCCTCAGTTAACCAATTATATAACCTCCAAGATTTTAACAGAGTCCACAGGCACCACCAACCCAGAACCAGAACACCAACACCTTGATACTGAGGACCCTAAAGCTCCTTCCATTGAACAGAAGGGACTCTTCATATCCAACCCTAAGTAAGATAAGTAACCCTTTGCACTTTCCTTCTCATCGCACTTAACAGTCGCTTCTGCTTCAGACCTCTCTACAGAACACCCAAAAGCCCACACACCCACCCCTTAGGTCATTAACTTTTCACCCTCATAAACCTGGAAGGAACTAATAGTTGCCATAGTACTCTAAGCTCTACCCCTGACTACTAAACCCATCCTTCTTCATAATATAAAGTTGATCTAACACTTAACCCAAAACACACATAATGATCCTTGACACCCAATCCCAAACATCCAGGCAAATCTAGACCTAAACTCTCTTACCTCAGAACCAGAGTAGGGCCTTCATATTTTCTTTGTAACATATTGTCTTACCCATGAAATAGACTAGACTAGAGACCTTAAACACTTAGGTAAGCAGTAGCAATAACAGTTCAAGTGTAACAATTCTGTCTGACTCACAACAGTCATAAACATTCACCTAGAAAGATTCTAGAAATCAAACCCAAAATGACCAAGTCACACCCGTAAATCCACAAGAAACAAAAAAAAAAAAAATGTCAATTCCCCCACATAAAACATTGTCGCCATACATCTGGTTAAGTTCACAGACTTTTCGTTCCTGATCATTTACAACTGAGGGGGTGTGATCTCACCAGAAGGGGAGGGCATATAGTCTGGCAAATAATAAGTAACCATTTTGCAAATGGGTGATTGACCCTTCCCTCACTGTGGTTTCCTACTTTTATTCCATCTACCTTTGAACATACTCTTATAACAAGACTCTAGTTTAACAGCTTTGTATCTCTGGCCAGGGCGTGACATCCAATACCCATCGGGATGGAGTGAAGGGCATTGCAGGAGCAGCAAAACCGCAAAAGAAAATCAACAAACCATAATCCAGAACTTCAGAGACTCTATATCAACCACCTAGAGCTAGGCCAGCCTAATCTCTCCCCGTCCTGAAGCTCAGGGACATTTGCGGAAGAGGCGCTGGTAAAAGTGTAAGAGCACAAGGATGGGAGGAGCAATGATATGCAAGATACTCCACACAAGTTAGGGCCGAAGCAATCATAATTGGACTTTGCATGCCATTGCACAATGTCCCACACACTATTGACCCCACAAAGTCTAGCATTTGCTAAAAGCACCAAGATCCTTGAAGGCAAGGGATCAACAGCCAAAATAGTGTTCCTATGCTTAAGGGGAACAAAGGAAAGGGTTCAGGGAAATGCCGCTGGGTCCTTGTATGTTATTGGAGAGGAGGACTCAGAGGAGAGTTTGGCATGCCCATTAAAGGATTCTCCGGGGATTGGGGGAGGGGAGGCACTGGAGGGTGGGGAGGGAGGGGTGAGAGGAGGATGAGCAGAGGGGTGGGGGGAGGAAGAGGGAGGGAGGGAACCGGTATACCTATTAAGCCTGTATGAGTGGAGATAATAAAAAATGTTTAAAAAAAATAAAAATAAAAAGCCAAAAATAAATAAATAAATAAATCCCTTTTTATAATATTAAAAAAAACATTGTCTCCATAATAAAGAATCCATACCAAAATGACCCTTCATTCATGGAATATCAAGAGAAATCCATTAAACTATCATGGAAGAGATTTTTTTTCCACACTATCATTAATGAAAATTTTCCACATCCCCATCTAAGTACAAGAAACATATCATATACCATTCTTGTATGAACAAAATGGAAACTTTCCAGGACAAATTATAATCAAAACAACACAGATATGTGATGAGGACAATGTGCTGAGAGCATCAAGAGAAAAAATACTAAGTCACATTTAAAGGTAAACTTATTAAAATAACAGCTGATTTTTCTATGGAAACAGTAAAAGCCAGTAGAATTTGGAAAATATACTTTGAGTCATGAATGAACACAAATGCCATCCCAAACTAATATACCCATCAAAACTCTCAGTCTTGATTGAGGGCAAAAAACAGGGGCTCAGAAAACCCAAAGGCAAAAGAACATACCTTCAACAAATAGTGCTAGCAAAACTGGATATCCACATGAAGAAAATTGAAACTGGAACCCTTACTTGTCACCATGCATGAAAATCAACTCCAGTGGATCAAAGACCTTGACATTAGACAATATACTATAAAAATCCTAGAAGAAAAGTAAGTAACTCCCTTGAACTAATTGGCCTAAGCCAAAACTTTCTAAGCAGGACCCCAATAGCTCAGAAAATAGAACTCTCAATAAATAGGATCTCATGACTAGTAGAGAACTAGATGGTGTCCTGTAGGTTGACCGCCAACCATTACTGTGCCCTACTCTTGATCCTCCTTCTCCTTCAAGTCTTATATAATGGCCGCTCCTTAACAGTTTCTGTATTGTTGGATAGGAAAGGCTCTTAAACCTCAGATAGGATGTAGCCTTGTGCAATGCAAGAAGAGCAAAATGGACAACAAATACACTGAATATAGAACAGCAGCAACCCTTCAATATTCACCTGGAATCAGCCCAGCCAAATCTCTCCCCATCCAGAGACTCAGGGAACTTTGAGGAAGAGGGGGCAGTAAGACTGTAAGAGCCTAAAGATGGAAAGTTCCATTGCTGGACAGGTCACTCCACCCAAGATAGGGCAGCCACAGTCAGGACCTCACAGCAGTGAGACTTAAACTCATCAGACCTGAACAGTGGTGAAAATAGTTTCAATCAGTAGGATCCTTAGCGGGAAGGGGTCAGACAGAAGTAGGGGAGTACCTATATCAGTGGGCTACCCAAGGAAGAGCCTCTCTCTCTCTCTGTCACAGAGGCTTGAACCCCCATGAGAACAGATGATACAAAGGAAACCTCAGGACCTATAGAACCAAAGGACAGAATAGGAGGGAGTAGACTGGACCCACATAGGGATGGAAGGGAGGGTGGGTTGGGATAGGATGGGAGCAGGAGGGATAGGAGGAAAGATGGGAGGGGAGAACAAAGGAGGCAAGGAGCTTTTATATAAAAATGTAAATTTAATAAAATTATTTTTAAAATAATTTA
Organism: Typhlomys cinereus; assembly: GCA_023101885.1. NCBI lineage: Eukaryota > Metazoa > Chordata > Mammalia > Rodentia > Platacanthomyidae > Typhlomys > Typhlomys cinereus. Next base: position 7,258,761 of record JALPQD010000025.1, on the reverse strand, counting down.
TTCATAAAAACAAAAAGTATTACATTTTATTCATTTATGCATCCCTATTGACTAGCATACCACCTGCTACATAAAGGTACACTGAGTTCAGTTCATTGATTGTTCAAACACTTTTTTAAATATATTTTGTGTGTTTTTTAATACATTTTTATTATTATTTCAGCTCATACAAACTTAATAGGTACACCAGTTCCCTCCCTCCCTCCTCCTCCCCTCGAACCCCCTGCTCCCCCTCCCCTTACCCCTCCCTCCGCATCCCCTCGTGCTTCCCGCCCCAATTCCCAGAGTCCTTTCTTGTGCATGCCTGACTCTCCTCTGGGAGAGTGCCTTTAGCAGATGCTAGACTTTGTGAGGTCAATAGTGTGTTGGACATTGCGCCAGGCATGCAATGTCCAATTATGATTGCTTCAGCCCTAACTTGTGTGGAGTATCTTGCAAATCATTGCTCCTCCCATCCTTTTGCTCTTATACTCTTACTGCCCCCTCTTCCGCAAATGTCCCTGAGCTTCAGGATGGGGAGAGATTAGTCTGGCCTAGTTCTAGGTGGTTGGTATAGAGTCTCTGAAGTTCTGGATAGCAAACACTTTTTTTTTTTAACAAAGTATATATCCCTCCCCTTTCAATCAAAGTTTTAGAAAGGGAGCTATGTCTCTTTGTCTCACACATAGGAGAGGTGTTGATTTCTGAAAACTGATAAAAGAGATGTTACATGAATACTACATTTTGTTTTTTTTTAAATTTAAATGAATTTAATTGAAAATAATCATGCTAATCTAAGTAAATCAGACTCAGAATCAAATATATGTTTTCTTTCACATATATGATAGATGAAAACATAAAAGACATGACAATAAAAGGACATTAGGGTAATGAAAAGAAAAAAGTTAATGAGGTGAATATAATCAAAGTACATAATATTCATACATGAAATATCATAATGAAGTACACTATTCTGCAAAATTAAAATGTGTTAGATAAAAATAAAACATTATCAAAATATAGACATTCATTGCGTATCCCTAGAAAACTGGAGCCCTTGAATACTACATTTTGTAAGACACAGGATTTTGAAGTTTAGTAGGAATTTTGATTCAAAATATGAGTTAATTGTTCTGGTGTCAAGGTAAGTGCTGATATGTTGAATTAAGACATTACTGCTAAAGCTTATAAGAGCAAAGGAAAAGAAGGGAAAAACAACAGGTGGTAAAGGACCAGAATGAGCTCACATTGTGTGTTCATACTACATAACCACCCAAAACTAAGAAAAATAAACACAGCAGAACTCATAGCAGCAAAAACATGGAAACGATTGGTGGATTGGTACAAGTATCTTTTGTGATCAGAAGAGGACAAAGAAACTGACATCTAAGGAATCTAATGATTGTTTCTGAAAAGCCACAAAAAACATTTCATGAAGGTTTCTGCTTTAAACAACTCCTGTGGGTATGATTAATGGAGAGATGGGAGGGAGGAATAATAGAGGGAAGCAGGGATAAGTACTCAATATGCTTGTAAGAGTAGAAAAATTTAAAAATATTAAAAAGTAGATAGGCCAGAGAGAGCCCTGGGGTCCATGAAAGTGGATGGGCCAGAAGGTGGGAGGGAGTGGGGTAGATTGAAGAAGGGAGGGGAAGGGAAATGGGTGGGAGGGGGGATGGAGGGAAGTGAGGATGAGTACTCAACATGTTTGAAAACTAGAAAAATAAAGTAACAAATAAAAATAAATAAATAAGTAAATGCCTCTTGTATTTAAACTGAGCTTATTTGGTCCCTGTGATTTATGTTTTTTCTGTCCTTTTTTCTCTTTTTTTATTCATTGTGCACATCTGTGCGTGTGTGTGTGTGTGTGTGTGTGTGTGTGTGTGTGTGTGTGTGTGTGTAGATGTGTGTGTGTGTCTGAGTGTGTGTCTGTGTCTGTTTGTATGGTAAAGGGCACTTGTTTATGTGTGCCTATGGAGATCCAAGAGTAATTTCTGGATTGTTTAACCTCCTTTTTGTTTTGCTCTCAGGTTTTCCACCCAGTGTGGGATTTGGAATCTGAACTCAGGTCCTTCAGCTTTTGAGGCAGAGGCCTACTTAACCCCTAAGCTATTTCTCCAACTCTTCTATTCCTTTTATACTCTCTGACTATCAAGTTTTGGGAGGAAGAAGAGAAGACAGAGGTAGAGAAGCAGACAACAACCTCTTCCCCACCAAAAGTTTAAAAGGACAGTAGGCTGATCCAGTAGGGTGGGAGGAAGAGATATGTCACTATTAAATTGCAAAAATATATGTAATAAATCTTCCCATTAGTGATTTATAATGTGTTTGCTAACTTAAAGAGGTGTATCTTCAGAATAGCACAGGCTCACAATCCACCAGAGTTGTTTGTTTGTTTTTTTCCATCTAGGAGGCATTGATTATCTCCTCTGAATAAACGAGAATGGAGAAAATAGACTGTACTTGTCCTTATGATGAGTCATGCCTAGTCACTTTGCTGCGCTGACTTTCTATGACTCCCTCAATAGTCAGTGAGGGATGAAGGTGCAAAACCAAGACAGGCTAAGACTATCTACAGACCGTACGATGTCTACTAATCATCTCAGTTCAGGAAAGAGAGTTAGTCTTAAGTGTTAGCCACAAATAGCAGATGTCCTTGACTCAAGATAGGTAAATACTTAGCGCACCTCACACTAGTTTCTCTTCCTATCTGTTATACTAGGTGCTTTTTCCCTTTTTCACCCCAAAGTCTGATAAAGACCATCTAGATTTAAACAGTCAAGGAGTTTATTATTGGACTTTGCATAGCTCAGGAAGCTGAAGCACTAAGCTTATGATTGATTTTCTGGAAACTGCTCCTAGATTGTCACATGTAGCAATTTTTCTCTATCGTCCCCAGAGCAAAGGTGCTGCCACCTGTATTCATGATTTCCTCATAGAACTTCTAACTTGTATACATAATAAGGTTGGATAATCTAGACAACATGCCAACAAGATTCTACCACAGAAAGGCAATCTTTTAGTCAGCTTTCTGTTAATGCAACAAAGAGCTGCAACAAAGATAATCGATTTATTAGGTTGCCGAAAAGGGTTATCTGGCCCTCAGTTTGTGGATCTATGTTTGGTTGGGCCCATTGTTTGGGGCATGTGGCAGCACATTGTGGAGGGAGCTCATGAAGAATAAAGCCACTTCCTTTATGATCAATATGTTGAAGAGAGAAAGAGGAAAGTGCCCCATCGTAGACATAAGGCCTCCCACTAGGTTCTACCTCTTGAAGACGTCACCATCTCCCAGTAGTATCAAGCTGGGAACCAAACTTTCAACATATAGATACTGCAGAACATTCTCAATTCAAACCATAGAAGGTAAGGATCACAGTAGAAGAACAATCAATATACAGTTTATTCAAAAAGTGTTAGCCACAAATAGCAGATGTCCTTGACTCAAGATAGGTAAATACTTAGCACACCTCACACTAGTTTCTCTTCCTATCTGTTATACTAGGTGCTTTTTCCCTTTTTCACCCCAAAGTCTGATAAAGACCATCTAGATTTAGCCGCTTTCTCAACAACAGTAGCTATATACTTGTCCAGAATCTGCGGAGAGTGAAAATTTTAAGTCTGGCTACTAAAAATCTACACATTTTCTGTTACCTACATTTTTAAAGTTCAGTTATAACTCACCAAATCCATGAAATTTTCTCACAACTTTCAACTCTCAGAGATCCCTTCTTTTTCACTTACTACAACAGTTCATGTCGGTGCTATTTGATGCATCTTTCACTGTATTAATCTTCCATATTATTTGTAAAGATAGTTGAAATCTTATCTATGATTATTTCTCATTGACTTTCATATGCTTCCCGCTCATGCCTATTGTATGATAATCAAAATAAATGTTCAGAAGTTTGTCATCATCATGTGAGAAGTCATATAGAAGTCATAATGCTTCTAAATGGCAAGCTTCTATGAAACCATCCAAAGTCATATGATGAAAGTTTTGCCACTTTCTCAGCATGTCTCTTCCCATAGTTAGTGCATTATCAGAAACCTGCCCACAGACTGTCTCAACTAAGTATTTGTCTGCCACCCCCTCATTCCAGTATCTCTGCCCACTCCAAAGTCTATACAAGAATCACTACTAGCTGCCAAGATTTGCACAACCCTCTGATCAATGATTCCATAATACAAAAGTGTGAGTAAGGAGAACATATCAGGAATAAGATGTGCAATTTTATGATGTAATCATAATTCAGCAGCCTTAGAAGAAACTCACGGACTTAAGTAAACCCTGAAGTAGGTGTAGGTCAACAGATTGCCCGCTCCTCTGAAAGCAATTCCTTCTCCCACATAACTTTCCTCCAACACCAGGTTTTCCAATTCACAGGGAATAGTTCTGTTTGTTGATTTTGGCACCTCTAGGTTTCCTTTAAGTGTTTGCCCATGTTTATATGGAAGAGCCTGTTACTCTGGTTGCCCTCACCTGAGTCAGGCTTCTGTAGAAGAGCGAGACATGTACCTGGACTGTAGTCTTACCTTTCAGATTGTTGTACTCACTCATGCTAATATGACTTTTTACTACTTAGAAGAAGAACGTAGTTATTTCAAGTCCAAAGACACAATTCATCATCCCGTTGAAGGCTCAGGATCCCCTTCTATTTTCTGTGTTGGTAGATTTGGGGCTTAGAAATCCCTACCTGTCCTTTCCTTCGTGGCTATTTTCTCTTACTTGCAATGAGATTTACAATTTTGTCAGGGCTGATCACCTCATGGATTTGCTTCAGTATGCTTCAGTCCTTCCAGCAGCTCTCAAAATTTTACATTTCACAACTAATTACTATATGAGTGTCTGATAAAAATAATAATCTCTTAATTTTCCATAACATTTTATAATTTGCAAAACTCCTTTGATAATCTCACTCTTAAAAGAATTCTGTTATGAACTTTACAGATGGGGACGTAACAACTCAAAGAGCTATAGTGACTTGTGCAAAAGAAGAAAGTATCTATTCAAACTATACACATAGGCCACGAGATGCTTATCTTTTCAGCACAGGGTCAGAATTCCCTCTGTATTGCTTCAACTCCTAGGAACAACTATCCTGCCTCAATATTTGCAGTGGTGCTAATAATCCCACAAAAATATTATTTGGAACTTCTAATTTAAGTCTACCTCCAATAATTATTTTTTCATTACTTTTTAAATACTACCAATACATTCATCTTTAATATTTTAATGTCAAAGAAATCTATCTTGTTAACACCAATCAATATTTGCATTTACCCAGAATGGTAGCTTAACAAGATTTCCAAAACTATAGCAGTTATAACAGAAGAGAAGAGAAAAACTAACAGCTGTTCACTATCCTTCTTATGAATCACAGTACCAGTAACACGGTTTTTTTTTTTAACATTTTTTATTATTTCCACTCATACAAACATAGTAGGTACACCGGTTCCCTCCTTCCCTTCTCCTTCCCCCGAACCCCCTGCTCCTCCTCCCCTCACCCTTCCCTCCTCATCCTCCAGTGCCTCCTTCCTCATCCCCCAGTGCCCCCCCAATCCCCGGAGAATCCTTTAACATACATGCCAGATTCTCCTCTGGGCCCTCCTCTCCAATGACATACAAGGACCCAGTGGCATTTCCCTGAACCCTTTCCTGTGTTCCCCTTAAGCATAGGAACACTACTGTGGCTGTCAATCCCTTGCCTCCAAGGATCTTGGTGCCTTTAGCAAATGCTAGACTTTGTGGGGTCAATAGTGTGTTGGACATTGCACAGGACATGCAAAATCCAATTATGATTGCTTCACCCTAACTTGTGTGGAGTATCTTGCATATCATTGCTCCTCCTATCCTTGTGCTCTTACACTCTTACCGCCCCTCTTCCGCAAATTTCCCTGAGCTTCATGATGGGGAGAGATTAGGCTGGCCTAGTTCTAGGTGGTTGATATAGAGTCTCTGAAGTTCTGGATTATGGTTTGTTGATTTTCTTTTGCGGTTTTGCTGCTCCTGCAATCCCTTTCACTCCATCCTGATGGGAATTGTATGTCACCCCCTGGGCAGAGACCATGTTACAGCAGAGAAAATAGGCCTCCATCAAGGACTGCAAGTAAGTAATGAGACATCTGGTTAAGTTCACAGACATTCGTTCCTGATCATTTACAACTCACCAGAAGGGGAGGGCATATAGTCTGGCAGATAAAAAGTAACCATTTTGCAAATGGGTGATTGACCCCTCCCTCACTGCAGTTTCCTACTTTTATTACATCTACCTTTGAATATACTCTTATAACAGTAACAGGTTTTTTTAAATCTAATAGCTATCTCCAAGAGTCAAGATAACTAACTGAATTCCCACTTGATATTTCCAACTGAATTTCCAATTGATATCACCCAATGACTTGAAACCTTCCCACTAAAATCTGCCACCTAAATGTTCCACTTCTACTCAGTAATGTCTTACTGTGCTCTTTACACACACACACACACACACACACACACACACACACACACACACATATAGGGCAGTATGATAATAGACGAGAGCTTCAAAGTGATGCTTACATTTGACCAGTTTTATTTTGGCCACTAATATGTGATGAGAAAGGAATCTAATCAAAGTACATGTACATTGTATTCACATGTGAAAATGTCATTAAGCTATTATTTGATTTAAAAGGTATACACTAATAAAAGATTAAAAAGTGAAAAATATGAATGCAATTATTCCTTATCTGTAGATGACAAATTGAAAACTTAGGCTAAAAATTTCATGAGCTTTAGACTAAGCATAAAGGTCTAGCAGGTAAAATGCTGAATCACGATCTGAGTACTTGATGCTTTGAGATTATAATCTGTGATAATTAGTTACAGGTGTCAATTTGACAATTGAAGACTCAAGCGCTGCACACAGTTAAGCCCTAAACAAGCCTTCAGAAGATTGTCTAATTTATGAGAAAAGACCCAGCCCAAAGTGGGTGGGACTTTTTCCCTGGGCAGGTGGATAAAATGGAAGAAACTGATTCAGGGAGTTGCCATTCTTTGATACCCTTGGGCAGATGCGCTGCCTAGCAAGTGACGTTTGCTCCCTCTCTTAGCAGTCCTGTGGATATGTAACCAGTTCCCTCAATCGCTGGTGTTAGTATGAGAGCTCTTGCTAAACTTGATTAAGAAATGTAACCATAATTGGACTTTGCATGCCCTGCGCATTGTCCAACACACTGTTGACCTCACAAAGTCTAGCATCTGCTAAAGGCACCAAGTTCCTTGGAGGCAAAGGATTGGCAGCCACAGCAGTGTTCCTATACCTAAGGAGACCACGGGAAAGGGTTTAGGGAAAGGCCACTGTACGTCATTGTACGTCATCGGAGAGGAGGGCCCAGAGGAAAATCAGACATGCACAAGAAAGGACTCTCTGGGAATTGGGGCGGGAGGCACTGGGGGATGGGGAGGGAGGGGGGTGGGGAGGGGGAGCAGGGGGTACGGGGGGGAGGAGGAGGGAGGGAGGGAACTGGTGTACCTAATAAGTTTGTATGAGCTGAAATAATAATAAAAATGTATTAATAAAAAAAGTCACCAAAAAAAAAAAAAGAAAAACAATTAGAGTAGAAATCCTAAAGAAAAAAAAGAAAAAAAGAAAAAGAGAAATGTAACCAAACTATTGTAAGCCAAAATAAATCTCCTGTTTCCCATTAAACTGTTTGGACAAACTTGAAACTGTCATGAACTGTGAACTGTGCTTGATGTCTCCTTTAGTTCTCACAACAATCCTGTAAAAGGTTTCATTTCTCTTTTTTTGCATGATGATATAACGTGAGAGTCAATATGTAAGAAATCTATATTTAAGTAATAAAAATATACAAGTGATAAGCGACAGTAAATTGAACTCATTCTAACTCTTGGATGCTTTGCACCAACCATATTGTTTCAGTTTTTTTTTTCTTTCCATAAAAACCTTGCTCTGTATTCCAGAATGACCTAGATCTTACAATCCTCTTCCCTAGGCATCCTGTCAGTATTGTAGATACACACCACCTTTTTCTGCTACCTTTCTACTTCTCCTAGATTTTCCAGGTCACTTAACATAGTGCCAGGCGCCTCTAAAGGAAAAAAAAAAGAAACCAAATAAATATTTGTTCAAATAACTTAAATTGAACTTTTGCATACTGTTTCAATGTTCTGTCACCATGACAAATACCCATGGTAAACCATCTTGAAAGAGAAAAGTTGTGTTTGTGCTTTGGTTTACTGTTTCAGAGGTTTTGGTCCTTTTTCAACTGGTCCCGTTGCTATGAAATCTGTGGCAAGGCAGTTCATCACAGCGTGAGTGCATGGTAGGGCAAAAAGGTTCACTTTATGAAAGAAAGGTGAAAGAGAGAAAGTGGGTGCTTATATCCCACTATCATTTCCAACTTGATATCACTCAATGACTTGAAACCTTCCCACTAAAATCTGCCACCCAAATGTTCCACTTCTACTCAGTAATGTCACTGTAGGAAACAGATCTTTAACTCATGGACCTTTGGGACAGCCACTCCAAATTCATACTTGAAATGTAATAAATCTTTAGTGTAATAAAATGCATCTATATGCATTTAGGTCAATCACATTATCTCTTCCTTGATTCTTTTCTTCTTGATGCTTGTTTTATTTTTTTACTCAGTTGCATTCCCTCGTTCCTTTCCTAATGCTCACAGGGGCCAGTTTAGCCCCCTAAGAAGAAAGGCTTGTATTTTCAGTGTTTTCAGTACACATTGTGCTGTCACTTCACCCCTTGAGAACTTCCAGCAGAAGTTTTATGAAAAGCATAGTTTGTTATAGTTTGAGAGAGTCCTGTCACTTCATTAAGTCTAAGTAAACTAGTTTACCAAAACTTCTTGTGGAATGTGAGTCTAGACCCCAACTGTTTGCTTGTCTAGACTTAATTAGCTTGGATTTTTTTTTCCATTTCTAGATTTCATGTCTCTTTCAGAAAGATCCCTGGGCATGAGTTATGTTTTCAATTGCTAATAGACTGACATGGAAGTCTGCCAAGCTAAGAGGAAACTATGCTTGTGTACTGACCTAAGACAAACTAATTAAGCCTCTCATTTTCTGATTGTAAGCTCACGGCTAATGTGCAGACTCAAGATGCATACCACAGTTTCCTTATATCCTACCTAAGGTACCATGTTCCCTTTATAATGAAGTCATGGCAGGTAATTAGTAATGATATAATCACTTTCTTTATGAGTAGATAAATTATGGTTTATGAAGTTTGCTTAACAAATTACATTCATAAAAACTAATCTTTTTCTGAAAACAGTAAAAATATAGAGCTTTGGGAAACTATTTCCCTATTAGCAGTATGAATAACTAATTAGCAGAGGGAGAGGCTTCTACAATGAGCACTTTATTTAATGAAATGACATCATTGATGAGAATGTCCATCCTTCAGATGCTGTATCACTTTGAGAAAGAAGAAATGTGAACTCTGGATGAGAATTTTAATCACCATTTTAAAACTGTTTCTTCAAAAGGAATCATATACATATTAGTCAATTTCATGTACTTGGTTGAAAAATTCATTATTATGGTGTTTGAGAAAAATGCATCAAATCACTATAATACAAAACCAATAAACAATAAGTGTCATAATATAATTACCCAATATAAAATGAGAATCCAAAACATAAAACAACACTTCTTAGAAAAATGATAGGCAATCTCATGAAAGGCTTTTGTTTGAACTAAGCATTGAATGATTATGTACTTATTTTATCTTATAAATTACACTCCTCAGTTTTACAGTAGTAGTTCGGACATGATGTCTATTAATACAATTACTGAGAACAATTTAAAGTACATTTTAATGAACTCTGGCTGTTCTCTCCCACCCACTTTTTACAGACATTTTTATGTGTACATTGTCAAAAGGTATAGCCATTTATATACTGTAATCTGTTTCTTTTAAGTTTTGTGCAGTAAAATCTAGGTGTTCTTTTGACAATCTAAGTTCTTAGGTCAGTGTCTACTGGCCATTTCAGTTATCTGGAGCCTCACTTCCTAGTAGATTCTTCAGGAATGGGTTATAGAAACAATATTGCCTGAGAGTCTTAAAGGGGAAGATTATTCAGTCTGTTCCTATTTTACTGAAGGCAACTTTCATTGAGAATAAAAATCATTTGCTTATCTCTTATTTTCTTAAATATTTTAAATTGTAATACATGCTTTCTTACTTGAAGTATTTGCAGTAGGTTGAAAAATAATGCCCAACAATATATATAGGATCAGAATCTATAAATAATACTCTATATGGTAAAAAAGGATATTGCAAATGGGGTTAAGCAGCTTGAGATAGGGAAATTATCCTAGATTATCTGGGGGCCCCAAATATAGCACTTTCTTTTTGACAGTGAGACCAGCAGATTTGGAACAAAAATGAGGTGACAAATAAGAAGAGAAGATGTGATGTAAACAGGACCTCTAGCTAAGAATGAGGACAGTTGTACCTAGGAAAGCAAGTAGTTGAATATTCCCAAAAGTCTACAGAAGGAACCAGCCCCAATTCATCTTATCTTGACCTTACCATTAAAATATGCATTCAAACTTCTTGCTCTTTTAAGTCTAAGTCATGCTAAATCACTCTCTAACAACTCTCTCCCTCTCCTCTTTTTCCCCCTCCCTTCCTTCTTGGTGTTTCTTTCCTTCTCCTTCCCATCCTCCAGAACTTCAGCTTATATGAGCCCTGAAATTCCTCGGAGTTGTCTACATTAGTGGGGGGTTCAGGACTATGTGGAGGTTCCTTCATGGGCTGGTCACTAATGTAGGAAGTCTATTATATCTGTCTAACCCCTTGCCTTTAAGGATCCTACTGCCTGAAGCCTCTCTCCTGAGATCCACACTAATCTATGGGGGCGTTTTGACATAATGGCCATTGTGCAGGTCAGGTAAGGTTCAGTCACATTGCAGTGAGAGCTTGGCTGCCCCAGACTTGAGTGGAATATCTTGTCCATTGTTGGACCTCCCCGTCTTTTGGTTATTACAGTAAAATTCAGAATTCACATGTCTTGTGGTTGGTCACTGGGATCAGTATGCATTATATTTGTTCAACATGTAGTTTCAATTATTTAATGTTTCTTATAATAGCTTTCAATTCTTCTGTTTAGTGTATTGGTTTTATTCTCAGGAGAATCATATCTCTGTACATATTGCTTTCTCTGCTTATTTTCAGAACTATCACTTTGTCTTGAACACTGGAACCTATGAAGACAAGCTGGAACCTATATGCACTGTTAATTTCAAGACTTGCAGGGGAAATTAGTCCCCTTGGCAACAAAGCTACAAACCTGGCTGGAGAGGACTTGGAGGAGCTGAAGGGAGAGATCTGGGGAAGCTAGTAAACTAGATGGGTTCAGATGTTGCCCCGCAGTAGCATGGTGAGCAGCAACAACAGACATCGCTGCACTGACCTCACACTGTCAGTTTAGCTGCCCCTTAGCTTCCTCTTCCAAACGTTTTAAGAGAAAAAGAGCACTAGGAATTGTGTTTCCTAGTTTACTACACAGTACTAGTACAAACTCACCATATTTCACCCTTTGTTGACGTAGCATACACATATACTTCTTTAATCAGATGCTACTTCAGGATAAGCAAAATAGTAAAATGATGCTTCTACTAAGTGACGTGGATATTTCTTATGCAAAAAAAATTCCTGGTTAATCCTCCCACAAATAAGAAACAGAGGTCCTTTTATCTATCTTTGGAGGGTGGTCATTACTCTTAGCTGAGTTACACCATTCTTTGATGCCCTATACTTATAAGTTATTTTCAACCAGAGCATTTTGAAAAGAAACAAATAAAAACTCAAACACTGTCATCAGTAGTAAATTCTGAGATCATTTATTTGTGTTCATGTAAATACCAATATTAATAATTTTATTATTAGCATCAACATTTATACTCTCTGAAGGACAGGAAAGTCCTAAATTTGAAGTCATGGCTAAAATTAGAGAACCCACCCAATATAGTTAATAACAAATTATGATTTGTATAAAGATTGGAATCCTGAAAGAATCCCTTAAATGAAAGTCACTAAATAGCAATGGGTAACTGCTCTTGACAGAATTATCAGTAAGACTAAAAGGAAAATATATAACTTGTCCAAGATGTGGCAAAAAAAAAGGAATACAGTAAGAGAAAGATACTACTCTTATTTGAGAACAACCAGCATGTAATGGGTAGTCTCAGCCAACACTGTGAACATAAAATTCTAAACTGTTAGACATTTAACATTCCTGTAATTTTGCAAAGAAAAGAATGGAATACAAAAATGGAAACTGGGGAGAAATTTTGATCCCCATCCCAAGGCCCAGGAAGCCTTGCAGAAGAGGGACAGTAAGACTGTAAGAGCCTAAAGATGGGAAGCTGTACTGCTGGCCAGGACACTCCAATCATAACCAGGGCTGCTACATCCAGGAGCATACTGCAATGAGATCTACTATCACCAGATCTACGCGATGACTGATATATCCACATATCCCCCACTAATCAGTGAAAATAGCTCAGGAAAAACAACTACACTTAATGGGATTCCAGCAAGGATATCTCAGGAGAAAGAACTACTCACTGAGAATCCTTGGGGCAGGTGTCAGGCAAGTGAAAGGAAGCTTCCCCACCTGTGTGTTTACCCACTAAAGGGTCACTTATACCATCACAGGGGCCTCGTGCCTTACAAAGAAGGAAGTGCCTCCAAAAAAGGAAGCCCCGTAGTCAACATGTGCATAGAGACATGAAGCAGGAGTGACAGGGACAGATGTGTGAAGAGAGGGGAGGGTGGAAGGGGTGAAAGGAGAGGAAGAAGGAGCATAAACAGAAACTCACTTTGTTTGTATATAGAAAATCTTAATAAAAAATGAAAAAAAGCAAACTTATTTCCCCAAGGTCACTTGACTAGTCAGAGACTGAGTCAAATTTAGAATTCCTGAATCATTTCTCACTGTTGTCTCTAAAAATGTATTCCTTGTATAGAATACAGAGGCAATTACCCTTTAGAAGGAAATAACTCAAAGGACTGAGACATGGACTGTTTATATTTTGTTATGTGTCAGACAGTGTGACTGTTGAGAGTGCAACAATGTCCCTATGTGGCTAAAGGAGACCAACATGAGAAATTTCAGGCTAGGAGTGCTCCAAGGGAACAAGATCTGTGAGCAGGGACCAGAGCATTAAAGATTTCCCACAGAAATCATATGATACTTAGGCTGAATCTGAGTGCTGCTTATCCATAAGAAAAACAGACATAAATCCCAAACTTAAAAAAGTAAAACACATATTTCTTAAATATTACCTGTAGTCATACACATTTATTTCAGTTATCACTTTTAAGTAATGGCAGCTTTGTAAAATAAAATAAGAAAAAGTAAACTACACACATACACATACATAAATCTCCTGAGTCCTCAAGACAGAGATCACTGAGTATCTTGCTCAGAATAATTCACATAATACATTTAGCCCAGTGCATATTTTGCAGTAGGTTTTTCTATAAGTGTTTAGCTATGACTCTGAGTAGGTGGGTACCTTAGCAGTCACTTGGAGTTTGACCACTCTGACCTCAAGCATGTTATTTTATGTAACATTTTTATTAGCTTTTTTATGAGAGACTTTATATATATATATATATATATGTATATATGCATATATATCAAGAAAGAATGCAAAGTTATCTAAGAGACAGGAAAAAGAAGTCCAGCTGTAATTGAGCTCACTTAGTGTAAGGATGAACAACCTTCTATCTTCCTGGAGTTATATTGCCACACAACACAATCCCTGTGGGGACACAGAATCATCTGGAAAGATTAGAGTGTGTTCTCTGTAAAACCCAGGATATTTTTACAATGATTAAAATTATTTTAAAATTGTATTTGTAAAAGTTTGTATCAGAGAATTTGTAGATCATATAGAAATTTTACATAAAACTTGCATTTTCTCACATCCATGTATAATATGGTACCCAGTTAGGTGTAGCATTTAAATTCAATAGAAAGTGATTCTATTTCTTTGAAGCCTTAATACTGACTAACTATAGCTCATTTCCGTTTTAATCAATATGGATCACATGTGCTATCATGGTATTTCTAGACAGAGATCGATATTTTTCCATAAGGTGCTGTAGCTTCAACGTGCTGTTTAACACAAAATCACATTCCTTCTTTTTAAAACTAGTGACACTGCACTAGTAGGCAAGGTATGGATCTGAGTGTGGGTCTCAACATAGGCAGAAGGCTGGTAAAGAATGGAGTTTCCATTCTTTGATTTCCTATGGAAATCCTTATTGACTTTTACGTTGAGATATCCAGTTCACAACTATCCTGTATAGTAAAAATAACCTTCACAATAAATTATTTGCACACCTTTTCCTTAATCACTGATTAGGCTGTTTGGAGTAGCATCACATCCCCAGAATGGCTCTTTGAAGGCAATTTGCTATTAAGTATGCTTGGAAGCCAGGAAAATAAAGTAGAAAAAGAGAAAATTCCAGTGTATACACTATTTGTTCAAGTTAATACACTATATTATCTTCAAGTCCCAATTTTTGACAAGATGATCTTTTTACACTCCCACCAAATGAGAGTGGTATTTAGGCAAGATGGAAACATAAACCAACATAACCTTGCATAAGTCAGTTTAGTTCTCAAGGGTTGGGCCCCGTCCTTCATAAACCAGTCAGTCACTTGCTCCTTCTTTTGACAATGCCACACATAATCTAGAAAAATGGTCATCTAATACCCTTTACAATTATTTATTACAAAGTTCATATGACAATCATCTCACTAACAAAAACAAGATGTCTTGAAGAGATACATTTTTTTCATTCTCCAAATGGTTTCAAATGGGTTCAAGGCAATCACAGGAAATGAAGAGTTGAGATGAAGATAAAAGCACAAGTAAGGCTAACTGACATGTAAACCATGCTTTAAATATCCCTGACTGAGGGAGTAGAATAGGATCTGCACTTGGTCACATCTCCTGTGGCACAGACTCCTATGCTCCCATTTAATACCCCCACACCTGTCCATCTGCAGTCTTGCATTCACACTGATTCCGGCTTTGAGGTTCTGCCCTCAGGTTTTCAAGAGACACAGAATCCCCCAGGATTCAGCTGGACAAGAATCAGTTCCCCATTGTTAATCTGGATCTCTTCACAGGAAGTATTTGAAGCCTTCACATTCAAGTAGACTATGTCTTTGAAACCCAAAGAGGCCACCGTAGTAAAGTCGACCCTGTAATCTGGGCTTTGCATGGGGATAGAGATGGGATTCCTTCCCTCACGGGAATGAAGGCTGATCCTGACCTCCTGGAAGAAGGAACCCTTCAGTGAGATGAGGTAAAAGCCATCACAGGCAATGATGATCGAGTTGTTTTGCACCTTCATGATTTCATCTATGTTTGGAAGTGTGATGAGGACCAGTCTCTCCTTCTCACATCCTAAAGAGGGCAAGATGAGAATTGAAAAAAAATTATTCTTAGGCACAGTATAGAGCAACCACCTTCTAACACACCTAAGATTAAGTAGAAGAGAAAGTAATAGGAAGAAATATTTAGAAAAGAGTGAAAACAAGGGAGCAAGCACTGAAGTTAGACCTGTAATCAGAGCCCGCTATACCTGGGGAATGAAGGAAGGAGCTGAGCTAATATCAGTAGCCAAGACAGTATCAGATAGTGCTGGACTTCCAGAACGGAAAGATTATAGCCACTGTCATATCAGACCTATGACAAGAAAGGTAGATTTCAGGTTTCTCTACTTGTTCAGAAACATGAGAGAATAGCATCTTCTGTGCTATTTTTGTTGTTGTTATTGAATGTATGAACTATGGTAAAGGATGATGTAGCATACTGGCCTTTACTTGACTCAGAGAATTGAGTTGAGTGCTTTAGGAGTGTTTCCTATTCCTTTCTACCTGATTATGAGATACATATTTTCCACATGTCCCTGGGCATCACAGTTACTGACGGCACTTACTAGTGGCCTTGACCAGAGAAGTCCAGTATGCATAGCAATGCGGCTAAGCACAGGACACCTATGGGGATAAAGAAGACCCTGTCCCATGCAGTTGGGAAAATGAGTTCTAGACACAGACTTGTTTCTTGAGTCATGCTTTGACCTTCTACTTCCTATTGCTATGTCTTTTGCATGGTAACTTGGGAAGAGTTGAACCACAGCAGAAAGAAAAGGAAGAAACCAAAGAAGAGGAAACGAAGAAGATGGATAGACAAAGCTTTGATAGTTTTGTGCAGGGTATTCTAAGTACAAACGCTTACCCGCCCCCCCCCAAAAGCCTAGCTTCCTGTATTTCTATATCAATCTGAATGTCATAATGAATAGCCAAGTAACTACATCTTAGACACATACTCTGGCTCACGTTCTTTGGTAATAGGAGATAATAGACACCTTCCTCCCCCTCCCCCCAGGCTCCATCCACTTCAGTAGTGCTGTATCCAATCCAGAAATTCTAGCTTTGTACTAGGCCAAATCATCACAATTTGAAATGAAAATACGAACCACTTATTTGGGGAAAAGGTACTGACTGCCCTTTGAACTCAGAGAACTTAATAAGCAACTGAGTATAAGCAACTGAGTATTCATATAGAACCCACTAGTGGCTAGTTGTAATCATTGACTCAAATGACATGCTTGTGGTAGTCAAAGAATTACTTTTTCTTCATGTAGGGCCTCCCCCAATTCTCATTAAGGTATAATCATGTCCAGAATATAATTATCAGGTGATATGTCAGGTAGATTTGGACAAAATAAAACCTTAGTCTCCTTGGAAGAAAAAGAAGAATTCCTACTCAAAAATTTCCAGGAGGATTAAGAGAGGCATGCCAAGTACAGACGTATACATTTGGTATCTAATCCTTTCCCTTATCCTCTTTATATACCATATTTTGTTCCTAATGAAAATAATATTCATGCTCTAGCAAGTCTGGGATTCAATGTTTTCAACAATAAAAGAAACACATTCTGTATTCTCAAAGAAATTAATAAGCTACAGAAAAGAAGCTTTCAAAACTTTGGTCGTAGGGTTGGGAAGTTGGCTTAATCAGAAAACTGTTTGCTGCACGAGTATGAGGAGGTGACTTATAATCTCTAACCACATAAAATAAGCTAAAATAATAAAGTAAAATAAAAAATAAAGCTGGGCATGGGGAGGCAGAGTTAGATGGATCCCTGGAGTTCACTGGCCAAATATAACTGGCTGAATTGAAGAGATCCAGGTTCACTGAGAGACCTAGCTTCAAAAAATAAGGTAGAGGGCTGGGAAGATGACTCAGCAGTTCAGGCCTTTGGTAGAGGGCTGGGAAAATGACTCAGCAGTTCAAGCCTTTGGCTCACAAGCAAAAGAACTTAATTCAGATCCTCAAGTCCCATGTAAAAATGCTTGATAGATATGGTAGTGATGGCTTGTAATTCCAGTCCTGGAGGAAGGAGCCTGAGATACCCCCAGAGCAAAGCAATAAGGAGGTAGAATAATCCAGCCTGATTCCCCCCAATGTCACCTTTGGATCTCCAAAGGCACACGTACTCAAGTGCCCTCTCGTATACACACATGAAAACACACAGATAAGTGCCTACGCATAAGCACACACACAAAGAAATAATAATGATAAAGTGGAATCTAAATGAGGAAGATATCTGATACTTTTGGCCTCCACAGACACACACACATATGGATGCACACATAAACATGTGCACACACACACACCACACCACAATTAAATAAACATAGATCAATTAAGTGTTTGATAGTACTCACCAGTAAGCTGCACTCTGATACTTTGAATTGGTGGATACTTCACCTAAAAAGGAAAAATAGTACATATATTTAGAAAGATTTTTTATATTAAATAGAAATATAGTAAGCTGTAGAGAAAATATTCCTCAAGATTTGGCTTTTCCGTGAAGATTAAACCCATTCTTCCAGCCTTCTCACTTGCTTTGCTGCAATACTTCTCAAAATAATCTGTGGTCTGGCAATTCTACCAAACTTTCTTTAATATATTGAACTAGTACGTGATTTGTCACTTTCAATAGCAGTGCATTTAATAGGCCACATTATTAAGAAGCCCATTAGTAATGAGTCCTCATAGAGCCAGACCATCATGGCCATGAACTCACCAAACACACCACAAACAAGTTCTCAGAACTTCCTGTGTTGCGCTTACACTTCCATACAGCACAGGAATAAAATGTGTCCTATTTTTCAAGAGACACATAAACAATCTGGTCTGTTCAAATCCTGTAGAGCTCAACAGATTGGAATGCAGCCATTTGAAAACAATGGCTTCTCTTCTCTTTTTCAACAGCTTGAAAAACCTAATGTGAACCAAGTGGGTACTTAATAGCAAGAAAATAAGTAAAGTGGTGAATAGAGGAAGTTGGCAGGAAAAAAAAGTGCACCGCAATGTGGTACTTAGGAAAACAAAAAAGGTCAAGATGGAGCAAAGCTGAAGATCACCTAAGTGTAAATGACAAAATCATCTGTAAGGTATATTCACAGGAGTTTAAAAAAAGAATCATCTATAAAATATATTCACATGAGTTAAAGAAAAAGCAACACATTTGTGAGCATTGAGTATATATAAAAGAATAAATACAGAAGTCAGCTGTGGATGTTGACTGTGGAGAAAAGAATTAAAAGCCAAAAGTTAGGAGAAGTAGGGAGGGATCTTAACTCTTTCTTTGCTACATTTTTTGTAGCATTTGGTTGTATTCCCTTCTGACAAAATACATAGGAAAAAATGTCAATTATGACTGCCAAGAACATCAGCTTTTCTTACAAGGTTGTTTTTGGCAGGACATCCTGATCAAAGGTTCGGGGAGACATTTGTTTTCATGCCCTGGGCAGTGGAATCCCTTCTTCCCACTCTCCTGGCAGACTAGTAGCCTATCAAGAGGATTCCACTGGGGACTCCCCACACAGATGAGGAATTCCCTAGTTTCCTTGTAAATACAATCACAAGCCTTACTAAGCTGAAACCCACACAGCCAGTAGAGGAAGAAGGGCTCTTCTGAGCTGTGCCAGCAACTGGGCTCAGGAACAACAGTAGTTTAATGTGTCGAGTGTGTGAAGAGAGGTGTTGATCTGGGTAGAAATGTGAGTCTTGGCTGTCTCCCTTTTGCATGCTGTCTTTGGCTGCTGCATTAATGTTATTTGTGCTCAAGGCAGTGCTCTGGAAGGAAAATCTCTGGAAAGATGCATTACCCCCACCTCCATAATCCCGCAATGAGAATACGACCATATGCTACAAAAAGAATGTAATTTAAAGAAATGGCCCCACACTCGCACTGATTGGTGTCCACAGGCTTTGCTACCTGTTGGAGCCAACAGTGTCTGTGCAGCTGCACAGGACTCAGTAGCCCCTGCGTTCTGACAGTAGGTAGAGAGATACTAGGTCATTTTAGGTAAATATCACAACCTCTTTGGGTGTCAGTTTGTCATTTTTAAAAATCACCAGAAGACCATGTGCATCCATTTCAGTGCCAACTTTTCATGTTTCAGATTTTAAAAGTTGCAACTCTCAAGTCAATTATTTTAAAAAACACATGGAGTTTCCTCACTGACAATTCATTTTGATGTTAAAGCCCTTGCATCTTGATTTCTCTCTTTTTAATTTTCTTTTCTTGTTTTTTTTTTTCTTTTTTTATGGTACTGAAATTGTACTCAGGACTTGAATATTCTTGGACTTTACCAACTCTACCCACTGAGCTGCAGCCCCTGCTATGTCCTCCGTTCCCCTATTCCTTCTTTTTTTTATTTTTTGCTTTGAGATAAATTCTTGCTAAGTTGCTCAGGCTGGCCTTAAAACTCACTATGCAAGATGCTTTGATTATTTTGACTGACTTGGCAAGAGTTTCCAGAATGTTCATAGCTTAATGTTATAGAGGTAACAGAGACAAGAAGAACATCTTGTGTGGCTGAGATGTTGAGAAGCAGAAAAGAAAGCAACATGACACTCCAGACTCAGACAACACGCTTCTTCAAGCAAAGATGACCCTAGAGTGTAATTGTGCATGTTCTCAAAAGTCTTTTACAAGCATCAATGCAGTCATTTCAGGAACTATTGTGAAGCATCTAAGAAGGACCATTAGCTGCTTCTAGACCTTTCACCTTTCTCTTAACTTCTCTACTTGATTTTTAAAGTCAACTGCCCCATTGCTTTGAGACATACGCACATGGCTCAAGCTGAGGCCAGGCTCCAACCTCCTTGTCATCCTTCACATATATCTTTCTGGGGGTCTTATAACTAAGTCAACTCTTCGGTCTAACTTCTTCCCTTAGGTAGAGACTATGATAGAATAGGACTTAGAGTATAGATTGTGGAGTCTGATTCAGTTCAAATTGTGACCTCTTGGGCTTTGTGAATTTTAAAAAGATGTATATTTCTTAGGATTAGCTTTCTTATAACTGCAACTAAAGCATAACCCTGACATTGGACTGTCCCAGGGATAACAATGAAGTATAGAAAGGATAACTGAAAGCACTAAGCAATTTGCCAAACACATGGTAAGCATGCAAAACTGTGTGGCTGCTTTCTTCTCTCTTCCAAGAATGTCTACCCATACAACTCTGTCAACTTTAGGCCTAAATCAAATCTTTGGATATTTGTCAACTGTGTTTCCATATCAAATATCTATTCATATTGATGTTTTTAAAAGTTTTATTCAAAATTGCCAAAACTTGGATAAAACCAAGATGTTCTTCAGTAAGTGAAATTATAGAAAAGCCAAATACTGGAACATTTTTTGGGCACCAACAAGAATGAGCAATCATGTCACAAAAATATATCGAGAAAACTTAAATTTGCATTACTGTATAAAAGAAGCTTATCTGAGAAGACTACAAACTGTATGATTCTGTATAAGATGTATGTATAACACTATTAAAAAGGCAAAGCTATGAAGCTGAAAAATCAGGAATGTCAAGTGGGGAAAGGTCCTTCTTGGTAGTGAAACAAAAATGGAAGAAATATATCATTACACATGCATACAAACCCATAGCATATAAAAAGCACAACATCAAGAGTGAATTCTAATGTAAATAGTATGACTGGTAAACTGATAATGCCACCAGTGTGTATAAGTCTCATTTCCCCTACTTAGAATAGTTAAGAATGACCTATAGAAGACTGACTTTTTTTAGTTTCTTTATCTGTACAATTGAGACAGTTTTTACTTATAAAAAAACTTTTTACTTATAAAATATTTTTTGTCTTTTATTTCAAAAAGTTGGCTGGATGAATGATATATGTGAGTTATCAATACCTAGCCTAGAGCATTTTAAGGAGTTGATAAATGTCAGGTATTATTCTTAGATGCATAAGGAGAGTAAAACCCAAGTCACTTTTATAATGTATTGTTAACAATAGTGTGTAAGCTTTACATATAAAAACATAATGGAAGAATAAAGAAAAACAAATCAAAGTCATCAAATCAGATCTCCTGACTATATGTACCTAGAGAAGTAATACTCAGAACTTGGGCTTCATGAGAAAATTTTCTTGAAGCAATGCAAAGACATTTGATCTACCCCACATACAAACACAATGCTTCAAATATAAAAAAGGAAAATCCCGGGGCTGGAGAGGTGGCTCAGGGGTTAAGCCTCTGCTTTGCAGGTGGAAGGTCCTGAGTTCGGATCCTAGATCCCAAGTATAGACGCCAGGCAGAAGCGGGGGCGGCCTGTGTTTCTGGTCCTGGTAGGACGTGAAGCCTGTGAATCCCGGGGCAGAGTAAACAAGGAGGAGGTGGAGGGGGTCCATGGTGGTTCCCGAATTCGTCCGTGGTTCTACACACACATACATACACACACGCGCACACATGCATACACACACAATTGAATAAATAATAAATAAATAAATAAAGGAAAATCCCCAGAATTCTTCAAATACTAAAAGAAAATGGAAAATACCAAAGAGCCATAGGGTTTTCAGAAAGCACAGCCTATGGAATAAAGTTTCTTACATCTACAAATCATCCTCAAAAGTGACTTGAAAACTCCATGTCAGCCAAAGTACAATCCTGAGTTTGAATAAAATGGTCTCAGAAGCACAAAAAGGTACAAAAGAGAAGCCATCTTTTAGCTGAAGGTGGTATTCTACAGATGAAAATATTCCAATGAAATGAAGAGACTTGACTCCTAGTCTCCAACTCCAACACAGTTTTGGTTGTACTACACAAGTAATTTCTTTCTTTTTCTTTTTTAAGGATGTAAGGGACCAAACCCTGGACATTACCCATGTTAGGCACATGTACTATTGCTGATGACAACTCCAACCCCTTTTTAAGTTCTGAGATAAAAAGTAAGTTACCCAGACTGGCCTAGAGTCACTATGTATCTTAGGTTATCCTTGAATTCTTGATGCTCTTGATTCAGGCTTTCAACTAGTTGGGATTATAGAGCTGTACCTTGAAGCCTGGGTGTAATTATTTTCTCCCCCCTGCAAATATAAAATGAGAAGAAGCTTGCTGTGAAGATGGTATTAATCCACTTCAGTACCAACTTTGGAGAGCAGAAGTTACTACATGGCCAATTAGCAATGAGCTCATCATGAAGGCACCCGGGGAAAAACCAGAATCCAGGCTTCCCCCTCTGGGTTTTAGGCATGCCCCAGGTAAAGAAAAAGAAAACCTCAGAAACAACCCAATACCCACTTGGCGAATATAAGCTGCTTATCCAATTGATAGAATAACAGACATGTCATATGTGGGAGCATCTAATGATGTAACAGGAAGATCTTTCAGCCCGGTGATGCTTCAGAGATAAGGTACATTAGGATCTCCTGGAAACTTGTCAAAAAGACAAAAGTCCAAATGCCAAAGTAACTAAAAAAGAAAATATCTCAAAGAATCTGGGCATGGGCTAGCAAGATAGCTCAGTGGGTAAGGTGCATGCTTGCAACTTAAGTTCAATCTCTGGAAGCCCCTATGGTGGAAGGACGGTTGTCCTCTAACTTCCACCCATCCTCTCTTTCTAAAGTAAATAAGTAAAATGTAAAAAAAATTTAAAAACCTTCTGGAAAAACCTAGGAATATACATTTCTACAAGAACCCAAGATTCACAACATTAAAAGATCACCGTATTACCTCTTCACAGTCTTCAATCAAAAACCTTCCTTTTATATAATAAAAAGCATTTACTAAAGAGAATCACAACTGATCAAGATGCAGAAAACAAGATGACTGTGGAGTGCTCAACCCTCAATAGCACATCTGTATCACCACCACCTGAGTCTCAGGGAACATCACAAAAGAGTGGGTAGTAAGAGTGTGAGAGGGAGGTAAGGAGAAATAGCACCAAATAGTGTCTTCTGGACACAATATTGTCATACCCATGAAATGTGTTGCCTCCACAACACTGCACAAGATTTAGCTTGTCAACATTTTATTGTGGAAGGGCAATGAACTCAAGAGGCATTGCCCTTTCATGAGGTACTATTGAGGGTTAATGCTGGCTATGGGAAGGGGAGCTACTTTCATCGGTGGTATGCCCATTTATGTGGCATCCATGTTTTAGCAAGTACTCAGGCACGTGGTAAAATGTAGGCAATCTTTATGAAACTTACTGAGCCACACACTCAAAAAGACATGAAAGCAATATGAAAACTGGGGGTGGGAGAGAAGGTTTTCAATGAGAAAAGAAGAGGGAATGGGATGATGTAAAAATTACTTAAATTCATTAAACACATTTATGAATCTACTATCAGAATTTTTTAAATCCTTACAAAAGTAACCTTACTAATTTCGAACTTCTGAAAGTCTAGATTCAGAGATGGGATTTTCAACAGACCCTGTGCAAAATAGTGGTACTCAAGGAATGTTTGCTTGGCTCTAAGTCCCTAAACAATAATATGCTAATCATGCTGTTTGATGGTCTGGTTAAAGGCATCATTAATAATTATTAAGTATTGTTTAGCAAAATGAACTCCAGTTCCATCCACTCTCCCAAAACATTCATAATTTCATTCCATGTATCTGAATAAAATTCCATTATATAAATGTACCACATTTTCTTTTCCTATTAATTTGTCATTATTTTAGGTAAAACATACCAGACTTGGGAGATAAATATTTTCCTTTTTTGACTTAAGAAATAGGAGTTCATTTATAGTTGTGGGTCTAGTAGCCAAGGGAGCCTGTTATGGTTTGAAATGTGACCACCGTAGTGTCATATGTTTGGGAAGGTCATAGCACCTTTGAGAGGTAGAGTCTTGCTAAAGGAAGGCAGTCATAGGGGGTGGGCCTTGAGGTGGATTAGTCCCACCCTCCAGGAGAAGTTGGCTCTTGTAGAAGGCAGTCTTGCAGCTCTCAGTTTCCTGCATGGGTGTGACATAGCCTGTCTCCAGCTTCTGCAGGCCTTTCATGCCTTTTCCACCATGAAAGGACTGTTTCTCCCCTCTGGAATCGTAAGTTGAATAAAATCTCCTTTAATTCCTTAGATTGTTTGACTTTGGGCATTCTCTCACAACAACAGATAAACCAATAAAGAGCCAGATTTAGCCTAAAGGTGTGAGAGCATTAGAACAGAAGAGATAGCTTAAGGCCAGAGAAAGTGAGAAGAGAGATGCCATGACATTATGGTGGGAGGAGATGCTGGAGAGTTTGGAGAGCAGGAGAAGAGCATATATACTTTTCTAATACATGGTCTGTATATTTATAATTACACATATATACATATATGTGTAGGTCATGACAGTAGGGAAGGGACTATCAGAAGAGAGGACAAGATCTAAATAGGGGAGCAAGAGAAGGTAATGAGATGTGCATGACATAACTGCTCTCTACATGCTGAGCAATAGGCTATCCAATAACATAGATGAAAGTCTGATGACTGGTATTTATATAGCCCCCTATGCCTTATCCCTAAGAAAATTATTGTTTCAAGAGCTTCTCTGTAGAGAGTTGTGAGCATCTCATCTGATGTGGCATAATGCCTTATACTCATTTGGCATTTGTCTAGTAGAGGTGTATTTGTGGCAGAACAAATGTCACTCATCAAATATGAAACCAAAAATCAGATACCATATTCATATATGGGTCTTGCCTTTCTTTAGGCCATACCAGGCCATAATATGAAGACCCTGAGGGAGTGTGTAAGTGAGATGTGAGTCTCAATGTGATGGCACAGATCTGTGATTGGACACCCTTGCTCATCATACTATCTCTCCTGGGACACAGCTGTCCTCCCACCCACCCACCTGAGCTCCAGTTTTCAGGTTGATCAGAGCAGATCTGAGAGATCATAAAAGCACAACCTCACAAACTCTCAGAGTGTATCTCTAAAAGCCTCAAAATTAAAAACATGGAATTTTCCACACTTATCACATAGTAGAGTGGAAAAGTAGAGTTCCATCCTAGGGGATTTGCTGCATACTTATGGAAGTGACTTGTTACAAAGGAATGGACCCTATTTCTGGTCAAGAAATTTCAGAACTCTATTCAGAGAAAGGAATAAAAAGGACAAAAACTGGTTCTTTGATCAAAAAAAATTTTTTTACCATGTTTCCAATACAATGTCACTCAGAAATTTAGTATTTGATGAACTATAGTGGAACTTAGCCCTGAAGGACCCCTGCCAGTAGCTGCTATGATTATGTACTATTTGACACTAGTTCAAGGCTTTGCCCATTGTTGTTGAAATCATCTTATTCATCTTTGAGTATAAAAAAAGTGACAAAATGGTATCAGTCAATATTTTTGTTTAACTCATTATAGTCATTCATTTATGAATCACTCACTTATAATATCACTTGCTATACAAAAAGAGGGATTAGTGCCTTAAGAAGGTAACCTAGTAGAGTAAAATCAAGCATTGGGTTGGCAGTAGGGAATTCTGGTCACTGTTCTTGGTCCAGAACAAGTCCTTACCCTTTTGGAGCTTCTAACATCTTCATTGCATGCCCAACCTCAGTTAAAATGGTTGCAAGTGAAATGTCTGAGGCTAAGAACAAGTCCGTCTTGGAATTAAGCAAGTCATAATATTACAAAGAATAATCTCAAGACACTGTATAATAAAACCTGAACAGCAGATCGAGACTACAGAATCTTTTCTATAACAAAGGCAAGGAGGGTTCTTGCTCCCAGAAGAAGTGTTCTTTTTGATGGTTAATGAACACTCAAGATCCTGTCTGGTGTTGCATGCAAATGAAACCTCATTTGGGCAAGATTAAATAATTCTCAGCATGTGCCCTAATGTAAATTGAGATTAGAGCATTGGGAAGAGGATGATGGTGGTGACAGTGAGGACAATAGCATTTCAGACTTAAGTTTTCTGGTTAATTAATGGAAGAAAAACCAACTGCCTAATGCAAGAGAAAAGCATATTCACTTAAGAATCCCAATTGGGAAACTAGGCAATTAAAGAACAAGTCCACCTTGGAAATTAAGCAAGTCATAATATTACAAAGAATAATCTCAAGACACTTTATAATAAAACCTGAACAGCAGATCAAGACTACAGAATCTTTTCTAGGGGTAACTTTATGAAAACATATGACTACCCAGTACTTTCTTATGTAGCTCCCTTCTTTTCTCAATGAGTTACAAATTCTGACAGAATAAGAAGGACCATATCCATCCTGCCCACCATTGTGTCCTCAGTGCCTGACAGGAAAACAGTGTTTCATGCTGAAGAAGTACATGAATACATAAGCTGGAGTGGGTTGAATAGTGTTTTCTCTAAACACATATCTTCTTGGAACTCAGAATGTGAGGTTATTTGAAAATAAAGTCTTAACAGACGTGATTATTTAAGTTAAAATGAGTTCAATGTGATTAGGATGTGTTCTAAATTCAGTAAAAGTTGTGTGTTCTTAAAAGAAGAGAAGACACACAAAGACAGACACTGAGAAGTAACTATGTGCAGATGAAGGCAGAGCTTTGAGTGGCACAGCTACAAACCACACATGAAGGATTATTGGGAGCTACCAAATGGTAGAGAGAAGACACAAAGAATTTTTGCTTAAAGCCTTCAGTGACAGCATTGCCTTTCCCTTTTAACATTTTAATTTTTGAATTTTAAGCCCTTCGGTATGAAAATAAATTCATTTTTTCTTAAGCCACCAAGTTCATAATAGCTGTTTACAAAATTTCATGGTTGAATATTTACTTGCATACAGTTTGCAAGTTAAGCATCACAATATCACATTCCGTATCTAATATAACTATAAAGGTCTAGGAAAATAGGCAGCAGAACTTTCTGTTTAAACAAATAGTATAAAATAACTATAAAGGTCTGGGAAAATAAGCAGCAGAATCCACCTTCTGTTTAAACAAATAGTATAAAAATGAATGCAGACCTCCTTGCCACTCCCTTTACTAGCTCAACTGGCAGTATATATTACACATGTAATGTCTTATTTTATGAACATGCTATAAAATGTATTAAATGATTAAAGCTTCATTTATCATGCTATCTACATCTGAGTAAGTAGCTGTAAATCTCTTTCCAAACGAGTCTTCTTACTGTGTCAGAGTATAAATCCTTCCTCCAATTTTCTTTGAAAGCATAAGAAACCAATTTTTGAAACAGTTTCCCAACGTTCTTAAAGCTCAGAGTTACTCATCTACAGTCAAAGGTAACTGAAAAAGACAAGATTAAGATTTAGAAACTGGGGAGACATAACTCAGGGGTTAAGTTTCTCAAGCAAAGGACTTAAGTTTGGATCCCAGATCTCATATTTAAAAAAAAAAAAAAATGCCAGGTGACCTGCACTTCTTGCTCTGAAAGGCAGAGCCTGGGAAATCCCAGAGCAAAGCAATAAGGAGGTAGAGAATCCAGGATAATTTCCAAAGCCTCCATGGACACAGATAGTGCCCTCTTCTACACACACCCACACACATGTACACCCTACCTACACATGTGCAAAAACAACTAGGATTCAGACCTGGCCTTAATTCTTGACCCTGACCTTTTTGTGCATTTCTAATTAAGTCTCTACACTTCAGATTTCTTCAGTATACAGTGCAGAAATGACAGTCCTTATTTGCCTGCCTTCCAGTTTATAGTAGAGAGACCAGAAGTGGGAAAATACTCAACTAAAATGAAAAACTTGACCTGGAATGATACTATATCACCTCACTGCTATATCTATGTCTCCTCCCCACTCCATGCTTTGCAAGAGCTCTAACGTCCCAGTTTTTGTTATATATATAGGGCTATCTTGATATCTTTAGGGGCTTCAGAAACTAAAAGCACTAAGGGCCCATCACACAAGTAGTTATAAATATTTTATATTCCTAAATTGTAAAACACTTTTACAATTTATTTCATAATATTACAAAGTTTTATTTTCTTCCCTTGGTATTTTGATATTTCTTTATAATTTTTATGACATTAGTTGCCACTTTATCATGTTCTTTGTTGCACTCTTCCAGTGACTTCCAAAGCTCATACTTTTGCTACCTCCAGGCAAGCCCAGTCTTCAATGTACATCTCTTAAACCCACTGAAGCCCTCTGTTCCCTGGCTGTGTAATACAGTGTTTGGGTACTGAAAGGCTTTGCTCTATAGGACCTACTAAAGATATTAGGGAATAAAGTGTGAGGCTCCTTTTCTGTCTTTGGTAGCAGGCATTCTTTTTTTTTCCTTTTTGTAAAATTTATTTTCCTATTTTTATAAGCATATTGAGTATTCATCCCAGTTTCTCTCCTCCCCTTTCCTCTCCATCCCCTCCCTTCCCTTCATCATTCTCTCTCACTCCTTCCCACCCTTCTGCCTGTGTGCTTCTATGGGCCCCAGGTTTACTCTGACCTGTCTACCCCTGTGAGGGCTCTGGCCCCCAAGGTATATCAAGTTACCTATCTTCAGGTTTTAAACAATAAATGTTTCTATTCTCTCAAAGCTAGATAGATTTATACAAGTTAATCTATCTAAGGGTTACTTTAGCTTAAGAGAGCTACTGAAAAAAAATCACTATTCATCCCAGTTATCCTACTGTTTCTAATATTGTGGACCAGACCAAATGGCTCTTACAGATGTAATTTCTGGTCTTATTTAACACCCAAGTCATTGGAGAATTGGATGCAATGTATCAGAGTGAAGAGAAATTACTCCAGCATGGCCCATGTGTTTCAGCCTTTAATTCTTCTTTCTGAGTCACTTTCAACCAGAAACTGCTCCTTGCAACATTTTGCAACCTCATAAATTCTCTCTTTCTGTCTTCTTTTAGTCTTCAATATAACCATAAGGTATCAATTAAAAAAACATATTCAAAAGTAATAGAAAATTGCAAGGAGTATTATTTCAATCCTTAAATTTACAGTAAAGAAATTAAGTTTACAAAGTTGAAGTTAATCTTAACATAATACTGTTCTTGAAATTTGAGCTATGGTATATGCAAGCATGTGTCCATTTGCAGACATGTACACACACATGCTTACAACCACTTCAAATTAAACAATTCTTGGCAGAATGTTTACACAAGCATGTTCATGAACAGCAGTGGTAACAATAATCTTAGCCTTTACAATGCTCTGTAATAAAACAGTTGATCCTTACAAATAGATTCCATTAAACTGACACACATAGAATTTACTTAAGGTCATGAAGCGAAAAGTCTAGAATGAACCAGTCTTCTGGTTTCTAGTCCAGTATAGTCTCTGTTACACCTCTTCTCCAAACCTAAGATGACCTTTTTACTTTTGCATAAGGAAGCATTTTTATCTCTTCCTTTGAAAAGTATAGATATCAAAAGTGCAAGTAATTGCAAACAAATTCACAAAGCATAAGGTGTTGGAGAATCCAGTTTCCACCTAGTTCTACCATGTAAAAATAAATACCTGGTGTGTTTTTGAGGAAGAAGTGTGCTACTTCACAATTCAACCCTTTGTCATCATTTTTTTCTTTTCACTTGTTATAGCTATAACCACAATGTTGTACATAGTTCCTCTACTCAAATTTTAATCCTTGCAAAGGATTAATTTTTATTTTCCACAGATGGGGAAAAAAATCCCTGAAGTTGGAAGAAAGTGACAGGTTCTTTGAGAATGAAGGATACAAAGGTAATTATTACAGAAGGAAAAGGTTAAGAAATGAAAGGTTGCCTATTGGCAAGATTGGGTCTACTCAGTACTTGTAGCTGGTACCAAGGTCAGTAAAGATTAGTAAAATCAATCCCCAATACACAAATACATACTTGTGTCTGCAATTGTATTTGTGTATGACATTTTCCAGCATGAGCACTTGATTCCTGAGAATGCTTTTCATCTTGGCTCTTCAGAGATTACCTTGACATGAGTAACTACATGACTTTTTGGTTGAAAGAAAAGTGAGGACATGGTCTTAAGACACAGGTGGATGGTTGCTTTAACTGGGGTGCCCCCTAGTGCCAGGTGCGATTAGGTTGATTTTTGTATTTTCCAATATTTACACCACGTGGAAGAAGATTCAGTTTTGATAGCTGTTCCTGCATTCTCTTCGGCACAGAATAGAATGAAGTGGATTGCCCACCATGATTCATAAAGTTCTTTACAACCCACCCACCTCAGTTTTCAGCTTCATGTTTTACCGTCCTTTACTCTGAACACTCAGCTTAACCATCATGAACAATTTGCTACTCCTGCCTGGAAAGCATCCTGCCTACTCACTCCCATCCATCCCATCTGTGTAGGGAATTCCACTCTTTCTTCTAAGGTCAGCTGAAGCATTATTCCTTCCCTCAGTTTTCCTGAGCCATAGGCAGTCCTGCTTCCTCCTCTTCTCTTCTCGTCCCATTGTCCCCTCAGCATGTCTCACTTGTCTGTCACCCTTTTGCCTCACTTTGCATTTTAACTGCTACTTCAAAGAATTCAAAAACATCTGATTCAATGTGTAACTCCAAGACATCGAATAGCACTTTGTGCAAGTGAACAGCCACTGGAATGAATTTGGATAAGGATGCTCTATCTAATAAGAGGAAGAACCTTAGTACAGGAGTCTGAATTTATGGTTAAATAACAATTTTCATGATCATGAGCAATTAACCTATCTTCTCTGAGTTTCCATTTTCTTATACTACACTATGGCTAATAACTGATCAAATATCCAGCACATCTTCCTTAATACCCTTCATCAGAGCTTCAGAATACTTCATGATGAATTAGTTCAACTCTCCAGATATTTCTTTTCAATTCTTAAATTTGCTCATGGAAAGCAAATTCAGCTTACATTCAGAGTTGCTTTATGTATGTGGCTATCACAAAGAACTTGTAAACACATGCAGGATTATAAGCAGGCATTTAGATTGAGCTAATCTTAAATAATGGAGGTTTTAAGACAAATTCTTCTTTTTTCATTTTTAATGATATGATAAAAGCTGAAGTTGTAGTTTGAAGCATCACCAAGAAACTGAATTCCAACTTTGGCTCTCCTTGACACAAAACTGACCAGTTCACTTTTCAAGACCTTTACTTTTATTTTTCCTGGCAGAAACAAGGGACAGAAGGTAGAATTTGCTAAAGAATTATCACTAAAAGCCCCTACATCTAAAAAGAAAATCCATGCTAAAAGTGACATAAATCTTTGGAGAGTCAGGCTTCCAGCCCTGGGACACACACATAATTTGCAAAACCTCCCACAAACTGAGGAGGTGTCTCAGTCAGTGAAGCTAATGAACTCATGTTGCACCAGAGTCCAGTCATGGAAACCCATGTAAATGTGCTGAGTATGGTGGTGAGTGCATATCACTTCAGCACTGGAGAAGCAGAGAGGGAGGATCCCTGGGGCTAGCTAGCCAAGGAGTCTAACCTTCAGGTCAATGAAAGACCCTGCCTCAAAGGAAATAGATGGCATTTCTGAGGATTACACCAGAGGTTGTTTCCTGGCCTCCACATGCCCCTACATGCACAAAAGCATGCATGCACACACATGTATAAATATTAAATTTAAAATTTTCACCTCTCAGACCAACTTTTTTTCTGCCACTGATGGCAACCTCAAAGTAACATGATTGGTTTCCAATTACCTTTCTCCCACAACGGAAAAGACCCAGTTTAACTATACAGACGAAGAGCACTTCAGTCTGACTTTACTGTTCCTTATCACTGCAATAGCAAGTCTTGCAAAAGGAGAGGAGATGGCAACCATTTCTCCCAATTATAGTACCAAACATCAGATTTTATAAAGGTTACCAGTTCTCCCTTTCAATGTCATACAACATTCTATTCTTCTCTCTTTCTCTCTTCCTCTCTCTAACACACACACACACACACACACACACATGCTACCACACATTGGTGCCACCAACACATCAGGAATCCTTTCTTTAAACAAACAGTTCAGATGAACCGCCCATGTTTTGCTTCCATTCTGGGCTAGGACCACAGAAAACTGATTGCCTTCTAGACAGTACTTGGTACCATGCTCTCAGCTTTACTTCACAACTCTGTCACAGAGTTACTGGGCTGCTTGAAGAAAGAACCCCTCTCCTTACCATCCCCTGAGTATTGATAGTCCAAGGTGGCCCCAGACAGCAGCAGGTTGCATTTGTGTGTTTCACCTTTTGCTTTCTTCTGCCCAGTGCCTTTGTATAACTGGGGCCCTGTGTACTGACTTCATCATCCCACACAGTAAGGAAACACACTGCTTTGTAGTTGTTTGAAAAGCATTCTTGGGGTTCCTAGGCCTATTCAAAGCATACAGCTGTTCTATTTTTGGTTGCTTTATTTGCTTTCTTCTCGGAAGAGCCTAATTCCGGTCTGTGTCTTGGGCATCCTGCCATGGACATATCAACTTACCTTGTGCCCTCTCCCCCATAGCACTCAGACAGGTTTTTTTTTTTTTTACCCAGACAGTTCAACGTGGAGAACTATGTCCACAGGAGAGGAGAAGACCAGTGTATTGTCATGCGAACTGGTCCATAGGCTTGAGCACAGCTACCCCCTCTGGAGCTTTGGAACAATCTCCATGGTTCAGTGATTGTGACCACAACACACTCTCACCAGGCTCCATACACCCACAAACCCCCACTTCCTGTAGGCAGAGGCAAGCCCAGGCATTTACTAACGCTATTCATCTTCTCCCGCTTTAATCTGAAGTAGTCTCTGGTATGGTCATCAAACCAAAAGCTCCATTTTGTCTGCCAATCACCAAGGAAATACTATATAACCCACAACATCTATCCAGAGAAACAAGAATTAAGTCAACTTCAACATCGGATCCTGGGGAGACAATAGGTTCGTTTTGTTTTCAGAGTTACCTCCTGCAGTGAAGAACATTCTTAAAGATCTAATAATGTTTATGTATCTCAACCAAAAGGTATGAAAAAGTGTAAAATATGGGGAGGAGGAAGATGAAAATAAAGATACAGAGAGTGGAAAGAGTATATTGATGTTCTATACTTCATGATGTATTAAGCAAAGTGGCAAGAAAACAATGTCTCGAAATTGTGATTGATAAAGACAGATGGTAAGAAGCGATGTCTGATCAAATTATTGGGATACATGTGTGGGCATGTAGATAAACAAATGTGCACACACACATCACTGCCCCCCCACACACACACACAATCTGCAGGGTCAGTGATACCAAAGGTCTCTGCAGTGACATTTTCAGCTTTTTTAAAGTATTAAATCTCCTTGAGAATCTATGGAATGTGGGAATATGATCAGTAGTAGAACTGATCTGCTGCTTACCAACCTTTTCATCTTAACTCTCTGAGAAGACACATTGCTACCAGGAGAGCTGGACCAAGGCTGTAAATCAGTGACTCAAAGGTACAAAAGAACAGCTCATTAACAAACTCGAGATGCTTGCATACCAAAGAAAAAAATCTAGATGCTGCTACTCCCTGCCCTACCACTTCCAACCCTAAAATAGGGAAGGAAGGGAGCCACTGAAGAGTGTTTGACCACACTTTACAATCGCTTGGTGGTAGGGCGGAAACTCAACAACTATGGCAATAAGATTATTTCCAAGTGACTGCAGCTGTTGCAACTGCCATCAGCAAGAACTGAAGGAGAAAACAGAGCCCGGCGGTGCATCTTACCGGAGGTGAATAGAAGTGCAGACAGATGAAGACCACACACAGGAGGAACCACAGTCCCTGAATCCCGGAGGCCACCAACCTCCACTTGCATCTTGATCTTGGTCCATTTCCCACATTCTCATTCAAGGGTTGAACCCCTTCCATCTTCACAGTCTTGGTGCAGAGAAGATGCAGATGTGACAAACGGGAACTTAGAGGGAAGTCTGGCCTTTTCCCACAAAGGAGGAGATGAGACAAAATAAAGCCTATCGGTCAGAAAGAAGACAAAGGTCTCAGGACCTGTGATAAAAGGCGATTGAAAGAGCGGAGCAGATTCTCTCTCAGTTTTAACTCTGCAAATTTTGCAGGCAGGCGGGGGAACTTCTTTGTGACTAATCTGAATTTCCCCTTTACTTTCTTTCTTTCTTTTTTTTTTCCTCTGGGCTAACAGGGAGTTGTTTTTGTGGCATTCCAGTTCTGAATTGAGTGACTGTGAAATGACAGTCATAAAAGTTTGCTCTTTTTTTAATCTCTTCACTGTACCAGTAACCCATTTGTAGGTCACTTCATAAAAAAGGAAGATCGCCAGCTGTCTATTGAAGAGCTCATCTATTCCTTCCTCAAGGTGTCTTAAATCATGGAAGAAACCTGAAAGAAAACTGTGATCTATCCTTATCATGCAACTAAGTTTGGAGCTGATTTTACATATCCAGAAATAAAACACACGCAGACCATTCTTGAAATGAAAAATACAAGAGGATTATGAAGACATGAAGAAGAGATTCTCTAGTTATATAATTCTTTGCATTAAAATAAGTAAACTGGTATTCATTGAGCAACTGTTATGTGTTACTCTATGAGGTGACTCTGCAAACTTCTCCATATTTAATCCTTTTAGGAAAATTGAGTAAAAACATTCTACATATCTGAAAAAGAGTAGAATAAAATTCTGTTCTTTTCCCCTTCCTTCCACTTTATATTTTCTCCACACACATAATTTTTACATGAGTGAACACATGTATAGATTCGCTATTCCTTGAAAAGTGTTCCTTACTTTGAGCATTTGCTACATTCAGAGCCTGCTAAGTAAAAAGAAAAACATTCTTTTAATAGATGCTACTTACCCTTTACCACTGAATTAAGCAATGAAAATAAGTGAGAAAATTTTAATGTCAATAAAATAAAAACTGCTTGCTAAATGTTTATACCCATAAGCAAAAGCTATTCTAAGACTTAACCAGAGAAACCTCTCTTTGTAGTGAACAACAGTGAATGCAAAGATTAAGGGCTCCCTAGTATGTAAGACTAAGTGATGATCGCAAGCTCAGCCTGAAACAAGACATTTACACCACTTTCTCAGGAAACGTCTGCTCGGGAACATTGAAGAAGTAAGGATAGAAAGCACGTAAGAGAAGGAAGGTAGGGAGGGATAAGGCTGTGATAGTCATCCTCTCTGCATGATACAGACAATGCGAACATAAATTCACATAAGCTGTAGTTACCTGCTCTGGGCCCCACAAGGCCCAGACAACAACCATTCATGGATGGGGAAAACTTTCAAGATGCCCTACTCCTTGCTGCTAACCTAGGGCACACTGATAGACTCCAGGAGTTGACCAGCCACTGACTTTGGTGGTATACCCATCCTAAGCCCATCAGTTCCAACAGATAGCTCCAAACCCACACAGACACACGGAAGGTCCTGATTAAACTCAGTGAGTCACAAAACAAAGAACATGGCATGAATGTGAAAAAGAAAAGAAGGTAACAAGAGGTGGCTGAGAGAGAGGAGAGTCAGGGGCAAGAGGAGTCATTAACATTATATATATTTGTGAAATTTCAAGAGTAAATTTAACTAATATAAAAAGATCAGAAGAGTTACAATATAAAGTTTAAATTGGCAGGTATTTACTGAGTGCATAATATGAAACAAATGCTACACAAGACAACAGGAATGCTGGCTAAAGTCTATTTAAGATTAAATTCCGGGGCTGGAGAGGTGGCTCAAGGGTTAAGCCTCTGCCTTGCAGGCGGAAGGTCCTGAGTTCAGATCCTAGACCCCACGTATAGACGCCGGTTGGAAGCAGGAGGGCGGCCTGCATTTCTGGTCCTGGTAGGGCGGAGCCTGTGAATCCCAGGGCAGAGTAAACAAGGAGGTGGAAGTATCCATGGTGGTTCCCAAATTCGTCCATGGTTCTACACACACACACATACGTACACATACACACACCTGCACATATGCATACACGCACAATTGAATAAATAATAAAAAATTTTTAAAAAAGATTAAATTCCATCTCTCTTTTAGGGAAGGCTATGTCCTTCAGTTTCACATGGAGCATTTAAGAGATAGTTAAGGAAAGGAAAGAGAGAGACATGTTTGGATCCCAGAAACACAAGAAGGCATAGACAACTTCAGTTCTTTTACAGATACATACGCATGCACGCACACACACACACACACACACACACATACACACACACATGTAAAAATACAAACACTAACATGAAAACACATTTACACACTCAAAAACACATATGCACATATGCATAAACACACACACAGAAACTGGGTTGGAAGTTCTGGATGAGACCTTTTGATAGGCTGTGTGGCGTTTCAAAGCTCATCATGGGACTGCTATAGCATTTGAGCATTGCTAATGAGATCGCCACTGAGGACTTCACTTGTGGCTTTCAGTCTCAGACAGATAGGCAGGGTGCTCCATCTAGAAAATGCTTTTTAATAAAAGTCATGTTGGAATATCTGTAAAGAAATTCAGTGTGTTACTAACTTTGCAGGCATTTTGCTTTAAGAACTCACAACGTTCAACTACAGATGTATTACTTATTCATAAAGCTTAAAATGACATCTCAAAAAGTAAAATAACCCCAATAATTATCTTCTCAAATGCCATTAACCCTCCATAGGAAAACTACCAGCTAAAACTACCCAGAAGGATGGAAAATAAAAATTCTTCAAAAACCAACAGAATATCTTATGTTTGAAAAGCAGCAAAAAAAAAAAAAAAAACTTTTTGGGGGCTTTTTTGGTTTGGGGGATTTTATTGTTGTTTTGGGTTTTCTGGTATTTGGGGGGTTTTGTTTGTTTGCTCATTCATTTGAAAAGTCTGCACATGTCATCATGTGTCCATTCAATAATCCTGGACCAGGTGCCTAAATTCTCATGAAAACACAAGAATAAAAACACATGAATAAAATTCACCCCCAAGTGGGTTGTAAGACAGCAGAACAGCCACTGTCTGGAAAATGCTGAAGCTACAGCATCAATGCAGCAGGGAAGGATGGGGAGGGCAGGTGCCAGTCTACACTGGAAATAAGAGAGGCAGCTATGTGAGATGAGTCAGGGAAACCCTAGAGAACCAGAAATAGTCCAGTCACTTAGGCAAGTGGGGATGAACAGGGGGGCATGAGCGGACAATACAAATCTTGCTTGTACTTCACATATCCAGGGAGCTTCAGCTGGAGAAGAGATTGATGAAGGGGAGTGGCTGCCTGGAAAGCTTTCCTGGGAGGAATTTTTGCACAAATCAAAGACTTTGGAGTTTATCTTCAAAGAACTAGGAAAATCCAGAAGAGTTTGGAGTAAAAGATGAGATGAGTTTATTGGGGAAAAAAAATCCCCTTAGCTTAAGTGTAATGGAAATGGCCCAGTGGGATTGAGGTGTCCAGCTGAGAGACATTTCCAGAGTGTTCTGTGCCAGCTGAGAGAATAAGTAAGATGTATAATCCTGGCTGTGATTTCATTATTATTATTATTTATTCAACTGTGTGCATATGCGTGTGTATGTGCATGCGCGTGTCTCTCTGTGTGTGTGTGTGTGTGTGTGTGTGTAGAACCACGGACGAATTAGCGAATCACCATGGACGCCTCCACCTCCTTCTGCCCCGGGATTCACAGGCTCCACCCTACAAGGACCAGAAGCGCAGGCCGCCCCCGCTTCCGCCTGGCGTCTATACGTGGGATCTGGGATCCGAACTCAGGAGCTTCCACCTGCAAGGCGGAGGCTTAACCCCTGAGCCACCTCTCCAGCCCCCCGGGCTGTGATTTCAATGCTCCAAGTACATCATCCTGAGAAAGGAACTCTCCATCTACAGGAGAGGCTGCCTTTTGCTCTCCACAACAGTTTACCCAAGTCCTGAAGGGTGCACCCATACAGATTAACTCATAACTAACTCATAAACAACCGTGATACCTTACTCTGATTCTCACAGTAGTACAGTAAGTAGTATGAGCAAGAGCGGCCCCTGGGCTTGCATAGTGAGGAATAATAAAGTTCTAGACCAAAGCAGGAAAAGTAATGAGCTCAGGAGATATCTTCATGCACCAAAAACAGTTTGAAAGTGTCTCTGACCATACATGCCCTGGGACAGGTGATAGGTGGTAAGGATGAGAAGTAATGGAGACAAATGCTTTTTCCTCTGCTTTCTCAACCAGTCTGGATTATGAAGCCCTAATTAATGTTTTTGCCACCCAGGAATTTCAGAATTGTTGTTGACTCTTCTTTGCACTAATCAATCCTTCATTGTAGGCCCTCTCCCATGGTTCCTATGTTCACATTTCCTTCTTTCAATTCCTACTGCTTCTGATCCTTCAAACTCCTAAATGAAGTTTTCAGCTGGTTTCTTCACTTCTATTCACATTGATTTCAAACCAGTCTTGTTTCTTTTCTCATTTTAAGAGATTTTTACTCTTTTCGTGTGTGTACACATGTAAGTGTAATAGATCAGGGACACGTGCATGCCATGGCATGTGTCAAAGGACAACCTTCATGGAGTCAGCTTCCCTCTACCTTTGCATGTGTTCTGGGAATCTAACTTAGGTCATCAGGTTTCTTCAGCAAACATCCTTTGTCTCTGAGCCATCTTGTTGGCCCCTATTGCATGCCTTTCACACGGTGAGATCAGGTTTCTATCAAGGGTTTCCATTGCACACAGAGCGTAAATGCTGACACTCTCTAGCTCCACAGTTTGATCTCTGCAAACTTCTCAAGCTTGTGATTATTTCTGATATTCACATTGCCTTATCACTGACCATCAAAACCTTATACAGTATATACTTCCTCAGAAAGAACAGCCTTGTGAGACAGGACCTTGTAGAATGGGTTAAATAAAAACCTTGAAAGTCTATTATTCTGAGGACTATGACTTTGAATAGTGGATTAACACTATTCCCAGAGAGAAGTTGATCTTCAGAGTCATCAAAAAAAGCTTTTGTAAGATTCAGATCCCTACTTTCTTCACTATAGAAACTCTGATTCTGCCCATTTGGAGTGAGGTTTGTGAAGCTGTTGCCAAATCCCCACCCGCCGGGGAAAAGATGGGGAAAGTCGGCAGGAGCCTGGAGGATCAAGGGGAGGGGGTGAGAGGCTCGGAATCACCCGACAGACTCAGGAGTCAGGTGAGAAGCGAGCAGAGGACGAGCTGCCGCAAACTCATTTTATTTAAGGAAGTGTTTGTCCAATCAGGTGTTGCCACCTCTCCACTCTGGGGGGCAGCCACTAATCATTTAGCTGTTTACTAGGTGGCCATTGCAGAGAAAGGTTAGATGGCCACTTCCCATTGGTTGTTCATCTCTACACCCGCATAGGTCCTCTATTGGGACATATCCCGGGCATGTCCGCATGTGTTCAGGCTTGGTCGTAGCCAGACCTCCTGGATTCGAGAGCCCAGGCTAGGGCCTCCCTAAATTAATAGTGCCACAGAAAGCTACATTTCTGGAAGTTTCCATCAGAGTCAAAATTTAGGAATCTCTCCAGAAGTTCACTGAAAGTCTCTCCCACCATTATATATACTTCTGTGGTAGGAAGCTTTCCCGGGGCTCCTAGGAGACTGCAGCTGCTTTCACCCCTGTATTGAGAGCATTCATCATGCTCTGCTTCTGTCTTTTAAGACTTAAAAATATTTCAGTCTTATCCCATTCGAGGAAGGACTGCTCCATATAGGAACTCACATACAGTGAGACTTTTCCTTACCAGACCTACATATGACTAACATACCAACATGTCCCCAATAGAACATTGAGAAACTTAAGAGAAATAAGAATAAACAGTGGAAACCTTGGGGACTAAAACTTGATGAGTGAAGGGAAATGCCCCTATCAATGGTGTGGCCCAAAGAGAGGCAACTTGATAAGCCACAGAGGTCTAAACTCCCACAATAGTAGATAAGCCAGAGGCAACCCTGGGATCCATAGAAATAGACAGGCAGTAGGAGAGGACCGATGGAGGGATGGGAGGGAGAGATGATGGAGGGAAGCAGGGATAAATACTCAATATACTTGTAAAAGTAAAAAAAAAATTAAAAATGAGTAGATACATCAGAGGGAACCCTGGGGTCCATAGAAGTATACAGGAAGGAGTGTGGAAAAGAGTGGGATGGATTGAAGAAGGAAAGAGAAAGGGAGGGGACGGGAGGGGAGGAGAAGGGAGGGGAGGAGAGAGGGGAGGGGAGGGGAGGAGAGGGGAAGGGAATGGGTGAAGGGGGCATGGAGGGAAGCAGGAATAAGTAATCAATATGCTTGTAAAACTAAAACAATGAAATAATAAAAAAAATATTTGTCTTCCCATTATGTTGCATATTCTTGAGTTCAGGAGCAGAGTATTACATTCTTGCAGGTCCGGAATAAGCTTGCTATAAAGATTTGATTCATTTGTTTGGATCTGCTTGACTGTAGCTCTGAAGTGCACAAATATTGGAAATGATACTGTTGAATATAGAAATGTCCTGGCTACTGGACTTTGTTTCTTAGATTTAAATGATTAGCAAACCCGAAATATGTAATTTTCATCGAAACCGGATGTACACCGGTTCAAAGACAAATGCAAACACACATAACGACAATCCCTTTGGGTTTCAGAATCACTAGTCTCTCTTCTTTCAGTGCTTATTTTCCCTTTCATTCTCCATGCTACTGGGTATTTTTTGCAGCTTCAATTGACCACTGGCAGCTATTTTAGGGTGTGATGATAAGTTCTAAAACTCAGTGGCATAAAAGAGCCACAGAAATTTTTCTCTGGATGGAACTATGCCCATTATGCAGCCTATCCCTTATGGAAAGTGACTCTCTACTTAGACTTTTAACACTTACAAAATTACATGTTTAGTCATGTATTCAAAGTTGCGTGCAATGCCAAGGGAATATAAAATGCATAAATATACTAACTCATACACAAAATTATTTTAGCAACTCTTTATTATGAGATAT
Source organism: Typhlomys cinereus (assembly GCA_023101885.1). Classification (NCBI taxonomy): domain Eukaryota; kingdom Metazoa; phylum Chordata; class Mammalia; order Rodentia; family Platacanthomyidae; genus Typhlomys; species Typhlomys cinereus. The sequence goes on along the minus strand of JALPQD010000025.1, from coordinate 7,217,573 downwards.
ATAATTTTTACAATACATCTGGATACACCAGATGAGTTTGGGCAGCTCTACACAGTCATGAGACATCATCTTCACAACTGAGACATGGAACACTTACTTATCTTCAAAAGATAATGTCTTAATATGAAAATAATTACAAAAGCAAATTTATGATGAATACATAAGACAGTTATAGAAGATATATCCAGAAGGTATATTTATCCCTAAAAGACTGACAGTATCTAAAGACATTTTTTACTGTCTAGATTGAGTTTAACATGCCAGAAATGCTATACAGAATATCTTCCTAATCACAAAGAAGAAAGATCATTCAGCATAAAATCTCAATAATGCTGAGGTTGAGAAATTCTGGTATAGATGCATCCATGTCTACAATGGACCAGGAATGAAGCACTGCAGTATTTATCCTGATAATCTATATATGTTTATTATCCTGTCTAAAACATCTATTCATTGCCCAATAACCATACTACAATCTTCTTGTAAAATGGTGCAGTTGAGAAAAACTGAGATTTAGAGACATTAACTATCTTAGTCATGGTAGAGCCCATGGAGCCCAATCTTAAATGTATTATGTGATGTTATTGATTTTTTAAAAAATTATTTCGTTCATTATGAGAGAGAGAGACAGACAGAGACAGAGACAGAGACAGAGAGAGAAGACAGGTGCAAGAATGCATGAACATGCAAGGCTTCCAGGGATTGAACTCATGTCACCAGGTCTAGGAGCAGGCAGATTACCCTCTGTAGCAGTTCACCTGCATTGCTGCTGATAAAAATCACCATCAGATGCCTTAAGGGAACAAGGGGTTCATTCTCTTACAGTTTCTGGTTACAGTTCCTTATAAAGCAGGGGAGGAGAGCCTCATATCAACACCAGAGCCAAGGGAACTGGTCATACCATATCCTCATAGCATCTGGGAGAGGGATGATTCTTGCCAGATCAGAATGTCTGGCCAAATATACAAAAGGATGCCCACTTCCTCAATCAACTCTGTATTTTATTCACCTATCCAGGGCCTAGTTCCACCCACCACGGGCTGGGCCTTCCCCATCAACTAGACAATCTCCTTCAAGTTCTCTCTGGGCTTAACTCAACTACTAATTCTATGAAATAGTACCCAGAGCTCAAACCTTCAACCTCAACTATAACACTCTCCTAATCTTTCCAGCCCTGTTATTTATCTTTTAAAATGAAAAGACAAGCTCTGCATCTGTCCTTAGAACCTGTAAACAACCAATAGATCCCACCAGATACCAGCATGCCAGATGCATACATTACTAGTCCAATAAGAGAAAACAACAATTCTTCCTATTTCTTCGACCCCTTATTTTCTCCCACAAATTCTGATGAGTGAAAACGCACCAGATATTTACTGTGTGCTTTCTGTGTATATAACACAGAAGCTTTCTTACATACAATCTTCTTAGGATGCTACATAGTTGTTAAAATCACATCTGTAATATGAAGAACCAGACAGAGTAGCTTAACCACAGTTTAAACTAAGATTGGTGGGGTTTAGTGGTTTAACTGCACCAAACCACTCAATTGCTGATGCTGAGGACTGAATGTGTTTCCCCAAAGTACATATGTTCACACTTTCCTTCGCCAAAGACCTATTAACTAAACAAAGTCTGAGTAAAATGAAACCATCAGGGAAAAAGTAAATTATCAATTTTAAAATATTTTAATTAATTAATTTTTTCCACTCATACGAACTTGATAGGTACCCCATTCCCCTCCCTCCCTCCACCCCTCCCTTGGATTCCCTTGCTCTTTCCCCCCTTTTCCCTTTCCTTCCCCCTCTTCCTCCCTTTCTCCCATTGTCCCCCCTCCATCCCTGGAGCATCCTTTAATGTATGTCAAACTTCCCTCTGGGTCCTCCTCTTTGATGAGGTATAAGGACTCAGTAGCATTACCTAGAGCTCTTTTTTGTGTTCCCTGTTAGTATAGGAACACTATTGTGGCTGTTAATCCCTTGACTCTAAGGATCCTAGTGCCTGTGATCCATGCTAGACTTTGAGGGATCAATGATATGTTGGTCATTACACAGGTCATGCAAAGTCCTATTATGATTACTTCAGCCCTAACTTGTGTGGAGTATCTTGCATATCATATTGATCTACCCCATCATGAACCATATATGAAGTAATTTCTTATGCTCAGAAACCAAGGTGGGATATAGGGAAATAGAGAAAAATAAGCCATGCCTACCACCCCCTCAAATGGTATTCCTTATACCCCCATTCAGTACCACTATGAATGGTTTGTTCTTTCATTTCTATCTACCTAAGCTGTGCCTAGAAGTCTTTGAGGTATGACGTTTCTGCAAGTCACACACACTCAAAAATACCCTACCAAATTATGCAAATTGGCTTCAAGCAATTGCTCTGGGCTTTTCTTCCTACCTCATGCTGTAATCTTTCATGCTTTCCACAGTTCCTGTTCTTATCCTTCTTCTATTGGTTCAAGGTTCTCAATTATCCTGGTTAAACTTGGAAAGATTCACTTCACTGACATACAAATCTACTGAAAATTTCCCAGGCTCCAGCTCTTTCTCTCCTTTCCCAATATACCACCCTGTTCTCAGTGGTATCATCTTCCTCTGAAGACTCAGACTAGGGAAAACAGATTAGTCCCTTTTAGCACAGATTTACATCTGCCATGTACCAGATTTATTCCTGTCTCCCCTTACTGGAAATACCCAAGCTTTATCCATTTTCATGTACCATGAAAATGAACATGATTAGATTCTAACATAGGCTATAGGTTCATTTTGACTTTTTCCAGTTTCCACTCTTCTTTCTTTCTACTCATCTAATTCCACAGGCACTTTAATCCTGATTTTATTCTCAAGAAAAATCAGAAGATCTATATGCAAATCAAAACTTTTCTGCTCCTCAATGGGCAAGGTATTTAACCACCTAGATTTCATTTAACTATATGCTACAGAAAAAAGAAAGGATTAAATAAAAGAAAGAAAGGTATAAATATAGGTATTCAAAAAGAGAAAGACATTTTTATAGATTTTTATGTGTGTGTGCATGTATGTGTGTGTGAATTCAATCTTAGTTATTATTATTAGTGTAATTATTGTAGCTTGAAATCCACCATGGTTTTACACCATGGAAATCAACAAACACTAAAATGGGGGTTCCTTTTTGTGAATGCTACTTTGTAAGCATAAGACTAGTAAAACATTGAAGAACTGGACAGCGTACGGGAGCCAACAGGGAAGTATAATGCATTCACATTCTGTGTCACTTCATAAAAGAAGTTATCACAGGCATTCAAGTAGAACCCAAAGCCTAATAAAAATGTTTGCTTTTTTGATCATTCCACAATACCTAAGATTCCCCCAAGGAAATGAGTGATTATTTACCTTTAAGTACCATCTGGTTAAATTTTTTTAAACAGGGATTTGAGATGATGTGCTATTTATAGGAGAAAATGCCAGAAACTTTTACATATTGCTTTTGTAAGCAGGAAGACTACAATTTTAGTAAAATTTCTGCTATATTGGTCATCATATAAAACTCTTTTGTCTGGATTGGACTTGAAGGACTTAAAATGTTTCTTCTAGCAAAAATTTGAAGAGCAGATAAGACAAAGGATTTAACCAGTTTTGTTCATGTGATATGTTGCAAACTATGAAGTTGGCCTATTTTGTTCATTTACTCATTCAATGTGTGTGTGTGTGTGTGTGTGTGTGTGTGTGTGTGTGTGTGTGTGTGTTCTTATGTATTTTATGAAAGTCATTGGAAGGTTTCAAATAGAGTGAATTCAAAAGAGAACTGGTATTAGATTTGCATTCTGAAAAGTTAGCTGCCGCAGACCAGAGCCATGGCCTTGAGACCAGGGCTCCCCCGGGTCAGTTGGAGAACAGAAACACACAACTCTCTAGGCTGAGTGAATCTGGACCCATTTACTGAAACTTTTGTGACAGCTTTTATACATAAAATTTAGGGGTAAAGAATGTTGCACCTACAATTAGACATATAATTTCTTAGTCAGCAATCACCTTCAGGAAGGACATTTTTTCAAGAACCTAACCCATTGCTTGAGGGTAAAGGCACTTAACAGAAACATTCTCCCAGTATTTCCAAACCTAGTTAATCTATAATGCTTCACCAGATAGCCATGGGGCTGAGCCCACATAGTTGTCATTGTTCTAAGCCCCTGCAGTGTTGTCTTGTTGATGGAGCACTGCTGAGAAATGTGTTGAAGAAAACATTTAAGCAATATAATTATTAAAAGAATAATTCTTCCTATAATAGCATCCATCCATTCCTTTAATAGTAAGGTTGCTTATGTCTTCCTTTGAAGAATTCCAGAAGTATATTGCCATCAGTTGTAGATGACCCATCTGTGAACCATGCATTCTCCAAACCCAGGGTCCATACTGTCAGGCCCCATATCACCAAGGATATCTCTTTCAGGGCAGAGGCGATAATTGGTGGGAGTGCACTCAAATAATCCATCTCTGTGATTTCTCATAAGAGTGCTGTTTGGGAAAGGGACGACACAGCCCCCTTTGCTACCGACATGGATTCTCCCAGTTTGGATTGCAAATACCATCTCCAGGGGATAGTCTTGGCGTCTAGACTTTCTGGCATGATGGTCTCTTCCTTGGCCTTCAGCCAGGGTAAGACGGTATCACAGTTCCTTTTAAAGTTCTAGTGAACTGATAGCATAGTCTTATACTTCTGGAATTTCTGAGTTAGTACATAGGTGGGAATTTTACCCACCTATGTTTTAAGACTCTTGAAGTTATTCTCTAATTTCTTTAAAATTAGTGCACACATTCTGGCTAACAAGTCTACTTATTGTGAGTGACTAGACATGAAATCTCTATTTAGAATTTGACTTAAAGTTAAAAAGCAGGCTTTTTCTCTAGGTCAGAGAGCAGGAAGCTAGTCCCAAAAAACCTAAAAGCAGGTAAAAGGCACTCCTAATTCCCAGAAGAATTCCTCCTGCCAGGGGCAAAACTTGAATTACCTAGGAAAGAATGCTTAGCACCTGTCCATGGGTGTTATTGTGACATTCCAAAAAATTCCTAGCATCTGTCCATGGGGTTACTGCGACCTTCCCCAGGGAACAGGTTTTAGGCCTGAACTGGGAAGAAACACCAAGGCCTGACAATTCCCATATTTTTCCTTATTTCTCTTAAATAAAGCCATGTCCTTTTCCCAAAAGATGTTTCTTTGAATCCAACTTTTCCAAACTGAGACCTATTCTACCAGATTGCTTGGATAAGGATGCGGCACTAGCAGTATTTGACTTGTATGTGACAGATAACCATAGTGCATTCAAGAGCACTTGCCCCAGACTGACCTCAGAGGAGGAAAATTCCTTGCCTGCATCCACACAGGTGCACAGCCTCCTAGTCATGTCAAAGAACATGATGGCATAAGGATGCTTTGGGGAATACCATCCCTTCTTTGCCATGGACAACAGATGGTGAGGATGGTGAGCCCTCCACATAGTTGTCATGGTGATTTTTTTTCAATGACTTTTAAAGATCAAATAACAGCTTCTGGCAATAGATCCGTGGTAGGGTACTTTCCTGGCATGCAAGTGTGTGACAGATAACCTTAAAGTAGTAAAATGAGTGAGGAGTCTGTCAAAGTTCAGGCAATATGAAATGCCTTACCTATGGAATGTGCAATAGGAAACACAAATGATCAAGTCCAAGACAAGTGACAAGGGCCACTGAATTGGATAAGGAAAATGAATAAATTATGGTGATTTCTGGACCACTGGGCTGAATAACTATGAGGCGGTACCTTTAGCCAAGATTAAAGAAGAGTGGAGAATGGGGCTGGAGAGGTGGCTCAGGGGTTAAGCCTCTGCCTTGCAGGCGGAAGGTCCCGAGTTCGGATCCTAGACCCCACGTATAGATGCCAGGCGGAAGCAGGGGCAGCCTGTATTTCTGGTCCTGGTAAGACGGAGCCTGTGAATCCCAGATCAGAGTAAACAAGGAGGAGGTGGAGGTGGTCCACAGTGGTTCCCGAATTCGTCTGTGGTTCTACATACACACACATACATACACATGCGCACACACGCATATACGCACAATTGAATAAATTAAAAAAAAAAGAAGAGTGGAGAAGAGCAGATAAGAAGAGGCAACTTGTAAAGCAAACTACCTCATTTAAACACACAATGATATACAAGAATCACTTTCTTTTCCCTGTTTTATAGATGAGGAAAAAACTAAAGCTCAGCGTTTATGTAACTTGGCCGAGGTTACCTGGGTCATTAGTTCTATGTGCCACTTTACCCTGTAACATGGAGATTAAGAGTCCCAAAATCTAATCCCAAGGCCACTAGGCATTGGTTATGTAGCCCTTTAGCAAGGTCCTAAATTTCTCTGAGATCTAATTTCTCTTTTCCTGAAATTGAAATTTTTCTTTTTCAAGCTTTGTGTGAAAGTTAAGTAAAGTGAGATAGGCAATGTGCCTGGCATAATATGTAATAAATGTTCAGTAGAAACTAGACTGTTATATTTGGCCATCTCCAAAGGTAAGACTACAACAGCATTAGTGCCCTGAAATTGCTCTAACTGAAAGAACCCATCTCTATGGTGTATTTTCTCCTACCAGTTGGCCTTAACCTGTTTTCCTTGTTGTATTTCTCACCATTATAACCACAGACTAAAATGAGAACCTAGTCGTCTGTGATGAGTACTCTCTCATGAGAGAGTAGATCAGGAACATAAACCATATCCTGAAATAAAGCCTGACTAAATAAAAGAAACATAATGGGCAAAAGACAAGATATGAAAACTCCGCCGTGCAGGTCCAAAATGACCAAAGAGAAAAAGTCCCAGCCTCAATCAGGAAAACTTAGTTGCATCAGAAAAGAAAAAATAACCACACACACTACAATCAGGTCATAAAATCTTGAAACTGGAAATCGAAAAGTAAGAAGCATTAAAGAGTTCTTGCCCCAAACTGACCTCAGCGGAGGAAAATTCTTTTTTGCTTGCAAACACGCAGGTACACAGCCTCCTAGTCACATCAAAGAACATGATGGCATAAGGATGCTTTGGGGAATACCATCCCTTCTTTGCCATGGACAACAGGTGGTGAGGATGGTAAGCCCTCTGCACAGTTGCCATAGTGATTTTTTTCAATGACTTTTAAAGATCAAATAACAGCTTCTGGCAATAAATCCGTGGTAGGGTGCTTTCCTGACACACAAGGAGTTACAGGTTAAAGGTCAAATGAGAATAAAATCATTAAAGCTAACAGGAAAAGCAAAAGTCATAGGTATATGATGACATAAACCTATCAACCAAGTACTTGGGATGCAGTTGGATCAGCATTCAAGACCAGCCTCAGGTACACAGTGAGTTGGGACCAGTTTAGGCAACATAAGACCTTGTCTCAGAAACAAAGCAAACTAGCATGAAAAATCTAGCAGAACCAGGGTAAAAAGACAAACCATGGGGAAAATATAGAAATGATGATGGTGCGTTGTCATACCTCCTTTTGGAAGTATAAAGTCTGCCCATCCCAAATCCAATGCTAACCCCAGCAGGATCTCTCCTGGCTCCAGCCTGGCTACACCTCTTGGCAGAGTTTCTGGTTCTAGCAATCTGAGAAGACAGTCTAACACAGTGGCCCTACATTTGGATCCTGATTTGACTCACATTTATCAAGACATTGCAGGAAATTTGTTGGAGTAACTGGGCAAAATGCTTTACTTTTTAAAGCCTTGAATTTCTCACCAATGAATGTGGAAAAGAGTATACTCTGTCCCACCCACTTTAAACTCACAAAAAAAAAGCCATATAAAATGAGAACAAATCTGTAAGCCAGGAAGAGACCTCGCTGGATGCAGACCATGAAGGTACGCTGAATGAGCTTCTTGTCTCTAGAAATGGGAAAAAATAAATTCTGTCATTTAAATAAAGAGTTGAGAGAGACAGAAAGAATAATGACTATATTTGGTACCTATATTATAGAGCTGCTACTAGATGGCAATGAGATAATGCATGTAAAGTACCTGGCACACAACTTTTACTAAGCATTTACTTTTGTTATGTCACTATAACAAAACTGAAGTTTCAGTCTCACTAGACCAGAGTTTCTTTTTTAGTGGGAATGAACCTTTTTACAAGATAGCTAAAAAATATCAAGCTTCATTCAACCCAAATCCTTATGGAGGTTAAGATTACTCCTAATATGTCAGAAAGAGTCACGACTTCCTCTTGCCTTTCTTTTCCCAGATATATCCTAAAAACATAGCCAGCCAGGAAAAGTCATGTATTTGTTGGAAACAGGGAAAAAAGAGAGGAACCCTATTGCATCTGTAGCTTAATTTAGCAAGGCATCAAAGCAAAGCAGAGAGGCCCCATGAGAAGGAATAAGGTGGTGGCAAAGATAGAGAGCAGGTAGCTGATCCTGAGAGCTGACCCTAGCCACGGGAGAAAACATGAAAGAGGGGTTTGCCTGATGAGGATGCCTCTCAACTAAGCCAAGACTCTGTAAGGTTATGATATAGCCCAAAGCCCAAAGTGATTTCCTCTTCAGAATAGGCAGCCTGGTGTTGTGTTAAATTGCTGGATTTGAAGATAGGAAGACCCTAGACAGTTCTAACTAGTATCATTCATTATTACTGAATGAAAGGAAGACATCCATGTAAGTGCTGGTGCACAGGATTCACTGGACTTGCTCAGAATCTCTGGTCAATGCTCTGTACCTAAATACGAAACAAAACCAAAAAACTGGATGTAAGCTGGGGAATAAGGGGGAGGGGGGGAGGGATGTGTGAGTAGTTAGGAAAAAATGAACACTTTACAAAACACTGCTGATACCAGCATGTGCGGAGAGCTTGGTATTCATGATCTCATTTAACTTCTGAGAATTGAAGAGGAAGTATTATAGGTGAAATACAGACTGAGGATTCTCTGCAGCTAAAGCACTCCAATCTTTTTGCCCCATACTTCCACTCTGGTTCCAGCCCTCATCCACTCACGGGTAAGGCCTTAATACTGAGAACGACTCTTTATGAGTTCTTTAAAACTTTTACTGAATACTTTGCCATGAATACTATGTTGGAGACTATAGTAGCCCATTGAGTCATGAAAACTCTCAAGATAATGAGGAAGTCACACACTAATTATCAGGACCCAAATCAAAGTCTGGGTCTGCCTGATACAGAGCTAGTATTCTCATTTACAGGCTGTAATGAAGAGCCAAGCAACTGAGTCGAGAGAAGGTAAGCTTGCAGTACAATACAGCAGCAGATGCAACAGCATGTGGTGAGAAAACCTGGGCAGAGGACATGTCCCCACTCAAACTTTGGCTTCACCAGGTCTCATCCTATTGCTACCTAAGCTTTCTGTCCATTTTACCATGTTCTCCCTGTCTCCTCTGTCTAGCCTTACATTAGCCTTTTTTGTGGCTTAGCTTTATTTCTGCCACTATATTTTATGAGTGATACTCTGGTTTCCAACTCTTTTCACTTTATATGAAAACTCTACTCAGCATTCAGAACCATGGCTTTGACTCCTTTATTACCCATGGCAACTAGGAAATGCAGGACCTGTGATAAGAGGTTAAATACCATTGGTTAGGTTGATATGGAGGTCTCCTCCCTCCAGATTGAAAGAGGAATTTGATGGTGGAATGAAACTTCATTGCAAAAAAATTCATTATAAATTACCTCATGCACATGATAATATAGGAAGTCTTGATTGAACTCTATACACACACACACACACACACACACACACACACACACAAATACACACATGAAAGACATAAAAGTTGGAAAGGAACTTGTTGGGAAGGTGGTTCTCAATAGATGGACTGAGATAGGGTAACATAGGGAAAAGTGACTAAAATTCAGTGTATACATGTACGAAACTGTCAAATAATAAAAAAGGAAATTAACTTAAAATTATCACCTCCACATCTTCATAGAAAGTTTTTGTATGGAAAATGTAATAATCAACAAAGAACAGAGTTGTATCAATCAGGCCGCATCCTTCTCCAGCTACTCCACATTGCATGAAACTTGCTTTTAGGCTGTGCCTTTCCTTGGATGATTCCTTTATACAAATACAAAACAAATGACTCTGAGTTTTGTACAAATAAACATCACCACCTGTCCAGCACAAACTGACGAATAACTAAATTCGCAAAAGTAAAAAGGTAGGTTGGGAAGGTGCCTCAGTGGTTAAAGCATTTGCTGTGCAAGTAAAAAGACTGGAATTCAGATCCCAGATCCCACGTAAAATCCCAGGAGGGTATGGCGGTCTGCCTATAATTCCAGCCTCAGAAGGTGAAGACTGGGAATCCCCAGAACAAGCTGGCTAGCCAAACCAACTCTATTAGTGAGCTCTGGATTTGATTTGAGAAACTGTTCCAAAGCCTAATAAGATGGAACAGTGATCAAGGACAGCTTTGGTATCAGTCTTGGGCCTGCAAATTCACAAACATGCACATGCACTTGTACATATATGTGTACCCATAAACATGGGAACACACACACATGTGCAGGAACACACATTCACATACACATGAAAATGTGAAAAAAATAAAAGCATAAAAGGGTACCACTTCTCAACTTAAAGTAGATTGGAAGCACACAGGCATATTAAAATCATAGCTGAAAAACCAGGCCATACCAAGCTAATATAGAACATATAGAACAATAACAACATACCAAGCTAATATAGAATACAATACCCTTACCTTGGTGCATTAAAAAGGACACCTTAATATGCCATAGTGAGAGCCACATCATAATAGAACAGGATAAAAGTTACAGAAAGAAAATAAAATTATTTCCATTCCATTAATAAAGTTTGCTCTTTGACAATTTCACATATGTATCTAAATCATTCTTTCCTGTCTTTTCTCCTTTTTCACCTACTAACCCCCCTTCTCTTCAAGTCTTCTTCCTATATTTGTGTCCCTTTGTTTTGTTTTGTGTTCCACTGGGCTAAACCAGTATCTTTTCGAGTGATTTCCAACTTGGAACTGTGTCTTGGAGCCTTGTAGACTCCCCGTGGGTATTCAACTGGATATTTCTCCTACACATACCTTCTGCCATCCCCAAATCTGGTAGTTGTTTATTCAGCATTATTTTGGAGGATCGAATGGGCTTTCCTCTATCTGTAATTTACCACTGGCCTGGTAGGGTTACTGTAGTCTCGTTATCAATAACCACCTCTGTTGTGATTTCACAATTGAGAGACCATGTTGATTTTGGAGGATGTCACTTCACATCCCTTTTCCCTACTTTCTGAGTTTTACATTCTTTCTGGCCCTCCCTGATCAGTTAGCAGTAGTATGTACACCATGCCGAGGACTGAGTCCTCAGTCTAAACCTATTCTCAGCATATTATGCAGCTGTGGTTCTCTGCATTCTCCTTTGGTGAATGAAAGGAAGGACCTCTCTCCTTAAGACTTAGTATAGTCTTTTTATAAAGGACTGTTGCTTGCCAGGAAGAAGGAGCTGTGCCTTACCAGGAGAAAAAGACTTTCGTTTGCTGGGCTTTCCTGTACCCTGAAGAACTTACCTTCTTTCCTTTCACCTTAGCTTCCCAAACAAGTTATCCTTTCCTCATGCTGACCAATGCTCCAATAGATAGATAGTCAGTAACATAATGCTTCCTTCTCCCTTTACCTATCACCATTTTTAAAATGCTTTAATTTAAAAAAATATTCTTTCAGAGTTTCACATATGAACACAATGGGTTTATGATATCTTTATACATCTTTATACAATGGATTTATGATATCTTTACATTTATGTTTGGTAAATTGGCCCAATGCCATATCCCTTTCTTCATCCCTACATGTATCACTCCTTTTTTCATGTTTTTTTGCATGTATGGCATTTGGGTTGTTTTTAATGGCATGTGACTGAGCATTAACTGCAGCATAAATCAGATATCACCATCTTCCACATAGAAAATTGACATGCTAGTCCTGAGTTGGGCTCTCTTGACTGGTATTCCTTCTTAAAACTTCTCTAAGTGTACCACATCTAATTAAGCATGGTGACCCATAAAGCTCTCCTGGGGCTAAGAAATGAAAGGCAGAAAAAGAAAGAAACACACAGAGATAGAATCAGACAAAAGTTGGGCCAAAACAGATAGAGATCCACAATCCTCCCTAGAAATAATGGTGAAAATCTGCTGCCTAGTTCTGCCAGATTTTATTTATAGTCAGAGGACTGGGAATAGAATGCAATCTGGGCATGGGACCACTGGTTTGCTGGAAAGAGAGAGAGGAAAATGGGAAAAGGTTTCTCATGCTTCCAGAACATGCTTGGGATGACCAGCCTGAGGCCAGGAGAATCAACATTCCTGAGGTTTAAACTTGGCCAGACAGAGAGAAATTGACAGTCTATGTATGAGAGATCTCCACTTCAGAGATCTGGCCTAATTCCTTAAGAGATTCCAGAAAACATCATTGAATTAGACTAACATTTTTGTGCCTGTTTTCTATGGAGAATATATGAACTATTTTTCTGTCCTCATGCCTTCTATTAGAGAATAAAACTTCCTTTTTAACAAGTGGCATCCTGTACACCACTTTCAGCTTGGTGATACTCTGTAAGACCCTGTCTCACAGGAAGGAAGGAAGGAAGGAAGGGAGGGAGGGAAGGAGGGAGGGAGGGAGGGAGGGAGGGAGGGAGGGAGGGAGGAGGAAGGAAGGAAGGAAGGAAGGAAGGAAGGAAGGAAGGAAGGAAGGAAGGAAGGAAGGAAGGAAGGAAGGAAGGAAGGGGAGGGAGGAAATGGAGGAGGGGAGGAGGGGAAGGAGGAAATGGAGGAGGGGAGGAGGGATGGAGGGGAGAGGAAGAAAACATTGCTGCTTGGTTAAGGCATTCCTCTGTAAAACTGATTTTGTTGTTGATTACTGTAAATGCTTGACAAATGTGGGGTTATTACAGCATGGCACCCAATTCATGCTAGAGTGATAGCATTTTAAATTCTGACATTTTCTGAGGTGGTAATATGTGAAACAATATTCCCAGGAGATGCTGGGCATTGTCAAGGAGACAAAACTGATAGAAGCAGGCGACTACAGACCCTGAGATGACAGCAGACACTCCACATACAGTATCTTAGGTATAGAGACTTCATTTTTTTACCAGCAATATTTTCTATTTGTGATGCTTTTATTGGAATGCAACCTCATTCTAGGTTAAGGAGCATTGTATGACAAATTATATTTAAGATCAAGTCCATTTCTAATAAAATTATATCATATTTAAAAGGAAAATATTACCTATTTGGTTTTGTAAGAAACAAATACCTTTGTTTCTGTATACAACTTCTTCATATTCACTTTGGTCAACAAAAAGCAAGAAGAACACAGAAAGGCAGTGGGAATTAGAAAGTAAAAGAGCCTGTTCCTGTTCTTCCCTCCCCTTTGAGACTTTTCTTACAAAAAGCCTTTTTAATCAAGACTAAGACACAGTAGGGAATGGGGTTAGTCTCCAAGCAACCAACCACTAGCCCTTACCTCAGGAACTTACTGCAATAAGACTGCAAGGTACTCCACACAAGTTAGGGCCACAGAAGCCATAGTCGAATTTTGCATGACCTGTGCAATGACTGACATGTCAACACTCCCCCAAAGTCTAGCATGGATCACAGGCACTAGGATCCTTAGAGGCAAGAGATAACAGTCATAATAGTGTTCCCATACTAAAGAGGAGCCCAAGAAAGGGTTCTGGGCAATGCCACTGAGTCCTACGCCTCACTAGAGTGGAGAGCTCAGACGGAAGTTTGACATTCACACTAAAGGATGCTCCAGGGAATGGGAGGGAAGAGAGAAGGACACTAGGAGAGAGGGAAGGAGGGGGGTGAAAGGAAGGGGAAAAGGGGAGAAGAGTGCAAGGGGCTTTGGGGAGGGGTGGAGGAAGGAAGGGGATAGGGTACCTATTAAGCTTTTATGATTAGGAAAAAATAAACATAATAAAAAATTAAATTAAATTAAAATATTAAAAAAGACTTATTTTCACCAGACCTGCACCATGACTGACATATCAGCATTTCCCCAGAGACCAGCGAGGAACTCAGGAGAGAAAATTAAGGTTTTAAAACCTTAATTTAAGTTGGCTTATGATGAGAACAAAATTTGAAAACAATCAATATCCTTATCGGGTTGTGTGGCAAAAAGAAAAGATAATGAAAATGATGAGAAAATACTTTATGAGATGTAATTTCTGGTTGAGTGCTTAGAAGGTTTTAGATTCCTGATCTCTTGTTGTGGATAAGGCAAGAGATGTGTCAGAGGTCAGCTCTGCTGTCCAGAGAATTGTCTGCACAGTTGGGTCTTGAACCAAATGTTTTAATTTAAAACTAAGGTTTTAAAATGTATAATCTATAAGGGAGAACCTTAAGGGTTAGGATTAGGCAGGTGAAGGAGAGTGCCCCTATAGCAGGTGTACCCAAGAAAGGGTCACTTAATCTACCACAGAGGCCCCGAGCCCCTACTAGAGCAGACAAACCAAAGGGAACCCTGAGGCCCACACAAGCAGACAGGCAGGAGGTTGGTAAAAAGAGGGATAGACTGTTGAAAGGAGGAGAGAGAGGGCAAGGAAAGGGGAAGGAAGGGAAGGAGAAAAGAGGGGGGCAGAGACAACCACTCCTTATGCTTGCAAAACTAAAAAAATAAAATAATAATTTTACAAAAGAAAGAAGAGGAGCATGGAATGGGAGATGCAGAAAGAGAGGAGGTAGAAGGAAAAGAAAATGGTGAGGGGTGAATGAACAAGCAAGAAGAACAAGAGAGAAGCATTAGAAAAAGAAGGCAAAGACAAAAGGTCCAAAGGAATGAATAAACTTGCTCTTGAGAAATGTATGAGCCAGCAATGAGATGCTTATTAGACAAAATGTAGCTCATCCATAAGAACTAAGGTTTTAAAATGTATAATCTATCTAGAATTACACTTGTTGAGATATAGTTTACTATGTACTCTATTTTTAATCTTTATATAAAGCTTTTAATCTTTATATAATATATAATATATAATCTTTATATAAAGCTGACTTAATATAAAACATGTCTAATTATTTTAAATATTTTAAAATTTTTATTATAGAACAGAAATTTCTTCAGATTGTTCATATTTAAACATTGAAAGTGAGACGCTAAGTCACACATGTGTATATAACTGAGTCTATTTCTACAATTGTCTCAGTTCACAACTTCACTCATCTTTTAACATTTTTATCAATTGTTGTTGATACTTTCAGACTCACAGTCTCTGATTTGACACTGAGTTTGACAAAGATCCAAAAGTATTCAGCAATTGGATATGTTACTTTCATTTTCTGTGTTTCCCTTATTTTATGTATCTTTTAATAGCCTGCTAAAAGTTATAATTTTAGGGCTAGAAACAAAGAAACCTTTGAAAATATCACCTAACTTAATAAGAAAGAAAAATCTTTGTTATAATTTAAAGTATTAATTTAATATCTATTAAGTAAATGTCTTTATTAAAGTATTATTATAACTTACATTAAGAGATGCTTATAGCTAGAGAATTAGAAAGCTACTTAACCTCCAGAAAACAGCCAAGAATCTGAAACCAAAATGATTAATAGTTTTCCATCTGTTGAGTCTCTAACCTCGAAAATGGTTTGGACCAATTTGTGTTTGGAGGCAAATAAAGTGTAGGAGATTAGAGGAGAGACCAAGACATTTGTTTCAAGACCCAACTGTGCAGACAATTCTCTGGACAGCAGAGCTGACCTCTGACACATCTCTTGCCTTATCCACAACAAGAGATCAGGAATCTAAAACCTTCTAAGCACTCAACCAGAAATTACATCTCATAAAGTATTTTCTCATCAATTTTCATTATCTTTTCTTTTTGCCACACAACCCGATAAGGATATTGATAGTTTTCAAATTTTGTTCTCATCACAAGCCAACTTAATTTTCTTTCAGTCTAAATCTCTCCTGATCCTGAAGCTCAGGGAAATTTGCGGAAGAGGAGGTGGTAAGATTGTAAGAGCACAAGGATGGAAGGAGCAATGATATGCAAGATACTTCACACAAGTTAGGGCCAAAGCAATCATAATTGGACTTTGCATGCCCTACGCAATGTCTAACACACTACTGACTCCACAAAGTCTAGCATTTGCTAAAGGCACCAAGATCCTTGGAGGCAAGGGATTGACAGCCGCAGTAGTATTCCTATGCTTAAGGGGAACACAGGAAAGGGTTCAGGGAAATGCCACTGGGTCCTCGTACGTCATCGGAAAGGAAGGCCCAGAGGAGAGTCTGGCATGCACATCAAAGGATTCTCCGGGGATTGGGGGGGAGGCACTGGGGGATGGAGAGGGAGGGATGAGGGGAGGGGGAGCAGGGGGTTCCAGGGGAGGAGGAGGAAAGGAGGGAACTGGTGTACTTACTAAGTTTGTATGAGCAGACATAATAATAAAAAATGTTAAAAAATTTATTCTTTCAGTCTCGAAGCATTCATGAGATTTGAACACTTTTTACAAAGGAATCCTTTTTCATCCAGGAAGAGAAAAACCAGATGTCCTAAATATACAGCAGGTACTATACTAGGTAGGTACAGACAAAAATGTAATTTAGTCTTTCCTGTAGTCTTTTGAGGAAAATTGCTTTTTTAACCAAGGAAAAGAACTTCAGAGGAGTTTGCTAAGATTCAGTTGACCAATAATTTAATAAATATTTATCAAGTACCTGCTCCATACCAAGTATCACTATAGTGGAAGAGAAAGCAGTGAGGGACTACCCAAAAACAACCAACCAAGTGACATCATAGGCAGTTACAACAGCTACAAAGAAAATAAATTCAGTAGGAAGCTAGGGAGTGAAAGAACAGAGACTGGAACCATATGAAGGGAGAATTTGGAGAGAGGAAACAGCAAGCGTTTTTATAACCCAGAAACACAGCTGGCAAATAAGATTGATAAGCATGTCTGAGACCTACAAATTGGTGTCTTTCTATTATGTCTCCCAATCTAAGGTATATTAAATTTACTGCTATAGAAAAGACTAGAAAATTAAAAACAAAAATTCAAAGTATCTTCAGCAAAAAACAGATTTGGGCAAGCGAGGAAACTCAGCGGGTAAAAGCACTTGCCATGCAACCAGGAAGATCTGAGTTCTGTCCCCAGAATCTATATTTTATTAAAAGAAAAAAAGCAGGTGTGGTAGCTAGCACCTGTAATCCTAGCATTCCTATGGTGAGATTGGAGGCAGAGACAGGAAAATGAACTGGAAGCTCACATATACAATGCATTAGCAAAACTAACAAGTGAGGCATCAAAAACAAGGTGGGGCCAAGGAGATAGCTCAAAGGGTAAAACACTTACCTGGCAAGTCTCATGACCTATGTTCAAATTCCCAGAACCTTTGTAAAAGCCAGACAAAAGACACAAGTATATATAATTCTTGTGTGCCTATAAGAAATGGGAGGTAGAGACATGAAAATCTTCAAAAGCTCATGGGCCAGCTAGTGTGGCATACACAGCAGAAGAGAGACCCTGTTTCAAAACAAGGTGGAAGGACACGGATTCTGATCTTTACATGTGCTCCTACACTTGGCATGTGCACACACATTAAATCCTAAAAATGAAATTGTGTTCCATTATTACTGAAGACAGTGGTCTAGAAAATGAGACTTCAAGGGATTTTAGTTTGAAGAAAACTTGCTTAAGATAAACTATCAAGAAAGCCTAAAGAAAGGGCCTCCATGAAAGGGATTTCAAAATACAGATTTATATGTGATATAGGAATATGCCTCACCTCTTTGAGACTCATTTTGTAACGGCAAAATTCATTTTTTTCCATAAACCTTGTGCTAGCTCCTTTATTGTTCATGTGGCCAGATGATTGAAGAAAACAATGTAAGAGGAAAAGGATTTGTTTGGCCTAGAGTATCATGACAGGGAAGGCATGGTACCATTTGTCCATGGTGGTTGGAAGGTGAGGTAGAAAGAATTAATGAGATACCAGTCTGAACACCTGTGGAGTAAACCTTTAATATGGCCAATCTGACTCCTGGGACTAGTATCTTAAACTCCATTCAGTTTCTTGGTTGGCTTTAAATATGAAAAAAAAAACAGCAAACCAGAATCAAGAAAGAACTTTAAAAACATACCTCTGACATGGGAAGGTTTTCACAAAGTTCCAGGGTTTGGGGGTGAGAGATTGTTGTGCTTAAATGGAATGACAATTGTAGCCAGCTTACAGGTACTGACCACCTTGTCATTTATGGTACAAGAAGTAGTGGGCCAGGTGGACTATGGTCAGAGAGCAAATTGCAAGAAACAGGATGGGTCATGATTAAAAAGCATTGCAGACTTCTAATAAGCAACAAATTTTCTTTTTTCTAATTTTTTTGGTTGTGTGTGTGTGTGTGTGTGTGTGTGTGTATCAGAGGGGACTGTGTGTGCCTGTTGAGGCCAACAAATTTTCTATTACCAACTATTTTTTTCTAGCAAGCTTAAAAATACCCATCATCATTACTTTTCTACATAACCATCACAGTCACTTGCTAATATCTCCAACAGATTAGGAAGAAGATGAAAACTTTGGTTAGAACTGGGAATAAGCTACAAGCCTCAAGGTCTCCTCTACCTCTGGTGACCTACTTCTGCAGTCAGGCCCCAATGCCCTTCCCTCCCAAAACAGCACCACCAAGCTTGTAACTAAGTGCTCAAACACATGAGACTTCAGGGAACATTTTTGCATCTAACTGATATCATCATAAGCTAATAACTATTTCATAATATAAAATGCTTTTATACTATCTTGAAGAATCTCTATAGTTTTTAATAGTTCCAACACTGTTCAAAAGTTCAAAAATCTCCTGAGTCACGAGCCAAACATTTAGCTGTGAGTGACCGTTAAAAAAAAAATTCACTTCTAATACACAGTTGATTCATAATTGGACTTTGCATGCCGTGCGCAATGTCCAACACACTATTGACCCCACAAAGTCTAGCATTTGCTAAAGGCACTAGGATCCTTGGAGGCAAGGGATTGACAGCCACAGTAGTGTTCCTATGCTTAAGGGGAACACAGAAAAGGGTTCTGGGAAATGCCACTGGGTCCTTGCACCTCATTGGAGAGGAGGACCCAGAGGAGAGTTTGGCATGCACATTAAAGGATGCTCCGGGGAGGGGATGGGAAGGCACTGGGGGATGGGGAGGAAAGAAGGGAAGGGGGGCACAGGGCGGTAGGAGGTTGGAGGGAGGGAGGGGACCAGTGTACCTGTTAAGTTTGTATGAGTGGAAATAAAAAAAAATCTGGAAAAACTCCAGAATGAGATTAAAAAAAAAATACACAGTTGATTCAAAGCAAACATCCCCATTCTAAAAGACAGGAATGGGAGTGAAAGAAGCAAGAAAAGAGTGGACAGAAGCAAGACTGGAGTCCAACAGAGTAAACACCAAACTCTTCAGCTTCATGTCCGGTATTTAGGGCTTGTGGTGGTACTATCTGCCTTAAAGACACAGAGTGAGCTGTGCATGGGAGTGTGAAAGTGAAGGCTCAGTTTCAGTGGAAACCCCAGGATATTGGTCAAACATGTGGAATGTCTGCAGATACTGTGTGGAGCAGCCTCAGAAAGTACACAGACTTCAGGCGCAGAGTTATAGCAGTAGAACTATAGAACCTGCTGGAGATATAGAAGGTGAGGCAGGTGATGCTCGGCAATAAATCCCTTGACTAGGAAACAGGGAATGACATTCTTTTAGTGAATGCAATTCATTTTATTATTCGAAGTGAA
The DNA here is from genome assembly GCA_023101885.1 of Typhlomys cinereus. Lineage (NCBI taxonomy): Eukaryota > Metazoa > Chordata > Mammalia > Rodentia > Platacanthomyidae > Typhlomys > Typhlomys cinereus. The sequence goes on along the minus strand of JALPQD010000025.1, from coordinate 7,197,823 downwards.
GAAAAAAAAGAATTATCCCATGGTAGGTATAACAATAGACCATGAGTGTATTGTGGGGAAGAAATTTTACATATATAATTAAATTAAGAACCTCAGGATACTAATCACATGAGTCCACATGAGTAAAGAATGAGAATGGCAGCTGGAGAGATGGCTTAGGGGTTAAGACTGACTCCTCAAGCAGAAGGATCTGAGTTCAGATCCTAGATTCCCAAGTAAAAAATAACTGGCCATGCCAGCATTTCCAGCCCTGACAAGCGGAGCCTGGGAGACCCTAGAGCAAAGTAAAAAGGTGGTAGAGCAATCCGAGGTGATTCCCAAAATTGCCCTAGGCACACACAGTGCCTTTAATACATACAAACAGGGACCCAGACCCAGACACATGCACACACGCACGCACACACACGCACACACACATACACACACAAAATGAGAACAGCGATATTCCTCACATTGAAGATGGAGAAGGATTGGAGCTGATCAGTGTGGTCTGCTTCTAGCAGTTAGAAGCTGTATTTTCACTAGAGTTTTCAGAAGGGCACTGCTACCCTGCAGACACTTTGATGCCATTCCTGTTGAGGCTTGTGGTGACATTCCCACCTGAATTTGTGGTAAATCCTTGCAGCAGTTGTAGAAAATTAAGACACACCTCTAATTGTAAGCATTAGAATACTGCCAAATCAAAATTTAGAAAAATCAATCATAATGTCGTCCTGACGAAAATCTTCCCGTATCTCTAGAACTTCCCTTTGTCAACTTCGTTATGTCAGCTTCCTGTCATCTTCCCTCACCCACTGCTTGCTCACGCCTCACTCACCAACTCACCATGGGGGTTTCTCCTTGACCTCATGTTCTAGCAAGATCTTCCCACTCTTTCCTTATCTGTGTTTTCACTTTCCTCTGCTTTGCAAAAGGTTTCCTTGCAGTTCCTCATCCATGTCTATGTGTTGGGCTGTACTCCCTTCTACTACCCAACAATTTTAATCATTTTCTCTGAGTCAGTAGTAGCAATGTGCCTCCTGTGGGAAAGTCAATAGGATGGATCTTGTCCTGTTTTGAAACAGGATCAAGGGCAGAAGTGTTTCCTGCATATTTCTATCCATTCCTTGGAAGCCATTCAGACATTAATTAGCATGTCTAAGGATGGGCACAGAGCTTTATCATTATAATTTTATCACCACGTTGCTGACCTTTCTCCACAATGAATGAGGCCATTAGGGCATATTAGCATGTTTAAGGATTGTTGATCTTACACATGTAGTATAGTCTATCACAATTCATGTCACCCCTCTACGCAGTACACAGTACATAGACATCACCACCCTGTTTCATGGTTAGATTTCAGGGTTAGATTCTATAATACACTGGATTTGGTTTTGGCCTTTCCGCATCCCTTCTTGACCCAGTCTGATTCTATTTCTGCTGATCCCATCCAGTAACTGTCAGGATAGTGAGGTAAAGCACACAGGTCACAGATGCCCGCATGAAGTTTTCCAGATCTGGAAGCAACCTCCTACAACTCCCAAAGGATGTTAGTGTTCTACATCCATTTGTAAGGAGGGGAATTAAACTATTTCCTACCCAATCTTGTAAATGTTTACATATTAATGAATAAAGACTAAACATTTGAAGCATGCAAGTCAGATAAACTATGAACACGATGCATCCAACAGAACAACTGTTGCGGAGTTTGAAAATCCATCCAATGAGGCACAGATTGTGAGCTTGGTCAAAGCTCACAGATGCCCAGCTTTAAGGGAGCCTTTCCTTCAGCTCCAACTATAGAAAGAAGCCTTTCCTCTGGCTTCTCAAGGGACCAGACTATACAGACTATAGGGAAACTTTTCTTCAGTTCTGGCTATAGGAAGAATCTTTCCTTCGGTTCCTGGAAAAATAGTCCAGCCTCATCTGGGGAAAACCCCCAGAATATTATGGGTTTGGGGGGTATCCAAAGATTAACCATAGATCAAAAGTTAAAATTAATACCTGAGAGGCTTTATGAGAGAGAGAGAGAGAGAGAGACTGGTACCAGGGTTTGCTTACACACGCAGGTAAGGTGATGTGTGTGCAGCTCCAAATTACATCTCCACACAGTTTTGTTTTTGTTTTTTTTTTATTATTTATTCAACTGTGTGTATGTGCACGCGCGCCTGTGTGTGTGTGTATGTGTGTGTCTGTGTATGTGTAGAACCACGGACGAATTCGCGAACCACCATGGACGCCTCCACCTCCTTCTGCCCTGGGATTCACAGGCTCCGCCCTACCAGGACCAGAAGCGCAGGCCGCCCCCGCTTCCGTCTGGCGTCTATACGTGGGATCTGGGATCCGAACTCGGGACCTTCTGCCTGCAAGGCGGAGGCTTAACCCCTGAGCCACCTCTCCAGCCCACACACAGTTTTTATATAGTAGGGACAAAGGAGATTGCAAGTCCCACCAAAGTAGTTTAGCTGGCAGTATTTTACAGTCTCATCAGCATGCAGGCTTCTGCAGGCCCTCTGGCCAAATAGCATTCCAGAAGGGAATTCTGGAGAATGATAGGGGAGTGGGCATTTTCATTGCCTGCCAACAATTTCTCAGGCCAAAGAATTTCTTTTTAAGATTTTAAGATTTTCCCTTTTATGTTTCTCCCACACATAACATTATCTGTCACATCAGGAGTTGTAATACTAGACTCGAAACATTGCAAGTCAAACAGATTATTTATTGTGTCTTGGGACTGTGTCCTATGTCCTGCATGACACAGTCAGAAGGAAAGAAAGTGTTGGCTACATGAGTGTCCCAGCACGCACACATGCGCACACACATACGCGAACACACATACCTTCAGAAATGAGCAGGCAGGGCTGTTTGGAGTTTCAAGGCAGTGTGCCATTTGACCTGAGAGAGAGTGGATCACGTGAGAACAGGAGAGTCTTGGAGTGGCGGTCACTCTACTCCTCCGGGCCTCATTGGTCATGGGGAGTCCGACGTCTGGAACACCAGGCACTACGTCAAATACGCTCGCAGGCCAGGTGCACAGCACGTTCCAGGGAGCAGTGGGAAATCGGATCCAGTGAGCTCTCTCAGGTCCCCATTTTTATCCTCCTTTGGCTTAGGCCTGTGCTCTCCATAATGAGGGACCCACCCATAAATGCAGCTTGCTTTATTGAAACAAGAGCTTCAGGTCAGAGATGCTAGCCCAACATAAGTTCTGGGTTTATTATTAAAACTATTGGAGAGCATCTAGGGCTTTCCTTGGGAAACCAAGGGACCCCAGCTTGCTGCTAGGTAGCATTGGATATGTGTACACGATAAGTCACTTTTTGCTGTGAAGCACAGCATGCTGTATTTTTTTGTAGGGAGTGTTGAGAGAAGTTGTACATATATGCAAGATATGTTGCTTCTCACTTCTGTTCCTATGGATCTTTTCTTAACTTTTAAAGGTTATTAATAGACTAAACTACACCTGTCATGACCTTCACTCCATCTATATGATGATTCATATGGACAATACTACAGTAATAGTAATCAAGTCAAATTTTCTATAGAGGACTAAAGGAATTAAGGGGACACAACCGGAGGATCCCATTCTGTCTTCAATCCAAGTAGCCACTTTTTTCAAGGGTCTTTGTGGGTTTGGTACATTTCATTTTTGAAGAAAACAGCTTTTGACATCTCTTTTCATTTTCACAAAACTTTTAAGCCACCACAATGGGTGAGCAGTATTGGTTCAGCGTACTAGTTGAATATAAAATGTCAAGACAATTAATTGAAGGCTGAGCTCTACACTCATCTGTGAAGAACTGGTAATTAAAGCAAACCCTGAGAAAGCGGCAGGAGAGCTGTGTAATTCTTGTAGGAAAGTCTAGTCCATAGTGGGTGGGACCGACAATTCCCCAAGCAGGTGGATAAGATGGAAGAAGCTAGTTCAGCAGCTAGGCATACTTCAGCATACTTTTTTCTCAACTTGCAATCTGGCAAATGAGGTTTGCCCTTCTCCCAGCAATTCCTGTAGATATGGCAAGACCACTTCCCTTGGCTCCTAATGTTAATATTGACTTTCCTGCCAAACTGGACTATGAACTCTAATGTAGATTCATAAGCAAGAATAAAACCCCCAGTGAGTGAGAGAGAGAGCCCAGCCCTGCCCTACCACCCCGGAGCCCCACGCGTCCCAGCGGCGAGCACCCAGGCCAACTCCGGCTTGGCCTGCGCCAAGTGGCCCGGATGACCCCAGCCCCCTCTGCGCCGCTGCGCCCTGCCCTGCCCCACCCCCGCCAGCTGCCCAAGGTGAGTGAGAGAGAGCCCAGCCCAGCCCCGCCCCCCACCCAGGAGCTGCCAGGCCAGCAACACCATGCCCCGAGGCCCCTAGCTTTGCCCCCGGGGCCACGCCCCCCTCCGCACCCACCTTCCAAGGTTGCAGGTGAAGAATTCTGCCATCAACATCAGACCCTCTGCCTCTCTGGCCCACCGGGGACCTATGCACGTGGTCCACGGAAGACACACTGCTACTCAGAATTCAATAGAGCTCAAAGGAAACTCAAGCAAAATTCTAAGGAACAAAGGGAACGCAGGCCATATATCTGGACTCCACTACAATCAGTATATCACGTGGGCGAGATTCTTCTCATCCAACCCAAAGATAAGTAAACTTTTTCTTTTCACCTTACTAATCCTTTAAAGTATCAATGCTGTAGATCAACTTTCTCATACAGCCACCCCACAACATACAACTCTAGGGAGTACACCACTCACCCCCACATTACACCAAGATACTAAATCGTAAAAGTGCACTACCAAACTAATATTCACCCCCTGGTAGCATAACCTGACTTAACTGACGTACTAACAGCCTAGTAGCCTCATCTAGGATATAACGATAACAATACACAAACATACCCAATCCAAGGCAAGCACTAGTAATAACTGGCAAGTGTAACAATAACAAATAGGTGGATTCAGTGAAAAACACACAGAAACTGAAAGGTCCTAAAAAACAAAACAACAATGTACAAGTCAAACTGCAGATCTACGAGAAACAAAACCTAAGAAGACCAATCTCCTGCTGAAAGAATCAATCCCATAATGAGGGATTCTGACCAGAACAAATCCACAGAAAATAACCATAAAAGCCTGACCCAACATAACGACTTTCAGAGTATGATCATTACCATGATTAATACTATGAAAGAGGAAATCCGAGAAGAGTTAAACAACCATATCAACCACTTCAACAGGAACACAACAGGCACTTGGAGGAGTTGAGAAAAATAGTTCAAGAAACAAAAATAGGTATAGAGCAATTAAAATAGTCTCAGGCAGAGTTTAAAATTAAACTAAAAGACAAATTATCTTCAACCCAAAACTCAACAGTCTTATCAGCAGAACAAATGAAGCAGAAAATAGAATTTCAGATCTTGAAGACAAAGTGGGAGAATTAACCAGCTCAATGGAAGAGATTGTTAAAGCCAAAAAGATACTGGAGAGGAACATTCAAGAGATATGGGACACCCTGAAGAAGCCTAACATGCACATTCATGGAATACCAGAACAAGAATCCCAAAATACCACACCTGAGGAAATATTTCAATTCATCATAAATGAAAACTTCCCACAACTAAAGAATGAGAGGCCTATCCAAATACAAGAGGCATTTCGCACTCCAAACAGATATAACCAAAATAGAAAATCGCCACGGCAAATAATAGTCAAAACACTCCACATTCAAGACAAAGAAAAGGTGCTGAGAGCTTCAAGAGAAAAAAAGCAACTCACTTTTAAAGGTAAACCTATTAAAATAACAAATGACTACTCAATGGAAACAGTAAAAGTAAGAAGAGCTTGAAGAGACATACTTCAAGTATTAAATGAGCAAAAATGCCAACCCAGACTGATATACCCGGCAAAACTATCTGTCATGATTGAGGGAGAAAGAAAAGTTTTTCAGCACAAAGACAACTTGAAGGGATACATGTCTACCAAACCAGGGCTTCAAAAAATCCTAGAAATGATACTCAAGCTTGAAGAAAAGAACAAGCATATCCATGAGGACAGAAGGGAAGTATAATACCACCAAAACATAAATATCAAACAACATGTTTACAAAATCTACTAAACATAAAAAATGTCCAGAATTTCTCCATTACAACATTAAATGTCAATGGTATTAACTCACTGATTAAGAGACACAGATTACAAACTTGGATTAAAAACCACAATCCAACAATCTGCTGCCTTCAGGAAACTCATCTCACCACAAAAGATAGGCACATCCTAAGAATGAAAGGCTGGTCCAAAATCTTGCAAGCTAATGGAACTAGGAAACAGGCAGGGGAAGCAATTATGCTTTCAGACAAAGTGGACTACAAACCAAAGAAAATCATAAGATGGATACTAAATTTTAGTCACAGGTACAATTCACCAGGAAGACTTCACAATACTGAACATTTATACACCCAATACGGGCCCCTCCACATTCATTAAGAAAACCCTACAGCGCCTAAAGCAAGAAATCAACCCCCAAACGATAATTCTTGGGGACTTCAACACCGCCCTCTTAACATGGGATAGATCAACAGGTCAAAAGCTTAACAGAGACACTTTGGAACTTAATCAAACCCTGAAAGAAATGGACCTTACAGATCTCTATCGAACTTTTCACCCACGCATGAAAGAATACACATTTTTTTCAGCAGCACACAGAACTTTTTCCAAAATAGATCACATATTGGCCACAAAATGAATCTACACATAAACAAAAAAGTTGAAATTTTAACCTGTGCCCTATCAGACCACCACGGCCTAAAGCTGGACATCCACAACACATCAAACAAGAGAAAATACACTAACTCCTGGAAACTTAACAATATGATGCTGAATGAGAACTGGATTCAGGAAGAAATTAAAAAGGAAATTCAAGATTTCCTGAAAGTGAACGATAATGAAAATACAACTTACCAAAATCTCTGGGACACAATGAAAGCTGTTCTAAGAGGTAAGTTCATAGCTCTTAATGCCTACATCAAAAAAATGGAAACATCAGAAATAAATAACTTAACGATGCAGCTTAAGGCTTTAGAGGAACTAGAGCAATCTGATCCCAAAAGTAGTAGAAGAGAGGAGATTAGCAAAATAAGGGGAGAAATATCTGAAATAGAGACTAAGAAAACGATAGAAAAAATCAACAAATCGAAAAGCTGGTTCTTTGAAAAAATCAACAAGATTGATACACCCCTAGCTAAACTAACCAAAAGCAAGAGAGAGAAAACCCAAATTAACAAAATTAGAAATGAACATGGAGTAATCACTACTGATACCAAAGAAATCCAGAGAATTATAACATCATATTTCAAAAACTTATACTCAGTGAAGTTTGACAACACAAAAGAGATGGATGAATTTCTAAGTAAACACAACCTACCTAAATTGAATCAGGAAGTTGTGAATTACTTAAATAGCCCTATAACATATAAGGAAATTGAAGAAGTAATCTCAAATCTTCCCACCAAAAAGTGTCCTGGACCAGATGGATTCAGCACAGAATTATACCAGACATTTAAGGAGTTAATAACACCAATACTCCTTAAACTGTTCCATCAAATAGCAAAGGAAGGAACACTACCAAATTCCTTCTATGAAGCTAATATCGTCTTAATCCCAAAACCTAATAAAGAATCACTTAAAAAAGAAAATTATAGGCCGATCTCTCTGATGAAGACAGACGCAAAGATTCTCAACAAAGTCTTAGCAAATCGGATTCAAAAACATATCAAAAAGATCATTCACAGGGACCAAGTAGGCTTCATCCCCGGCACACAAGGTTGGTTCAACATACGAAAATCAATAAATGTAATTCATCATGTAAACCAGTCCAAAGACCAAGACCACATGACACTCTCGATAGATGCAGAAAAAGCCTTTGACAAGATCCAACAGCCTTTTATGATCAAAATGCTAGAGACAGTAGGAATGGAAGGAACCTTCATCAATATAATAAAAGCTGTATACAACAAGCCCACAGCAAGGATTATGATCAATGGGGAACAATTGGAAGCATTCCCACTTCGATGAGGAACTAGACAAGACTGTCCACTCTCACCACTTCTATTCAATATTGTACTTGAAGTCTTAGCTGAAGCCATAAGACAAGAAAGGGACATAAGAGGGATTCAAATTTGCAAGGAAGAAGTCAAGCTATCCCTATTTGCAGATGACATGATCTTATACCTGAGGGATCCCAAAAACTCCACCAGGAAGCTCCTGGAACTAATTGAGAAGTTCAGCAGGGTGGCAGGATACAAAATAAATGTGCAAAAATCAGAGGCCTTCCTATATGCCCAGAATGAAAGAAGTGAAAAAGCCTTGAGAGAAACAATCCCATTTACTGTAGCTCCTAAAAAAATGAAATACCTTGGTATAAACCTAACCAGGGCTCCCTCTTTCGCCCCACCCCCGCTCCGCCGGTCGGGACGCGTAGGCGAGATCCAGCCGGGCCTCAACGCGCGCTCTAGGACCCCAGGTCAGCCCACGGGGACCCGGCTCCGACTCCCGCCATCCAGCCGGAGCCCCGCGGGGGCCGAGGGACGAGGAGGACCTCCCCCTGCGCCCGGGCCCCGCCCCAGCTGCCCTCGGGTTAAATAGCTCCACGCCGACGCGCCCATCCTCCCTCTTTCGCCCCACCCCCGCTCCGCCGGTCGGGACGCGTAGGCGAGATCCAGCCGGGCCTCAACGCGCGCTCTAGGACCCCAGGTCAGCCCACGGGGACCCGGCTCCGACTCCCGCCATCCAGCCGGAGCCGCACGGGGCCCAGGGACGAGGAGGACCTCCCCCTGCGCCCGGGCCCCGCCCCAGCTGCCCTCGGGTTAAATAGCTCCACGCAGACGCGCCCATCCTCCCTTTTCGCCCCACCCCGCTCCGCCGGTCGGGACACGCACGCGGTCCACCCGGGCCTCACCCTGCTCCCTAGGTAAGTCCCCGTTCAGGCCCCGCCCACCAGTACCCCAGGCCAAATAATTCAGTTTAGTGAAATTGAGAGATCTTAAGAGTTAAAATGACAATGCCAAAGTCAAAGTGCAAATCCATGAGAAGCAACACTCAAGTAAACAAATCTCCCACTGAAGAAATTAATCCCATAATGTTAGACTCCAAAAAGAACAAACCCGCGGAAAAAGGCCAAGAAAGCCTGACCCAGGATAACGACTTTCAAAATATGATCATTACCATGTTCAATACTATGAAAGAGGAAATCCGGGAGGAATTACATAATCGAATCAATCGCTTTGAAGAGGAACACAACAGACATCTGGAGGAGTTGAGAAAAACAGTGCAAGAAACAAAAAGTGGCATAGAACAGTTAAAACAAACTCAAGCAGAGTTTAAAACTGAGCTAAAAGACAAGTTATCTTCAACCCAGAACGCCACAGAGAGTCTTATCAACAGAACTAATGAAGCAGAAAACAGAATTTCAGACCTTGAAGATAAAGTGGGAGTACTAGCCAGCTCAATGGAAGAGGTTGTTAAAGCCAAAAAGATACTTGAGAGAAATATCCAAGAGATATGGGACACCCTGAAGAAGCCTAACATGCGTATTCATGGAATACCGGAACAAGAATCTCAAAATACCACCCCTGAGGAAATTTTTCAAACGATCATCAAGGAAAACTTTCCTCATCTAAAGAAAGAGAGGCCCATTCATATACAAGAGGCATTCCGCACCCCAAACAGATACGACCAAACTAGAAGCACACCGCGGCAAATAATAGTTAAAACACTCCACATTCAAGATAAAGAACTGGTGCTGAGAGCTTCAAGGGAGAAAAAACAAGTCACTTTTAAAGGCAAACCTATTAAAATAACAAATGACTTCTCAGTCGAAACAGTAAAAGCAAGAAGAGCTTGGAGAGACATACTTCAAGTATTGAATGAGCAAAAATGTCAACCCAGGCTGATTTACCCTGCAAAACTATCAGTCATGATCGAGGGAGAAAGAAAAATTTTCCAGCACAAAGACAACTTTAAGGGATACATGGCCACCAAACCAGGCCTTCAAAAACTGCTAGAAATGATACTCAAGCGTGAAGAAAAAAACAGGCATGTCCAGGAGAACAGAAGGCAAATATAACACCATTAAAAGCGAAGCAATATACTTATAAAAGCTACTAAACATAATAAATGTCTGGAATTAACAATAGTTTCTCCATTATAACACTAAATGTTAATGGACTTAATTCACCGATCAAGAGACACAGATTACAAACTTGGATTAAAAATCACAATCCATCAATCTGTTGCCTGCAGGAAACCCATCTCACCACAAAAGATAGGCACGCTCTAAAAATAAAAGGCTGGTCAACAATTCTACAAGCAAATGGAAGCAGAAAACAGGCAGGGGTAGCCATTATGCTATCAGACAAAGTGGATTTCAAACCAAAAAAAATTACAAGAGACACGGATGGATACTACATTTTAGTCAGAGGTACAATTCACCAGGAAGACTTCACAATACTGAACATATATGCACCCAATACGGGCCCCTCCACATTCATTAAGAAAACCCTACAGCGTCTAAAGCAAGAAATCAACCCCCAAACGATAATTCTTGGGGACTTCAACACCGCCCTCTCTACATGGGATAGATCAACAGGTCAAAAGCTTAACAGAGACACTTTGGAACTTAATCAAACCCTGAAAGAAATGGACCTCACAGATCTCTATCGAACTTTTCACCCACGCACCAAAGAATACACATTTTTCTCAGCAGCACACGGAACTTTCTCCAAAATAGATCACATATTGGGCCACAAAATGAATCTACACATGTACAAGAAAGTTGAAATTCTAACCTGTGCCCTATCAGACCACCACGGCCTAAAGCTGGACATCCACAACACATCAAACAAGAGAAAATACACTAACTCCTGGAAACTTAACACTATGATGCTGAATGAGAACTGGATTCAGGAAGAAATTAAAAAGGAAATTCAAGATTTCCTGAAAGTGAATGATAACGAAAATACAACTTACCAAAATCTCTGGGACACAATGAAAGCTGTTCTAAGAGGTAAGTTCATAGCTCTTAATGCCCACGTCAAAAAAATGGAAACATCAGAAATAAACAACTTAACAATGCAGCTTAAAGCTTTAGAGAAACTAGAGCAATCTGATCCCAAAAGCAGTAGAAGAGAAGAGATTAGCAAAATAAGGGGAGAAATATCTGAAATAGAGACTAAGAAAACGATAGAAAAAATCAACAAATCGAAAAGCTGGTTCTTTGAAAAAATCAACAAGATTGATACACCCCTAGCTAAACTAACCAAAAGCAAGAGAGAGAAAACCCAAATTAACAGAATTAGAAATGAACATGGAGTTATCACTACGGATACCCAAGAAATCCAGAGAATTATAACATCATATTTCAAAAACTTATACTCTGTGAAGTTTGACAACACAAAAGAGATGGATGAATTTCTAAGTAAACACAACTTACCTAAATTGAATCAGGAAGTTGTGAATTACTTAAATAGTCCTATAACATATAAGGAAATTGAGGAAGTAATCTCGAATCTTCCCACCAAAAAATGTCCTGGACCAGATGGATTCAGCACAGAGTTCTACAAGACATTTAAGGAGTTAATAACACCAATACTCCTTAAACTGTTCCATCAAATAGCAAAGGAAGGAACACTACCAAATTCCTTCTATGAAGCTAATATTGTCTTAATCCCAAAACCTAATAAAGATTCACTTAAAAAAGAAAACTATAGGCCGATCTCCCTGATGAACACAGATGCAAAGATTCTCAACAAAGTCTTAGCAAATCGGATTCAAAAACATATTAAAAAGATCATTCATGGGGACCAAGTAGGCTTCATCCCCGGCACACAAGGTTGGTTCAACATACGCAAATCAATAAATGTAATTCATCATGTAAACCAGTCCAAAGTCCAAGACCACATGATACTCTCGATAGATGCAGAAAAAGCTTTTGACAAGATCCAACAGCCTTTTATGATCAAAACGCTAGAGACAGTAGGAATGGAAGGAACTTTTATCAATATAATAAAAGCTGTATACAACAAGCCCACAGCAAGGATTATGCTCAATGGGGAACAATTGGAAGCATTCCCACTTCGATCAGGAACAAGACAAGGCTGTCCACTCTCACCACTTCTATTCAATATTGTACTTGAAGTCTTAGCCGAAGCCATAAGACAAGAAAGGGACATAAGAGGGATTCAAATTGGCAAGGAAGAAGTCAAGCTATCTCTATTTGCAGATGACATGATCTTATACCTGAGTGATCCCAAAAACTCCACCAGGAAGCTCCTGGAACTAATTGAGAAGTTCAGCAGGGTGGCAGGATACAAAATAAATGTGCAAAAATCAGAGGCCTTCCTATATGCCCAGAATGAAAGAAGTGAAAAAGCCTTGAGAGAAACCATGCCATTTACTATAACCCCTAAAAAAATGAAATACCTTGGTATAAACCTAACTAAGGAGGTAAAAGACCTTTACAATGAAAACTTTAAAACCCTAAAGAAAGAAATTGCAGAAGACACCAGAAGGTGGAAAGACCTCCCTTGTTCCTGGATTGGCAGAATCAACATTGTAAAAATGACCATCCTACCAAAGGCAATATACAGATTCAATGCTATACCAATCAAAATCCCAAAGCAATTCTTCAAAGAAGTTGACCAAACAATCTCAAAGTTCATATGGAGGCACAAAAGACCCAGGATAGCAAAAACAATCCTGAGTAACAAAAACACAGCTGGAGGTATTACCATACCAAACATAAGTCTATACTACAAATCCATTGTTATAAAGACAGCCTGGTACTGGCTCCAAAATAGACACACAGATCAATGGATAAGGATTGAAGACCCAAGCCCACAAAGTTACAGCCATTTGGTCTTTGACAAAGGGGCCCAAAGAATCCAATGGAAAAAGAACAGCATCTTCAACAAATGGTGCTGGCAAAACTGGATCTCCACATGCAGAAGATTAAAGCTGGACCCGTCCTTGTCACCATGTACAAGACTTAATTCCAAATGGATCAAGGACCTTGATATCAGGCCAGAGACTTTAAAAGCCATAGTTGAAAGGATAGGGAACTCCCTCGAGCTGATTGGGCTAGGCCAACACTTCCTAAACAGACATCCAATGGCCCAGTCACTGCTACCAACTCTCAACAGTTGGGATCTTGTGAAATTAAAGAGCTTCTGTTCAGATAAAGAGATTGTCGCACGAGCTCAAAGGCAACCCACAGAATGGGAGAAAATCTTCACTAACCACATATCTGACAGAGCTCTACTGTCCAGAGTGCACAAAGAACTTAGAAAATTAAACTCCAAGGAAAACACTGGCCCAATTAAAAAATGGGCCCTGGAACTTCAAAGAAACTTTACCAGGGATGAAATTAAAATGTCTAACAATTATCTTAAAAAATGCTCCACTTCCTTCGCCATCAGGGAAATGCAAATCAAAACTTCCCTGAGATATCATCTCACCCCGGTCAGGATGGCAAAAATCCACAGTACAAACAACGACAAATGCTGGAGAGGATGTGGGGAGAGGGGAACTCTCCTACATTGTTGGTGGGAATGCAGGCTCATACAGCCACTCTGGCGAGCCGTCTGGAGATTCTTGAAGAAATTAAAGATTGAAATGCCATATGACCCTGCTATCCCACTTTTGGGAATAACCCCCAAGCAGCAGAGGTTCGCCTCGATAGCACAAGCTCGACCATGTTCATAGCAGCACTGTTTACAATAGCAAAGTCATGGAATCAACCTAAATGTCCAACAGTTGACGAGTGGATAAGGAAACTGTGGTACATCTATACAATGGAGTACTACTCAGCCATCAAAAATGATGAATTACTGGAATTTGCTGGGAAATGGATGTCATTAGAAAGAATTATATTAAGTGAAGTATCCCAAACCCAGAAAATTAAGCGCCGTATGTACTCCCTAATAGGTGGCTCCTAGTACCAAACTCGCCCAGCCCACATTGGGACACTCAAAAGTAAACCTATGTAACACAGTAATTGCAAGGATTATGAACAAGAGAGATGGGTTAGGAGGGCCACACCAGAAACAAGGAGAGAGGAGACCATGTTACAGCAGAGAAAATAGGCCTCCATCAAGGTCTGCAAGTAAGTAATGAGAAACCTGGTTAAATTCACAGACATTCTTTCCTGATCTCACCAGAAGGGGAGGGCATATAGTCTAGCAGATAAAAAGTAATCATTTTGCAAATGGGTAATGGACCCCGCCCTCAGTGAGGTTTCCTACTCTTATTACATCTACCCTTGAATGTGCTATTACAACAAGACTCCAGTTTAACAGCTTTTTGTCTCTGGCCAGGGGGTGACATACAGTGCCCAGCAGAATGGAGTGAAGGGAATTGCAGGAGCAGCAAAACTGCAAAAGAAAATCAACAAACCACAATCCAGAACTTCAGAGACTCTATATCAGTCACATAGAACTAGGACAGCCTAATCTCTCCCCATCCTGGAGCTCAGGGACATTTGCGGAAGAGGGGGCGGTAAGATTGTAAGAGCAAAAGGATGGGAGGAGCAACGATTTGCAAGATTCTCAACAATAGTTGGGGCCAAAGCAATCATAATGGAACTTTGCATGCCCTGCGCAATGTCCAGCGCACTGTTGCCCTCATAAAGTCTAGCATCTGTTAAGGGCACCGAGACCCCTGGAGGCAAGGGATTGACAGCCATAGTAGTAATCTTATGCTTAAGGGGAACAAGAGAAAGGGCTTATGGAAATGCCACTGGGTCCTTATATGTCATCGGAGAGGAGGACCCAGTGGAGAGTTAGGCGCACACAATAAAGGACTCTCTGGGAATTGGGGGGTAGACACTGGGGGAAGGGGAGGGGGGAGGGAGGGAACTGGTAAAAAATTTTAAAATGTATAATTAAATTTTTAATAAAAAAAAATAAATAAATAAACCTAACCAGGGAGGTAAAAGACCTTTACAATAAAAACTTTAAAACCCTGAAGAAAGAAATTGCAGAAGACACCAGAAGGTGGAAAGACCTCCCATGTTCCTGGATTGGCAGAATCAACATCGTAAAAATGACCATCCTACCAAAGGCAATATACAAATTCTATGCTATACCAATTAAAATCCCAAAGCAATTCTTTAAAGAAGTTGACCAAATAATCTCAAAATTCATAAGGAGGCACAAAAGACCCAGGATAGCAAAGACAATCCTGAGTAACAAAAACACTGCTGGAGGTATTACCATACCAAACCTTAGTCTATACTACAAATCCATAGTTATAAAGACAGCCTGGTACTGGCTCCAAAATAGACACACAGATCAATGGATAAGGGTTGAAGACCCAGATATAAGCCCACAAAAATACAGCCATTTGATCTTTGACAAAGGGGCCCAAAGAATCCAATGGAAAAAGAACAGCATCTTCAACAAATGGTGCTGGCAAAACTGGATCTCCACATGCAGATTAAAGCTGGACCCGTACTTGTCACCATGTAGAAGACTTAATTCCAAATGGATCAAGAACCTTGATATCAGGCCAGAGACTATAAAAACCATAGTTGAAAGGATAGGGACCTCCCTTGAGCTAATTGGGCTAGGCCAACATTTCCTAAACAGACATCCAATGGCACAGTCACTGCTACCAACTTTCAACAGTTGGGATCTGGTGAAATTAAAGAGCTTCTGTTCAGATAAAGAGATTGTAACGCGAGCTCAAAGACAACACACAGAATGGGAGAAAATCTTCACTAACCACATATCTGATAGAGATCTACTGTCCAGAGTGCACAAAGAACTTAGAAAATTAAACACCAAGGAAACCAATGGCCCAATTAAGAAATGGGCCCTGGAACTTAAAAGAAATTTTACCAGAGATGAAATTAAAATGTCTAACAAATATCTTAAAAAATGCTCCACTTCTTTAGCCATAAGGGAAATGCAAATCAAAACCTCCCTGAGATATCATCTCACCCCGGTCAGGATGGCAAAAATCCACAATACAAACAACAACAAGTGCTGGAGAGGATGTGGAGAGAGGGGAACTCTCCTACATTGCTGGTGGGAATGCAGGCTCATACAGCCATTCTGGCGAGCCGTCTGGAGATTCTTAAAGAAATTAAAGATTGAAATGCCATATGACCCTGCTATCCCACTTTTGGGAATAACCCCCCCTGCAGCAGAGGTTCACCTCGATAGCACAAGCACGACCATGTTCATAGCAGCACTGTTTACAATAGCAAAGTCATGGAATCAACCCAAATGTCCAACAGTTGACGAGTGGATAAGGAAACTGTGGTACATCTATACAATAGAGTACTACTCAGCCATCAAAAATGATGAATTACTGGAATTTGCTGGGAAATGGATGTCATTAGAAACAATTATATTAAGTGAAGTATCCCAAACCCAAAAAGTTAACCGCCGTATGTACTCCCTAATAGGTGGCTCCTAGTACTAAACTCACCCAGCCCACATTGAGACACTCAAAAGTAAACCTATATAATACAGTAATTGCAAGGATTGTGAACAGGAGGGATGGGGTTGGAGGGCCACACCAGACACAAGCAGAGAGGGGACCATGTTACAGCAGAGAAAATCAGCCTCCAAGGAATGCAAGTAAGTAATGTGACACCTGGTTAAGTTCACAGACGTTCGTTCCTGATCATGTACAACTGAGGGGGTATGATCTCACCAGAAGGGGAGGGCACATAGTCTGGCAGATGAAAGGTGATCATTTTCCAATTGGTGATTGACCCCTCCCTCACCGAGGTTTCCTGCTTTTATTACATCTACCCTTGAACGGGCTATTATAACAAGACTCCAGTTTAACAGTTTTTTGTCTCTGACCAGGGGGTGACATACAGTGCCCATCAGGATGGAGTGAAGGGCATTGCAGGAGCAGCAAAACTTCAAAAGAAAATCAACAAACCACAATCCAGAACTTCAGAAACTCTATATCAACCACATAGAACTAAGCCAGCCTAATCTCCTCCCATCCTGAAGCTCAGGGACATTTGCGGAAGAGGGGGCAGTAAGATTGTAAGAGCAAAAGGATGGGAGGAGCAATGATCTGAAGATTCTCTACACTAGTTAGGGCCGAAGCAATCATAATTGGACTTTGCATGCCCTGCGCAATGTCCAACACACTATTGACCTCACAAAGTCTAGCATCAGCTAAAGGCACCAAGATCCTTGGAGGCAAGGGATTGACAGCCACAGTAGTGTTCCTATGCTTAAGGGGAACACAAGAAAGGGTTCAGGGAAATGCCACTGGGTCCTTGTATGTCATCAGAGAGGAGGACCAAGAGGAGAGTTAGGCATACACAATAAAGGACTCTCTGGGAATTGGGGGGGAGGCACTGGGAGACGGGGAGGGAGGGAAGGGGAGCAGGGGGTTCAGGGGGAGGGAACTGGTCTACCTATTAAGTTTGTATGAGCGGAAATAATAATAAAAAATGTTAAAAAAAAAAGAATAAAACCCCCTTGTTCTTCTATGATATTTGATTGTGAATTTATAGGCAACATGCAAACAACTTGAAAGCTATCTTACCTACCAGTTTTATAGCTATAAAACATCCTGTTAAGAATAGGTATATTTTAATACAATTTTAGAATATTTAATCTTCCATTGAATTCTTCAGAATGTTTGATTTTTCAGTAATATAATGCAATTTTAGAATGCTCATTCCAGGATCACTTACAGAGTTCTATTTAGTACACATACACTATATACTTCTTAGAAGAACCTCACAAGAAATCGTGTCCTGGTTATTCTTTGTTGCCAGTAAATGCAAGACAAAACAGCATGTGGGAGAATGAAAAGGGTTTTAATTCTTTCTTTGGTTCTCTGGTTTACAGTTCTCAGTCCAACTTGGAAGGAGCACTCATACCAACATCAAGGACCAAGAGAACTAGTTACACAGTATCCACAGGGCTGCTGAGAAAGGAACAAACCTCATTTGCCAAACAAGCATGTCCAGCCAAGTATATCAAAGAATGCCAACTTTCTTAACCAGCTCCCTTCATCTAAACTAGAGACTAATCCCACCCACCATGGGCTGGGCCTTCTCCTCATCAACTAGACAATCTCCTGCAGGCTTCAATTTTCAAGTTGACACATGTATCTAACTATGACAAATAGTAAATATAAATATGCTGAAATATTCAGCATAGTGTTGATTTTGTGAAATATTCAATCCCCATTTACTAATACACATATTTAAGTTTTGGATGCAAAATCCTTTTTTCCTCTCAGATCTTAATTTCCTCTTAAAACATATTCAAAAATTAGTACAATTTTCAAGCTGTATTCTCTGCTACTTCCCATACCATATGCCAAACACCACTGTTAACTCTCACTGTTGGTCTTTCTGGTCTTCTTTCTTTGAAACATTCCTTCTTGCTCTTTTAAACTATTCTCACATTTAAGACAAGAACTTGGTAACTTCAGGACTAGTTCTATTTTACCTATAAGGCTAAATCTCTATCTTTTTCCTGTATCCATTTTCCTATTTCTGCAGAGTCTCTTTATAACCCCTTCCAAGGAACTAGTATAAACTTCTCTCATAATCCACCAAATCTGGTCTCAGAAAAAGATGGCTAAATTCTCTCACATTTACATTTACATTCTACTCTTAAACTCTTAGAAATGGGTTTCTTTCCCTCCCTCTCTCCTTCTCTCTGTGTGGTATGCATGTGCACATGTTCATGTGTGTGCATATGTGTGTGCAGATACACATACATGTACCTAGAAAGTGTATGTAGAGGCCATAGGTCAATGTTGGAAGTCTTCATCTATCATTCTTATCAAAATAGTGTCTCTCACTGGATTGATTCAGTAAGACTAGATAGCCAGAAAACTTCATGGATCCTCTTGTCTATGCTTAATGTTTCAGTTTACCTGCATGGTTGCTGATAAATGACTATCAAATGGCTTTAATAAACAAGGGGTTTATTTTCTTACTGATAATCCAGTTACAGTCTGTCCAGCTTGACCGGAGAGCATGCACCAACACCAGGACTGAGGGAGCTGGCCACACCATATCTACATAATGGCTGAAGAGAGATGATCCTTACTGCCAGACCAGCATGTCTGACCACGTATACACAAGGATGCCAACTCTCTCAACCAGCTGTCTGTATTTTATTCCAGGATCTAATTCCACCCATCATGGGCTGGACCTTTCCCATCCGCTAGACAATCTCCTACAGATTTGCTCTGGGCTTAACTCAACCATTAATTCTCTACAAATGTGCTCAGAACTCAAACCCTCAACTGTTAAGTTGACATCTGTGCCTAACTATGACACCTCCCCAATGCTAAATTATAGGCACATGCTACTATTTCCAACTTCTTATATAGGTTTTAGGGACCCAAACTCAAGTTTGCATGCATGTGCACCACTTTTCCAACTGAGCTGTAAAGGAGACTAGTAATGTGTCTTCTTTAAGCAGAGACTATCACAAACCATCCATATGGGGGAGTTCCTAAAGACAGGAAGTTCCTTGTCACTGGAAGCTGGTGTGGAAAGCATTCAACAGTAAAACTAGATACAGTATGATGGTTCCTCCAAACCTGTGACTTAGTGGTGTCATAATACAGCAGAACTCAGACTTCGCTCTGGAGGGAGAGGGAAGGAAAGGATACAGCCATGAAGGGTTTCAAAGAGAGATTGCTAAAGCATAATAAATATATTGCAAATTTTACGAAGAATTGAGATACCCAGATTCTCAGTTGAGAGCATTAGACAAAAGAGAAATTTGAATTCTATCACTTGACAATAGTGATCACCTCATCCATTTTTTATCTATATCAACTTGCCTCTTTAACAGCTTTTCCTGATTTCAAAACAAGCATAAGATGCTAAATGTAAAATGCCACGTATGTATTAATAGTGACATAGGAGAATCAACCTGCATTTGACCCTGCATACATCATTCATCAGACAAGTGAGGTGGGTATGGGCTGATTATGGAGTCTCTTGTGTGCCACATTTACAGTCTATGCAAACAGCAATGGAAAGCTCTTTTGAAGAATACAACATGATAATGTCTTAGAAGGATCACTTTGATTAACAACAGAAAACAAAAGATAAGAGAGTAATTAACAAAAAGGAAATAAGATCAGAAAGGTAATTATAGTAGCTTGGGGAAAAGTTAGGGAAATATCCTAGGAAAAATTGTTCATTCAGCTTTCAACAAAATAATCAAGCAAAAGGAACTGCAGTCTGGTGTCTTTAAATGTATGTATTTCCTATTCCTTATGATGTCACTCTCACAGTATGCCACATCCAACACACGACAGGTAGGGGGATACAGGAAAGAGCAATAATCAGCTGTGTTTCAAAGTCAGTGGGAGGACTTGGGCAGAGCACTTGTGACTTCTAGAATGTGACTGGAGTCTACCCACTCATTGTGTGGCATCCCCTTCCCCAAAACATGAGTTTGTATATCTGGACACCAAAGCTTCCAGTCCTTACTAATAGCACCACTCAGCACAAACAATTAATATTAAGTCTTTCTAAAGCCTTAGCAAAATGGAAATCATAATAATACCTGCTTATCATATTTTATGAGAACTAAAATATAGTATAAGATTAGCAATGACCACAATGTTTCATATAGAG
Source organism: Typhlomys cinereus (assembly GCA_023101885.1). NCBI lineage: Eukaryota > Metazoa > Chordata > Mammalia > Rodentia > Platacanthomyidae > Typhlomys > Typhlomys cinereus. The sequence goes on along the minus strand of JALPQD010000025.1, from coordinate 7,177,197 downwards.
TAAACACATTTAATATTGGTGGTAGTGACTATAATAAAGGTCATATTGGTAACTCATAATCATAGTATGATCCTGAAATCTTAAGTCATCAAATACTCATGTATTTCCCCAAAAAAGTTTAGCATTCACATTCTTCATCATATTCTAAGTATTTAAAAGTAGATCATCCATATATCCATATATGGACACTCTCATACATCTAAACATACATATATACCTACTCAACAATGCCTCTATACATGGTATCTAGTAGTAAATTAAAATTTTATTTCAATCTGCTGATTGATATTTTATTTCTGTGTTCTATGAAAATATTTAATAATTTGACTAATGAAACTTAGATGGATTTTCAAGTTAATTTATAATTTACTCCATCATCTTTAAACACATTTATTCCATTATCATTTCCACATTTTACTAGGTTATACTGACAGTTAATATAAAATAGAGTTTAAGAGAAGAAATTTGTGTCTTACATAAGCAATACTTCAAGTATAGGATTACTCACTTATTTCATAATTTCTTAACACAGATCTCAATAAATATTTTTGAAGATCAGAAAGAAAAAAGTTATAGTGCGATCTTGGATTTTTAAGATCAAATGTTTATACAGAGATTAAATGTACCAAGGATCCCACCAGAAAGAATTTTTCATAACGAGATAGATGATCTGACGAGGATCCTCAAAATGTGGTCCCTTCACCAACACTATCCAAATAACCTGTGAACTTGTTAGATATGAAAATTCTGAGACTCCACCTAAGATCCGCTGTTAAAAACCCTGGGGCTACATGTCTTGACTCCACAGGTGATCCTGATGCACCTAAGGTTTGGACATCTTTGAAGACAAAAGCACAAAATCAACCAAGAGACTTTTTATAACCATGGAGTGTTTAAAAGTAGAAAAATTGGGCAGGTGTGCAGAATTGGTCAAAATACAAGCAGTGTTGTTGCCATAATTCTCCATTCATCTGAGATACATCATACCATTTAACCACAGGTTCCCTTTAGAATGACAGTTTCCACTTGCTCACTACCTAGCAAAGATCTGAGAAGCATCTTGTTCTAGGACAAAGTGGAGGATAAAGAATTAATTCATTAAGTCCTTGAGAACTCTCTCTTATTCCTTATTGAAACTCCCCTTTTTTTACAAGAGTGGCATATTGGTGGTACTTAATCCCTTCCTATTGAATGAATGAGGCTATTGTACATGTGGAAAGGACTTATTCCAGTGGTTTTTGAAGATCATCTGGATAGAAAGTGATTAAAATATGTAACTTGAGACTCCAGTCACAGAAGCAGTATGAACTCACATTAGCTTATTTGTCCAAGTTTTATTCTCCTTAAATATGCAGTAGGGATGATAGCAGTTTCCATGCCACGGAAACATGCATGGATCAAAAGAGAAGTACATGTAAAAGCAGAAGGCATGGAACACATCATCTTTGTTGTCATTACAACAGCAGCTCTCTATAAAAATCAATGCTTAGTAATTCAAACACCAGAGACCCTACATTAATCACCTGGAACCAGACCAGCCAAATCTCTCCCCATCCTAAAGCTCAGGGAACCTTGCAAGAAGAGGGGGCAGCAAGATTGTAAGAGTCTAAAGATGGGGAGGACCACACAAGTTAGGGCTGAAGCAGCCAGAATTGGACTTTGCCTGACCTGCACAATGGCTGACATGTCAACAATCCCCCAAAATCTAACATGGATCACAAAGGAGAAGGCTCCAGGCAGTAGGATCCTTAGAATAAGGGATTAACAGTCATAATAGAGTTCCCATACTAATGGAGAACCCAAGAAGGGGCTCAGGGCTATGGCACTGAGTCCTGAACCCTTATAGGGTGGAGGACTCAAACAGAAGTATGGCATTCACACACAAGGATGCTCCAGGAGATGGGAGGGAGGAAGGGGGAGGCACTGGGAGAAAAGGAGGGAGGGAGGGGTGAAATGAAGGGAAGAAGGGGGAGAGTACAAGGGGGATGATTGGGGAGGGAAGGAGGGAGGGAGAGGATGGGGTACCTATTGAGCTTGTAAGATTAGAAAAAAATAAAAAGAATCAATGCTTAGGACTCAGGCATTTGGGTCATTTGATTATATCATAAGGATATATGATCACCACTGAGGCAAATAAAACCATCTCTCATTAAAGTTCTTCCTTGAGACAGATTTATGAGTAGAAGATAAAATAGGACCTTGATTTTCTGTGGCTCTTGATTTTCAACCAAGATTGAGAAGGCTAACAAGGTCAACTGTCTTATGCTTGTAAACATAAATCAGGCCAAAATCCTAATGTTTCCTCAAGTTTCCACTCGATGATAATCCCAGTCTTAACTCTCATGAGAGAAAGGAGGATGGGAAGGAAGAGGGGTAAGAGAAAATCTCTCTGAAATTCTACATTAATTTTTATAAAAATAAATGTTTAGAGGAATACTGGAGTAAGACTGCCAGAGTTTAATTTTGGATTTGTTGCAATTCACCTGCATGATTGCTAATAAATGACCATCAAACAGTTTAAGGGAACAAGGGATTTTATTTCCTTATGACTATCCAGTTACAGTTCTTAGTCCAGTTTGACAGGAGAGCACACACCAACACCAGGGCCAAAGGAACTGACCACACCATCACCACATAACAGCTGAGAGGCGGACAATCCTTACTTGCCAGACCAGCATGTCTGGCCAAGTGTACAGAAGGATGCCAACTTCCTCAACCAGTTCTCAGTATTTTATTCACCTGTTCAGAGCCTAGTGCCACCCACCACGGACTGGGACTTCCCAGTTGCAGGTTCACTCTGGGCTTAACTCAACCACTAATTCTCTGCAAATGTGCCCACAGCTCAAACCCTCAACTGTCAAGTTAACACCTGTGTCTAACTCTGACAGAATCTCTTCATAAATCTTCATATCATTCTTATACAATAGGAAATGAAGCTGTGATTGTTGACATTTACTTTAATATATTTATTCATTGAAATTAAATACAGGTAATTACTAAAGGAGCACGTCCACAATTGAATTTCTCATTTTTCTCTTCCTTTGGGATAGCTATTCATATGAAATTAGATTTTAAATGTTTACTCACTACTCTTCCCACATCAGGTAGGAGGAATTTTCACATTATTTCATTTGCACAGTGAACATTTCTCTGATGCAGAGTGGCATGGAGCCCAGTTGGGAAAGCAGTCCTTCCAACCAGAGCAGGTCACATACTTGATCACTGCAAGCAGTGCACAAAAAACTGATTTAAAAAAAATAGCAAGTGGACTTCAGACGTAATCAGGTGTAACACCAAGAGAGATTACACCAGGCTAACAAGAAACTGCAGCAAGATGGGACTCCGTGTAGCTTTTCAGACCTTCCCTCACAGCCAGATCAGCTACCTGGCTTTTTTTTCTGGTTGTAGACTTGCACTGGTAGCATACTTGCCTAATATGCTTAGGCTGAACTTGATCAGGGAAAAAAAATGCAGAAGGCATTTCATAGAACCAGGTAGAATTATCAAAACTTCACAGATACTTCTGGTTTGTTTTTCAGATGTATGTGCACATGGATTGTGTGTGTGTGTGTGTGTGTGTGTGTGTGTGTGTGTGTGTGTGTGTGTGTGTGTGTGTTTGCATGTGAGTGGACACACATTGGGGGGGGGTATGTACAGGACAGCATTTTGAGTGCTCAGTTGTGCCTGTGGAAGCCCCAAGCTGTTGCTGGAAATCATTCTTGATCTTCCATCGCTCTTCCACTTTATTGCTGTGAGCCAGGGTCTCTAATTAAACCCAGGACATGCCAGTAAATTGTTCTGGGGTTTCTCAGACTCTGCATTCCAGGGTTGGAATTGCAGGCCACCACCACACCCACTCAGCATTTTTAAGGGAGATCTGGAAATCTGAACTCAGATCCTTTTGCGTGTGAGAAAAAGCTTTAACCATTCAACCATCACCTCAGCTTCCCTCCCCCCTACCACCCACACACATTTTTAATATGAGTTTAGAAGCTATTGATGGAACGACTATAGACTTGCATAAGCTTCAGAACTTCCTCAAATTTTTTCATTCATTCTTTCCATGGAGTTCAGCTCTGAGCAGCTGTGAATGATTCTGTCCGTGCATTCCTTACATTTTCTCTGCTAGGTTTTAGAGGGTTTTTGTTTCATGCTCTTCTTTTTGGCTGGCTTCTCAGTTTGGGGTGATATCTTACTCTTCCACTGATCATTTAAACTTGATGTTTCAGATCTTCCCTCATAGCCAGATCTACTACCAGGCTTTTATTTTCTCAGGTCCTATAAATGCATGCCCATCATCATCATTTTAACCACGAGAGCCTGGCTCTAGAATCACCTCTCATCTGGAAGGGCAGTCGAGAGTAAGGCCCCTAAAACACAAGCAAACTCATTTAGAAAAAATGGAATTACCCAGGCGTGGTGACTCATATTTATAATTTGTCTAGGAAATATGGGACAGGAAGATTTCTGTAAGTTTTAGGTAACCCTGTGTCACAGAATGCTACAACTGTCTCAAAACACCAACCCTCCCTACACAAATACACACACACACAAACACACACACACACACACACACACACACACACAAATTCTGATTTATATGACCTGTGGGCAAAGAAAGGGAGGAAAACTAGTCTTATTCTTTTTCATACAACCTGTGTAGTCATGTCTAAATAAAATATCCAAACAAGATCAGTAGGAACGTACTTAGATGCTGCTAATTAACAGGAGTCAAAAATGATGCTTGCATAATCACATGTGATCCCATGTCCTTTCTAGGCATCATGCTTATGCTTTCCTTTTTATTTCTTCAATTACTTTGCTGCTCCCTGAAAGTGTCAATAGACTTTGGCAGGATACCTGAAGCAGAGAAAATTGATGTAAGAAAACAAAAACTAGGTGGCAAGATTGTAAGAGCCTAAAAATGGGGAGGTCCACCAATAGGCAAGGTACTCCACTCAAGTCTGGGCTGCAGCAGCCAGGATATTGCTACAATATGATTTGACTTTGCCTGACTTGCACAATGGCTAATATGTCAACAAGCCCTCAAAGTCTAGCATGGATCTCAGGAAAGAGGGCTTCAGGAAATAGGATCCTTAGAGGCAAGGGGTTAAACTTATATAACAGAATTCCCATATCAGTGGGTGGCCCAAGAAGAGACCCCAAGGTATGCCACAGAGTCCTGAACCCTCACTAGTGTACCTGACTCAGAGGGAAATTCAGCCCCCACATAAACAGATGTTTTGGAGGATAGGCGGGAGCAGGCAGGAAACACCAAGAGAGGAGGAGGAAAGAAGAATGAGAGAAAGGGAGGGGGGGTAAGAGTGGGATAGAGGGACAATAGGGGGAAGGAGAGGGGTACCTATTGACCTTGTATAACTAGGTAAAAAATTTAAAGATTAAAAAAAACTGATTTATGAAAATGTTACTTCTGACCTCTGGAGGGAGCTCAAGGCTCCTTCTGTCCACTGGATTCTTTCCAGTGCCTTGAAGAAGCATTATTTATATGATTAGGATGCTATTGGCTCAAGTCCCAAACACTCTAATTAAATGAGTTAATGTGCTCAAAAGCATCACATTGCCAAGTTTACAGCTATCATACTGTGGATATGGCCTCTTTTGGATTCCTTTCTTAAGAAACGCAGTACAAACAGGGGTCAAGGAAATAAAATGTTGGTTAATTAAGCATACAATTAGCATGTCAAAAGAGGTTCTTCCCACGATATATTGAACTTTCTGGGAGTTCTGCATTAGCTTAGGTGCTAATCTTATAGGTGAGGAATATATTTTCTTTGCTTTACTTTGTCTTATATTATTGCAGTTCACCTGCATGGTTACTGATAAATGACCATCGAATGGCTTAAGGGAACCAGCTCTCCATGATTTATTCCAGGGCCTAGTCCCACCCACCATCAGCTGGACCTTCCCCATCAGCTAGACAATCTCTTGCCGGTTTGCTATGGGCTTAACTCAACCATCAGCTCTCTACAACTGTGCCCAGAGCTCAAACCCTCAACAGTCAAGTTGACACCTGTGCCTAACTATGACACTCCACCCCTTGTCAACTTGACAGAAAAACACAGCACTTTTAAACTGTAACCTTCAATCCTTATCCCCACAGATGTTAAAAGTTATCTTAAAAATATAAATACATTTCATGGACAAATTTAAAATGTTCTCTCATTAAAACTTCAGTTCCAACATTTTAAAAGTTCAAAATTTCTCAACCTTAAGAATGTATTAAATCCAGGGGGCTGGAGAGGTGGCTCAGGGGTTAAGCCTCTGCCTTGCAGGCAGAAGATCCCGAGTTCGGATCCTAGACCCCACGTACAGACGCCAGGCGGAAGCCGTGGCGGCCTGTGTTTCTGGTCCTGGTAGGGCAGAGCCTGTGAATCCCGGGGTAGAGTAAACAAGGAGGAGGTGGAGGCGGTCCATGGTGGTTCCTGAATTTGCCTGTGGTTTTACACACACATACATACACACACGCACACATATATGCACACACACACAATTGAATAAATAAAAAAAGATTCAATTAAGAATGTACTAAATCCAAATAAGTTAAATACTTTAAAACAGATAAAATATTAAAACAGAAGTATCTTGATGTAATAAGAAAACATTTTAATTAAGATCAAAGTCCAGCAAATTACTGCATCCTGTACTTCAATGTCCATCTTCTGTTGTTCATCATGTAGTCAATGTGGCTCAAAGATTCTAGGCATTCCCAGTCCCTGTTTGCAACTCAAAGTTGTAAAAGTAGAGTTCTCTGAACCAGGCTGAATCTCCACTCACAGCTGTCCTCAGCATACATCCCATGATTCTGGCATCTCAAACAGTACTCTGGGTTCGCTTCTACAGCTATAAGCTTCACCTTTCCTTGCAGGAACTCTACGTCTGCCGCTTGGTGCCAAGCTTTTGCTGCTCTCAGAACCCTGTAATCATACACTAAAATCAGTATCATCTGGGGGACGCCAGCAGAGTCCACAGTGAGGCTGAAATGTAGCTTGGTCCATTGGAGGCACAACTGTACCAACATTAGCTTGCTGACTATGGAAAAGCCTCTTTCCTAGGCAGCCAAACTTGCAAAGGGCAAGAAACAGCTTTAACTTGGGCTTTCGGCCTCTGAAAGAATCCAGGTTTTCAAACCATGAACTCGCCATATGGTGGTTTTCATGTCTTCCACCATCCCAGTGTGAGTCATTAGGTTTTCCTTCACTGATGTTCATTTCTCCAACAATGGCAGCTATTCTGCTGCCTGCTCTTTCCACATCCAGAGCTTCATGGCCATCAACACAGCTCTCCTCCATCAAGCAAACCAGTTTATCATCTTTAAATTCAGCTTCACCAAAGTCTTTGTTCTCCTCATTACAAATTGGGCCCAAACAATCCATAACTCTCTCAGCACCAGCATTATCCAATTAGCCCCCTAAACCCTGAAGAACGGTATTGGTAATCCACAAAGTGAAAAACTTCAAACATTTCAAACTTTGTCCAGCAAAACTGTTCAAAAGCCACAAAGTCCACATAGTCAGATTTATCAGCAACATCCCACTTCCTGGGTACCAAATTCTGTTGCAGTTCACCTGCATTGTTGCTAATAAATCATCATCAAATGGCTAAGGGAACAAGGGATTTATTTTCTTACAATAGTCCGGTTACAGTTCATAGTCCAGCCTGACAGAAGAGCTCACACCAACCCCAGGGCCAAGGGAACTGGCCACACCATCACCACATAATGGATGAGAGAGGGACAATCCTTACTTGCCAGACCAGCATGTCTGGCCAAGTGAACAGAAGGATGCCTACTCTCTCAACCAGCTTTCTGTGATTTATTCCAGGGCCTAGTCCCACCCACCATCGGCTGGACCCTCCCCATCAGCTAGACAATCTCTTGCAGGTTTGCTATGGGCTTAACTCAACCATAAACTCTCTACAAATGTTCCCAGAGCTCAAACCCTCAAAAGTCAAGTTGACACCTCTGCCTAACTAAGACATATATCCTCCTCATCTGTCAGATTTTTTTCCCTTCCCCCTAAACCACCCTTCCGTGTACTTACTTCTAAGCCTCCAAAGAACCTCACAGTGTGGGAGTTGATGTAGGTCAGGAAGTTCCCTAGCAAAATGCTGTTGCAATAACATCACCATTCTTATTTAGGTGCTATCAAAAGAAACAGAGAAGATGGGGATGCTGAAGGTTAATGTTACATATGAGCCTTGAAAAGATAAATGACGCCAATACTGAGCTTCTTAGACTGAATAATAGAAAGATACCAGTGACTGATTTTGTCCTGGATATTCATCCTACATGTCTACAAAGACTGAGAAAAATATTCTACAGTTAAAGGAAAGGAGGCGATTATCTTTCCTATATCCTAACAAAACAAATAAAAGGTTCATTATAGATTATTAGGGCATTAATTCCACCATGAGGTCTCTATCCTCCAAGCTCCCTTGTGTCAAATATTCACCATACAGATTTGTTAGGAGTGGAAGAGGAGCAATTCAATCAATTCCAACCACAAAAAAGAAGATCCAATTTGTCCTAAATTCTAATAATGGAAACTTACTCTGATGGAACAAGTTTGGATAAATGAAAATAGGATGTGTCACTAATGAAATCATTGTCCACATGACTGAACTCAGCTCCATCACTGATACCAATGCTGTTCAAGTGTCAAACACTCTAATTATATGGGTAACGTGCTCAATCTCATATCATTTTACCAGAATAAATTATTAAATACTAATTGTGAGTCAAATGCCTACTGTGTGTTAAATTCTCAGGACCCACCATGAATCACAAAGTCACTGTCTTATTATTCAGGAAATTCTAAGACAGAAGCATTGTGTATCAAGAAGATAACTCTTATCTGATATAGTATCTATTCCAATAAGAAGGAAATGTCATCCACTCTATGATGGAAGCAACCCAATAAAATCAACCTGTCATCAGCTACTTGGTCTCAACTTCTAGAAGACTGAGCATTCAGCAGCATCCTTGGTGAGAAGTCATGTTGCAGAATCCGTGCATAATCTCCATCCTGCCATCATGACTGCATTGCTTATGAGCCCATCAGAAGAGGATATGTGCAAATCAGGAATGAAACTGAGTCCCTGCAGTTTGCTTTCAGATAATGTTTGCACACTGCATAGAACTATCTATAAATCAGGCCAAATCTCCTCTTATTCTGCCATTTTATCATAGGGAATTCATCAGAAGGCCATGGTACAAACTGGGAGAAAGAAAATAATGCAATGCTAAGAGACCATGAGACTTCGGACCACTTATTAGTTGTGCTCAACTTTATGGCTTGCTAGATTAGATAATCCCTCATTTATGATGGGCAATCTCAAGTTATGTGATCAGTTGGCGGCCATATTTAGCTATTAGTCTATTCACAGGCCCAGTATCAGGAAAAGTGCTACTTCTTAAAGGGAAAGCCATTATCTGCAGAGAATCTCAGAGATTTGCTCTAAAATCCTGAGGATCTGGGCTGAAACATATCCTCTAGCATGTCACGAAGGAACCAAACAGGAACTGAATTTGTCAGTGTCACATCGAGTACCATCAGATTATACTCACAAAGTAGCAGAACAGCTTTCACAGCAACCCCAAATTTTCTAGAACTTTCTTTTATTCTGTACCTCATTCAAAACTAGCAGTGCAGGAGGACTAGTGAATGGCTCGATGGGTACGCATACTTACAAGGAGACCTAGCAACTTGAGTTTGATCTCTAGAGCCCATATGGTGGAAGGAAAGAAACAACTTCTGTAAGTTGTCCTCTGAACTCCACCCACCATGGTTCTATTATTTATTTATTATTTATTTATTTATACAGCAACAATGAGTGAATAGCATTTGATAAGTGGGTAAGAACAACACACCTAATTGAGGACTATACTGTATTTAAAATCCAAAGACCATTAGATCCTGTGAATTTCTATAGGTTCTAGGAGATACTGGATGCAACAACATTTTTTTTCATCTTAGAAGGGATATCCTGAACTCCTTTATACCATGTGTAACTAGAAAATTCACTAACAAAAGATTGGGGACTTTTATTGGAATTATTTTCTTCCCGCTAAAAGGCAAATGACTTAGTAATCTTCCAAGAGTATAACTACTTCTTATTCACTAGATAGCAGCATTGTGTCATCAATTTAACAGGTCAGTGCATGTCTTATGGAAGTAATCAAGATCTCTATAAACCAAATTATGGCACTGAGCTGGAAAGTGGCTATACCCTTGAGGATGGACACTGAAGCTCTATCACAGGCTTTCCCAGCTAAAACTACCTCTGTTAATTTTCATTACCAGGGATGGAGAAAACATTTGGCAACTCAGTAGCTACATACCAGACACTAGACGTATTAATTTACTTCAACAGTGAAACCACACCCTAGTACAGCTGCCACAACTGGAGTTGTCATTTTCTTAAAGTTCAATAATCCACTGTCATTCTTCTGCCTCTCCACACAGATCAAACAGACCAGACAAGTTAAGAACCACCAAATACACTTCTTTCTAATCTTTGAAGATGACGACTAAATTCTACAATACTTCTGTAATTCAGTATTGTTGACAGCCCATTCTAGCAGATTCTACTTTCTACACAGTGTAGAACATTGTGTGTCCACAGGTTAGTCAACTAATTTGGGAATTTTGTGAGTTGCTAAATATCTCCATTACAATCATTCATATCAGAACTGGGGAAAGAATTGAGTCAGCAACTTAATGTAGATACTGTGAGAAAAATGTGAGTTCATGTTCCACACATCATCTGACATTCAAAACCTCCTTTTCTAACTCTTCAAACAGTAATGACTTGATCTCCTAGGATCTCTACAGCTAAAAAGCCAGGGTCCAGTAATCCTTGAAAGACCTGCTTATTTCTTTATCCTTAATATGTAAAGGTCATAAATCTTTTTGTGGAAGATTGTGAGAGAGATTAATAGGAAAAATGTCACTATCGTATTGGGTCCCCTCTGAAAGGAGATCTAACCTTCCCTTCACTCAAAGAAGTCAAGATCTTAAACTTGGCACAAGTCTTAGAACTGATTAAGAGGTTATTGAGTCCCTGATTTTGTGATTCAAGTTAGACCTGGTTCATTTGGGACTAGAAATTTTCTTATAGAAATTAGATAAAAATTAGTAGGCTTCCTGTGTGTTCCACTTCCAAAAAAAAAAGACAATGATAAATTAGCCAACCCCATAGGTCTGCTCAGGTCATACTATTTGACTGTTGCTTTGATTCTAAAGTTTCCTATAGTAACTACTGCCACCTTTCTTTTAGCATATGAGTACCACCACTTGGCCTCTGCCATATTGGGGTCCCACTGCTCCTACTTCATTTACATTCCTCAGTGCAGTGACTGAAGTTTCCATTGCAAGTCATCAGACCTTTTATAGAATGTTAAGGATCCTTTCACAAAGGATATGAATTTATTTCCTACTAGTATGGAAAATAGGAGTCTTTTTGACCTTCTGAAAGTAATTTAATGGGTCTCTTAAATATCAGATCCAATGTCAATATTCCAGTCTCCTTAAGTTTTTGATCTCTTATCCTGTTGTTTCATAAATAACTCAGTTGGCCTCTGTGAGATTATACATAGTGATCCTCTACAGCATTTATGCTAATGAAATAACTGAAGAATCGCTGTGTAGGAATGACTAGAGGAATGACTAGCTATGTGATTAGCAGGTTTGTGTTTTGAGCCACAGTGATATGGACCTGACCATCCAAGGTAGGAAAACAGGAGATGGAAACAAAATATAGCCACTTGAATGATGATTCAGTACATGACACCAACAAATGAGAATCCAGAAAAAATCCTGTACAATTTGCTTATTTGGTCAGTTGAAACAGGATATAAATACACAAATAAATTGAAATTGACCAAGCGATTGACCCATAGTGAATGGGTGGGGAACACCAAATTTGCTTACTCACCTCACTGGCATAAACTTTCAAAAGTATCAGGAGTGACAGAGATAATCCTATCATTTGGGAAATCCCAAGGATAAAGAGTTTATCCCTAAAGAATTATGGATGAAGGCCAACCAAATTATTTATGAGACAGTCATAACCATGAAAGAGACTTTTTATTTTTTGGCATATCAAGGCCAAATAAAATGAAACCACAGTCCAACTCCATGACAATCTATCACCATGATTCTTCAACAAGATGATTTAAAATATTTAATTTATTTGTTTTTTTTTTTTTTGAGAGAGAGGACAGAAATTGAGAGGGAGACAGAAAGAGAATTGCATATATGTATCATGTGGGCTTCCAAAGGTCATGTTCAGGTTGTTAGATTTTCAAGCAGACACTTTACCCACTGAGCTAGCTCATCAGCCCAAGATAATTTTTTTCACAGCCATTAATATTGTAGCATATGAACCTACAGAAATGATTAAGTCAACACCTGTAAGGGGCATTCAATTTATTATTTTTTGCCTTCTATTGTTTCATACAATGATGTTTAAGGATAACTATAACTTAAAAGCCTCATGTCAAGAAACACATAAGTTTTTGGAGATAAAATTTCAAGCAAAAACTTCATTTTTCTGCCCTACAGTCTATTGTGCAAATGACTATATCAAATGAAACAGATCATTCCAAGTTACCTACAGGAATATGTGTAAAAAATATCTAGTAGGGAAGTGACTATCAATCTCTGTTTGTGCACCCCCTTAAAAATTCTAAAAGTAGATCTGAGGAGATAATTCAGTGGATAAAGTGCTTGCTATCTAAGCATGTAAATTGGAGTTTGAAACTCCAGAGCCCATGTAAGCAGCTGGGCAGGCATGTTGACAATCTGTAATTGCAGTAATAAATATACAAAGAGAATCCTCAAGGCAAGCTGTCTAGCTAGTCTATCTGGTGATCTCTGGGTTCAACTGTCTAAAAAATAAAAGTAGAGAGCTCTTGAAGAAGATACCCAATGTCAAATTCAAGCCTCCATACACATGTGCACAAAAGTGCATATGCACCTGCATATATGTATATCCTATAAAATGCACATACATACTAAACACATAAAAAGTCTAATAGTATGGGTTGATGAAGTAATTCAATAGGTAAAGGCATCTGTGTGCAAACCTGATGACTGAGTTCCATCCCAGTAAGCCCACATAGTAAAAGAAGAAAACAGACTTCCAAAAATTGCCCTCTGACCTCTACAGATATGCATATACATTCTCTCTCTTTCTCTCTCTCTCTCATAAATAAAAATTTTTAATGTTTAAAACTAAAATAGTCTATCACCTGTAATATTTAGAGATTTATAAAAGCCCTCTTTTGGATAAATAATTGGAAATTATATGGTTCATACTATTTTATAAATATTAACATTTTAAAGTTGAAACTTTTTTTCTACTTTTACAAGCATATTGTGTATTCATCCCAGCTTTCTTCCCTCCTCACTCCCTTCCATCCACTCCCTTCCCTTTGTCATTCTCTCCCACTCCCACCCTTCTGCCTGTGTGCATCTATGGACCCCAGGGTTCACTCTGACCTGTCTACTTCTGTGGGGATTCAGGCTTTGTGCTATATCAAATTACCTCTCTTAGACCAACCTACTGATATGTGCATTTACCTTTGCTAATCCAGCTTTAGACTCAAAGGTTTCCACTATAAGTGCCCATTCTATGAGTATAATAACAGCTACCAACAGAGTACTTTGATGTACTGTCTTCCTACTTATAGGTTTATTGGCTGTCTTCCCTATTGAATTTTTTTCTTCCCACCCCCCCTTTTTTAAATAGGTTCTTGTTCTAGTTTACAGTAACTAGTTAGAGCGGATATTGAATACAATCAGAAAGCTGTTGGTTGTCTCCTTGATACTCATGCCACTATTACACTGGTGGTCACCTGTTGCCATGGTGATTTATATAGCAACTTACAGATCTCATGCCATTGGTGGAGCTGTGATCATTTTTCTCCCCCAGTAGCTTCTATAGTATTTCTTGGTACTGTGTAAGCTATCTTAAGCTGAAACTTTTACTTTCATCCTAGTTAAGATAGAAACTTAAGCTCACTTTTACTACACAAATGTAAATACACAAATATAAAATACACAAATAAGCATTTGCTCTAGAATTGCTCTACACTATCTGTTTTCTCCTTTAAATCAAATTTCCATTCCATTTCTCCTACTTTGTCTTTTTAAACATTTTTAGTTATTACCTCCTGCTCATATTTCCCTTTAGTAAAATATTTTCCCTGTGACTATAGGACTCTAATTTTTTAAAATTTCTGTGGATTAAATTACAATTATAATCACTAGTATTGAGTGATATGTAAAAACAAAATGTTATAGGGATTGTTCGGCTTCAGGAGTGTGATGGCTAATGCTAACTGTCAAGCTAACTGGACTGAGAAATGCCAGCTCTTAACAAAGCACGCCTTTAGATGTGATGTGAGGATGTTCCCACAGAAGTGTAACTGATGAGGGAGAAAGTAAACATGAATGGCACCTCAGGGAACAAATTGGTTAACAGGGGGGGGAGGAAAAAGCCCACCAAGCATCAGCATCCATGTGTGTCTGCTTCCCAACAGTGGGTGTAACATAACTGACCTCATGCCCCTGCCACCACGCCTTTCTTGACATCATCACTGGAACTGGGAGCCAAAGAAGTCCTTCCTCCCTCAGATGCTTTTGTCAGACACATTGTCAAAACCACAAGAAAACCATTTAATTGAGACGAATGGAACCTTTTTAAAATTTCAAATGTAGGGGCTGGAGAGGTGGCTCAGGGGTTAAGCCTCTGCCTTGCAGGCGGAAGGTCCTGAGTTCGGATCCCAGATCCCACGTAAGCGGGGGCGGCCTGCGCTTCTGGTCCTGGTAGGGCGGAGCCTGTGAATCCCGGGGCAGAAGGAGGTGGAGGCGTCCATGGTGGTTCGCAAATTTGTCCGTGGTTCTACACACACACACACACACACACACACACACAGACACACGTGCACGCGCACGTACACACGCATATGCACACAGTTGAATAAATAATAATAATAATAAAAAAAATTTAAAAAAAATTTCAAATGTATTCTTTGGTGACTTCATGTTAAAATGAGAAAAACTTCACTTTAATTTTATTCCTATTTTAATTCTTATGTACTAAACTGAGTACCAATCATCTTTTAATATGTATCACCTGACAATTCAGTTTGATGTGCCTGCAATTTTGTAGAA
This sequence comes from Typhlomys cinereus, assembly GCA_023101885.1. Taxonomy (NCBI): domain Eukaryota; kingdom Metazoa; phylum Chordata; class Mammalia; order Rodentia; family Platacanthomyidae; genus Typhlomys; species Typhlomys cinereus. Next base: position 7,161,997 of record JALPQD010000025.1, on the reverse strand, counting down.
AGTAAAAAAGAAAAAGTAGAAAAGAAAAGAAAAAAAAGGCAACTACTTAACTGGCTTACAGATTGTTACTCAGTAATTGCAGTTATTCATTTTCTAATTTCTGGAAAGAAAACCAAAACAAAAAAAATGCTTTCAACAAAGCTCTACAAATTATATTCAGCTGTAGTTGTTGCTCCTTTGAAAAGAGTCACTTCCTCTCAAGCTGCTGTGACCCTTCAGACATATTTCAAATGACCTTTACACCACTGCATGGAACTAGTAACTAAATGCAGACTGATTCCAGGGGTTCCCGCTTCAGGAAGGCTGACTGTTTAGCAGGAAATAATTCAGTCAGTGTGGTCAATATTCCAGACAGCTTTGCTTTAAAGAGGCAGAAACTTGGCCTTGAAGAGGAAAAAATATATGTGATACATCAGAGCAACTTCTATAAAATTCTCTCATATTCCCATTTTAAATAAAAGCATTTAAGGCAATGCACATAAATAGATATGTTTTGAAAGAAGATATACATCTGGTCACTGGGTATATGAAAAATACTCAGCATTATTAATAATGAAAAAGACAATAAATTAAAAAAACAAATAAGATAGCAAGGACTGACTAGGATGTGGAGAAAAGGGAAAATGTAACTGGCAATGCACTCTCCTGTTCATCAATGTTCACAAGAGTCAAAAAAAAAAGAAAATAACCTAAGTAACAACTGATGACTACATAAAAATATGGTACATAAACACTGTGGAATACTGTTCCTCCATAAAAAGGAAGAAAATGCTTCATTTGTAATAATGTGGATGGAACTGGGGTGTCAATATGTTAAGTGAAATAAGCTAGGTGCGGAAAGAAAATATAGAATTATCTCACTCATGCACTGATGTAGAATCTAAAACATTCAATCACACAGCATTTGAGAATTGAGCAGTGGTTGCCGGAGGCAAGACAAAGCATAAAAGAGAATGGGTTGGGGAAAGATTGAACCACAGGTGCTGAGTTAAAGTAAGAGAAAAACATTCTAGTACTCCATTGTATAGTAAGGTGAATATAGATAATTATAGCAAACAGTGGACTTTTAGAAGAAGGATTCAGATGTTTCCACAACAAAGAAATGATAAATGTTACAATGACAAAGAAATGATAAAAGAGGTATAGATGTGCTTATACTGAATTGAACATTAAAAAATGTGTGTGTTATTGAAACATTATGTGATGTTCCTTTTTACATAATTCTTCTGTGTCAAATAAATATTAGTCAAATGGAATTTTGAAAAATAAATATGAACAAAGTCATGCTTAAATAATCTTACATTTAAATATATGCTCTTTCAAATCTTAAAGCTTCAGATTTAGCAAAAGTTGCTTATATAAAACATCTTCCATGTAATATTTTTAGAATTCTAGTTTTCTTATTATTTTTTTGCTTGTGTGTGTGTATGTGTGTGTGTGTGTATGTGTGTGTGTGTGTGTGTGTCCCTGCCAAGAATCAAGGTGACTAGGAATCATCCTGGCTTGTTTTTACGTCCTTTTTGTTTCACGCTGATTTCCCAGGCTTCACCTTCCAGGGCCAGAAGTATAGGCCATGGCAGTTTCTGCCTGGCATTTTTTCATGGGACCTGGGATCTCATATAATTTAATGAACAAATTATGTGAATATTCATCCCTGTAATAACTAATTCACTCTGGGACATTTCTCAGAAAGAGTAAAGAGTATTGAAACTTGACATTTGTTGCTATATACAGTAGCAGCCCACCTGCAGGATTTTTTTCTAAAGTTCAACCATCCTTATGAGTGGCAAAGTAATAAAATTATTGAGTGAATATTGTCATTATCCATGGCATATTCTACAGCTAACTTAAATTCAGAACATTACAATGAGAAAAAGTACATCCCTTCTACAGAACACAGTGGTTTTAATGGAAATCATGGTAAAATAAAAGATGTTTCAAAACAAAACCAGTGCCTCTTGACCACAGAAGAGTGCCCTGATACCAGTATTTCAAATATTGCCTTCATTCTAAGCCCTCAGAAGTACTTATTTCCCCTAAGGAAATGTGGCCCAGGGAGGGTGAAAGACATGACTTCCTCTCACATAAGAAAAAAGGGGAAAAACAAATCAAAATGTCCCTAGATTGGGGTGAGGGAATATCACAGGTTAATTTTGAGAGGGAAAGTTAAAGTTTGGAAGTTAAAGGCCCAAAGATATCTATCATGAAAAGTCCTTGTGATAATCCCCAGAAAATTATATGCTTATTATGATCTGAAGTAAGCACACCTAGACTCTGGACCCTAAGGAAGGAAAATTAGCTGCAATCTGCACCATTGATGTGCAGATTGTGGATGTGTTGACAGACTGTCTTAAGCACTTTTCTAGTGCTCAGTGACTTGTCACAGCTCCAGGCACATAGTTTGTTTCTCCTTTGTCTTCTTCCTCCCACCCATGCAAACTTTAACAACACTGCAAGAAGGTGCGTCAAAGGCCTTATGACTGGGTGGGAGGAAAACTTGAATACATTTTGCTACTGCTTAAACTCATTCAAAAATTGTTTCTGCACATGTGGATATGGTTCTATTTTCTTCCTACTTAGTGATTCTGCCTACTCATTCTATGTAAAATTTTCACTCCCCAAAGAACATCTAAAATATCACATGACTTCCTCCACGCTCTCTCTTCATTTTCATCCAACCTGAAATGAGATTTGTTTTTCCCACTAGGTTTTCTAGCTGGCTTTGTTTATTCTCATTCAATATTTTCATTTGATCTGTGGTGACAGCCTCCTAGCAGGCTTATCTGCCTAGAATATTGTCTCCTCTACTACATCCTCCCTGCCACAAATGCCACCTAAACTTTAACTTTTCATTGCCTACAGCATAATATAAAAGTTGCTTAGCATGATAAAAGGGCTTAGCAGGGTCTTTTTCTGCTGACAACTCTAGTTCCCCCTGGATTTTCCTCTCCTCTCTCATTCTTCTCTGCTTTGTTGAACTAGCTTCACTTCTCTAGTGCTCAGTGACTTGTCACAGCTCCAGGCACATAGTTTGTTTCTCCTTTGTCTTCTTCCTCCCACCCCTGCAAACTTTAACAACATTGCAAGAAACACCTACTTAAAGCCCTCCATAAACTACAATGTACATTATCAGAACACTGTCATCATTCTTACATCTCTTGCCAAACTTCACTGTGTGTTTGTTTATGATCTTAAACTATGGAGTTTTAAGAGAAGTAATCTTACATAATCATTCTGTATTCTTAGTGCCCAATAGTATCCAACACATAGGTTTTAATATTAGTCTGTTTCTGACACTATGAGAAAATACATGAGACAATCAAGTTATAAGGATAACTTGGGAGGGTCCCTCAAAATTGGGGTGTGTAACTGCTTGTCTGGATATACATATATGTGTGTGTGTGTGCATGTATGTATGTGTATATATATGTATATACATGTGCTGTATTATATGTGTAATAATAATTACTTGTGTCATGGAACATTGATCCAATTAGTAAAGTTTGCATTCATCATCTATCACTCTATAAATTTCCTCAAAACTTACTGACTTCAAACAAAGCAAATTTATTAGCACATACTTTCTTTGGATCAGGAATTGCCTTGGTAATTCTAGTTCAAGGTATGTCAGGAAATTTCAGTCAGAGCAACAATCATCTGAAGGTTTAACGGAGAGTGGAGCACATGCTTTAAAAAATCACTTACTAGTCAAATTGCCAGTACAATGAAATTCTCAAAAAGAACTCAAAGGGCAATAAGAAAGGATAGAAAAACAAGAAAAGGGAGTATTTATTCCATAAAAGGACACCAATTTAAATGGCAGAAGAGTCCACATATGAAACCACAGAGAACAGAAAAAATGACATAATATTTTTCAAATATTTAAAGAAGCAGCCCTGAATCTTGTATTCAAGGAAACTTTCCTGTAAGAATAAAAAGAAAACAAAATTTGTTTCTGCCAGACTCTATCTTTTCCAATGATTTAAAATACTACCAACCAACTTTTAAATTGATGACAGAAGAATGATGGATCCTAGAGGCAGAAATTAAGAACAATTTAATGAACAGAACTGACAGTAAACATAGTCAACTATCTTTCACTCATATTGAATGGTCAGTGCAAAAGTTATAATTCTCTATAAAGGGCTACCAAATGAATATAGAGGAAATACTCAAGAAAATTACACTTAGAAAATGAAAAGTCTAAAAAGACACAAAATGGAAGAGTCATAAGTCTATACTTAGGCTATCACCAAAAATAGTAAGCCATCAATATCTGTAGCCTAAGTTATATACACATGCATATATACATACAGAAATACCTAGAACAACCACTAAGGACACTATAGAAAGTGATATGATCAGTAACGTTATAAATTAATCAAAATGAAATTCTAAGAAAATGTGTATATAACCCACTGGAAAGCAAGAAATGAAAAGAAACAAGAAACAGAAGGAATGGACAAAGAACAGATAATGAAATAGCAAACCAAGAGAAAGTGGATTTTAAAACCACAATCCCACCATATACTATCTAAAAGAAATTCACCTAAAACTTAATGACACAAATTGGTTAACAGTAAATAAGCAGGAATATCTATATTAGTAAGAGACAAGGCATATGCAGAACAAAAAGGTCATATTCTAATCATAGCTACTATGCTTAAAATCTTGCTTGACAACGAAAATGTAATTACTATAAAATGGGAAAGGTAGTTATTCATGCCATCAGTGATATGGCCTTCAGTTTAGGTATTTAGAATACAATATACTCTCTAGATTATATAATCTTTTTAAATTTATAAATGATCATTTATATATACCATTTACAAAAATGAATAAATTAACATTTACAACTTTAGAGTATAAATAACTTTAAAGGAAGAGGAAGGAAAACCTACAACTGAGAGGAAGGACTTGAAGAGATGACATGGTAAAACAATAACCAAGTAGGTGTGGGGGAGAGTAGTCTAGGTATATAGGCTGTTACTGGGCTGTATAATAATTATAAATTTAAATTGACAGTAGACAAATGATTGCACATGTTTCCCAAATACTCTGAGCAATGCAGAGGCAAAGAACAATTTGCACAGGATTGCAGTTAAACCAAGCAAATGAGAAAGTAACAAGAAAGTTTAAATCACATGAAGAAAAATATCAAAAGCCTGTTAGTAATCAAGTGGTAGGAGGAAGATTTCCCAAATTATGAAGCATATTATAAAATTATAGTATTGCTAAATGAAATAGAGCATGATGTTAGTGCCAGATCATATGGTTGCCAAAAGAGCAGAAACAGGTATAAGACTTTAACATGAAGTGAAAATAACATTTCTGAACATTAGGGATGGTTACTTTGCAAATATTATTGCAATGATAGCTAACCAAGTGGAAAAAAAGAAGATGTTTAGATTCTCATTTCACATTGCATGGCAAAATTAATTCCAGAAGAATTAGATATGTAGACATTAACAGTCCTGGAAGAAAATATTTATGAATATGTGCAAAATGTTAGGAATGGCATGCTAGCAGTCTACAGAGGGACAGGATAGATCTATGCATAGCCCTAAATACATTAGAGAAGAGTTTAGAATAATTAGTTCACATGATTAGTTCCATGACAGGCTGGAGACCCAGTATCCTGGCTCTGTACATCTCTGAAAGCTTTAGAACCCAGAAAGTTGAGAGTATAATGCTCAGTCCCAAGACCAAAGGCCTGAGAACTCAGGTCCACTGGTATAGGTGTGGAGTGTGAAACCCAGGGATTGGAGTTCCAGCACACACACAAGCAAGAGACATGCCCAGTTCTAGGGAAAAGGAAGTGGGCATTTCTTTGTCCTCTGCTCTGTTGTTATCATTCTAGCAGGGTCCTCCCCTATTAGATTAGAGGGTAGTTCATCCCTACTGAGTTCACTGGCTCACACAACAGTCTTCATCAGAAACACCAGGAAATAACGTTGCACACTTTCTCTGGAAATCCTTTAATCCTGTCATGTTGATACCTACAATGACCCATCACAGTTGAGGATGGCAGCCTATGATATGCTTACATCAAGTTTAATAGTAATCTTTATAAGTGGGAGGGGCTAGAGAGATGCCTCAAGGGTTAAGTCTTTGCCTCACAAGGAAAAGGATCTGAGTTCAGATCCCAGATCACATAAAACTGCAGGTGAAAATGGTGGTGACCTATACTTCTGACCCTGAAAGGCAGAGCTTGGCAAAGCAATAAGAACATAAAACAATCCAGGGTGATTACCAAAGTCATCCCTAGCCTCCACAGCCACACACAGTGTCCTCTTCTACACTTGTACTCCCCCTACATACACATACCTCCACCTGTGCAAAAAAGGTAATCTTTAAGCCAAGAATTCTTTAATTAATCGATTCACTGAATATGGCAAGCTTCAAATGAAATGTCTACATATTTATATTGTAGGTAATGCTCTCTGACTCTTTTCATAATATTTCTTTCATAATGTTTATGATTTCTAGTTATAGTTATATTGTGTATATAGTTATAACAAGTCAAATAATAAAAAGATAATATCTCCTCAATTTACCACCTCCTCTAACTTTTGATATCTAATTATCAACTTGATGTCCATCATTCTGAATCACACACACATTCACACACACATTTACATGCATACATTCATACACACATAGACACACACCAAGTATTTTTCTTTGAAAAACAGAATCATGCAGTTGAATACATATTACTGAACTACTAGTTCTTTTCATTCTCCAAATCAATAAAAATCTAAATCACTGATAAGAAGGTTACGGAATGGTATAATTTATCCAAGTATCTTCCCATTTTTGTATCTTATTTAGTTTTTGTTGTTGTTGTTGTTGATAAAAGTTCTCACTACATAGCCCAGGCTAGCATTGAACCTGTGACCCTCCTCCTTTACTCTCCTGTATTCTGGGATTTCAGATCAATGGCATGTGGTTGTTTATGTACTAAAGGAAATGCCAGATTTCTTTCCCAAGTTACAAAAAACTGAAATAGGCAGAATAACTCTAAATTCTATGACCTCCTTCATATCATGTACACACCCTTCATAGCCTCTAATACTGCATGACAGATTCCTTAAGTTATTTTATGTGACATAAAAGGGACCATACCTATCCACACAAGCCTGTTAAGTGTAGAGAACTGTTTTTAGCTGATCTTTGAAAAAGAAATCAGAGATATGAAAGCATGAGAAGAATTTGGCATGATGTTTTAGCCTGAAGATGTAGGAAGTCCTATGATTAAGAAATCTGGATGCTTGTGGTGGCTGACAGAGGCCTGTGGTTGACAGCCACCAACGAAATGTGGACTTTAGTTACTCAGTTGTAACCTAAAGGAAATGAATCCTGCCAACAACTTGTAAGTTTGGAAGAGACCCAGATGGAAATCTTGGCTCCAGAAAACACCAGTTTTAATTCATAACGCTCCTGAGCATAGAGTCCAGCTAATCTTTTTCTAGATTTCTGATCTACAGAAACACAAATACTATGTTTGTATTAATTTGAGCCACATTATTACTAATGTTATACAGCAACAGAAAATTAGTACAATTGGTATATAAGGCCCTAGGTTCAATCCCCAGAAATGAAAAAAAAAAATTATTGGGCTGGAGAGATGGTTCAGGAGTTAAGCCTTTGCCTTGAAAGAAAAAGGACTTGAGTGTGGATTCCCAGATCCCAAGTAAAAATTCAGGTGAAAGTGACAGTAGCCTGCACTTCAGCCTTAGAAGGTAGAGCCTGGAAAACCCCAGAGCAAAGCCATAAGGAGGTAGATCAATACAGGATGCTTCCCAGAGTTACTCTTGGGCTTCCACAGGCATACTCTTCTACATACATACACACGGCACCTACACATGAAAAAAAAAATTACATTCAGAATTCGCCTGCCTCCCAGCAATGCACATAGTGCTTATAGTCTTGATTTTCTCACTAGCTCCAAATGTTTTTATGTTGTTTTTAAATTGAATTAATTTGATAAATAAAAATTACATAACTCTATATATTTTTATTTCTAAGTGAAAATAAGATTGAACATGTTTCTATATGTATATAAAATTTCCTGTTTGGAAATTTCCATTTGGATAGTCTATTGACATACTTTGAGCATTTTGCTCCAACTCTTAAGCAATCCTTAAGGATCAGCATAGGCACTAAGCTGACTTGCTGCCCATTCAAAATTTAGTCAGTAAAAAAACAAGTAAAGGCCGCGCAAGTAGCACAAGTTTTGTGTGCATCTATATCCCCTTCATCCCTAAGTTCTTTTTTTTTATTATTCAATTGTGCGTGTGTGCGTGTGTATGTGTGTCTCTGTGTGTGTGTGTGTGTGTGTGTGTGTGTCTATGTGTAGAAACACGGACGAATTCAGGAACCACCATGGACGCCTCTACCTCCTTCTGCCCTGGGATTCACAGGCTCCGCCCTACCAGGACCAGAAGCGCAGGCCGCCCCCGCTTCCACCTGGCTATACGTGGGATCTGGGATCCGAACTCAGGACCTTCTGCCTGCAAGGCAGAGGCTTAACCCCTGAGCCACCTCTCCAGCCCTCATCCCTAAGTTCTATGATGGGAGAAAGGGATGCAGGGTAGGCCTGTACATTGAATGTATAGGTCTACATCCCATCACCAGTGGTTGCAGACTCCCAGATTTAGGAAACTTCCCATATTTTATGGCCTGAAAATAAACCTGCTAAAACTGAAGTCCACAAAGGGATTTTATTATTATTATTATTATATATTATTATTATTGAATAAAATGTACTATCAAATGCAAATGGCAAGGTTTTTTTTTTTAAGTGGGGAAAGAGACTGTTTTTAACTTCCACACCTGTGTGCTAAACCAACATACTGAAAAGAGAGTTTGAAACTAAAACTGATGTAAAATGGATTAAAACACTAGAAAATTATTTCTTTTTTTTAACATTTTTATTATTATTTCCGCTCATACAAACTTAATAGGTAGACCAGTTCCCTCCCCCACCTCCTCCCCCTGAACCCCCTGCTCCCCCTCCCTCCTTCCCCATCCACCAGTGCCTCCCCCCAATTCCCAGAGTCCTTTATTGTGTATGCCTAACTCTCCTCTTGGTCCTCCTTTCCTTTCCGATGACGTACAAGGACCCAGTGGCATTTCCCTGAACCCTTTCTCGTGTTCCCCTTAAGCATAGGAACACTACTGTGGCCATAAATCCCTTGCCTCCAAGGATCTTGGTGCCTTTAGCCAGTGTTAGACTTTGTGAGGTCAATAGTGTGATGGACATGGCGCAGGGCATGCAAAGTCCTATTATGATTGCTTCAGCCCTAACTAGTGTGAAGACTCTTCAAATCATTGTTGCCCCCATCCTTTTGCTCTTACAATCTTACCGCCCCCTCTTCCGCAAATGTCCCTGAGCTTCAGGATGGGGGGAGATTAGGCTGGCTTAGTTCTATGTGGATGATATAGAGTCTCTGAAGTTCTGGATTGTGGTTTGTTGATTTTCTTTTGAAGTTTTGCTGCTCCTGCAATGCCCTTCACTCCATCCTGATGGGCACTGTATGTCACCCCCTGGTCAGAGACAAAAAGCTGTTAAACTGGAGTCTTGTTATAATAGCACATTCAAGGGTAGATGTAATAAAAGCAAGAAATCTCGGTGAGGGAGGGGTCAGTCACCCATTTGCAAAATGATCACTTTTCATCTGCCAGACCCCTTCTGGTGAGATCATACCCCCTCAGTTGTACATGATCAGGAACGAATGTCTGTGAACTTAACCAGGTGTCACATTACTTACTTGCATTCGTTGGAGGCCGATTTTCTCTGCTGTAACATGGTCCCCTCTCTCCTTGTGTCTGGTGTGGCCCTCCAACCCAATCCCTCCTGTTCACAATCCTTGCAATTACCGTATTACATAGGTTTACCCTTGAGTATCTCAATGTGGGCTGGGTGAGTTTGGTACTAGGAGCCACCTATTAGGGAGTACATACGGCGGTTAACTTTCTGGGTTTGGGATACTTCACTTAATATAATTGTTTCTAATGACATCCATTTCCCAGCAAATTCTAGTAATTCATCATTTTTGATGGCTGAGTAGTACTCCATTGTATAGATGTACCACTGTTTCCTTATCCACTCGTCAACTGTTGGACATTTAGGTTGATTCCATGACTTTGCTATTGTAAACAGTGCTGCTATGAACATGGTCGTGCTTGTGCTATCAAGGCGAACCTCTGCTGCATGGGGGGTTATGCCCAAAAGTGGAATCGCAGGATCATATGGCATTTCAATCTTTAATTTCTTTAAGAATCTCCAGACGGCTCGCCAGAATGGCTGTATGAGCCTGCAATGTAGCAGAGTTCCCTCTCTCCACATCCTCTCCAGCACTTGTTGTTGTATGTATTGTGGATTTTTGCCATTCTGACCGGGGTGAGATGATATCTCAGGGAGGTTTTGATTTGCATTTCCCTGATGGCTAAGGAAGTGGAGCATTTTTTAAGATATTTGTTAGACATTTTAATTTCATCTCTGGTAAAATTTCTTTTAAGTTCCAGGGCCCATTTTTTAATTGGGCCATTGGTTTCCTTGGTGTTTAGTTTTCTAAGTTCTTTGTGCACTCTGGACAGTAGAGCTCTATCAGATATGTAGTTAGTGAAGATTTTCTCCCATTCTGTGGGTTGCCTTTGAGCTCGTGTGACAATCTCTTTATCTGAACAGAAGCTCTTTAATTTCACCAGATCCCAACTGTTGAGAGTTGGTAGCAGTGACTGTGCTATTGGATGTCTGTTTAGGAAATATTGGCCTAGCCCAATCAGCTCAAGGGAGATCCCTATTATCCGTTCAGTTATGATTTTTATAGTCTCTGGCCTGATACCAAGGTCCTTCATCCATTTGGAATTAAGTCTTGTACATGGTGACAAGTACGGGTCCAACTTTAATCTTCTGCATGTGGAGATCCAGTTTTGCCAGCACCATTTGTTGAAGATGCTGTTCTTTTTCCATTGGATTCTTTGGGCCACTTTGTCAAAGATCAAATGGCTGTATTTTTGTGGGCTTATATCTGGGTCTTCAATCCTTATCCATTGATCTGTGTGTCTATTTTGGAGCCAGTACCAGGCAGTTTTTATAACTATGGATTTGTAGTATAGACTAAGGTTTGGTATGGTAATACCTCCAGCAGTGTTTTTGTTACTCAGGATTATCTTTGCTATCCTGGGTCTTTTGTGCCTCCATATGAATTTTGAGATTGTTTGGTCAACTTCTTTAAAGAATTGCTTTGGGATTTTAATTGGTATAGCATTGAATTTGTATATTGCCTTTGGTAGGATGGTCATTTTTACGATGTTGATTCTGCCAATCCAGGAGCATGGGAGGTCTTTCCACCTTCTGATGTCTTCAGCAATTTCTTTCTTTAGGGTTTTAAAGTTTTCATTGTAAAGGTCTTTTACCTCCTTGGTTAGGTTTATACCAAGGTATTCCATTTTTTTAGGGGCTACAGTAAATGGGATTGTTTCCCTCAGGGCTTTTTCACTACTTTCTTTCTGGGCATATAGGAAGGCCTCTGATTTTTGCACATTTATTTTGTATCCTGCCACCCTGCTGAACTTCTCAATTAGTTCCAGGAGCTTCGTGGTGGAGTTTTTGGGATCCCTCAGGTATAAGATCATGTCATCTGCAAATAGGGATAGTTTGATTTCTTCCTTGCCAATTTGAATCCCTTTTATGTCCCTTTCTTGTCTTATGGTTTCAGCTAAGACTTCAAGTACAATATTGAATAGAAGTGGTAAGAGTGGACAGTCTTGTCTAGTTCCTGATCGAAGTGGGAATGCTTCCAATTGTTCCCCATTGAGCATAATCCTTGCTGTGGGCTTGTTGTATCCAGCTTTTATTATATTGATGAAGGTTCCTTCCATTCCTACTGTCTCTAGCATTTTGATCATAAAAGGCTGTTGGATCTTGTCAAAAGCTTTTTCTGCATCTATCGAGAGTATCATGTGGTCTTGGACTTTGGACTGGTTTAATGCTGAATTACATTTATTGATTTGCGTAAGTTGAACCAACCTTGTGTGCCGGGGATGAAGCTTACTTGGTCCCCGTGAATGATCTTTTTAATGTGTTTTTGAATCCAATTTGCTCAGACTTTGTTGAGAATCTTTGCGTCTGTGTTCATCAGAGAGATCGGCCTATAGTTTTCTTTTTTAAGTGAATCTTTATTAGGTTTTGGGATTAAGACGATATTAGCTTCATAGAAGGAATTTGGTAGTATTCCTTCCTTTGCTATTTGATGGAACAGTTTAAGGAGTATTGGTGTTATTGACTCCTTAAATGTCTGGTATAATTCTGTGCTGAATCCATCTGGTCCAGGACATTTTTTGGTGGGAAGATTCGAGATTACTTCTTCAATTTCCTTATATGTTATAGGGCCATTTAAGTAATTAACTTCCTGATTCAATTTAGGTAAGAATTTACTTAGAAATTCATCCATCTCTTGTGTGTTGTCAAACTTCACTGAATATAAGTTTTTGAAATATGATGTTATAATTCTCTGGATTTCTTGGGTATCAGTAGTGATAACTCCATGTTCATTTCTGATTTTGTTAATTTGGGTTTTGTCTCTCTTGCTTTTGGTTAATTTAGCTAGGGGTGTATCTATCTTATTGATTTTTTCAAAGAACCAGATTTTTGAATGGTTGATTTTTTTCTATCATTTTCTTAGTCTCAATTTCAGATATTTCTCCCCTTATTTTGTTAATCTCCTCTCTTCTACTACTTTTGGGATCAGATTGCTCTAGTTTCTCTAAAGCCTTAAGCTGCATTGTTAAGTTGTTTATTTCTGATGTTTCCATTTTTTTGATGTAGGCATTAAGAGCTATGAACTTACCTGTTAGGACAGCTTTCATGTGTCCCAGAGATTTTGGTAAGTTGTATTTTCGTTATCGTTCACTTTCAGGAAATCTTGAATTTCCTTTTTAATTTCTTCCTGAATCCAGTTCTCATTCAGCAGCATATTGTTAAGTTTCCAGGAGTTAGTGTATTTTCTCTTGTTTGTTGTGTTGTGGATGTCCAGCTTTGGGCCATGGTGGTCTGATAGGGCACAGGTTAGAATTTCAACTTTTTTGTATATGTGTAGATTCGTTTTGTGGCCCAATATGTGATCTATTTTGGAAAAAGTTCCGTGTGCTGCTGAGAAAAATGTGTATTCTTTGGTGTGTGGGTGAAAAGTTCGATAGAGATCTGTAAGGTCCATTTCTTTAAGGGTTTGATTAAGTTCCAAAGTGTCTCTGTTAAGCTTTTGACCTGTTGATCTATCCCATGTTGAGAGGGCGATGTTGAAGTCCCCAAGAATTATCGTTTGGGGGTTGATTTCTTGCTTTAGGCGCTGTAGGGTTTTCTTTTTTTTTTAATACATTTTTATTATTATTTCAGCTCATACAAACTTAATAGGCACACCAGTTCCCTCCCTCCCTCTTCCTCCCCCCCATACCCTCTGCTCCCCCTCCCCACCCTCTCCCTCCCCATCCCCCAGTGCCTCCCGCCCCAATTCCCAGAGAGTCCTTTCTTGTGCATGTCTGATTTTCCTCTGGGCCCTCCTCTCCGATGACGTACAAGGACCCAATGGCCTTTCCCTGAACCCTTTCCCGTGTTCCCCTTAGGTATAGGAACACTGCTGGGGCTGCCAATCCTTTGCCTCCAAGGATCTTGATGCCTTTAGCAGATGCTAGACTTTGTGAGGTCAACAGTGTGTTGGACAATGCGCAGGGCATGCAAAGTCCAATTATGATTGCTTCAGCCCTAACTAGTATGGAGTATCTTACATATCATTGCTCCTCCCATCCTTTTGCTCTTACACTCTTACCGCCTCCTCTTCCCCAAATGTCCCTGAGCTTCAAGATGGGGAGAGATTAAGCTGGCCTTGTTCTAGGTGGTTGATATAGAGTCTCTGAAGTTCTGGATTGTGGTTTGTTGATTTTCTTTTGCATTTTTGCTGCTCCTGCAATGCCCTTCACTCCATCCTGGTGGGCATTGTATGTTAACCCCCTGGCCAGAGACAAAAAGCTGTTAAACTAGAGTCTTGTGATAAAAGCACATTCAAAGGTAGATGTAATAAAAGTGGGAAACCACAGTGAGGGAGGGGTCTATCACCCATTTGCAAAATGGTTACTTTTTATCTGCCAGACTATATGCCCTCCTCTTCTGGTGAGATCACACCCCCTCAGTAGTAAATGATCAGGAACAAAAGTCTGTGAACTTAATCAGATGTCTCATTACTTATTTGGGTCCTTGATGGAGGCCTATTTTCTCTGCTGTAGGGTTTTCTTAATGAATGTGGAGGGGCCCCATATTGGGTGCATAAATGTTCAGGATTGAGAAGTCTTCCTGGTGAATTGTACCTGTGACTAAAATGTAGTATCCATCTGTGTCTCTTATGATTTTCTTTGGTTTGAAGTCCACTTTGTCTGAAAGCATAATTGCTACCCCTGCCTGTTTCCTGGTTCCATTAGCTTGCAAGATTTTGGACCAGCCTTTCATTCTTAGGATGTGCCTATCTTTTGTGGTGAGATGAGTTTCCTGAAGGCAGCAGATTGTTGGATTGTGGTTTTTAATCCAAGTTTGTAATCTGTGTCTCTTAATCGGTGAGTTAATACCATTGACATTTAATGTTATAATGGAGAAATTGTGTTTAATTCTGGACATTTTTTATGTTTAGTAAATTTTGTAAGCATGTTGTTTGATATTTATGTTTTGGTGGTATTATACTTCCCTTCTGTCCTCCTGGATAAGCTTGTTCTTTTCTTCAAGCTTGAGTATCATTTCTAGGATTTTTTGAAGGCCTCGTTTGGTAGACATGTATCCCTTCAAGTTGTCTTTGTGCTGGAAAACTTTTCTTTCTCCCTCAATCATGACAGATAGTTTTGCCGGGTATATCAGTCTGGGTTGGCATTTTTGCTCATTTAATACTTGAAGTATGTCTCTCCAAGCTCTTCTTGCTTTTACTGTTTCCATTGAGTAGTCATTTGTTATTCTAATAGGTTTACCTTTAAAAGTGAGTTGCTTTTTTTCTCTTGAAGCTCTCAGCACCTTTTCTTTGTCTTGAATGTGGAGTGTTTTGACTATTATTTGCCGTGGCGATTTTCTATTTTGGTCGTATCTGTTTGGAGTGCGAAATGCCTCTTGTATTTGGATAGGCCTCTCATTCTTTTTTGTGGGAAGTTTTCATTTATGATGAATTGAAATATTTCCTCCGGTGTGGTATTTTGGGATTCTTGTTCTGGTATTCCATGAATGCGCATGTTAGGCTTCTTCAGGGTATCCCATATCTCTTGAATGTTCCTCTCCAGTATCTTTTTGGCTTTAACAGTCTCTTCCATTGAGCTGGTTAATTCTCCCACTTTGTCTTCAAGATCCGAAATTCTATTTTCTGCTTCATTTGTTCTGCTGAGAAGACTCTCTGTTGAGTTTTGGGTTAAAGATAACTTGTCTTTTAGTTCAATTTTAAACTCTGCCTGAGACTGTTTTAATTGCTCCATACCTATTTTTGTTTCTTGAACTGTTTTTCTCAACTCCTCCAAGTGTCTGTTGTGTTCCTGTTCAAAGTGGTTGATACGGTTGTTTAACTCTTCTCGGATTTCCTCTTTCATAGTATTAATCATGGTAAGTATCATACTCTGAAAGTCGTTATGTTGGGTCTGGCTTTCATGGCTATTTTCTGTGGATTTGTTCTGGTCGGAGTCCCTCATTATGGGATTGATTCTTTCGGCAGGAGATTGGTCTTCTTGGGTTTTGTTTCTCGTGGATCTGGTACATTGTTGTTGTTTTTTTTTTTTTTTTTTTTATTATTTATTCAACTGTGTACATGTGTGTGTGTATGTGCTCTCGCGCGCGTGTGTGTCTGTGTGTGTCTGTGTATGTGTAGAACCACGGACGAATTCGTGAACCACCATGGACACCTCCACTTCCTCCGCCCGGGATTCACAGGCTCCGCCCTACCAGGACCAGAAGCGCAGGCCACCCCCGCTTCCGCCTGGCGCCTATACGTGGGATCTGGGATCACGAACTCGGGACCTTCCGCCTGCAAAGCGGAGGCTTAACCCCTGAGCCACCTCTCCAGCCCTGTTGTTTTGTTTTTTAGGACCTTTCAGTTTCTGTGTGTTTTTCACTGAATTGACGTAGTTGGTATTGTTACGCTTGCCAGTTATTACTAGTGTTTGCCTTGGATTGGGTATGTTTGTGTATTGTTATTGTTATATCCTAGATGAGGCTACTAGGCTGTTAGTATGTCAGTTAAGTCAGGTTATGTTACCAGGGGGTGAATATTAGTTTGGTAGTGCACTTTTACGATTTAGTATCTTGGTGAAATGTGGGGGTGAGTGGTCTACTCCCTGGAGTTGTATGTTGTGGGGTGGCTGTTTGAGAAAGTTGATCTACAGCATTGATACGTTAACGGATCAGTAAGGTGAAAAGAAAAAGTTTACTTATCTTTGGGTTGGATGAGAAGAAACCCGCCCACGTGATATAATGATTGTAGTGGAGTCCAGATGTATGGCCTGTGCTCCCTTTGTTCCTTAGAATTTTGCTTGAGTTTCCTTTGGGCGCTATTGAATTCTGAGTAGCAATGTGTCTTCCGTGGACCATGTGGGTAGGTCCCCGGTGGGCCAGAGAGGCAGAGGGTCTGATGTTGATGGCAGAATTCTTCACCTGCGACCTGGGGGGGGCGGAGGCGTGCGGGCGGGAGGGTGCGAGGGGCTGGGGTCCAGGGCGGGGCCCCGGGGTCTAAGCCAGCCGCGTGACCCGGTGCTGCTGGCCAGGCGGCTCCGGGGTGGGGGGCAGGGCTGGGCTGGGCTCTTTCGCTCCCTGGCTCAATGGAAGAATTCTTCACCTGGGACCTAGGGGGGTGGCGAGGCGCACGGGGCGGGAGGATGCGAGGGGCTTGGGTCCCGGGCGGGGCCCAGGTTAAGCCGCAGTCGGCCTGGGTGCTCGCCCCCGGGACCCGTGGGGCTCCGGGGGAAAATTATTTCTTAAAAAAAAGTTCACTTCTTGTTTCACACAGCTAGGTAGGTGTTCAGGACTGTGGACTATTCAAATCATTTTAACTGATAGGGCAGGATCTGAAACCAAATTTGTTCAGCTGGTAGTCAGTGGCAGATTGCTGCTAGCCAGTGTTTTCTGAGAGAGAGGCAAGCTAATATCTGGTATTTATATAACAATTGTAATCCCAAGGAGACATATAATTCCCTGAGGGAGAAAGATATCCACCACTGTGGAAAAACATTTTCTGATACATTTTTTCCTGTGCAAAGATTAACAATAGCTCTGGGTTTAATATGAGAAAAATGTAAGGATAGGTTAGTACCTGTAACATTAAGATGCCACATCACATCCAGTACAATAACAACATCTAACACTATGACAATGCTCTAAGCTTTACATACTTTCAATAAAATTTTATCACAGCATTGTTAAAAATACCACTATGTTAAAGGGAGGGATGTTGGAGAGATGGTTCAGAGGTTAAGACTCTATTTCTGAAGCAGAAGGTCCTGAGTTTGGGTCCCTGATCTCACGTAAAAAACGCCAGGTGGAAATGGCAGCGGCCTGCACTTCCAGTCCTTGGGGGCAGAGCCTGGGAAATCCTAGAGTGAAGCAAGAAAGAGGTAAAAGCAATCTAAGATGATTTCTGAAGTCACCCTTGGTCCTCCACAGGGACACTCATTGCCCTTTTAGACACACACACACACACACACACACACACACACACACACACACACAGGTGTGTGCGCTAAATGAAACAATGAATAAATAAGGTTTTTAAAAAATATGACTCAGCTCCTATCCCCGGCTCAGGGAATATCATAGAAGAGGGCACTGTAAAAGGAGTGCTGCCCAATGGTATCTTCTGCAACAGGACTGTTGCACCCAGGAACTCACTGAAACTGTGTTTCTACCACAAGAACTGCACAAGATTAGGCCTTTCAAAATTTTAGCACAGAAGTGGGAAGATTTCATGAGACATCCATCCTTCCCTGAAGGCCTATTGAAGTTTAATGCTGACTGTGGGAACGCAAACTACTTTCTTGGGTAGTGTGGTCACTGTTATACTGTCTATGCTTTAGTTGATGCAGGCAACCTTTATGAAACTCAGTGGGTCACAAATAGAGACATGAAAGTATGAGGAAGATTGATTGGGAAGAAGGTGGTAAGTAGGAGAAGGACAGGTGATAAGATAGGATTAGATGAGGCAAAAAAGACAATTTCATTGTATACATATATGAAACTGCCAAAGAATAAAAAAACTCAGAAGGAAAAGTTCTTTATTTAAAAAAAAACTTTTTTCAAGATGTAAATATTTTATTTTAGTTATGGGATACAGTTATTCAACTCATAAGGTTTGAACATCATAAATTGTATAGGTGGAGGAAGGATAAAATGGAGACCAAGTTTGACTTAGTTGGTTCTGAATGAGATCTCCTTAGTGGAAAAGAAAGTAGCTGAAACTAATTAAGAGTTGAGTTGTGTGTGTGTGTGTGTGTGTGTGTGTGTAAATTTTGCATGTATAGGTGCAGGTATGTATGTGTGTGTAGAAGAGGGCATTTTATGTGCCTGTGGAGGCCTGAGGGTGACTTCAGGAATCACCCTGGATTGTCTACCTCTGCATTGCTTTTCCCTGGGGCTTTCCAGACTCTGCCTTCCAGGACATAAAGTACAGACTGCCACAATTCCCAGCCTGCGTTTTGAGGCGGAATCTAGAATCCAAATTCAGGTCCTTTTGATTATGAGGCAAAGGTTTAACCCCTGAGCCATCTCTCTATGCCCTGAATAATTTTTTAAACAAAAAGTTTTCTTTAATCTACAAGCCTATTAATTTTTAAACTATCTTTTATTCTTTTTAGTTTTACAAGCATATTAAGTACTTATTCCTGCTTCCCTCCATGCCCCCTCCCATCCATCCCTTCATCAATCCATCCCACTCCCTCCCATCCTCCTGCCTGTCTGCTTCTATGGACCCCAGGGTTCCCTCTGGCTTGTCTATGCTTGTGAGGGCTCAGTCCTTTTCAGGCCACCCCACTGATAGGGGCTTTTCCTTTCACTTTAGTCCCCAAGGTTTTCACTGTATATTTTTATCTCTCTTGAGTTCCTCTATAGTCTGTGGGGGCATGTTGATATGTCAGTTATTATGCAGGTCTGCTAAGGACAAGTCTTACTGCTGTGAGATCCCAGCAATCCTGCCTTGAATGGAATGTCTTGTCCAATGGTGACCCTTCCCATCTTTATGATCTTATAATCTCACCGGCCCCTCTTCCACAAGGTTCCTAAAGCCTTAGGATGGGGAGAGATTAAGTTGGTTTGTTTCTGGGTGAATCTTGCCAGGTCACGGATACTCTGCATTACGGCTGATGGTTGCTGTCCACTTCACTGCTCTGCTACTGCCCTAGACTGAATCCTGGTTGAGATCCTCTATCTCTGTTGTAGAAGAAGATTTCAAAATTGAGTGTTAAGTGTTCTTCAAATCTATGGGTATAACACCAGTTATGTACAGAGCACTTTGGTGTACTGTCTTCCTACCTATAGGTTCATTGGCTGTTTTTCCATATTGATCTATTTCCTTCTCTTTAAAAAAAATAAATCTTTTTAACATTCAAAGTACATGCTCCTTTAACAGAAAAGAAATACTAATTTCAAGCTAGTTTATCAGTATCATATCTAAAAAAGGAAAAACTAAAGAAAATCACATTAAACCTATGGATTTTCTTACTTTTCTTAGGGAAACAGACATCGTTGTTGTTTTTGTTGTTTGTTTTGATTTTTTGTTTGTTTGTTTTATTCTAGACAACACAGCCAAAAAAATTTTCACTCTGATAGTGAACCAATAAGTTTTTGGGGGCAATTTCCACCAGCATGAGTGAAGTAATTAATTACCTTGCCAAAAAGCCCATCTAGCATGGCTGATGACTCATGAAGCCTGCATCTCTAGAACCCTTATCAAGCTTGCAGGGAGCTTCATCAAAGACTCTCCTCTTCCCCAGAAACTATTTATTGTTGTATCATCTTGAGGAAGGGCTAATGAGCCATGACTTTCTAAGATTCCTGAATTTCATATGCTTCTTGAGTTTACTAAGTGTTATGAGCGTCCCTTCTCCCTTGAAGAGAGAATGTTTCGACAGAGGGGAATAGCTTCATGATACTCCAACACTTCCAGCTTGTATTCTTTCTGCCCTGGAGGTGATAGTGTAGGTGTGGTTATGTCAGGTCATTATGACACAACATCATTTATTCACAGCAATTTAGCTTATTCAGTCCTTCAATAAACATTGCCCACCGGGGTAAAAAGTTTCCTTGTAGAACTGAAGCTGATGGTGACTGTTGCAGTAATCTATGTGTCTAAGTACAAATATTTAGAAGACAACTTTATGGGCACACGATATCCACCTACAACAAAAGCAGCTACTTCCTTTCTGGAATCTATGATCTCGCCAGCCATGGAGGAAAGCAGAACTATGCAAAAGAGAAATATAGCCACAAATGTGGAAAGCCTTGAAAATAGGAAGGAGTCTAGTAAAGAAGAAGAAGGGTTATAAGGGGAAGAGGAGACGGGATAGAATTTGGGGCTAACGGATGAAAATATCATAAATTCACTATATTAATATATGTAATACTAAAAGAATAAAAACCGCTGTTGGAGAGAGAGAGAAAAAATTTAACAAAGTTCAGTGATATTTGGATATATGCCATTGTGGTCGTTGCTGTTGTTTTGGGTTTGGCTATTATTGTTGTTTGTTTGATTTGGGGTTTTTTGTTTTTATTTTTGAGAATGGGTCTCATTACACAGCCCAGACTGGCGTTCAGCTCTCAATTCTTCTGGCTCAGCCTCTTGAATATTGGAAGTATAGGCATTTGCTATCGGACCCAAATCAGCTAGTAGCAGTTTAAAAGAAAATTCCCACTACAGGTTCATACAAAGATTCATACAAATCTACCTGATGTCTGCAACTTCACTTTCAGTGATAGAATCTGCCCATAGGGAGACATCCTCTAAGCCACAGGCTCTAGACCTACTGCCTTATCTTTTCCTGGTTTTCTCCTCACTGCCACCACAAACAGCCTCATGGTGTTCACAGGTAATCTCAACTTCCCATGTTTGGGAAAAACTCCCGAACTCTGAGATGTCAGTCCAATCACTTACCAACTTGTCCAAGGGGAAGTGAGCAGGTCTTACCCAGAAGTGGCAGATTGGGCAGATCAGACCGGATATGAGTAAAGTTAATGAGTTTTGAGTCTTCTGCAGGGCTGCAGTGCCTGATTCTTGGATCGAAAGGTGAGACATATGCTTTGGATTTGTCCAGTAGCCTATTTTATTCTATTTTACTCAAAAGCAGATAAATGATTTTTTTTCTTAACAACATTCAGTCAATTTTTTTTGTTAATTTGTGAAGCATCAGGTAGAACACGTCTACCAAATTTGAGTCCACAAATTAGCCATGTTCACAGGTACTCCCCAAAGGCGCTATAAGGTCAGGTATAGCTCCTTTCTGGGTACCAGGAGGTTTCCAACTCATGACCAGCTAGATGATAAGTATGGCCACCACTTCTCTCTCCTCCACACACAAGTGTAGGTCAGCATGGTGGCCCATATTTGCAGCCCTGGTTACATGAAAGGGTAAGTAGGAGAAGCATTTGAGGTCAGGAATCTGATACCAGCCCGGACAACAGATGAGGTATCCTGACTCCAAAATATAATTACAGTTACTAAAAATAAAAAGAGCTGCAGTTCTTCAGAACAAGTCTGCTAAAATAATGTCTCAAGTGTTCCAGATGACTGTAAGGCCATCAGAATGAAACCACTTTTGAACCCATCCAACCAGAGTGAAACTTTGCCTGTGGTTAAAAGAAAGGACAAAAGAAAAGAAAATTTCACATGGTTTCATGGTACCTCCTCTGGCACCTTTCATGGTAAGAGACAGAAACCTATTTGGGGTGAAGACCATAGGGGAATTTGGGGTATTTGGTGTCTCTCATGAGTATAACCACTGGCGTCTATTCTATCAGCATTCGATCAGAAGCTAGTATAACTAGTTTCTGATTCTTGTCCATGAGAATAACCAGATAGACTCCTAAATATAAAACAGAGGGAAAGTTAAGTTTTAAATCTATGAGTCTGAGTTATTGGGGGAAATACCATGACTTGTATAATTTTAACCTAAAGACTCTAATTTCCAGGGAATGTCTTATTCCAGAAACTCATCAACAGGAAAAAAAATGGAGGTAGAGAGTGATAAGGAAGAAAATGAACTGCCAACTTACTTGTTAGCTACTTAGCATAAGGCTGGGACACAGTCATAATGTTGGGATTAAATATACATTTTAATTCATTGGCGATGATTAATGAATGAATTTATATACCTTTTATACACTTCATGTGATAACATTTTTGTTTGTCTTTAGCCTCAGTAAGATAGGCTTTTTCTCATTGGTTAGTTCCCATTGGGGTCCAACCCAGCTGCTCCTGGGCCCTCAGACCAAATTTTTTGTTGGATATGGAGGGCTCATCTCCACAGTTCTTTCATAGGGCAGTTGGCCATCTTATCTCTGACAGGACTGGAGTCAGTTCTTCTCATAAACCTGTTTACTTCAGTTTCCAGCTGGGATGGATTACTTTAACAGCATATCTTTAAAAAAAATCTATTGTATTTATTCATGAGAGAAAAAGAGAGAGGAGGGAGAGAGGAAGCAGGAAAAACATGCCAGTGTGTTTCAGGAGCAACTGTCCCAATGTTACAAGATTCTTATGTTCTGGAGTCACAGACTGGAACCAGAACAGGTGTAGAGGAGTAAGAGTTTATTAGAGGAGAGAAAGGCTAGAACTCATGGACTCCAGACGTGGAGTGCCATGAGGGGCTAGGGGACCCCTGAGAACTCATGGAATCCATGAGGATCAAGGAACAAGAAACGGACTAATAGTACTACAGTGGCACTCGAAGTGCCATGAGGGGCTAGGGCACCCCAAGAACTCATGGAATCCAGGCATGGAATACATGAGAGGCAGGCATATAGAAAGGGACTCATTGCAAGGTGCCATGAGGGACTAGGGCGCCCCAGAGAACTCATGGAAGCAGACAGCTAGAAAAGAACTCATGGCACTTCAAGTGCGTGAGGGGCTAGAGCGCCAAAGACGGCTGCCAGGGTCAGGCATGTTTGTACACCTAGGCAAGTCTAGGAAACTGGATTTTTCTCATTGGTTAGTTCCCATTGGGGCCCAACTCAGTTGCTCCTGGGCCCACAGACCAAATTGCTTGTTGGATATGGAGGGCTCATCTCCATAATTCTTTCATAGGGCAGTTGACCATCTTATCTCTGACAGGACTGGAGTCAGTTCCTCAGCAAGAATGTTCCTTCAGGGAGATTCCAGTAATGGGGGATGGCTTTCCAGAATTCCAAATACCTTCAAAGGTCTTAGAGACCCATCCCAGCATAACTGCTCTAATCCTGCCTCAGGCAAAACTATATAGAAGTACTAAAAAGCTATATTTGAATCTAAGATTAATCATCATATTTTCATAAAAAAAGAAGTGCCTGTCTGCAAAAAAAAAAAAAAAATATATATATATATAGGAAACTTTCAAAAGAAATTCTTATTAGATGATAAAAAAAACAGCAGCTGTGCTACTCATCCAATAAATATAAATTATTATTGGCAGATTACTCCTCTTGGTTGGCCACTCAAAAGTTAGCCAACCAGTTCCCAAAGGAAACTGTAGGTTAAAAATCACAACTTTTACAGCTAAGGCCATTATCACTTTTCAAAAACCACCTGGACATCTCTGTTTCTCTCTTTGACATTTCTTTATGACATTTAATACTATTCACTTTTTCATATAAAACCCTCTTCTCTTGGTTTTCATCTACTTCTCTTGGTTGTCTCCTGGTTTTCCTTCTAGGTTTTTTGTTCAGTTGTTTGTTTGTTGGTTTGTTTGGACACTCTTTCTTTCTTTTTTCTTTGAATAAAGTTAATGTTACTCAAGCTTCTGGTCCCAAGTTTTCATTCTTGTTCATGGTTTCAATTCTAACTTAGGTTGTTCAAATGCAAATTTAAACTTGCAACTTACACTTATCTCTGAGTTTCTGCTTTACACATCCAAGAATCCTTCAAAAGCTCCCCTTGAAGAGTCAAAGAGAACTCAAATGCAACTGGTCCAAAACAACTCTATCTCTTCACTACTGTGAAGAGACTTTACTCCATATTTCTTAACAATGTAATAAAAGTAGCAGCATTTATGATGTGTCCAAAGTAGAAACTTGCTGGTCATCCTAAACTCCTTTCACATTTCAACAAAGAAGTATGCAAATTCTCTACACTAAGTATCTCCTCTTGTCTATACTCTCCTCTTGTCTCTCATTGCTATTAACATCTTTTTCAGGGTTCCTTAGATCTCATTGCTAACCTTCTTGATCAATTCAGTGCAATACCAAAAGCATATTTTCTATAAAACAATGATATTCCAATTCTAGAATGACTTACAAAATATTTATCATCCATTTTCACTTTCTGTGAAAGCATTTACCATGCTTTCTCTCTCATCAAACTTCTTGTATTTCTCAGAGAATATCTTGCTATTTCAATCTAAGGTCCTTTTTATATTTGATGCCCCTGTCCACACAGCATTCTAAATATCCACTCATTCTTTCCCATACATTCTGTCACAATTTATCTGCATATTGCTGATCGAGTCACTGTGAAAGAGCTTGGGTAATAAGGAAGGTTTTATGATGACTTACAATTCTTAGATACAGTTCTTGTCCACCTTGGTGGGAGAGCTCATACCAACACTGGGGACCAAGGAAACTGGCCACTCCATTTCCATAGGACTGTTGAAAGAGGGACAATCTTCACTTGCCAAACCAGTGTACATGGCCAAGTATAATGAAGAATGCCAACTTCTTTAACCAGATCTCTTTATCTTATCCTTTTGCCCAGGGACTAGTTGACCCCTCATGGTCCTTGCCTTCCCATGAGTTTATATGATGTCCTGCACACTTATTTAGAACTTAACCTGACTACTAATTATTTTTGAATATGCCCAAAGTCAAGCCTCCAATTTGTCAAGCTGACATCTATGTCTAATTATGACACAATCCCAACCCTCTCATGGTTCCCTTCATTCTCACATAATCAGAACCCTCTTCTACTTCTACTCTTCTTTCTGGCCTTTCAAGTGAGGTCAGGCACATTCCACCTTTTACTACTTTACTAATTACTTTAAGTATGGATCACGTTTCTTTTTGGTTACCAATAACTTTATTTTCTTTCCCCTTAGATTACAAATTCCTCAAAGACAATATCCGCCCTAAATTTCAATGTGTCTTCATCTAATTAATGTTTGACAATAGAGATTCAACAAATATGGGTTGAATAAATGGATCACATAGAGTCAACACAAAATGGTGTCAATAGTCACTCTCATCTAATACATCACTTTAAGTTTTGAGAATAATTTATTACCCTACAGTAAGTTATTTTTTAATCTTAGATAAAGCTAATAAACACTGTTGTTTTTTTCTCTGGGACTCTCATTTTTCAGTATTCATCCTGTCTTCTTGTGTGTTTTCAATACCTTTCTATAGAGAATGACACAATTCAATTGATTCTGTTTTCACTTATGCTAAAATCGTCGTTTGGTTCTTTCTCACTGAGATTATGCTAAGATCTCATTGACTGGTATTCGGACCATTTTGAAAGTCATGAGTCAGAGGTTGAAAGATCATTAATAATATGCAGGCTTAATTTTAGTAATCACTCATCTTACTCATTAGACATGCATCTTACTATTTCAAATCTCAGGCAACCTTCTTTCTATATATCGTCAATTGCCACATTAAACCATTTACAGATCTTACTTATGTTCAGAATTTAAAGAACCAAAGAAAACATTTTAGGAGCCCTGCCACAGTCCACGCTGTGGCCTCACAGTCCAGAGCTCCCCTGGACCAAGTATGGCAAACAGTCAGCGAATGAGAATCAGACACACACAACTCTAGGCTGGGTGAATCCGAATCTGATTTATTGGAATTTTGTAACAGCTTTTATACTAGAAAAATTTTTGGGTAGGGAATGTTACACCTGAAGACAGACACATATCCTTCCAATCAACAGGAATCACCTTTAGGATAAACATTCTTTAAGAATTTAACCCATTGTTTAAGGGTGAGACACAAAATCCTTATCACATCTTAACAGGTTTTTTTCCCAGCCTTATAACAGGTTTTTTCCAACCCCTCAACAGGTTTTTCCAGCCCCTCAGTCTCTCTAAATTTATCTATTTTACAATGTCTCACCCAACAGTCACAGGGTCTAAGTCTGTATTGTGGCATTTAACAAAGACTTCATTTGAGATTTAGTTAAAATATACTGAGATTGAACTTCTTATTAATTTATGTTATATCTATTATACATTTTTGTAAATGGTAAAGGTGAATCTGTTGGAGGGGGCACATATTATACATTAGTTTTTTTAAGGATATCTGATTCTAGCTGTTATCATACAAGCTGGCCTATATTAGGTTATAATAGTAAGAACTATATTAGGCTATCTAATTACAGACATAATAGGTGTTTGTCCCTCTCCCTTTCTTCCCTCTCAACATGGTTTTTTTAATTAATTTTGTCTTTATTTTTTACTTTTTTACAATCTCATAGATATAGACAATGCATTTTTTATCATAACTACCTCTTTCTCCCTCCTGCTTACTCTGAACATTTCCCTAGCATGTCTACCTCCAGCCTTTGTATTCTAATTTTTTTAATTTATATATAAAATAACATGTGAGCAATAAAAGAAAATACATTAAGAATGCTCCCAGTTCCATGTGGTTAAGAACACATGACAGAGCTAGAGAGATGACTGAGGGGTTAAGATTCTACCTCAAAAGCAGAAGGTCCTGAGTTCAGATCCCAGGTCTCGCATAAAAATGCCTGGCAGAAACCCACAGCAACCCACACTTCTGGTTCTGGTAGATGGAGCCTGGGAAATTCCAGAGCCAAGCAAGAAGACAGTTAGAAGCAAAGGATGATTCCCGCAGTCACCCTTGGGCCTCCACGGGGACACACAGTGCTCTCTGATACACATACACACATACACACAGAGAGATACAGAGAGAGAGAGAGATTAAAAAAAGAACTATATTAGGATTTATTTTATTTTTATTTTTTATTAACTCATGTGCTCTATAAAAAATAATTGTGTATTAATTTTAGAAATTATATTATTATTTTCTATTAACTTATGTGTCTATAAGAAATAGTTGTGTACTGATTTTAGTGAACAGATGGCATAGTATTTGTAGAATTTCTGAATTAATTTAACAACAGTCATATTTTTTACGGAATTCTACCCACTTATGTTTTAGGACTCTTGAAGTAGTTCTCTAATTTCTTTAAAATAAAAGTATACATTCTGGCTAACAAGTCTATTTACTGTGTATGATTGAACATGAAATTTTTAGTTAAAATTTAATTTAAAATTTAAAAGCAGGTTTGGTTTTTATTTAGGAAACAAAAGACTTAAGGCAAATTACTTGACATCTGTAGTTCCAGAGGCAGGAACCGGCGGGGGGCGGGGGGGGGGGTGATAACCTAGCTAGTTTTGGGGAAAAATCAAAAAAGAGACCTGGGAAAAGATAGGAGGGCTTCCAATCTACAAAAAAAGGGAAGAACTCATCTGTCAGAGATAGGAGGCATGCACAATCACAAAGATAGAGGAACTTGTCTGTCAAGACTCCCCTCAGACCCCTAGCAACTGCCCATTTCAAAGAGCAGGCTGCAAGCCTAACAACTTCCGTATGTTTCATATTTTTATTATTTATTTTAAAATAAGCCATGTCCTGTTTCCAGAAGGTGTTTTCTTGAAGTTCTCTTCCCCATGTTGGGATCTTTACCTACCAGCCTGTTTGGCATAGGACATGACAGAGCCCAGAGAAAAGATCAGTGTTAACAAGTTAGGGCCGCAGTAGCCATAATCGGACTTTGCATAATCTGAACAATGACTGCCATGTCAACAACCCCTCCAAAGTCTAGTATGGATCACAGGCACTAGGATCCTTAGAGGCAAGGGATGAACAGTCATAATAGTGTTCCCATTCTAAAGGGGAGCCCAAGAAAGGGCTCTGGGCAATGCCACTGAGTCCTTACACCTCAATAAAGTGGAGGACTCAGAAGGAAATTTGGCATTCACACAAAAGGATGCTCCAGGGAAGGGGAAGTGGAGGGGAAGGGTGCAAGGGGACTGGAGATGGGTGGAGGGAGGGAGGGGACCGGGTACCTATTAAGCTTGTATGATTGGGGAAAATTAAATAAATATAAAAAAATCAGTGTTAAGTCTTAGTAAAGAAGAAAACTTTTTTTTTTGGCATGGTGTATTTTCAATATGTGGAAAACTCAAAATATAAAGGCTATTGGTTACTTAACAGCCTTGTGATCACTATGTGCATCCAAAGTTTCCCTGTCCTGAGTTCATATTGCAGTTAGAGGAATGGAACAATCACTGACATCTACTTTCAACATTTACTGAATCCATTATATACAAGGCATTGGTTATATGATTCATATACATTATTTCAGTTAATACAGCAATATTGTAAGAGAGAAACTGAGATTATCCATTTTTTTTTAAAAAAAGCAAAATAAGGCACAGACAAGATGAGAATTTTCCCTCTTCATGCATCACTGTGTAATAACTTCAGGTATATCTGACTCTAAGTTTTCTCAGACTCACTCTACAACACAATCCTCTGACTATAAAATCTCATGTTTTATTTGTGGGTCTAGAGTCTGCTTCAGAATCTTAAGCCAAGTATCTATCAACTTAAAAATAATTCATATAGTTATATATAAATATATATTATATATTTATATTATTAAATATTAAATATAAAATTAAATATGTAATGATATATATAAAAGCTTTTAGCTAGTAGAAAATTATTATGTAAATTTTTACCAAGTTATAAGCAATGATAAAAATTTTATATGTCACCTGAAGAGGTCTATCTAGCAAACATTTCCACTTATTAATAATTGTTATAACTTAAAATAAGGGAAGCTTATTTTGAAAGAGTTGTAGTAGGCATCAGCTCTAAGAAAACATTAAAAACACCTTTCAGCAATAAATGTGTACCTAATTTTCAGCATACAGGATGATGGGACCGTCCTTGTCTATGTCAAGCATGAATTGTTCAAAAAAACAGTTGCAATAGGCACTGAATTTACATGAAAATGACTGCTGGGTACTTTAACTACATGATAGACTACATGCTCTGAAGGAACTCTTCTACTGTATAATAACTATGCCCTGTTGGGAGCATGCTTATGTTGGGCAAGGGGAGATGAATAAAGTAAAATAGACTTTTCTATGTATTTCTTGTCCACCTTGAAGGCTCCAATCAACACCCCTGCACTCCTCCTCATTCCCCTAAAAAACCAAGTTGAGGTACAAATGGGAACTGGAAAATAACAAGCAAAATAAGAAAGGCAAGATTTTTCTACAAATGGTTTTGATCAATTTTGTAGTTAACTAATAAATTAAGTCCTAAGAAAGCTTATGTAAACCAGAGATTCTTACAGTGAGCCAGAAACCTAGAAAGAAGTGAAAATGGCAGGAGTTTGAAAAGATTGCCTATTTGCTAGGAGCAACTGGAAATCATCCCTAGAATAAATCACTCCATTTATGACCTCAAGAGGCTCACAGTTTAGCTCATTTGCTAGTTATTAAAAAGTACCACGATTGATTGGAAAACCCATAAATTTGGGAAGAAAATTATTGAAAATTCTGGAATTAGCTTATATATACCAGGATATGTATGAAATACTTTTAGAAAAGAATTGAATCATAAAAAATATAAGCATGCAAATAAACATGATAAATAAAACTTTTAGAAATAAAATGCATGAATGTCAAAGAGGAGTTTATCAAGAGAAAAAAAAAAAGGCAAAACCTACAAAGAATGCCAATTGAGTTAAACCAATAGTTTTTCTAACAGCAATAATAGAAGCCAAACAAGTTAAGAAGAAATTGCCAAATCAGTAATCCTATACAATCAAAACTTCCTTTCAAAAATAATGACAAAATAAAATTATTGCTAGACTGAGGAATGGAAACCCAACAAACAGTGCTAGAATAACAAAAATTCACAACGGATCATAGTCCTACATACAAATGCTAACAATAGAATATTGCTAACAATAGTTAAAATTCAAATCTTTTAAAGAAAAAAAATAGGCAGAAAGACACAGACCTGCAAAATATATTTGCAGTACATATGACCAAAGAAAAATCTTGGCTTCAGAATATATAAGCCTCTTACAAATAAATACTGAAAAGACAACTGTCCCGATTTTAAGGGATAAAACACTTGCATACTCACACTGCAAAATGAGGAAACCCATGAAAAATATGTTCAACATCATTATTCATTGGGGAACTACAAAATAAGACCACAAATAGATACCACCACCCACCCTCTAGAATGGCTAAGGCTTAGATGACTGACAGTGGGAAGTATCGATGAGCAGCTGAAACCCTCAGATATCCCTAGTGGAAACTGAAAATGATACCACTAGTTTTAAAATTCCTGGGTCACTTCTTATAAAATATACATTTATCATATAATCAAAAGAAACCCACACTTGAAAAATGATATGACGAGCATGAAAACTTATCTTTACAAATTACCCCGAAAGTATATTCTATGATGATTAATTCATAGTAATCAAAAACTTAAAACAACCTTAAATTCTTAAGGAAATAAATGAGCAAACTGTGATCTATCCATCTAATGAAGTTGTGTACATGAAATTGTGTTGGGCTGGAGAGATGACTTGGTGGGTAACATTTCTTGCTCCGCAAACACGAGGACCTGAGTTTGAATTCTCAAATCCACATTAAAAGTTGAGCATGGTTGCATGAGTCTGGGTTTGAGTTTTTAGGCAGAGCTCAAGAGCTTGATAGCTAGCCAGTCTAGCTGAAAGAGCATTTTTAGAAATTTGTCTATTTCTATTATTGTTCTCAAAGAACAAACTTGGTTATATTGACTCTCTGTTTTGTTTCCATTCTTTTCTATCCCAGTAAGCACATTAAGATATTTCTATAATTTAATCATAAATTCTTAGAATTGAAAAATGAAAAAAATATTGTTTCTAAACTAACAACTGGGCAAGATATATTCCTAATTTGCTAAAAATACTCCACCTACACAGGTAGGAAAAGAGGTCTTTGGAAAAAAATGACTGGACTGTGATGTCATCTACTTAATGATGCTTACTGAGAAAGACAGTGGATGCCGTCAGGTGTTATCCAGACAGACCCTAAGCACACTCACTTTCCCAAAACGTTTTTAGAATATAGCAGCAACTGACACTCTTGAACTCAAATATTGTCTAGAACCCTTCCTTTTCCTATGAAAGCTGCCTTACCCAAAGTTCTCACTCACTCCCAGAAAAATCTGAATTCTCTAGCAGATAGATGAAGAATAAAGGCCCAGTTGCCTCCATGTGGATGGATTCTGAAGGAGCTAGTGTTTTCTCCAAGCCATCTGGGAGACCTCACTTTTGTTGTTTCGTTTCATATCTCTTCCCTCTGTTGAATCTTCCTGCCTATTTTCCCACAGATGTGGTTCCTGAAAATACTTCTTGCACACAAATCGGGGTTCCATGCTGCATTTTTCCAGAGGAAAAGTGTCAAGCAGAAACAGCGCCACGGGCACCATGAACTTCCTTTGAAGGTTTTTCCCTGGAGACGACTGCAGAGAAGCAAAGGGGTAGTAACAGTGTGTGAGAGGAATCCTACAATGCAAGAATACAGCTGGAGAAAGCTGGGATCAGAAACAGCATATCCCCACATTCTTCAGTAAGGAACTGTAGGTGTCTTCAGTCTTCTCTCATTACACAGATTGGATGGCCAAGAAGAGAAAATGCCAAATGACTAAATTAATGAGTTTAATATTTTACTTGATTTCAAAGAACCAAGATTTCTTTCTGCATATTTTATCAAAATATTTTTCCACTGCCTTAGAATGGCTAATTCCTAAATCATATGAAAAGACTTCTTTCACATTATAACTCTTAACAATGATTTTAAAGATTTATTTACTTGATAGGTAGATAAAGAGCAAGGGGAGGGAGGAGGAAAGAAGGGGAAGAGGAAGAAGGACGGCATGCATATGGAAGTCAGAGGACAACTCAAGAGTCAGCTTGCTCCTTCTCTCTTTTTATTTCTGCTGTTGTGTTTTAGACATGAGTTTCTGGCTCATTTTCCTGTTAGCCTCCCACCTCCCATTAGGAATACTGGGATAGCAAATGTGAACTACTGGATATGGCTTTTTTTTCTGTGAATTCCAGGGATCATACTCAGGTTCTCAATGTTGCCTGGCAGGTAATGCTTTCACTCATTGAACCTTCTCACTGGTACCAAATGGTAAAATTTACTTTCAGAAGTAATATAAATTTATAATCATAAATGTAGAGATCACCTGCTTCACCGATAACCACGACTAGACAAATCAATATTCCAACATCCCCAAATACAGAATCAAGAGCAAGATATAGTGATAAGAAATGTTGGAAGACATTGCTTGTCAGGAACAGGCTGAGGAGGTCTATACGAGGTTTAAGTGCTCAAACATGATCAAATTCGTGCTTTTAGACTAGATGACCTGTTTTGCTCATTTTTTCTGAGTTTAGTAAGTTCCTGGGCTATATTAATTGCTTGCCGATTGCTCATTTTAAACTCTATCACCTCCAGAACAGAAGGATAGGTTAGGTAGATAGGTAGACAGATGAATGACTGACTGGCTGACTGACTGACTGAATGATTGATTGATACATAGACAGATAATAGATATGAAACTGCAGTCAGTCTTTAAACACCCTGGGGATTACCTAGCAGCCCAGAGGTCTTTATCTTCCACCCACCCATACTAGTATTCCTCCAATAAGAAACTTCCTATGAGGAAGAGGAGAACATCAAAGGCAATCCTCAGTCATTCAGAGAAGACACAAAAGATAGTATCTGCCACTAATGTTGAGACAGCATTTTATCAGTTCTTAGTAGAATCTCAAAGTTCCCTGGGGCACTTTGTTGTCACAAAGGGATTTTCTAAGTTTAGATATTTCCCCCCAAGAGTCTCTGGTATAGTTTCATCTTTGTAGCTGCAGAGAACCAACTATCGCACTATCCAAATGGAACTGCATTTTATTGACTGCTAAATATATGATGCTGTAGGCATTAATAGATTCCTATAACAGAAGTTTTGGGATAGAGCATGTAAAATACAATTTGCCATATACCTATTAGCCAATAATCCCATTAAATTCACATACTTCGCTCCATTCCCCCACTCCGCCGCCCGGGGACGCACGCAGGGTCCAGCCGGGCCTCACCGCGAACCTAGGTAAGCTCCAAGCCCCCCACCCACTCACCCCCAGAACCCCAGGCAGCCCAAGGAACCCAGCTCCTCCCACCATCCAGCCAGAGCCAGGCAGGGCGTGGGAGGAGGCCACCCCCTCTGCGCCCGGGCCCCGCCCCAGCTACCCCCAGGTTAAATAGCGCCCCGCCAACGCCTCATCCTCCCTTCCCCCACCCCGCCGCCAGGGACCTGCTGGGTCCAGCCGGGCCTCACCTCGACCTAGGTAAGCTCCGTCCCTGCCCACCCCCAGAACCCCAGGCCAAATAATTCAGTTTAGTGAAAAACGCACAGAAATTGAAAGAAGATCTTAAGAGTTAAAACAACAATGCCAAAGTCAAAGTGCAATTCCATGAGAAACAACACACAAGTAAACAAATCTCCCACTGAAGGAATTAATCCCATAATGTTAGAATCCAACCAGAACAAACCCACGGAAAATGGCATGAAAGCCTCACCCAGGATAACGACCTTCAAAATATGATCATTACCATGTTCAATACTATGAAAGAGGAAATCAGGGAGGAATTAAATAATCGAATCAATCGCTTTGAAGAGGAACAGAACAGACACTTGGAGGAGTTAAGAAAAATAGTGCAAGAAACAAAAACTGGCATAGAGCAGTTAAAACAGACTCAAGCAGAGTTTAAAACTGAGCTAAAAGACAAGTTATCTTCAACCCAGAATTCCACAGTCTTATCAGCAGAACTAACTAAGCAAAAAACAGAATTTCAGACCTTGAAGATAAAGTGGGAGTACTAACCAGCTCAATGGAAGAGGTTGTTAAAGCCAAAAAGATACTTAAGAGAAATATCCAGGAGATATGGGACACCCTGAAGAAGCCTAACATGCGTATTCATGGAATACCAGAGCAAGAATCTCAAAATACCACCCCTGAGGAAATTTTTCAAATGATCATCAAGAAAAACTTTCCTCATCTAAAAAAACACAGGCCCATCCACATACAAGAGGCATTCCGCACCCCAAAAAGATACTACCAAAATAGAAGCACCCCAAGGCAAATAATAGTTAAAACACTCCACATTCAAGATAAAGAACTGGTGCTGAGAGCTTCAAGGGAGAAAAAACAAGTCACTTTTAAAGGTAAACCTATTAAAATAACAAATGACTTCTCAGTCGAAACAGTAAAAGCAAGAAGAGCTTGGAGAGACATACTTCAAGTATTGAATGAGCAAAAATGTCAACCCAGGCTGATTTACCCTGCAAAACTATCAGTCATGATCGAGGGAGAAAGAAAAATTTTCCAGCACAAAGACAACTTTAAGGGATACATGGCCACCAAACCAGGCCTTCAAAAAATGCTAGAAATGATACTCAAGCGTGAAGAAAAAAACAAGCATATCCAGGAGAACAGAAGGCAAATATAACACCATTAAAAGCGAAGCAATATACTTATAAAAGCTACTAAACATAATAAATGTCTGGAATTAACAATAGTTTCTCCATTATAACACTAAATGTTAATGGACTTAATTCACCGATCAAGAGACACAGATTACAAACTTGGATTAAAAATCACAATCCATCAATCTGTTGCCTGCAGGAAACCCATCTCACCACAAAAGATAGGAACGCTCTAAAAATAAAAGGCTGGTCAACAATTCTACAAGCAAATGGAAGCAGAAAACAGGCAGGGGTAGCCATTATGCTATCAGACAAAGTGGATTTCAAACCAAAAAAAATTATAAGAGACACGGATGGATACTACATTTTAGTCACAGGTACAATTCACCAGGAAGATTTCACAATACTGAACATATATGCACCCAACACGGGCCCCTACACATTCATTAAGAAAACCCTACAGCGTCTAAAGCAAGAAATCAACCCCCAAACGATAATTCTTGGGGACTTCAACACCGCCCTCTCTACATGGGATAGATCAACAGGTCAAAAGCTTAACAGAGACACTTTGGAACTTAATCAAACCCTGAAAGAAATGGACCTTACAGATCTCATCGAACGTTTCACCCACGCACCAAAGAATACACATTTTTCTCAGCAGCACACGGAACTTTCTCCAAAATAGATCACATATTGGGCCACAAAATGAATCTACACATATACAAGAAAGTTGAAATTCTAACCTGTGCCCTATCAGACCACCACGGCCTAAAGCTGGACATCCACAACACATCAAACAAGAGAAAATACACTAACTCCTGGAAACTTAACACTATGATGCTGAATGAGAACTGGATTCAGGAAGAAATTAAAAAGGAAATTCAAGATTTCCTGAAAGTGAATGATAACGAAAATACAACTTACCAAAATCTCTGGGACACAATGAAAGCTGTTCTAAGAGGTAAGTTCATAGCTCTTAATGCCTATGTCAAAAAAATGGAAACATCAGAAATAAACAACTTAACAATGCAGCTTAAAGCTTTAGAGAAACTAGAGCAATCTGATCCCAAAAGCAGTAGAAGAGAAGAGATTAGCAAAATAAGGGGAGAAATATCTGAAATCGAGGCTAAGAAAACAATAGAAAAAGTCAACCAATCAAAAAGCTGGTTCTTTGAAAAAATCAACAAGATTGATACATCCCTAGCTAAACTAACCAAAAGCAAGAGAGAGAAAACCCAAATTAACAAAATTAGAAATGAACATGGAGTTATCACTACTGATACCCAAGAAATCCAGAGAATTATAACATCATATTTCAAAAACTTATATTCTGTGAAGTTTGACAACACAAAAGAGATGGATGAATTTCTAAGTAAACACAACTTACCTAAATTGAATCAGGAAGTTGTGAATTATTTAAATAGTCCTATAACATATAAGGAAATTGAGGAAGTAATCTCAAATCTTCCCACCAAAAAATGTCCTGGACCAGATGGATTCAGCACAGAGTTCTACCAGACATTTAAGGAGTTAATAACACCAATACTCCTTAAACTGTTCCATCAAATAGCAAAGGAAGGAACACTACCAAATTCCTTCTATGAAGCTAATATCGTTTTAATCCCAAAACCTAATAAAGATTCACTTAAAAAAGAAAACTATAGGCCGATCTCCCTGATGAACACAGACGCAAAGATTCTCAACAAAGTCTTAGCAAATCGGATTCAAAAACATATCAAAAAGATCATTCACAGGGGACCAAGTAGGCTTCATCCCCGGCACACAAGGTTGGTTCAACATACGCAAATCAATAAATGTAATTCATCATGTAAACCAGTCCAAAGTCCAAGACCACATGATACTCTCGATAGATGCAGAAAAAGCTTTTGACAAGATCCAACAGCCTTTTATGATCAAAATGCTAGAGACAGTAGGAATGGAAGGAACTTTTATCAGTATAATAAAAGCTGTATACAACAAGCCCACAGCAAGGATTATGCTCAGTGGGGAACAAATGGAAGCATTCCCACTTCGATCAGGAACTAGACAAGGCTTTCCACTCTCACCACTTCTATTCAATATTGTACTTGAAGTCTTAGCCGAAGCCATAAGACAAGAAAAGGACATAAAAGGGATTCAAATCGGCAAGGAAGAAGTCAAGCTATCCCTATTTGCAGATGACATGATCTTATACCTGAGTGATCCCAAATACTCCACTAGGAAGCTCCTGGAACTAATTGAGAAGTTCAGCAGGGTGGCAGGATACAAAACAAATGTGGAAAAATCAGAGGCCTTCCTATATGCCCAGAATGAAAGAAGTGAAAAAGCCTTGAGAGAAACAATCCCATTCACTATAGCCCCTAAAAAAATGAAATACCTTGGTATAAACCTAACCACGGAGGTAAAAGACCTTTACAATGAAAACTTTAAAACCCTAAAGAAAGAAATAGCAGAAGACACCAGAAGGTGGAAAGACCTCCCTTGTTCCTGGATTGGCAGAATCAACATCGTAAAAATGACCATCCCACCAAAGGCAATATACAGATTCAATGCTATACCAATCAAAATCCCAAAGCAATTCTTCAAAGAAGTTGACCAAACAATCTCAAAGTTCATATGGAGGCACAAAAGACCCAGGATAGCAAAGACAATCCTGAGTAACAAAAACACTGCTGGAGGTATTACCATACCAAACCTTAGTCTATACTACAAATCCATAGTTATAAAAACAGCCTGGTACTGGCTCCAAAATAGACACACAGATCAATGGATAAGGGTTGAGGACCCAGATATAAGCCCACAAAAATACAGCCACTTGGTCTTTGACAAAGGGGCCCAAAGAATCCAATGGAAAAAGAACAGCATCTTCAACAAATGGTGCTGGCAAAACTGGATCTCCACATGCAGAAGATTAAAGCTGGACCCGTACTTGTCACCATGTACAAGACTTAATTCCAAATGGATCAAGGACCTTGATATAAGGCCAGAGACTAAAAAACCCATAGTTGAAAGGATAGGGAACTCCCTCGAGCTGATTGGGCTAGGCCAACATTTCCTAAACAGACATCCAATGGCACAGTCACTGCTACCAACTCTCAACAGTTGGGATCTGGTGAAATTAAAGAGCTTCTGTTCAGATAAAGAGATTGTAACATGAGCTCAAAGGCAACCCACAGAATGGGAGAAAATCTTCACTAACCACATACCTGATAGAGCTCTACTGTCCAGAGTGCACAAAGAACTTAGAAAACTAAACACCAAGGAAAACAATGGCCCAATTAAAAAATGGGCTCTGGAACTTAAAAGAAACTTTACCAGGGATGAAATTAAAATGGCTAACAAATATCTTAAAAATGCTCCACTTCCTTAGCCATCAGGGAAATGCAAATCAAAACTTCCCTGAGATATCATCTCACCCCGGTCAGGATGGCAAAAATGCACAATACAAACAACAACAAGTGCTGGAGAGGATGTGGAGAGAGGGGAACTCTGCTACATTGCTGGTGGGAATGCAGGCTCATACAGCCACTCTGGTGAGCCGTCTGGAGATTCCTAAAGAAATTAAAGATTGAAATGCCATATGACCCTGCTATCCCACTTTTGGGAATAACCCCCCCTGCAGCAGAGGTTCACCTCGATAGCACAAGCACGACCATGTTCATAGCAGCACTGTTTACAATAGCAAAGTCATGGAATCAACCCAAATGTCCAACAGTTGACGAGTGGATAAGGAAACTGGGGTACATCTATACAATGGAGTACTACTCAGCCATCAAAAATGATGAATTACTAGAATTTGCTGGGAAATGGATGTCATTAGAAACAATTATATTAAGTGAAGTATCCCAAACCCAGAAAATTAAGCGCCGTATGTACTCCCTAATAGGTAGCTCCTAGTACCAAACTCACCCAGCCCACATTGAGACACTCAAAGGTAAACCTATATAATACAGTAATTGCAAGAATTATGAACAGGAGGGATGGGGTTGGAGGGCCACACCAGACACAAGGAGAGAGGGGACCATGTTACAGCAGAGAAAATAGGCCTCCATCAAGGAATGGAAGTAAGTAATGTGACACCTGGTTAAGTTCACAGACGTTCGTTCCTGATCATGTACAACTGAGGGGGTATGATCTCACCAGAAGGGGAGGGCATATAATCTGGCAGATAAAAAGTAATCATTTTGCAAATGGGTGATTGACCCCTCCCTCACTGAGGTTTCCTACTTTTATTACATCTACCCTTGAATGTGCTATTATAACAAGACTCCAGTTTAACAGCTTTTTGTCTCTGACCAGGGGATGACATACAGTGCCCATCAGGATGGAGTGAAGGGCATTGCAGGAGCAGCAAAACTGCAAAAGAAAATCAACAAACCACAATCCAGAACTTCAGAGACTCTATATCAACCACATAGAACTAGGCAAGCCTAATCTCTCCCCATCTTGAAGCTCAGGGACATTTGCGGAAGAGGGGGCAGTAAGATTGTAAGAGCAAAAGGATGGGAGGAGCAGTGATTTGGAAGATTCTCCACACTAGTTAGGGCTGAAGCAATCATAATAGTATTTTGCATGCCCTGCGCAATGTCCAACACACTATTGACCTCACAAAGTCTAGCATCAGCTAAAGACACCAAGATCCTTGGAGGCAAGGGATTGACAGCCACAGTAGTGTTCCTATGCTTAAGGGGAACACGAGAAAGGGTTCAGGGAAATGCCACTGGGTCCTTGTACGTCATCGAAGAGGAGGACCCAGAGGAGAGTTAGGCATACACAATAAAAGACTCTCTGGGAATTGGGGGGGAGCCACTGGGGAATGGGGAGAGAGGGGAGGGACAGCAGGGGGTTCAGGGGGAGGAGGAGGGAGGGAGGGAACTGGTCTACCTATTAAGTTTGTATGAGCGGAAATAATAAAAAATGTATTAAAATAAATAAATAAATAAATTCACATACTTCTTCTAGTAATTTATCTGCATGCTGTATTGTTCTGCTTATCTATTACACTGACCAGTTTGACTATAAATGGTATGTGGAACACTTTATTTTACTATTGATTTTAATAAATGTTATACTAGCAAGAATCATCTTTACTCTAGCATTTAAGTGTGTGCCCTTTATCAAATGAATGATTGTCCCTTCCAGCCATAGTTTATTCAAATGTCATTTTTTAACTACCAAGGATTGAAATTACCAAATTTTTTGCATCTAGTATAATAATCATAGTATTTCTTTTTCATGTTCTTAGTTTTCAAATCATCTGAATTTCTAAAACAAATGTAATTTGACAGTAATGGAATATTCGTTTTATGTTTTGAAGAATTTTGTTTGCCAAATGTCTTTGAAGGATTTATTGTTCTTCTTTGTTTAGTTTTGTTTTTAATTTTTTATTTTCTATGTTGGAATTTTATTTTTATCTTTAAACTTATTTTCGGGGCTGGAGAGGTGGCTCAGGGGTTAAGCCTCTGCCTTGCAGGCAGAAGGTCCTGAGTTCGGATCCCAGATCCCACG
This sequence comes from Typhlomys cinereus, assembly GCA_023101885.1. Taxonomy (NCBI): domain Eukaryota; kingdom Metazoa; phylum Chordata; class Mammalia; order Rodentia; family Platacanthomyidae; genus Typhlomys; species Typhlomys cinereus. The sequence goes on along the minus strand of JALPQD010000025.1, from coordinate 7,121,700 downwards.
TATAGATACCGGACTGAAGCGAAGGAGGCCTGCATTTCTGGTCCTGGTAGGCGGAGTCTGTGAATCCCAAAGAAGAGTAAACAAAGAGGAGGTGGAGGGGGTTCATGGTGGTTCCCGAATTCGTCCGTGGTTCTACACACACGCATACATGCACACACGTACATGCACACATGTACACACACACACACATACACGCACAATTGAATAAATAATAAAAAAAACTTATTTTCTATTTCCTAATTTGTCACAATTTTTCAAAGATTTTATTAATATTTTATCATTCCATCCATACCAATAATGCTAAATGGATTTTATTCAAATTCTAGCATGTGTAAGATTTATTGTTCTTAGATGAATTTATATTTGTTGCTCTTATATGAGTTTTCATATGAGTTATATTGTTTTTCTTATAACTTTTGGGTTTTTTTTAGATATTGCTATTAAGATTATGCTACACTCACCAACTGAATTGAGATTATTCTTTTTCTAATCTTTCAAAGAGTTTGTGTAAGCTTAGCTTAGCAATATTTTTTAACATTTAATATGACTTTTGAATAGTAAGGGGTAAAAGATACATAAATTCACCATATTTATTATGTATGAAAATGTCAAACAATAAGTTAAAAATCTTTTAATAAGATTAGTAAAGCCATTGGGCACTGAAATCTTCATAATGGAAAAATTTTTAATGATAAACTTAATTTCCTATTCTAGAATTAATGTGAATTAGATTTTTCCATTTCTTTAGTATGTCTTATTCTTCTATTTTGCTAACAATTTATTTTTCCATGTACTTTTAAATGTGTTGATTAAAAAGCTCATATTTTATATGAATTTCTAATAACTATTCTGCTTACTGATATTTATTGATATTGATAATTTGTATTAGCTCTTTTAGTTTTTAATAATCTCACTAAAATGTATTAATTATACCAATCTTTTTTATAAAATTACCTCTGAACATATTGATCTTTTCAATTATTCATTTTTGCTTTTTAATTTTTTCCTTCTATTTCCTTTACATTTAATTTTCCCTTTTCCTCTAAGTACTTGAAATTCATGCTGAGTTTATTTATTTTAAACTTTTCTTCTTTTTTAATTCATGGACTTGAACAAAGAAATAGCTTCTTTAAAACACTGATGTAATAAAAATCCCTCACATTTTGTATGTAGTAACATCCCCCTTTATCATTCATGTCAAAATAGTTGTTAATTGCAAGCTTAACAATTTGACACAGGGGTACTCAAAAGAGTATTTATAATGTTTGATTTTTTTTTCTGCTTCCATCATGTTATATAAATCCCTGAGCTTTACTTTATGGCCAAGGACAGATAAAAGCAAATATTTTTAAAGTTGTCTGTTTATAAGTAATGTATAAGAATATGCATGCATGTATGCATGAGTATGTATGCGTGTGTGTATGTGTGTGTGTGTGTGTGTGTGTGTGTGTTTGTGTGTGTGTGCTATATCTCCTAACAGAGTAAGAAACTCAGAACAATTTAATTCTATTTACCTCAGTTTGACTTGCTACTTTATGAGTTTTATCTCTTTGATAAGTGTAAGTTTATGGATAGTCAAAATGATTTTGTTAGGATGTCTTACAAGAAATACTGTTGTATCAATATGTAATTTTCAAAGAATTAATTCATGTCTATAAATTCCAAAGCTTTCAATATATAAACCCATATTTATTTTCAAAAATAAAAATTCATGCATTCTTTAGTAACTGTGGAAGCATCTACTTATTTGCTGTAACTGTTAAGTTTATTAGAATTTTTTCATCATCTGATAATGATCAATAATCTCATTTCCATTTAAATGGTTGTTGTTTAATTGCTTACAAATTATTTTATATTGTCCAGTTTAAAAAATTAGGACATAAAGGCAGGAAGGAGATGGACATGCTAAGGAAATGTCCAAGGGAAGCAGAAGAGAGATAGAGACAGCTATGATCAAAATGCTTTGTCTCCATATATGAGATTGTAAAAGAGTAAAATTAAAACAAAATTAATTTAAAAAATACTGACAGCAGGGGCTAGAGAGAAGGCTCAGGAGTTAAGACTCTGCCTCACAATCAGAAGGTCCCGAGTTTGGATCTCAGGTCCCATGTAAAAAACGCCAGCACTTCTGGTCTGGTGGGTGGAGCTTGGGAAGTCCCAAGAGGGAAGCAAAAATGAGGTAGAAGCAATCCAGGATAATTCCTGAATTCACCTTGGGCCTCCACAGGGACATACAGTGCTTTCTCACAAATACAAATGCACACACACATACACACACACACGCACACGCACACATACACTATATATATATATATAATACTGACTGCCTAATTTTATTTTTTCTTTATGTTTCCCCTGTATTTGAGTTTGAATAATTGTTTTCTTATCTTCTGACCTTTAAAAAAACCATTGTCTCTCTACATCGACCACCTGGAACCAGGCCAGCCTAATCTCTCCCTATTCTAAAGCTAAGGAAAATTTGCGGAAGAGGGGGCGGTAAGATTGTAAGAGCCTAAAGATGGGGAGAAGCAACGATATGCAAGATACTCCACACAAGTTAGGGCCGAAATAATCATAATAAGATTTTGCATGACCTGCACAATGACCAACATATCATTGACCTCCCAAGGTCTAGCATGGATCACAGGCACTAGGATCCTTAGAGGCAAGGGATTAACAGCCACAGTAGTGTTCCTATACTAAAAGGGGAACATAAAAAAGAGCTCTAGGCAATGCTACTGAGTCCTTACGTCTCATCACAGAGGAGGACCCAGAGGGAAGTTTGACATGCACACTAAAGGATGCTCCAAGAATGGGGGATGGGGGGCAGGCACTGGGAGAAAGGGAGGAAGCGGGGAAAGGAAGGGAAAAAGGGGAAAAAGGGGAAAGGAGCAAGGGGATCCAAGGAGTGGTAGAGGGAGAGAGGGGAATAGAATACTTATCAACTTTGTATGAGTGGAAGAAACAAAAAAAAATCATTGTCTCCCTCTTGTTTTATTGATAAACAATTGGACCTGAGCTGGAGACATGGACTCAGCGATTGAAGTCCTTGCTTCACAAGCAAAGGGACCTAAGTTTAGATCCCCAGATCCCACATAAAAATGTCAAGTAGTCAAAGATCAAAGAAGTACTCAGCACCCAAACAAGAAGAAAATACACAAACAAGAAGTTCTCAAAAAAAAAAAAGGTCTTTATCACCTTATTTGTCTGGATCAACTGCAGGATGGAAACTATGATATAGGTGAAAGTCCTTGGCTCCTAGTCTCAGGTGCCTTGAGTCTTAGGTCTCAGGTGCCCTTGAGTAGGATTGTGTTGCTGTGCACAGCCCTGACATGCACTGGACAAAGTGCAATACAGAACAAGACTGTTTGCAAGTCAGTCGGTAAGCAGTCTGCAAGATTCTCTGAGGTATTAAAGAACTGAGTTGTGGGGAACAAAATACCAGAGCATGAATAGGGACTGTAAAAAGATGCGGGACTTTTTTCCCACTGGGGCACAAGTTTAGAGGGAATGAATATATTAGTAAAGAGGAAAGCTGCACTTAGATTGAGTTTTGATGGTATCTTCCTTCCAAGTGTAAATGGGGAGAATTTGGAGGTTAAAGAGAAAGATCACAGGTTATGACTATCCAGCTCTGTGGTTCTCACAGGGGTGCTGAGTGTCCAGGGAAGTACATCATACATACCTTCTGAAGACATTGAAGGGATAGAAGAGGTTGAGAATTTGTTCTATAAACCAATTAGGGAAAAGGAGTAAAAAAAAATGCAATGAAGAAAAGCTGTAATGAAAATTATAGTAAATATATTTTTAAAACTCTAGCAAACCATCTAACGCAGACATAGCAATATGATCCCAAACTTCCCTACATTGACCACGGGAAGATTGACTAACTTTAAAATTAGTCACCATTCTTTCCTCCATTTCCACTAGTGTGAAATGTTATTTACTCCCCAGTTGCCAAACAAACTCAATAAATTACTCAATGATTTTAAAGTAAAAAAAAAAAAGAAGTTCTCGTATGCCCCCCCAAAAAAAGTTATGCAATATAGAGAATCACAACTGATCGAAGTACACAGTAAAAGCATTTGCAGATGTGCCACCCTAACCAATACCTCTAAACCACCTCTCATGCAAGGCTCAAAGAACCTTGCTTGTGGAAGAGGGAATGGTAAGAATGTAAAAGCCAGAGGACTGGACAAGGTAATGTCAGACTTGTAGCCCCTGTCCACATCAGGGCTACCATATCATAGACATCAATGAACTGCTGTTTACTTTCATTAGACCTCTACAATAGTTGGCCTAGCAATCCTTTGCCATGAAACAAAGAAAATATCTATGAGATACATCCATGTCTTGAAAGACTGTATAGAACTGGTGCCAGACAAAAAGATGGCAAGCCTCTATACAGTTTACCTGCTGGTGTACCACCCTGACAGGTGATCAAGCACTAGTTATTGCAAGTGTCCTAGATAGAACCCAGTGGGGGGGGATGAAGGGAAACATGCTGGAGGAGAGAAACAATAAGATAGGATGAGAAGTGAGGTGGGAGTAGATAGGGGATGATGAAAATACACAAACTCATTGTTAATATAAATTAAAATAAAGTTTAAATTTTTTCTGGTAGGTGTGGAGGTCCATCTGTAATTCTGGCCCTGAAGATGGAGCCTGGGAACCCTAAGATAAGAGTAAGCAGGTTAGCCACACTATCCCTAATGGCATGCTCTGAGTTTTTTCAGGGACCCAGGCTCACGACAATAAGCAAACATAAACACACACACACACACACACACACACACACACACACACACACACGCATACACAATACACACAAATATGAAAGAAAAAAATGGACTTAAGGAAAGTGATAAGGGATAAGGAGATGGCTCAGTGGGTAAAATGTCTACCATTCAAATGCAAGACTTGAGTTTGAATCCCTGGAACCCACATGAAGCTGGGCATGGTGTTGAGTGCCTGCAATGCCAGTTCTCCTATAGCAAGATGGGAGGTAGAAACAGGAGACTCCCCAAAAGCTCATGAACCAGCTAACCTGGCATAAGCACTGACTGTCTCAAATAAGGTAAAAGGCAAAGACCAGAATCTGAAGTTTTTTTCTGAACTCCACATGTGCACCATGGTACACACACTTACCCTCATACATACAAATGTGCACACACCATACATACATGTGTGTGTACATGCACATAATAAATGATGAGCAATATCTTTTACCCCTCTGACGTTCTAAAACAAGAAAGAAATTAAGGACTGAAAACACAGAAATCAAATTATCGGCTTTCTCAGTAAAAGAGATAATTTGGGGAGTACAGAGGACAAACAGATTTCCTAATATTTCTCTTCTGAATTCATCAGATTTAAAATGTCTTATATGTTAACTCATTACCTTACCCACACTGTAACAACTGTTAAAATGGACTACCTTCGTTGAGTTCTGATTTTTCTTTTACACATTACTCCATTTCTTGAGCTCTTAATTTTGATTCATTTCTGTTTTCATCACTGTACCAAATGCTCAAAGTAATAAAATTTTCAAGAGAAAAAGTTTATTTTGGCTCCAGGTTTAAGTTCTAAGTCCATGATTGATTGGTTTCATTATTTTTTGCCAGTGGTGGCATTTCATAGTGGGAACGCACAGAGGAGCAAAACCACTTATCCCCTGACATGGAAGTGAAAAGTAGAAGAACAAGGAATTGGGGGTCTCACTATCCCCTTCTAGTATCCCTACGATGAGCATGTAGGCAAACACACAGAAGAAATATTATTGAATGACATCAGAACTGGAGATGCAAAACCCTCAAAGACTGTGATAGTCAGAGAGTGACTCCAGAGTGAGCTATAATAAGGAAGTAGGTTGTTAAATATCATGCATTAGTAGTGACCACAGTTAGGTGGTGCAGATGTTAAAAGGAAGGGAAGTAGAGAACTAAAGTGCATACCGTGGAAACTTAAAGGTAGTAAATACAGTCACCATAATCTAATTCTAAAGAAAGGTGGAGAGATGAGAGATGAAAAGAGAAACAAGTTCATCAGAAACTAATCTGGCTTTCCACATTTTATGTTGATTGAACCCTCAGGTGCACGTCAGCTTTGACTTGAAATTATGAGCATTTACATAAACAAAAAAACCTGGACAGCCCAGATTCTTGCTTAAAAATATCACTTAGCATATTTTAAAATTACATTGGAATTTTTATTGGGATTTGTATTGAATCTATATATTGCCTTTGGAAGGATGGTCATCTTCACAAATAGTAATCCCACCCATCCGTGAACATGGGAGTAAGACCTGTGCTCCACCAGTTCTCAAGCACATGCCAACCCAGGCAACCCTGGAGATCAGTGGAGCACACATTCAGCAAAACTTGAAAGCAAGGAGGGAGCCTGATTGGTGAAGAAGAAGGTTTTCATTAGAATATGAAGGTGAGCAGAATTGAGTAATGTTGGTAAATATTATTTAAATTCATTGAAGAAACTGTGATAAAATAAAAAATAAAGAAAAATATAAGTGAAAATAAAACATAAAAGTGCATCCAACTAAATCTAATTAAATAAATATCCAGCCCAACCTCCCCAAAAGTGCCCACTTCCTACCACATCAGCATAAGGATCTTTAGCATACAGGAAGTAAGAGGACTGAGAGAAAGAGAACTTATGATGTAGAAAATAGCTTGCAAATTTTATGAGAGATGTTAAATCACGTGAACCCACTGTTGGTATCCCTCTAAAAAGTCCATGTCATGAAGGGCTCTGAGGTTTCCTTAAATTCATGGAAATCGTCCGAATGGCAGACATTGCTGAGGAGACTCAGAGGAAAATGATGATCAGAACTGTCCAACGATTCACCAACGGGCCAGACAAAAGTTCTCGATGTCTCCTATAAGCCCTGCCTGTTCTGGGAAATGCCACTGGATCCTCGCACCTCATCGGAGAGGAGGACCCAGAGGAGAGTTTGGCATGCACATTAAAGGATGCTCCGGGGATGGGAAGGGGGAGGCACTGGGGGATGGAGAGGAAAGGGGAAGGGAGGGGGGCACAGGGGGATAAGGGGTTGGAGGGAGGGGGGACCAGTGTCCCTGTTAAGTTGTATGAGTGGAAATAAAAGAAAACTCAATTTGTAAAAAAAAAAAAAAATATTGGTGATAAAAAACCACAACTGTTCCAGCTTAAACTATTGAGATGTTATAAATGCTCACCAGTGTTGGGTATGACTGAAAACTCTACACAAATATTTCACCAGGACACCCAGCTGGGACCAAAGTCAAAGTAGCCTAGGTATCATAACACTGCCAAAAGAAAGCAATAGCTCCTTTAGAACAGACCCCCAAAGTAAAGGAAATTGATAAATTGCCTGAAAAGGGACTCTAAATCATGATTTTTAAGGAAGCACAATGTTATGTAGGTGAATACTGGCCAATAATGAAAGCTTATACAAATTAAATAAACAGAAATATTGGAGCTAAAGAATTTGATAAATGAAATAAAAGCACATATGAAGGAACCTCAGCAATAGTCTATATAAAATAGAAAAAAGATCATCTGAACTTAAAGATATATCTCAAAATAAAATAATCAGATAAGAAGGAGTGAGTTAATGAAGGAGGGAGGTAGGAAAGAGGGGAAGAGATAGGAAGGAAATAAAGAACAAAGGAGGAAGTGAAGAGAAAAGGGGGAATGCCTATGAAAATTGTAGGACACTGTTGAGGTAGCACACCTTTTCAATTACTGTTATCCCAGAAAACAAAAGGAAGGCATAAAGCATAGAAAACCTATTCAATAAAATAATAGCTGAAAAGTTCTCTATTCTTTAAATCTAGCATCTAGAAGGTCAAAAGACCATTAATTTTACAATCAAAAGAAAAGCTTTCCAAAGTAAAAAGCAAAAATGATCATTTAAAATAAAGAAAATGGGCTAGAGAGATGACTCAGGGACTAAGATTCTGCCTTGAACAGAAAAGGACCTGAGTTCAGATCCCAGATCTTAGGTGAAAAATGCCAGGTGGAAATAGTGGTGACCTGCACTCTGGCTCTTGAAGATAGAGCTTGGGAAATCTCAGAGTGAAGCAAAAGGATATAGAAGCAATATAGGATGATCCCTGAAGTCACTCTTGGGCCTCCACAGGCATACACAGTGCCCTCTGACACACACACACACACACACACACACACACACACACACACACACAAATAATTTAAAAAAAAAATAGGCTATTCCAAATAGAGAAAGAAGGAAAAGGCAAGTATAGGAGTATTTCAAAGAAGAGAAAAATAGAAAAGTGATACAATGACAAGAAAGTCAAGCCAAACACAGCCCCAGAAAGGTGGATCCCAGTCAGAGGCAGGAAGCAGAGATCACAACAAAAAGGTGAGCCAGCCCCCCCCCCAGCGAAAAGACACTGATAGCTGCCCCACAGGACAAGCCTCGAGTCCACCTGGAGATTTGAGTGATGGGTGGAAGTAGAGGAAATGTCTATTTTGTCACTCTACGTGTCAAAGCTGAAAAGTGAAGGCAGCCTAAGGCTTGGCTCCGACAGTAAAGTGAGTGTACAGGATTAGGTAGCCTCACCCTGGGGTATTAACAGACCTTAGAATAGCTTAGTCAATTTGAATGACTCTGGAGTTTGATAACCCTGATCCTGAGGTTAAGTGGGTATGTAGAGCCACCTCTGAAGTCAGCTGTCTGGCTTAACGTGAGAATTCTGCAGCTCCATTGTCCTGTCTCCAGCCACACCATCCCCAGCAGGGACTTAGCAGGTTTTCAGATCACACAGACATGTCAACCTGTACAGATCTAAGTGCTATTGTTGATTCCTATTCATCCAACACACATGGAAGACACTCTCCCCATTAGCTAGAATATTAGCTACCCCAAGGGCTACAAACTGGGGAGCTTCAGGAGGGTGGCAGAACTTGCCCAACCCAGACTACAAAAATTCTTGTAGTCAATGGAGGTCCATACGCACACACACACACACCCACACACACACACACACACACACACACACACACACAGAGGGAGAGAGAGAGAGAGAGAGAGAGAGAGAGAGAGAGAGAGAGAGAGAGAGAATTCCATTTTCTCCCCATCCTAAAGCTTTGGGAACCTCACAAAAGATGGCGTAGTGAGAATGTAGGAGCCTACAGATGGGAAGGTTCACCTTTGGACAAGACATCTCACTCAAGGCAGGACTGCTGCATCTAGGAACTCACTTCAGTGAGACTTGTCCTTACCACATCTGCATAATGACTGACATACCAACATGCTCCCATAGAATATCAAGGAACTCAACAGAGATAAGAACAAGCAGAGGAAAACATGAAGACTAAAGCTAGATGAATGAAGGGAAATGCCCCATCAGTGGGGCGGCCCAAAGAGTGGCAACTTGACAAGCCACAGAGACCTGAACTCCCACAAGAGTAGACAAGCCAGAAGCAACCCTGGGATCCATAGAAGCAGACAGGCAGGAGAGTGAGATTGATGAAGGATGGAAGAGAGAGACGATGGATGGAAGCAGGGATAAGAACTCAATATGCTTGTAAAATAGAAAAATTTTTAAAAAAGAGAAGAGAAACCAGGTGAACTCTGGGGTCCATAGAAGCAGGCAGGCAGGAGGGTTGGAGGGAATAGGATGGGTTGAGGAAGGGAAGGAAAGATGAGTGGGAGGGGGATGGAGGGAAGCAGAGATAAGTACTCAATATGCTTGTAAAACTAGAAAAATAAAGTAAAAAAGAAAATTCCAGTTTTCAAGAACTCAGAAAGAAGCTTCTCCAACACTTCTCCCCTAATGTTTACATAGTATTTTCATTATTGAACAATCTTTGTTATTTCTGTTTTTTACCTTTGTTTCCCCCTTTCTTTTTTCTTTATTTTTTATTCCTTCTTATAACATAAAACTTATGACATTTTTCATTATCGAGCAGTCTGCTGCTACATTTCTTTTTTATTTTTTAATCACTTTGCTCTTTTCTGTTCCCAATTATAACATTCTTCAAAACTCTTCCTCTTTTCCTTTTATTGCTCACCACATCCTGTAAGGCACTGTGTGTGATGGAAAGAAAGTGTGTTACACATGGATCTGAATGAACCCTTCCTATTTGGATGAGAGTCCACTATCACAGCCTCGGAAGAGATAGACAAATGCATTCAGCTGATAGAGAGGTCCCCTGAGTGGATAGGAAGGGCTAAGATCTGATGTTGATCAGATCCCCAAATTTCTCATAACAGAAAGTTGGTAACAATGCTACTATATAGAAAAAAGACTCACCAGTCAAAGAGATGGGTTGGAGGTTAAGCCTCTGACTTGCAAGCAGAAGGTCTTAAGTTCAGATCCCAGATCCCATGTAAAAATGCCAGGCAGCCTGTACTTCTGGCCCTGGAAGGCAGAGTTTGGAAACCCCAGGGCAAAGTAAAAAGAAGGTACATAAATCCAGGGTGATTTCAGAAGTCACCCTTGGACCTCCACAGGCATAACCATTACCCTTTGATGCACACACACACACACACACACACACACACACACACACACACTCATGCAAAAAAAAAAAAAAAGAAGTGACTCACTACATGGTTTTTAAAGGGCAATTTTGTCCACAGGGTAGCAAGATCTACAAAGTGGCATCTGCTAAGCTAGAGATTTGACTTCTGAACTGATGGCCATTTATGTAAATATCATTTCTACAAGTTCCTAGTATTTGTGGCAAACTTCAGTGAGAATGACCCCAAGACCTTCAAAGTCAGCAGCACATCCCTGGCTACCAGCATGAGTGACATCTGCCAGAGGTTTGAACAGGGCCAGAACGTCACTGACTTCACTGGCCACACCTTGGCACTCTACCACACAGATGACTACCTGGATCAGATTGCATAAGCTTGGACAGCAAGTTCCTGGCCTGATACAACTAGAGCCAATATTCGTCCCTCGTGATGTGGCCTTGGTAAACTGCCCCAGGGCTCTGTAGCTTGAATACCGTCTGTTGAAGGGTATGATAGTTAGATACAGGTGTTAACAGCTGAAGGCTTGAACTCTGGACACATTTGTGAGAAATTAGTATCCCTGAGCAATCCTGCAGGAGATTATCTAATTGATAATATAAGGCCCAGCCCATGATGTGGGGGAGACTTTTCTCTGGGCACATGGATAAGATGGAGGGAACTGATTCAGAGAGTCTACATTCTTAGGCCTACTTGAGCAGATATTTGAGGATTAGCCCTCTCTTAGCAATCCTGTGAATATGGTGTGGCCAGTTCCCTTGGTCCCTGGTGTTGGTGTGAGTTTCTCTGCCAAGCTGAACTAAGAAATGTAACTAGACAATCATAAGCCAGAATCAAAAGCTTGTCCTTATTTCAGCTGTTTAGTTGTGAATTATCGACAACATGCAGGCAAACAGCAACGGAAGGCGGAGGGATGACACATGTTGAAGGCTGGCCCACTGCCAGCAGCTGATCTGTGTCCTCAACTACACCCCCGGCCATAGGCGGAAAGTTGGTGGGGTTATTCATATCATCTGTACTTTCAGCCACCCCATGAAGAACAGCAACAATGCTATTTCCTGCCAGATCATCATCCCTCAGAACCAGGCCAACAGGAAATCACACACATATGTGTGCTTGACCTCCTACGCACACAATGTGGCCACATAAGACAAATACATCACCTTTGCCAGCATTGGGGTAGAGACTGCCAAGCCAGAAAGGAAGATGGAGTCTGTGTTAATAAATCTGTTGCTGGAGCTCACTGGCCAGAAGTTTGTGACTATCCCTGTCTTGTATGAGCCCAACAACGGTGGTTCCGAGAGCCAGGGGTTTTTGATCCTGGCCCTATGATGACGTTGCTGTAGCTGCAGTGACATCAAAGATATGAATGCATAGTTTGTTTGACCTTTGACTTTGAGAACATAAAGCAAAAGTAGAATGATGTCTTTGAAGAAACTGACCAGTGATGACTGACCCCACCCACAAGGGAAAATGACATTTCTCAGGAAATGGTTGGGTGCTCTTGCTTCTGTCATCTTCTGCTTCCCCCATCACATTTCCATTATTCATTTTGTTGACTCACTAAACAGATCCTTATCCTTAGCAATGGTTTGAGAGATGGGGCAGGGTGGGGTGGGGTGGGGAGCATCCCCTTTCTTGGTCCTTCCTCATACTGGGACAAGAGAATTCTCCTTAAATATCTTGCCACACCTCCCCCAACTCCTGATTTTTCTCCATTTACAAAAACAGAGAAGAAAAATTGGCTTCTGCCCTGACTGTTCTTAGATACACACACACACACACACACACACACACACACACACACACACACACACATACACACACGTGCACAGTGTAGTGGTCTTTGGAGATGCCCCTTGTATCTCCCCACCAGTTACCTTGCATAATGGAGAGAAGGAGCCCTTCCAGCATGAAGCTACCCACACCCCATATTTAATTCTAATGTATTCTCTTTGGCTCTAGCAGCCTTCTTGCGCAGCTTGGAACCATAAGGTGAGTAGCCCAGTCCTAGCAGAGCCTGGGAAAAAGAAGAATTTTAAACATGGCCTCTACATGTGGATGTGTTTTTATTCCTAGTCTCTGTGTTTGTGTTCTCTGGTACTTAATGGAGAATAAAGACATGTGAGCAAAGCAGTAAGAGAAAGAAACCTGTATGTTAACTGTGTACCACCTCATGCCTTCCTTCAGTAGTAGGAAACCCTTATCTTGCAAAACATATATATCCACTATCCCCAACCTCTGATGTGTGTCATAAGAAACAAAACCTCCCAAGCAAACCTGAAGCAAATGTGTCCCCTGCTATAGCCTCTAGTATGTATCACAGGAAATAAAACCTCCTAACCAAATCTGGGGGGAAGGGTACTGTTTGTACCAACTGGGAGGCTTTAGATAACAGGGCAGTATCAGTATATAATATGACATATAATCTATTAATACTCAGGGCATAAAACTATGGGAAAGGACAGCGAACAAGATAAGCAGGCATGTTAATAGTGATGATGCTGACAGCCAATGTTATGATCTACCGAGTGAAGCAATTACTTCAGCTTTACCAGTTAAAGTTCTTGCTCACGCCACACACTATACTGGAAAGAGGATATCACTTTTATCCCCTATTTTACAGACAGGAAAACGGAGGGCTCAAAAGTCTTTGTGTGATGCAGAAGATTAAAGCTGGACCCATACTTGTCACCATGTACAAGACTTAATTCCAAATGGATCAAGGACCTTGATATCAGGCCAGAGACTATAAAAACCATAGTTGAAAGGATAGGGAACTCCCTTGAGCTGATTGGGCTAGGCCAACATTTCCTAAACAGACATCCAATGGCACAGTCACTGCTACCAACTCTCAACAGTTGGGATCTGGTGAAATTAAAGAGCTTCTGTTCAGATAAAGAGATTGTAACGGGAGCTCAAAGGCAACCCACAGAATGGGAGAAAATCTTCACTAACCACACATCTGATAGAACTCCGCTGTCCAGAGTGCACAAAGAACTTAGAAAACTAAACACCAAGGAAAACAATGGCCCAATTAAGAAATGGGCCCTGGAACTTAAAAGAAACTTTACCAGGGATGAAATTAAAATGGCTAACAAATATCTGAAAAAATGCTCCACTTCCTTAGCCATCAGGGAAATGCAAATCAAAACTTCCCTGAGATATCATCTCACCCCGGTCAGGATGGCAAAAATCCACAATACAAACAACAACAAATGTTGGAGAGGATGTGGAGAGAGGGGAACTCTCCTACATTGCTGGTGGGAATGCAGGCTCATACAGCCACTCTGGCGAGCCGTCTGGAGATTCCTAAAGAAATTAAAGATTGAAATGCCATATGACCCGTGATTCCACTTTTGGGAATAACCCCTCATACAGCAGAGGTTCACCTCGATAGCACAAGCACGACCATGTTCATAGCAGCACTGTTTACAATACAAAGTCATGGAATCAGCCCAAATGTCCAACAGTTGACGAGTGGATAAGGAAACAGTGGTACATCTATACAATGGAGTACTACCCAGCCATCAAAAATGATGAATTACTGGAATTTGCCAGGAAATGGATGTCATTAGAAACAATTATATTAAGTGAAGTATCCCAGACACAGAAAATTAAGCGCCATATGTACTCCCTAATAGGTGGCTCCTAGTACCAAACCCACCCAGCCCACCTAGAGACAGTAATTGCAAGGATTATGAACAGGAGGGATGGGGTAGGAGGGCCACACGAGAAACAAGGAGAGAAGGGACCATGTTACAACAGAGAAAATAGACCTCCATCAAGGACCCAAATAAGTAATGATTAAGTAATCTGATTAAGTTCACAGACTTTTGTTCCTGATCATTTACTACTGAGGGGATATGATCTCACCAGAAGAGGAGGGCATCTAGTCTGGCAGATAAAAAGTAACCATTTTGCAAATGGGTGATAGACCCCTCCCTCACTGTGGTTTCCCACTTTTATTACATCTACCTTTGAATGTGCTTTTATCACAAGACTCTAGTTTAACAGCTTTTTGTCTCTGGCCAGGGGGTGACATACAATACCCACCAGGATGGAGTGAAGGGCATTGCAGGAGCAGCAAAACTGCAAAAGAAAATCAACAAACCACAATCCAGAACTTCAGAGACTCTATATCAACCACCTAGAACTAGGCCAGCTTAGTCTCTCCCCATCTTGAAGCTCAGGGAAATTTGCAGAAGAGGGGGCAGTAAGAGTGTAAGAGCAAAAGGATGGGAGGAGCAATGATATGTAAGATACTCCATACTAGTTAGGGCTGAAGCAATCATAATTGGACTTTGCATGCCCTGTGCATTGTCCAACACACTGTTGACTTCACAAAGTCTAGCATCTGCTAAAGGCACCAAGATCCTTGGAGGCAAAGGATTGGCAGCCACAGCAGTGTTCCTATACCTAAGGGGAACATGGGAAAGGGTTCAGTGAAAGGCCACTGGGTCCTTGTACATCATCGGAGAGGAGGGCCCAGAGGAAAATCAGGCATGCACAAGAAAGGACTCTCTGGGAATTGGGGCGGGAGGCACTGGGGGATGGGGAGGGAGTGGGGTGGGGAGGGGGGCAGGGGGTACGGGGGGAGGAGGAGGGAGGGAGGGAACTGGTGTACCTATTAAGTTTGTATGAGCTGAAATAATAATAAAAATGTATTAATAATAAAAAAAGTCTTTGTGTGTGCAAAAGAAGAGAGTTGAGTGGGTAAGTCAAAGCCAAACCAAGTCCGTTAGAGCCCGTATCATCTACCCTAGCAATCCACTAGGAAGTTTAATCTACTCACAGCTACGCAGGTTCATGACAAAACTTACAAGGTTGATTCTTATACAGACTGGTACCAGGCCATGGAAATTTAGGAACTACTGCCTGCGTGCACTTCCTCGCTTTTATAATATGAGAGAACATATAAAAGCTGTACATTGCAAAGAGCCCTGGTCACCATGGAGACCTCAGATGTATTAACAGCTGGGAGTCCACGTGAAACTGCTTCTCACAGGCTTGAGTCAGTCTCCCTGCTCCCCACTGGCTTCTCAGCCCATGACCCAGTGTTCATCCTTATCTCCTGCTGGTGAGAGGACATTGGTGATCTCTGATGTAAACCTTGGCTTGGGACTTGCTAGCATCTGTGTATCCAGAGTTAAATGCCAGATTCCCAAAACTAACCCAAGTAAAATCCCACTTGGGAGACACATATATAGTGAGGAATAGTAGTCCTTAAGGAGGTTGTGGGTTTTTTTTTTTTTCCTTCACAAAGGAAAAAAAAAAGTTACTTCTCTAATGTTACTTCCTATGACCAGAAGGATTGGGGAAATCCCTCTGATTTCCCCTTTGCTGACACTGACCTGCTTTGGCCTTTGGCCAATGTGGGCTTCCTGAACTCTCTGCCACTGCAGATCAGGGGAATCTCGCTTTGCCCTGGGTTGAAAGAAGAGAGGAAAATCTCCACCCACCTGGGGCACGCTGGGTCCACTTGCAGCCTGAGGGGAGGTAGAAATGATGCCTCCTCTCTCCCCTCCAGTCCTTTCTGCTTTCTTCCTGTTGACTGCTGGCTACAAGGTGGGATTCAGTGTGGAAGAACAGGTTCAGCTATGGCTCTGTATTATCTCTGGGCTGACAAGCAAACCATTTATGTCCTCAGATCAGCTTGCTATTGCAGACTATAAAAAGATCTTTGTAAATAACTTCTAAGTAACTTCTAACCTCCCATAGAATAGATCCACGTGGATATTTATTCAGTAAACATTTGATAGAAGAACACAGAAATGAATTTTCTCAGACCCCTATGTCACATATCTTTGGCTTGCCTCTGATGTCACCAGTCATGATCCACAGGAAGATCACACTCACCTGAATTTGACAGCAGCCTACCTCAAAGTCAGACCTGCAAGTCTTCCTGCTTTTTTATCTCAGCCTCCCGACATCATAGTTTCAAAAGCCATGGACTGGCTCATGGTCACAGAATCGACAGGGATTTTAAAAACAGAACAGGTTAAAAACATCAATCAGAGCTGGAGAGATGACTCAAGGGTTAGGTCTTTGCTTCCCAAGCAGAAAGATCTGAGTTTGGATCCCAGATCCCATGTGAAAACCCTGGGCAGAAATGGCAAGCAGCCTGCACTTCCAGCTCTGGAAAGTAGGGCCTGGGAAGCCCCAAACCAAAGCAAAAAGGAGATAGAACAATCCAGGAGGACTGGCCTCCACCAGCTCCAGAGTGTCTTTTCTACACTTACCTACCACACCCCCACACACGTGGGCGCACACACACACACACACAGAGACAGGCAAAAATCAATCATACAAGGATTAGCAATTGACTTTATATTTGTAAAAAGAGGTCATTAAAACAGCAACAGTATAAACTACAGGCTAGGAGAATAGATCTGCAAAGTATCTGTCTAGTAACGGATTTGCCAATATGAAAACAGAGTTGCAGAGTTGCAAAAGACACAAAGATTTTTTTTTTTAGAACTGAACAAAAGCAGAAATAGTCACTTGATAAAGTCAGATATCCAAATGGTAATCAAGGATCTTAAGTGTTCATTACCACTAGTCATCATGGAAATACAAATATCCAGTATCATGATACTTGATCAAACTCTCTAAAATTGAAGAGGCTTATAGTGACATGTGTAAGAAAAGATGTTGAACTATTATAGGTATTATTCATAGTTCATGTGTTCAATCAGAAACTAAATTGGCAGTATCTAAAGTTACATCTTTTTTTCTATGACCCCAAAATTCTGCTCCTAATGTACAACTGAAGAAATGAGTGCTTGGATATCCAAAGACTCATGAAGCAGAGGACTTCCAAACATCTTACAGGAGGTTGGAAATGCCAAAGATATACATGTAACATTATTTAATAATCCCAAACCAGGGGCTGGAGAGGTGGCTCAGGGGTTAAGCCTCTGCCTTCCAGGCGGAAGGTCCTGAGTTCGGATCCCAGATCCCACGTATAGACGCCAGGCGGAAGCGGGGGCGGCCTGCGCTTCTGGTCCTGGTAGGGCGGAGCCTGTGAATCCCAGGGCAGAAGGAGGTGGAGGTGTCCATGGTGGTTCGCGAATTCGTCCATGGTTCTACACACACACAGACACACACACACACACACACACACACACACACACACACACACACACACATGCGCACAGTTGAATAAATAATAATAAAAAAATTAAAAAAAATAATAATCCCAAACCAGAAATGATCCAAATGTCCACCAGGAGAGATGAATACATTTAAGATATAATTCATATAATGGAATATTACATGATGTGAAAAAGAATGAACCACTAGTTTGTGAAACATGAGATAAGCTCACAATGTTGAAGCCAAAAGCCAGGCACTGAAGATCATATACCACATGCTATCTCACTTATATGAAGTTCAGCAGAGGATCAAGCTTCTGTTTATGGAAATTGAACCTTTGAGAGGAGCACTCTAGAGAAGGGAGACTCCTGGAAATGTTCTAGACTCAGTCTTGGTAGTGATTCCATAGCCTGTACAAGGAATTACATAAAACTTGCTAAGGTGTATGCATAAGATTTGTGCCATTGCAGTACCTAAATTATAGTTTTTTTAAAAAATATAAAAAAAAGGAGGGGAAGGATAAAAAAGTCTCCCAGAACATTTTAAGTCACATACTAACTTCTTTGGCCAAGGGAATACAATGTGCTGATTATCATGTGCCATAAGCCCCTAAAGTTAAGTATGGAATCCTCCATACCAAGAAGTAGCAGAGGAGAGACCCTGAAGAAGAATTAGAAGGCGTTTCTAATTCTAAGCAGAAGAAGGACAAAGGAGGAGGAGGAGAGACGGAGGAGGAGAAATAGTAATAGTAATAGTAGTAGTAGTAGTAGAAGTAGTAGTAGTAGAAGTAGTAGTAGTAGTAGAAGTAGTAGTAGTAGTAATAGTAGTAGTAGTAGTAGTAGTAGTAGTAGTAGTAGTTCCATAGTAGATAAACCACTGATTTCCTAAACTGAAGATAGAAAAAGTCCCTACTATAAGTAAAGTTGAGAAACTCAGGAGAAAAAGATGGAGATACCAAGCAGCTACTTCCAATTCCAGGTTTCACTCCTGTAAGTGAAGTTCCACTTTCCATGGGTTATGGACACGGTGGCTTACTTCTGGAAGATTCCCCTGACTTTGTCAGGGAACTTGTCCTTTTGCCCATCTGGCATTTCCAACCTCCTGTCAGATGTTTGGAAGTCCCCTGCTTCATGAGTCTTTGGTGGGAGGCAAAAATCACTTCCCACTCTCTGTGCCCAACCTCCCAGTCTTCCCTTCAGCATCGCTGTAGCTGGGAGACACAGGCTGTGCCAGAGAGCTGCTGGTGGCCCAGACTACGGTGCCCACAGTAGCATCATGTGGGAGTCTGATCTAGCAGTGTTAGCCCCTCTCTGTGTCAAATCGAAATACAGCCGTGACCAGCAGGGTGCCTACAGCCTTCTAGCACTACTCCGTATTATTTGAACCTTTGCAAAGCTATGTGATCCTGTACCTGATTCTTAGGCTTCCTGACAATCCCATGCCTGCTGGTTAATCCTGTGTTTTCCTTTCTTTCTTCAATGTTTTCTTTTCTTTCTTCTTTCCTTCCTTCTTTTTCTTTTCACTTATGTGTTTGTATATGTGTGTGATGTGATGCATGTTTGCAGAAATATGGAAACATACATGTGTGCCATGCATATGCATGTGTGCAAGGGAATAGGCCTGAAGTTTATGCGGGTGTCTTGTTTGATTGTTCTTCACTTGATTGGGTCAGGGTCCCTCTGTTGAACCCAGAGCTTGCTGACCAGCTCAGGCAAGCTAATCAGCTTATTCTATGGATCTCTTGTGTGTACTCCCCAAGTGCTAGGATTACAGACAACTACTTGCCTATCACACATGTGCCTTATCTGCTAAGCCATCTCCCCAGTCCATATTCTATACATTTTCAACCGGTCTCTTTTGACCTAAATCAGTCAGAGCTGATTTGCATGTTGGAGCCAAGTGCTCTTACAGAAAAGAGCTTTGCTCTAGCTTAGATCTCGAATGTTCCTCAAAGGCCCATCTGAGACTTAGCTTTCATCTTGGAGCTACTAGAAGGTGGTGGAAAGATTAAGAGTTGAGCCTAGTAAAAGTCTTAGCTCACTATGGATGTGTTCAACTTGACCCTTCTTTCTCTTTCTCTCTCTCTCTCCCCTCCCCCTTTCTGACTACTCTGTGCTTCCTCACTACAGGACCAAAAGCAGTGGGTGTACCTGACCATGGACAGAAAGTTGCCTACTGTGAACAAAAATCTCTTCCCTTTTCCACATCGATCATCTTGGGTATCTGTTACAGTCATGGACAGCTGACTCAAGCATAATTCTCCTTTTTTGGCTTATACTAGCTTGTCAAAATTGTGTCTCTTGCTACACGAAGAAATAAAGTCTGAGTGCAAAAGAGTAGTTCTGCAGTGTGTGTTTTCCACATCATATGGTGTCTGGATTCCCTCTCTGCTTCATGTCTGTCATGAGAAGCCTCTGCCGCGTGCTCCAGCAGCCGTGTTGTTAAGCCTTACCTCGGGCCCAGAATCAGCAGTGCCAAGCAATATGGATTGAAACTTCTGAAACCATAAGAAAATAAATCCTTCCTCCTTTGTTGCTGTCAGGCATCTATCTCGACAATGAGAAAGCTAACTAGCTGGCACAAGGGTAAAAGGAGAAACCAGAGGGACCTGTGGTAGAAATGCTCCTCTGGAGACCTGATCCGCTCTAACTTCCTTCGGAGAGACCATCAAACCCATCAAGCCTGTTAACTGTCAATGTTCCCTGAGAGGTGGGGGGGGGGGATATGTCAGTGCACCCTACCCAGAATTGCAGTTGATTCCTCATGCACCTCTCAACCACCTGTGTGCAGTTCTGTTCTAGTCGCGTGTCGCCTCGCAATCTATTAGCTGAGGAGACCTCATCTATGCAGCCATCATTCAGGATAGGGCCAGACTTTCCAGTGTGACTTTGAGGTTCCCCATGCTTCCATAAGTAACCCGCACCATGCTTTGCGAAGAGCCCCAACAAACTTGTTATGGTTGCATTTCGATGTCAACTTGACAGTTGCAGACTGTTTGGGGGCAGCTGTAGAAGGTTAAGGGTTAGAATGGCCCCCGAACAAGCCTGTAGATACTTGACTGATTACTGTGGCGAACCCAGCCCATAGTGGGTGGTACTTTCCAGTGGTGGACCAGATAATAGGAGATGCAAGGAGGGACTTGCTCTTCCCTGATCCGGTGTCGATTTGCTATGGAGTCCACTCTGCATGCATGTTGTTCGCCTTGGAGTGTCGTGGTCTTCTTGGTTGCTGCTGCTGCTCCCTTGGCTGACTTGGAGCTTCCTCTTTTCCACCTCGTTGTTGCTGTTCCCGCTGCCTTTGGACTTGGTCTCTGGGCCTTGCTGCTGTTCGCTGTTCATCGATAACATCGGAGCCCAGCTGTTGTTCACTGACGTCGGAACCCAGCATCTTGGACTCTCCAGAGGAGCAAAGGCTTGAGACCTTCTTGGGATCTTTGGGCTTTGTGGAACATTCCAGCCAGAAAAGAGGCTGCTGCAGGTGGCTACCTTGAAGGACACTATTTTTACTGTGAGTTATTTTTTAATAAACTTGTTTATATATATATATATATATATATATATATATATATATATATGCACATACATGTACATATATTACATTCTATAGATTCTGTTTCTTCAGAGAATCCTTATTAATGCATTGGCTCCCCAGATTAGGTTTTGGTGTAATCATTACTTTAGTCTGTTGTTGGTTTCTGTCTGGAGTGGAGACATTCATGTGGTATCCCTCCAGAACAGTGTCACATCACAGGACAAAGCATGCATGTCAAATGCAACTGGGACCACTCTTAATTCGTCGTGGTCAGTGAACTATCCACATCACCCTCTAAGAAGGTGTAGTTAAATTGGACATCTTTTACATCATATCTACAAGGACAGTGTTTTCTTGGTAAGATGGGGTTCGGGGGTAGCAGGCTGAATCTCTGGACATGAGTAAGCCAAGAAGCCAGATGGAGGCCGCAGCAGAGTTGTGGGAGATTTCTTCCCACTTGTCTCTGCGGTACTCCAGCCTGACACACAGAGAGACACACGCATGCCCAAGGCATGCACCACACGTTTCTAGAAAAAAAAATCTACACGTTCCCATGAATTAGAAGTGTGACTAACTGGAGCTGGAGAGGTGGCTCAAGGTTAAACCTCTGCCTTGCAGGCGGAAGGTCCCGAGTTCGGATCCTAGACCCCACGTATAGACGCCAGGCAGAAGCGGGGGCGGCCTGCGCTTCTGGTCCTGGTAGGGCGGAGCCTGTGAATCCCGGGCAGAGTAAACAAGGAGGAGGTGGAGGCGTCCATGGTGGTTCCCGAATTTGTCCGTGGTTCTACTCACAGACACATACAATACACACATGTGCACACCCACATACACACACAATTGAATAAATAATAAAATTTAAAAAAAAGAAGTATGACTAACCAAGTTTTTGTTTTTTCTTCTCTGAACTTTAAAAGGCCACAAAAGCAAGAGGAGGTTCAGTGTGAGTGACAGGGAGATACAAGCGTAAGAGAGGGCAATGTGATTAAGATGCTACACACGTATGAAATTGTCAAAAAATTAATAAATTTAAAGGAATGTGTTTCTGTAAAACTTAAATTACTTGGCATCAAGATGACTTATTGCCCTTTTAACTACTGGGAGGAGAACACTTTTTAAGGAAATTCTGACAGGGAATGGGAACAATGGATAGGGGCACTTTTGGATTCCGTGTTGTAAAAAGGAATGAACATATACATACATGCCATTAATACCATGTACACGCCATTAATGTCTTGCTTGCTCTGCATTAACTCTCCAGCACAGATGGCACAAGAGGAGTTGTTGCCAGAAGAGACAGACTACCCTCAGCACTGCAAGAAGTGCCCAAGTACAGCAAGCCTAGAGAATGAGGGAGGAAAATGAGAGCAATACAGATTACCCGACTCTAAGAACTATGGCTGACCTGGTATAGGGGTAAAACTGAGCTCCAGAATGATTGGTGGTCTTAATTCTCTTATAATTTGCTGGCTGGAGACAGAAAGCAGGTCTTTAAGGGAGTGAATCCATTTCTTGGATTACCAACTTTCTAAATAAAGCTTGCTCTAAAGATTCTGTTCCTGGGGCTGGAGAGATGGCTCAGGGGTTAAGACTCTGTCTTGCAAGCATGAAGGTCCTGAGTTTGGATTCCAGGTCCTATGTAAAAAAAGCCAGGTGGAAATGGCAGCAGTCTACACTTCCGGCCCTTGTGGGCAGAGCCTGGGAAATCCCAGAGCGAAGCAAGAAGGAGGTAGAAGCAATCCAGGATGATTCTAGAACCCTTGGCCCTTCACAGAGACACACAGTGCCGTCCAACACACACATATCTCTGCTCATTGGCATTTGTGGTAAAGACAGCATGAGTTCTAGTATTCTGCTCATAATTCCAAGCTTCAGGAAGCCTTTCTTCACTTCCCTTAAGTTGGGCCCTTCTGAGCTACCCACCGCATCTGTGTTATACAACCCCTGGTCCAGGAGAGAAATTATTGAAGGGATTTGTGTCTTTTGCCTTCCTGAGCATCTAGCTCCAGGTGGGCCAGAGCCTTGACTCCCCCATTTAGGCATCAGCAGCAGGAAGGAGAGCTATCATTACCAGGAAGACCCCAGTGCCTACAGAACTATGTGTGCCTCGGATCATCTTTCCAGAAAAAGTGTCCTTGCTTGGTGAAGTTAGGTGGGCATCTGAAATGATGCCCCTGCCCTGAAGGATGGGCACTCACACAGCCCACCTCCCAAGGCTCAGAGTAGCAGAGAAATCCCTGGCTAGGGTTTTTGGGGGGATATCCTGTATGTAAATATTCAAGGCTGGGTCCTGCTGGCAGCAGCAGGACCACAGTGTCAATTACCAAAGTTTCCCTGGCAGCAGACCTCATTTCTGTGCACACAGCTGTAAGGAATCTGGTGAATTTTGATTAGGCTGGGGGTGGGAAGGAGAGCATTTTGCACTTAATGTAGGTGCCTTGAAAATTTTCACACTGAAAAAAAGAAATAAAAGTCACTAAAGTCTGAAAAGTTGTTAAATTTGAAATGGTAAGTGAGAAATTAAAGACAGAAACAGATGAGCAAATATGGTGTAGGGAGTATCCTGGTCTTGCACCACTTCCTCTCAGGGTGTGGGGCTCTTGAGCAAGTCATCCTTGCGGTTTGGTTGCTCCCCTTTGAGATTCTAGCACCCCCTGACGGAATGGGTGGGTTGGGAAAGCCTGGCATACTGCCAGGCAAACTCCAAAGTTAAGGGTCATGGATTGAACAGCTTCCCAATCCCATTCCTGCAAGGCTCAGAAAGACCCACAAGACAGAAGACAGCAAAAGGAAGTTGTGCTTTTTGAATCATGGTCTGGAAGCCAGGACTAGACTCCACTGTTGTCCATATTGTTAAAGGAACTTGTAAGTTTTTTGAAAAAATAGAGCTGTTTATGAATTCTAGAGCTACTCTACTGTCAACTTTACCCTAGACACACCCTGACCCAATGTCTTGCCTGGACTAGGCAAGGGCTCTGCCACTAAGCCACGTGCCCAGCCCTCAGCCTTGTGATTTTGGCCTTCCTTTGTGTTTAGAAAAACTAGGATTCCCATGTAAGTTTGCTGTTCTTTGTCAACTTCTGTGTAGTGCTTTCCCTCCTGATTTTACCTCATGATACACATGTGCATTTAGAGCATGCTTCTTATAGCTGCATACAACAGAATACAAGTTAAAAAAAAAAAAACCTTATTTTATCACCCTTTTTTCTTTTTCATTTCAACCTCACTCTCTGAATTTGCCCTGCCTCTAAAGTTCTGAAGACCATGGATATTCTGGCCACTGTTAGCCATTAGACACAAAGGCTTTTTGTCTGGATCTTTAATGGGCCCACTCAACACAATGTTCTATATTGTATCTGATCTGCTCTCAATGTCTCATCTCAGGCTTGGGAACCAGCAGTCCCAAGGAGAGAGCATGGACGATGTCACCATTTTCCCTGCTCCATTTCTTTAACCAGCTGCAGGTTCTCACCACTGTTCAAGACGCTTACTCTCACCCCACCCTGCCCTCTGGGCTTCCTGAAGTTCAAACTAACTTTTCTCTAGTGTAATCAGCACGTTACATTTACAGTTTGTTGACACTAGGGGGCAGTAAAAGTCGTTTTCTTCGACAAGGAACCAGCCCCACTATCTAGTTTAACATGGCCATAGTTCTTTAAGATATAGCAAAATGTGTTTTTCCTCAATTTCAAAGAAAACACACACCTGAAGTCACCATCAGGATAGTTTACATAGCATAGATTAAATATAAGGTTAAAGGTAGTATCCTGTACTGGAAAGGTGGCTCAGGGGTTAAGATTCTGCCTGACAAATAGAAAGTCTCAAGTTCAGATCCCAGGCCCCACATCAAAAAAAAAAAAAAAAAAACAGGAGGAAATGGCTGCGGCCTGCACTTTTTCTGGTAGGTGGAACCTGGGAAATTACTGAATGAAGCAAAAAGGAAGTAGAAGCAATCTAGGATGATTCTGGAAGTCACCCTTTCCTAGGATATGTAGTTTCCTAGGAAACAACCCTTAAAACTTCCCAAGTAGTTAAATAATAGCACAATTAACTTATTATCTTTATTCCCAGATTATCGTTGAGGAATGCTAAATAATATTTAGACTTTCATTTTATTTTTTTCTTTTATTATTAATTTTTTTTCTACTTTTACAACAGACTTTTATTTTAATTCACTTTTACCTACTGTAGTCAGAATAGCTTCTCCCTAATAGCTTCTTTTTTAAATTTATTTGTGTGTGTATGTGTGTGTGTGTGTGTGTGTGTGTGTGTGTACGTGTGTGTCAGAGGGCACTGTGTGTTCTTGTGGAAGACCAAGGATGACTTTAGGAATCATCCTAGATTGCTTCTACCTCCTTTTGGCTTCTCTATGGGTTTTCCCAGGGTCCACCCACCAGGGCTGGAAGCACAGGCCACCACAGTTTCTGCCTGGTGTTTTTACATAGGACCTGGCATCCAACTCAGGACCTTCTGCTTGTGAGGCAGTCTTGACCCCTGAACCATCTCTCCAGCACCCCTAATAACTTCTTGTATGGCAAATTACCATCTAAAGATGTTTAATAATACTAATATTATATTGTTGTGAGCAAGTTATGTTAGAAATGGACATGTCTATGTCTTTCCTCAATATCAGAATTTATTGAATAGCACAAATTCATTAGGTATGTCATAGGCTACAATTTGCCAAATAGTCTCAATTTCCCTTGATAGGTGGCTGTTAACAAATACAGATTCTTTCATTCCGATCTTAACTACTAATACTAACTCTTAACCATATATTACACAGAACAATGCAATATATATATCAATAATATTGCTATTAGCTATTACTGTTATTCTAATAACACCCATTGGCTTTTCACTATGTACCAGCTGGAAACTTTGCAGCTATCAGTATTATTTTATTGTCATAACACTACGAAAAGGTTAAAGAAGCCATAGAGTTCAAGGAGGTCAAAGAGGCCTTACTGGGGACAGAGGGTTGATACTCATGCAGAGAGAGAGCCACTCCACAGTTAGACAAAATGTCAGCGAATCCAAATGCAAAGCTGCCAAAAGCTCAAAGAGCCACATTACTCTGTCTTGGTACCAAGCGGGGACTCTGTGTCACCTCAAGCTGCAGAGGCCACCATGGGAGTAAGGTGTGGCTCAGCCCCCCCCAGCAAACAGACAGACTGAAGGACAAACAGCTGAAGCTTAGGAGACAGTGAAGAGTTTTCCACTTATCTCCGGATGTGCTGCGGTCCGTCACAGCCTGGATCCAGGCTAGGGGGACAAGGAGTCGGCAGATGGAGGACAGCTAGACACCCAACTCAGGGCTGAGTGAATCTGAACTCATTTATTGAAGTTTTTGCAAAGTTTTTATAAGAGGGCAAAGAATGTATCCCTACGTACATAGGGAAACATCAAAGAAGAGCAGAATTACATAAAACATGTTCATTCCAGTTAACAAAGGAAGGGCAGAAGTGGCATTTACTTGTTGTATGGGACCAGATGACATCTCCAGGTAAACAGGCATGGCACTTAGTTGTTAAAAGGGGATGGACAATGAATGCTTCAAAGCAGATTTACCTGGTCTGAGCATTAACATATCTCAAATGCATAGAGAAGGTACTGTAGGGGCAGGTGATAACCTAGCCAGTCCTGAGAAAAACAAAAGAGGTCTAAGAACAGATAGGAGGTAAACTCAACTCCCAGAGGAAGGAATTCTCCTGTCAGTGTCTATGCAGGCAAGAGGCAAAACTCAATTTAAAAAAGGGAGGGGCCCCTAGCACCTAGCAACTGCCCATTTAGATGCTAATGTGTCATTCCCCAGCGAGCAGGCTTAGGCCTGACAATCCCCTTTTTTTTTATATATATTTATTTCTAAATAAGTCATGTCTTTTTTTCCAGAAAACTTTTTCTCGAAGTAACTTTCTCCATGCCGGACCTTGTCAAACAACATGGTTGGTAATAGGACACAACACGGATTCACACACTGAGTGGTCAGATTCAGTGGGATGTTCGCCCATCACAATGTCTTCTTTCTGGGCTCCAAGTGAGAATGTTGACCTGGTGTCTTTGATGGGCTCTCAGGACTGGTTTTTCTGATGTGGTTTTCATACTCCCGTGTGCTCGTGTATTCCCAGTCTGCTTAGATATGTTTATAAGTGATGCCTCTTTACCTAAAGGAATGAGTTATTATCAGCCTGCACCTCAGAGTTGTACAGGGCACAAAGAAGATGCAGAGTGGCTCTACTTCTGCATTCCCACTCACCATGGAGCTAAATGCTGCTTTGCAAGATGGAGTCTCCTAGGACAAGGCACAGCCTGAAGGCCACTGCTTTGCACATTATGGAATAACCTAGAACAGAGTGCAGCCTGCTCACCATGATATTAATACATATATTTACTGATATTATTATTAATATTATTTCAATAGCATCATCTGGTTTCTATCACTTAAAAACTTTACTGACAGTACTACATGTGATACTATTTCATCATCATAGCACTCCTAGAAGATAATCATTCACATGATACACCCCATTTAGGATTGCCAGGCGAGACAGGATGGCTGGTTAAAATCTGAATTTCAAATGCACAACAAAACAATAGTTTACTGTGTATCTTGGGTAATATTCAGAACACATTGCTTGAGACATAATAAACAAATTTCATAAAGCATATTTGTACTAAGCTAAAAAGTTATATCTGAAACTCAAATTGCCTTACTTAACTGGGCTGAAATTGACAACTTATCGTTGACTTATCGTAAGGAAAGTAAGTCTCTAAAAAAACAAATTATTTGACCAAAGTAACATCTGGTAAGCAGTATCCCCAAGCTCTGAACCTCAGATCCTTGGAATCACCCTCCCTCCATATGATATTGCCCCTCCTTGTGCCTGGGGAATTCTCATCCACCAGCTGCTCCCAGTCTCAGGTAAAACGTGTCACAATTCCCAGTTGACAAGAAAATAGCAAAACTTGGTAACCAAGGATTCACTGCAAAGGAAACTCCCATGTCTTTCTGTGAATCCATTTAGCTTGCTGTTACTCCTTGCTCGCTTGCTTGCTAAAGGAAAACTTCCCTCATCTTCTGTTTGTTTGCTTTTTACACTAATATTCATGTTTCTATAACTCTTTTAATGCTACCTTTAGTAAGCTGAAATTTAAATACTGTAGTCCATCCCGACTTCTGACTTTGATCATGTGAAGTTTAAAGTAATTTAACCTGAACATAAAGAGAAAACAAAACTATCATTAAACTGTAAGGATCCCCAATGTATAAGGGCTCTTCATGTAGCACATCTTCCAACTCAAATTTCGCTGAAAGATTTATGGGTAAATATGGGGCTGTAGGGCACAGTCATCCTTCTCCCAAGGTCAATTTCAGTCCCTAGCAGAATTAAAATAGTAACAAAAAAACTCAAGGAGTTTATATAAGTAAAGGTTTAGAAAAGTGTCCCTCAAGTAGTAATAGTGTTAGTATTGTTACTAACACCTGGAAATATGATTGATTGTTAGAAAAACAGGAAAACCAGCCAGCCAGTCACTGAGTGAGCTGCACTTCCATGAATGATAGAATACCCATCTGTGGCACCTGCAGAAGACCAAATGGAAAAGTTTTTTACTTCCTTAGCCAGGATGGCAAATATCACAAGGTAAGAGTGTTAATGACACAGAGAAAGACAATTCAGCCACTTGTATGCTGACCATGAAGATGTTACATGTCGTATCTTTACTAGCTTTATTAATATCACTTGCAGTGAGAAGAATATATTTATCTAATAAATGTCATTCACATTAGTATTTGAAGCCACCCTATATCCTAGATCTTAATATTTCCATAATATTCATGAAGAAGTTGGTTTCAAATCAGTTAAATGATTTTTCTAAAAAGGATTTTATACTCTTATACATCCGATAATAAGTATACAAACCAAACCTTTTCCATGCACTACTTTAATCTTCCCTTCATTTCTACCTCCTACATTCTTCAATGCCCTGAACTCCACATGTCTGCAAACTTTCTTTGGCGTCCCCCTCAGCACAAAGCACAAAGTCTACCAGGTATTCAGTGGCAGCTTGACAACTAATGATGATGATCAGTTATCAGTGTAGGTGGATACCTTGTAGCCACTAATAAAAAGCCACAGTGGATTGGACTCAGAAGTCCTCTAGGAAGACTAAGTCTTAAAGAAATTGGCAGCTACATGATGGAAGTGTATGGAGTAGGAAGGAGAACATCTCATGTGTGGTGTACAAAGGCCTGGTCTCCTCCCTTCCATACCTTCAGCTTTAAGTGAGTCAAGTGTCACTAGTGACAGGATATGCTCCAAGAACCGTGTTATTGGGCTATTCCCCTCTTGCACAAACATACCCACCATACTTTCTTAAACCTAGATGACTGGGTTCACTCACTCTTGCTGTAACCGAATGTGATGATCATGAGCTATATAAAGTCAGAGCCAGTGAAACATACATGTCATTTTTTTTATAGGTAGAAGGAGTGTACGCTAAAACAGTGATTTAAAAAAGTAAGTACAGCATAGTAAATATATAAACCAGCAGTATGGTTTATTGTCATAACCAAGTATTACACACTATACATAATTATATTGCTACCATCTTTCCTATCAGCACAGCAGATTTTCTCATATCAGAGTAGTCACTAAAAACAAAGCCAATGTGATAGGTACCGCATCACATTATAGTTATAGGAAATTTTTAGCACCATCATCATCTTATAGACCCACTATATACATAGTCCATCATTAACCAAGATGTTGTTATGTGGCACTGGAAACATAATTTTAGAAAATCTTTTTAAAAGTATCTTAATCCATACTATGCTGTTATAACAAAATATGAGATTTCACTATTTATAAACAATAGAAATTGATTTCTTATAGTTCTGTAGGTTGATGAAGATCTCAGATCAAGGCACCTACCTGGTAAGCACCTTGAAATCTATATCTTCACATGACAGAAGAATAGAAGAAATCTACTCCTTGAAGCCCTTTTATGGGGGCTGTTATTCAAGCCATGAAACTATACAGTCACAATTTATCACCTGTTCCAGAAAAGTACTAACAAAGCTTCACCCAGCTTGGCCTCCATGATCCAATGAAACTGGACACATTCAAGGTGGTATGGTAATAGATGGGCCTGGCCTTCTAACATTTACATTTAAGATAAAATTTTGACATGTAAGTTTGGGAGAACACACAGTACTTATGCTCTTTATGCCATATGACATATGCTTTGAGTGTCTCTATTGGCAAGGCCCTACAGAAGGCACAAAGATGCACTGGACACAGGTCTTGCTCCATATGCTCACTAAGAGAGAATGAACATCGATAAATATTAAAAATGAAAGGTGTGAAATGGAATCAGCTGAAAGTGATGTATAAAGTGCCACCAGAATCTATTAGATGAATTCATAACTTTTAGACATCAGTCTTCACAGTGATTTCCTAAATGCTACAGTATGACTCCAAGATTTTCAAGATTACCTGGATTTCAGGGTATTCCAAGCAGGAGGAACCGTAGAGGAAAATGTACATCTGTGAGAAAGAAGAGAAAACAGCTAGGTTTCATCACAATATTGAGATATAGACCAAAGAATATAAAATTAACTTTTAGGCATGAATAAAGACCAGTCATAATGTGGAAAGAATACAGATCTTTGGATTTCTACATATATTCTGCCACTGACTTCTTATATGACTTTGGGTAACTTATTTCAACTTTAAATTATGGTTGCCTTCTCTGAAAAATGAGATGACACAGAAGTTTTTCAGGTATACAGCAATGGAACACCCCTCTAATGAGATGGTCTTTAAATATCTGTTTGATATTTGAAAAAGGGATAGATTAGCATTAACTCGGATACCAGTTCCCAGACTTTCTGCCATTATCCCAAGTGATGTCAAGTTGAACATTACCTGGAAATTAATCTAGTAATCTGACCACTTTCTTTACACTGGGTGCAGAAGAACCACCAAAAGGTCTGTCACTGGATTAACTTAGCACACAAAGGTTATAAGGATTAATGGCATTGCACAGAGCATTCTGTTAAAATTACTATTGTCACCATTGATAGCAAAGTAGGTACTGGAGCCACAGAGACTGTGTAGAGAAATTTAGGAA
This sequence comes from Typhlomys cinereus, assembly GCA_023101885.1. Lineage (NCBI taxonomy): Eukaryota > Metazoa > Chordata > Mammalia > Rodentia > Platacanthomyidae > Typhlomys > Typhlomys cinereus. The sequence goes on along the minus strand of JALPQD010000025.1, from coordinate 7,090,436 downwards.
GACTACTTCATGATCCAAGTTAAGAACCAAAGGTTCTAAAATAAAAGATAGCTCTGGGAATAAGGAAGAAAAACTAGATTTTAACATTCTTGTAGAAAGGGGATACATAGCCCCTAACAAATAATGGATATATGAGAAGAAAAAGGAGATGCTGAAGTCTGCCTCCAAGAGGACAATGAGATGATGCTCAGTAAAGTAAGGGGCGGGTTTGGAAGGGAAGCCATCCACTCCTTTTGGGACACACTCAGTTTAAGGGACCAGAAGCTCTATGACTGACATAAAAGGACACTAGGCAGTAAGAAACTCAATCTGTTTAGGATGGAAATGAGAAATGAATGTGCACACACCCTCTGTGTCTCCAATGATTTTTTGAACTGGCTTCCAGGAGGCGAAAAGAAAGTAGGACTTTAAAAATAAAGGAGGGGGGGTTAAGTGGACGAGGGAAGGCAACATAACCTTCCTCCAGGATCTGCTGACAACTGGGACAGCTTAGATACCCGACATACTGGATATAGAGAGAAACAATGCAAGTTTTCCTAAAAACAACTCAAGCAAAAATGCTAAAAACAATGAATAAACTGCACTTACTTAGGGCCAAAATGATTTATAACCTTGCATTTGGCCACTTCTCTCATTTCTAATTCTACAACACCCCCCCTCAAAAATTCATCTTATCATCTGGTGAAGCTCACTCTCACTTTCCTTCCTGGGCACTTGCGACTGTGAAGGTTTGATCTCATCAAACCTATATTAGAGACTGGCAGATAGATGGTAACCATCCTGCAAATGGGACACCGACCCCCCACACACACTGCAGTCTCCTACTCCTATTCCATATTCCTTTGAATCTCCTCTTATAGTAAGATCTTCATTTAAACAGCCTTTTATCTTTGGTTAGGAGGTGACCTCCAATACTAATCAGGATGCAGCCAAGGGTGGTGCAGGAACAGCAAGACTGAAAACAACAACAAACCATAGTTCAGAACACTAAAAACCCTGCATTGATCACCTAGAATCAGACCAGCCAAATCTCTCCCCATCCTAAAGCTCAGGGAAATTTGTGGAAGAGGAGGTGGCAAGATTGTAAGAGCCTAAAGATGGGGAGGACCAATGATATGCAAGATGTTCCACACAAGTTAGGGCCACAGTAGTCATAGTGGGACTTTGCATGACTTGCACAATGACTGACATGTTGACGATGTCTAGCATGGATCACAGGCAGTAGGATCCTTAGAGGCAAGGCATTAATAGTTATAATAGTGTTCCCATACTAAGGGGGAATGGGAGGCCCCCACTGGGCTGTGCCACTGAGTCCTTAACACATCACTGGAGTGGAGGACTCAGAGGGAAGTTTGGCATTCACACAGGGGGATGCTTCAGGGGATGGAAGGGGAAAGGGGGGAGGTGCTGGGAGAGGGGCAAGGAGGGAGGGAAAGCAAAGGGGGGGAGTGCAAGGGGAACTGGGGAGGGGTGGAGGGAGGGAGAGGACCAGGGTACCTTTTGAGCGTGTATAATTGGGGGAAAATTAATTTTTAAAAATTCATCTTATAACTTCTTTTACAAAAGGAAATCTTTTTTTAATATTTTATTTATCCGAGAGGGAGAGATACATACATACATGTGCAGAGAGAGAAAAAATGAAAGTCAGATCAACTTTCAAAAGTCAATTCCTTCTACTATGAGTTAACTCAGGTCACCAAGATTGTATGCAGGCCCACAAAAGGAATTAATTTCACTTTAAACCTTGCTATAAATTATAGTTTCTGAACAATGTAACCTAGAAACCCATGGGATCATACATCTCCATTGTAAAGACAATAACATAGTTCTCTTCTTTGAGAAGCCCATTTCCATGAATAGATATGTTTTATTTTTTCCATCCACATCTCTGTTTTCTTTTTTAAATAACTGAATTTTCTCCTTGGCATTTCATACATCCTCATAACTGTAACATTCCACTTTCTGTATTCCCCCTTCCCTACCAATCCCTTTCTCATATTCATGTCTTTTGGTTTCTTTTTTTTTTTTGAAACCTACTGAATTTGACTAATGTCCTCTTTGTATCCATGATTTTGGAATTATTCTGTGGGGCCTGGTGGGCTTGTTAGTGAATACACAACTATAAGGCAATGACCACCGTCCCTCGTAATCTATCAGTAGCCAATAGTTCAGCAGGAAAAGTGAGGCCCCTTGAACCCCTTTCCTTATCCATGGCTGTAACATCATGGTTGCATTGATTGTGCAACCAAACACAGGAGATGATCTTTCCAGAACTTTGCTCTGTCTTCTAGATCTTACATTTCTTCTGCCCTTCTTCCACTATGCTTCCTGAGCCTTAGAAAGAATGGTATAAATTTCCTGCTTGGGGCTGAGCACTCATCATCATTTATTCTCAGTGCCTTGAACAGCCAAGAATAACTGCTTTTTACCATGGTACATTGCAGAGAGAAGCACCTCTGATCACAGCTGTGTGTATCATTTGTCTGTGTTTGTAAACATAAAATAAATATTTAGACATCAGTTTAGTGTCTTGTCAATTTAACTAAACAGCAGTAGGACCTTAGATTTCTTCAGCAATGGGTTTTTGATCAACTTTACAGTACCATTTCTATGTGCTTAAGATCTATGACTAAAATGTCTTTAAATAAACAATTCTGCTTCTTATTGGTTTATACTAAAATTCCTCTCCCCCTTTCTCTTTTTTGTGACTAAGTCAAGAATCCTGGTTTTGCCTCTAAGGGGAATGACTCAAGGCCTGGTGAATCCTCCTGTCCTGCGTCATCTGACACTATCATGAGTTATTCCTATACTGCACTCAACTTTGTCCTCTTCTGTTAAAATCAGTCTACAAGTCACTTGCTAGATTTTCCACACTTTCCCACTGTCGTTTTTGCATGCATGGTAAGCACAGCAAGGACTTCTCAAAGATGTCCATGGCCTAACAAGACCCCAAAAGAAACATCCTCCAAAGACTTTACCCAGGAATCACAGCACCTAGCCCTGTGCCTGACACATGGTAAGGGCTGCGTAAATGTCTAGAAAGGAAAAAGTGGATTTGATAGGTGTCTCTTTTTTATGACCATGAATAAAATGTTTTATGGAATGCTTGTAATATCCTCTAATCTTCCTCATCTATTAAATTGTAGAGGGAAAACTTCCCCTTAAAGGAGAAGATAACCACCCATACCCCTTTAAGTGGCATGGCCATAGAAGAAATAGGGCCATAGAAGAAACAGTTCCCCATCAGAAGAACTTTCCAGCCTCATAATGAAAAGCTGTTCCACGCCAGCCAACTCAGTGGCTCTAATTTCATTTTTAACTTCCGTCACAATCCTATGGCTATACTTTATTTTAGCCTTAATCATAGTCCAGTGTGCAAAGCTCCTCCCACAGCTCCAGAGTCATTCTATGACTGGCTTTTGCTTCAGAATTGCTGCAGAACTTGGAGTGCTTTGCTGGCTGAGGCCCAAGGCAGAGACTGCTCCCAAGGAACTAGGAATGACCATGCAACTCAGAGAAAGAGCAGCCATTCCCCCCATGAGGGTCTGTTTACTTCGCACCAAGCTTCTAACATGAGCAAATAGATTTTGTTTCAATAGGGATACCCCAAATCAGAGCTGTTTCCTTAATCTGATTGCTCCTCTGATTGCTCAATCTGATTGCTCAATCTAATTGCTCCTCAATTTTTCAGTCTTGTGCAATTAACTTTATATAAGTCTTCAACTTTCTCTGTGCTGAATACAGATATTGCAAACCTGTTATACTAGGTTGCAACAAATGTTTTCTAGCCTGTAGGGCTGAAAAGAGTAATGAACAGAAGAAGAAAATAAAAACAATGCCTTGTGCTCCTCATCCTTCTTTGCTTTCTTCTCACTGATCAATTTTAAAATTAACTTGGTGTTCAAATTCCCTAGCAGATTCTTTGAAAACACAGATGCAGGGCAAGTATTGCAGTTCACCTGAATGGTTGCTGAAAATCACCATCAAATGGCTTAAGGGAACAATGGATTTATTTTCTCTTACTGATAGTCTGGTTACAGTCTGTAGTCCAGCCTGATGGGAGAGCACACACCAATACCAGGACCGAGGGAATTGGCCACACCATCTCTACATAATGGTTGGGAGAGGGACAATCTTCACTTGCCAGACTAGCATGTGTGGCCAGGTGTACATGAGGATGCCAATTTCCTCAACTGGCTTTCGGGATTTTATTCATCTGTTCAGGGCGTAGTACTACCCACCATAGGGTAGGCCTTCCCCATCAGCTAGACAATCTCCTGTAGGTTTGCTCTGGGCCTAACTCAACACTAATTCTCTACAAATGTGCCCAGAGCTCAAACCTTCAACTGTCAAGTTGACATCTGTGCCTAACTATGACAGCAAGTACAATTCTACTTAGATACATTAAGGTGAAAAGACTGTGAGTTGTTCACTGCAGGAACTAGTCCATCCTTTCTCCAGTCCATAGAACTCTGCTGGACTCATACTTGGTACTCATGTCTAGGCTTGTCCAGAGCCTTACATAACACATAAAATCCTTTGACAGGGTAAATATACATTCTCTGAGGAGGGAGATTTGCATCTTGAATGTTCTTTCACTTCAATATTTCTTAGAATGTAGTTCCGTCAATAATTACTAGGTCAATGTTTTTCAGTTTTTCCATATCCATTTTCCAAAGAGCTAATGAGCATGTGGCTTATAATATTAAATTAACACTTCATCTTTACAAATGTAAAAAAAATGAATTGCTATAATTATTGTGTCCGGGTCTCTTTGAAAAATTGTGAATGTCTTCCAAGACAATCATTTCTTTTTTTTTAATTTTTTATTATTTATTCAATTGTGTGTGTGTATGTGCGTGTGTGTGTATGTGTGTGTGTGTGTGTGTGTGTGTGTGTGTGTGTAGAACCACGGGCAAATTCGGGAACCACCATGAACCACCTCCACCTCCTCCTTGTTTATTCTGCCCCGGGATTCACAGGCTCCGCTCTACCAGGACCAGAAGCGCAGGCCGCCCCCGCTTCTGCCCGGCGTCTATACGTGGAGTTTAGGATCGGAACTCAGGACCTTTTGCCTGCAAGGCAGAGGCTTAACCCCTGAGCCACCTCTCTAGCCCTGACAATCATTTCTTTATGAAAGTATATTGAGCTCTGGCCAGTGGCTCAGCAGTAGGGCCTAGCACTCCAGGAAGTATTGTTTTAATACCCAGTGGTTAGAGGAGAGGGGAGGAGAGACGAGGAAAGGAGAGGAGAAGAATGAACGGGAGGGGAGGGGAGGAGAGAAAAACATTCTTTTTCTTAGTATCTTTCAGATTGGGCTTAAAGTTTGAATATGCCTTAGTTCCTTCCAAGTTAGAAAACTTATCAAAGGTCTAGTCACCTCGTTGGTTGGTCAGTGGCCAGTGCTCTGAGCACACAGTAGGGTAGCATTGCCAGAAAAGGAGCCCTACCTGAGACTAGGCTTTAGGTCCTGCAAGGGAATCCTACCCACGGAAGAAACATTGCCTCCTACTGCTTCTCTGGCCCTCAGCTACAAAGGGTACATTCATCTGTCTTAGTAAACAAACATCTAGTGAAATTTTTGCTCCAGGGGCTTGGAAAGTTGGATGCTAAAAAGATCTTTTTGGCAGCAGCTAATTTCTAAGTGATATATTCCACAGCCAACAAATTGCTTCCATAGCTACGGTCTTGCACACATTTCCTAGCAGCACAAGGGACAAGGTTATTAGAATCTGGAAGAAAAACAACAGAGCAAGTAAGCTGTAAATTCCAGCAACCACAAGGTAGATGAGACAGAAGACAGAAAAGTACTATGAAAGGAGTCCACAAGGCGCCATTCTGCTTGTGGATGGTCCACAGAACTTAAATGAATTTCTGAGAATTATCATTTAATTTTGGGGAAATTTTTAGGATCATACCACGAGTGTGGTTTGTATAAAAGTGTGCAAAGTATTCGATATCATGAGGACTAAATGCCAGCAGAAATGTTCCTCCGTAGAGACTAGCACCCACAATGCCATTTGCATAATCAGTATCCAGAAGAGATAAAAGAATGGTGGCTGTAAATTCGGATCACACGGGTTCTTATTTCGGGAAATCTAATCTAGCAAACAAAAGAATCTCCAGGGAAGTTCTCAGTGTCAAATGACAGAGATGCTCTTGGCAGGGACAGCAAGCTAAGGCTCCATGGGAGAAAATGTTAAAACACTAAAGAAACAGGACTCTGGACAAAAGGCCAAGGATTTCACCCCTGGTATAAGCTGGAGACCTGGATGTGAATAGTGCCATATCCAAGGGAAATTATACTAACTAAGTCTTGCCTTAAACCTGTTGCTTATGGCCTTTAACTTAAGCTTAAAAAAAAAAAAAAAAAAAAAAAAAAAGAAGGCATTTTGTTAAGACATTAGCAACATGTATAAGATGTTAGTTGGGAAACTGTGTTAGTAAAGAATTGTGTTTAAGATGAGCTTGACGTTTTTAAATGTGCTTTAGTTTATTAAGAGCTCTTCTTCACAAATATGTCTTCTTAAGCATTTTTTTTTATTTCAGCTCATACAAACTTATTAGGTACACCAGTTCCCTCCCTCCCTCCTCCTCCCCCCGTACCCCCTACTCCCCCTCCCCACTCCTCTCCCTCCCCATCCCCCAGTGCCTCCCACCCCAATTCCCAGAGAGTCCTTTCTTGTACATGTCTGATTTTCCTCTGGGCCCTCCTCTCCGATGACGTACAAGGACCCAGTGGCCTTTCCCGAACCCTTTCCCATGTTCCCCTTAGGTATAGGAACACTGCTGTGGCTGCCAATCCTTTGCCTCCAAGGATCTTGGTGCCTTTAGCAGATGCTAGACTTTGTGAGGTTAACAGTGTGTTGGACAATGCGCAGGGCATGCAAAGTCCAATTATGATTGCTTCAGCCCTAACTAATATAGAGTATCTTACATATCATTGCTCCTCCCATCCTTATGCTCTTACACTCTTACCGCCCCCTTTTCCGCAAATTTCCCTGAGCTTCAAGATGGGGAGAGACTAAGCTGGCCTAGTTCTAGGTGGTTGATATAGAGTCTCTGAAGTTCTGGATTGTGGTTTGTTGATTTTCTTTTGCAGTTTTGCTGCTCCTGCAATGCCCTTCACTCCATCCTGGTGGGCATTGTATGTTACCCCCTGGCCAGAGACAAAAAGCTGTTAGAGTCTTGTGATAAAAGCACATTCAAAGGTAGCTGTAATAAAAGTGGGAAACCACAGTGAGAGAGGGGTCTATCACCCATTTGCAAAATTGTTACTTTTTATCTACCAGATTTATTATTTATTCAATTGCGTGTGCGCGCATGTGTATGTGTGTGTGTGTGTGTGTATGTAGAACCATGGACAAATTCAGGAACCACCATGAAGCGCCTCCACCTCCTCCATGTTTACTTACTCTGCTCTGGGATTCACAGGCTCCGCCCTACCAGGACCAGAAACGCAGGCCGCCCCTGCTTCTGGCTGGCGTCTATACGTGGGGTCTAGGATCTGAACTTAGGACCTTCTGCCTGCAAGGCAGAGGCTTAACCTCTGAGCCACCTCTCCAGCCTTTTATCATTAGCTTGCCCTTGAACAGAGCAACTTGCACCAGAAAGATGAGGGGCGCCATACTGTAGCTAGTTACAGAGTTCATCTTGTTTATCCAGAGAAAAACCTGGGCCTGATAATAAAAAATAAAGTTACAGGGCTGGGGAAATGGCTCAGGGGTTGCTGTCCTGAGTTCGTACCCCAGGTCCCACATAAAAACATCAGGCAAACCAACGGCAGCCCACATTTCTGGTCCTGGTGGGCGGAGCCTGGGAAATCCCAGAGCTAAGGAAGAAGTGGGTAGAAGCAATTCAGAATGATTCCAGAAATCACCCTTGGTCCTCCACAGGGACACATAATGCTCTCTCTCGCTGTCTCTCTTTCTCTCTCTCTCTCTCTCTCTCACACACACACACACACATAAATAAATTTAATAAATAAATAAAATTACAATGTGTATGAAAATAAGAATCATAAGGAGACATCCTTAAAAACAACTGCTTTTCTACTTTCATAAAACATGATTCTTGCCAAAGATCACCAAATAACTTTGGGAAGATATCAGTCAAGTTTTGGACTCCAAAAATAGGAAAGTAGACATAGAGTAACATAAATTAACCTACAAAATGTGTAAGAAACTGAAAGGGGTTGTGCAAAATTTGAAACTCTGGGCCTGCTAGTGTTAAAGTTTTCTGTGGGAACGTTTTTTGGTAAGCCTTCTTATTCTCATGGGAGATCACTCCAACAGAACTGCAACTCCTCCAGAGGGCTGGACCATCAAAGCAGGACATGATGGAGACAGGAAATGAAAATTTGTGAGGACTACCAAGATTCTAGGCTTCACGAGTACTCTGGGTCATATCCTACTGGTAGACAGTAAGGCCAGGTCTCTGGGATAACGGCATCAAGCACTTGATTTGTGTGAAGCCAGAAAATAATGGAAGCTAGGGAATATATCTATTAGACAAACTTACCAATAGATACAATCCAGGGAGTCAAAAACTTAATAAGACAGAGCAAGGAAGAAAGTTCTAGAACTTACTGAGCTACTTCCTAGTATGCTCTGCGGCCTTCCAAAATTCCAATGTCAATGTCTTATTAATGGTTTGATTGTAAAACACACTCCTTTATTGATAACTTTTCTTACATTGTGAACAAAACATTCATGACAGAAACAGCTCAAAGGAGGAAAGTGTTTTGGGTTCATAGTTTCAGAGCCATAGTTTGAGAGGTTGTTTCGCACCCAGCCCTTGGCTTGACAATCACAGTATCTATATCCCCAGCATGTAGTAGAAGAGAAGTGTTGACTTCAAGATAACCAAGAAACAGAGAGCTAAATAGGAAGAAGATCATGAGAGGTGTGTCTTCGAAGAAAGTATCTAGTCTCTTGTGCTTTCCTGGTACCTCTTTTTGCTTCCCGGCTACCCCAAATTAAATAACTCTGTTTACCACATCCTTCCACCATGACATATGCTACCTCACTACCGGCCCTGACATATGGAACCAGACAACTCTGGACTGAAACCTTAGAAATTGTGAGCCAAATTTATTTTCCCCCTCTTAAGTTGTTTCCTTTGGATTTTGGCTCAGCAACAAAAATTCTAACACAAAAAATTCACAACCCCCCAGTGTGGCAGTTGAGTAAGAAATTAATCAATGGTCAAAAAGTCATAAAGGTGGGGAACTCTGACCTAACAGAGTGGGTGCCTCTGAAGAAGAGCTACCATAGCGCTTGTTCTCTCTCCCTGACTCTTGAGCACTTGGTGATAAGGTGGCTATCTGTAAGACAGGGAAAAAGCCTTCACTAATTAGATTAGCCAATATTTTGATTTTGGACTTCCCAACCTCCAAAACTGTGAGAAATTATTTTCTCTTTCTATTATTGTATTAGTCAAGATTCTCTGGAAGAACAGAATTGATGGAATGTATATATATCTTATATATATATATACATATATCTTTATTAAATCAATGCACAATAAAAGCAGTGTTCTTCAAAGAGTTACCTGTAGATGCTTCATTCTTGACTGGAGTGCCTCACAAAACCAAAGGATCCCGAGAAGGTCTTGAGCCTCTGTCATGCTGGAGGGTTGAAGACACTGGACTCCAATATCAGTGAAGAACAGTTGGGTTCCGACTTCAGCGACGAATAGTGGCAAGGCCCACAAGACCAGGCTCCAAAGGCGTCAAGAACAACAAGGTCAAAAGGAAGGAGCTCTCAGTCAGCCAAGGATGGATCCAGACAAGAGCAGCACCAGCAACAAAGAAGGCAACAGTGCTCACTGGACTCAACAAACGACAGAGGATAAGGGAAGAGCAGGTCCCTCCTCCTCGTACTTCATTTCAACTGGTCCACCACTGGAAAGTACCACCCACTATGGGCTGTGTTTTCCACATGAATTTAACAAGTACCCTACAGACTTGTTCAGTTCCAATCATTGATTCTTCACAACTGTGCTCTAAATAGCCTGCAGCTATCAAGTTGACAGGTGAATCTAACCATCACAATTATTTAACCATGTATGTTTCAACCATGTACAGCACTGCTATGGCAGTCTGACAAGACTATTTTATTAGTAGTATTATTAGTATTATTATGCAATTTTAAAAAACTTGCTGTTAATACCTATTCAACAAAAGTTAAGGTTAATAGTCATTTTTTTCCAAGTGGAAATGGATTTCATTTTTCTTTTTTTAAATTAATTAATTTATTTTTCCACTCATACAAACATAATAGGTACCCCTATCCCCTCCCTCCCTCTACCCCTTCCTGGACCTCCCTGTTCCCTCCCCCCTTTTCCCCTTCCTTTCCCCCCTCCCTCCCTTTCTCCTAGTGCTCTCTCCCCCATCTCTGAGGCATCCTTTAATGTGTATATCAAACTTTCCTTTGGGTCCTCCTCTCTGATGAGGTGTAAGGACTCAGTGGCATATCCTAGAACTCTTTCTTGTGTTCCCCTTAAGTATAGGAACACTACTGTGACTGTTAATCCCTTGCTTCTAAGGATCCTAGTGCCTTTAGTCCATGCTAGACTTTGAGGGGTCAATGATATGTTGGTCATTGCACAGATCATGCAGAGTTTTATTATAATTGCTTCAGCCCTAACTTGTGTGGAGTATCTTCCATATCATGATTCCTCCTACCTTTGTGCTCTTACAATCTTACCGCCCCCTCTTCCGCAAATTTCCCTGAGCTTCAGGATGGGGAGAGATAATAGTCATTTATAAAAGGAAAATTAGAGCTAATTTTATTTGTTGCAATCTACCTTAAACGTATGAGATAAGGAAGTTTTACTCATGGAGAAATAAAGAAAGGTATTTATACCTCTTTCCTTGATCTGAAAGTAATCCGTTGAGAGAAAAAAAAGCATAACCTTGTTTTTCAGGAAATATTCTCCAAGGTAAATTGCTAATTTGAAGATTGTCACAGTTGGGATCCAGAATGTCCCCGGAGCCCATGCCTTAGAGATATGGTTTCCAGCCTGCGGTACTATTAGGAGGCAGTGGAACCTTTAAGAGGTAGAGTCTGAGGAGAGGTATTAGGTCGCTGACATGTACTGTCACTGGAGTCTCAGCCACGAGGTAAGAGGCTTTGCCCCACCTCCCACTTGGATGCGACTTACCACAGGCCAAAAGCAAGAAACCCAACTAACCGAAACTGTGAGCCAAAATAAAATCATTCTCTTTGACTAAGGTATTTTTGGTAATGATGAAAAAAATTACTAATGCAAAGACAGACACTGCTTGATACAATTGTCAGAGTCCCCACCAAAAAAGTTTGACCAATTTGTATTCCACAAAGAAGTGAATGAGAATGACTATTTCCACATTCTCCTGCTGCCCCTAAATTCAGTGATGAACTTCACGTCTTGGTTTAGTTTAGAAGGAGACAAGGATTCAAGGGCAAGAAGGTTGCCTAATTCAGAAAATAAGGAGGGAAATGGGTAAGAGCCAGCAGAAGCAAAGGCAGCTGACAAATGACAAAATGTTGGCTTATCAAGACAGTTACCGGGGCTGGAGAGGTGGCTCAGGGGTTAAGCCTCCGCCTTGCAGGTGCAAGGTCCTGAGTTCGGATCCTAGACCCCACGTATAGACGCTGGGCGGAAGCGGGGGCGGCCTGCGTTTCCGGTCCTGGTAGGACGGAGCTTGTGAATCCCGGGGCAGAGTAAACAAGGAGGAGGTGGAGGCGTCCATGGTGGTTCCCGAATTCGTCCGTGGTTCTACACACACACACATACATACACACGCGCGCACACATGCATACACGCACAGTTGAATAAATAATAATAAAAAAAAAGACAGTTACCATGGTGGGCAACAGGCGCTTAATCTTACAGGGAACTTGGAAAAGGTGTATAATGCCTCAACTATTCCACTTCGGAGAAAGATGTTTATATACCAACTCCCAGGAATCAGTAGTAGGTGAGGACTGCATGAAGAGTCATCTTGTAGCTAAAAGTTAAAAAGTAAAGATATCAAACTGGCAATGACAGTCCAGTGGAATGTGTTGAAATGTCAAGGATGTGTTTGAGTACTAATGGGATCCACTGTATTTTGTCAGTTTCATAGACAAAATAGGACATATTTCTGCATACCAATAATCTAGGTTCTGGCATTTGCCCTGGGCTACACAGAGGCAACCTCTGAACCCCTAAAAAGTCTTCCCAGAAAAGTCTTGTTTGCTGATGGCTTTGACAACCAGTATTTTTAAGATGGGACTTTGACTTTCTTCACACACAAACTGCAGATGAGCATTCTTAGTTGGCAAGACTCTGAATTGTCACAGATTGCCCAGGAAACAAGGTACCAGAAGAGGAAGCCTACACTTGAGCCCCTGCGGGATCTGGTGGGACTCTTCCTTCTGGTGACATTAATGTTCTTTCTTTACTATGATTACGTGGTCATCTCCAGCATGTGGCTTTCCTAAGCTGGTTTCTAATGTTATCCAACCTGTCATAGTTAGGCACAGGTGTTGTCATAGTTGGGCACAGGTGTCAACTTGACAATTGAGGGTTCCAGCTTTGGGCACATTTGTAGAGAATTAGTGGTTGAGTTAAACCCAGAGCAAACCTGCAGAAGATTGTCTAGCTGCTAGGGAAGGCCCAGCCCATGGTGGGTGGGATTAGGCTCTGGAATAAATCACAGAGAGCTGATTGAGAGAGTTGGCATCCTTCTATTCACTTGGCCAGACATGCTGGTCTGGCAAGTAAGGATTGTCCGTCTCTCAGTCTCTCAGCCATTATGTGTGATGGTGTGGCCAGTTCCCTCAGCCCTGGTGTTAGTGCATGCTCTCCCTTCAAGCTGGACTGAGAACTGTAACCAGAGTATCATAAGGAAATAGATCCCTTGTTTCCTGAAGCTGTTTGATGGTCATTTATTAGCAACCATGCAGGAGGACTGCAACAGGTATCAGCCTGACAGTTAAGGGTTTGAGCCCAGAGCAAACCTTCAGGAAATTGTCTGGCTGATGGGGAAGGCCCAGGTGAGTGGGATTAGGCCCTGGAATAAAATACAGAGAGCTGGTAGAGAAAGTTGGAATCCTTGTGTATACCTGGCCAGACATGCTGATCTGGCAAATAAGGATCATCCCTCTCACAGCCATTATGTAGAGATGGTGTGGCCAGTTCCCTCAGCCCTGGTGTTGGTGTTAGCTCTCCTGTCAAACTGGACTAGGAACTATAATGGATTATCATAAGAGACAATAAACCCTTTGTTCCCTTAAGACATTTGATGGTGATTTATCAGCAACCATACAGGCGAACTACAACATAGCCTGAGGATCCTCACAAACAACTCTCATTACCTTTTCTTTCAATTTGTTAGTTGAAGACTGATGAGATACCTTAGTGTATCCACTGCTTGGAAACTTGTCAAACTTAGTTCAATCCTCACAAGTCCACAGGTGGAAAGAAAGAACTGACTTCCAAAAGATGCCCTGCAAGCTCCATTCACATGCCATGGTGTACTTTAATGCCTCTCTCTCTCCCTCTCTCTCTCTCTCTCTGTCTCTCTCTTTCTCTTTCAAACAAGCAAACAAAGTTTGCTAGTTGAAAAAATTTTAATGTTATTGAATTTAACTTTGCTAGTTTGGGGAATTATAGCTCATTATTATTTACCTGATTTACTTTGTGTAGTTTAAACTAATTAGCAGTTCTATTAATCTTTGACCTTTATAACTTCTGTTTCTTTTTAACGTTTTTTTTTTTTTTGCTTCCCTACATCAGTCTAGAGTATAAAGACTAGTTAGTGTATGTTCTGAATGTTAAAGGTGGATTTTAGCTATTAAACCCTGGTCTTACTGTGGGTGATGACAGAGAGGTGGCATATTCATGCCCAGTGCTATGTGGAAATCAGAGGACAACTTTTGGAAATCAGTTCTCTTCTTCCACCCTGTGGACTCACTCCAAGGATCTAACTCGGGTCACCAATTTGTACACTGGAGCCTTTACCCGCTGAGCTATCTCTCCTGCCTTTGGTCATCCTTTTAAAGCTTGTTCTATGCCAAGACTATTGGTTTTACTTAGAAATTTACAAGGACGACCATGCCTTGACCCAGGTAAGCTCGGTCCCCGCCCGCCCCCAGAGCCCCAGGCTGCCCGAGTGGACCCAGCTCCTCCCACCATCCAGCCTGAGCCGCACGCACAGGGCCTGGGAGGAGGAGAGGGCACCCCCTCTGCGCCTGGCCCCGCCCTCGGGGGGCCCCGGGTTTAAATAGCGCCCCGCCGCCGACGCCCCATCCCCCCTTCCCCTCCACTCCGCCACCCGGGACCCACACGCGCAGTCCAGCCGGGCCTCACCGCGCCCCGACTCAGGTAAGCTCGGTCCCCGCCCGCCCCCAGAGCCCCAGGCCAAATAATTCAGTTTAGTGAAAAACGCACAGAAATTAAAAGAAGATCTTAAGAGTTAAAACGACAATGCCAAAGTCTAAGTGAAAATCCATGAGAAATAACACTCAAGTAAACAAATCTCTCACTGAAGGAATTAATCCCGTAATGTTAGACTCCAACCAGAACAAACCCACGGAAAATGGCCAAGAAAGCCTGACCCAGGATAACGACCTTCAAAATATGATCATTATCATGTACAATACTATGAAAGAGGAAATCAGGGAGGAATTAAATAATCGAATCAATCACTTTGAGGAGGAACACAACAGACACATGGAGGAGTTGAGAAAAACAGTGCAAGAATCAAAAACTGGCATAGAGCAGTTAAAGCAGACTTAAGCAGAGTCTAAACTGAGCTAAAAGACAAGTTATCTTCAACCCAGAACTCCACAGAGTCTTATCAGCAGAACTAACGAAGCTGAAAACAGAATTTCAGATCTTGAAGATAAAGTGGGAGTACTAACCAGCTCAATGGAAGAGATTGTTAAAGCCAAAAAGATGCTTGAGAGAAATATCCAGGAGATATGGGACACCCTGAAGAAGCCCAACATGAGTATTCATGGAATACCAGAGCAAGAATCTCAAAATACCACCCCTGAGGAAATTTTTCAAACAATCATCAAGGAAAACTTTCCTCATCTAAAAAAAGACAGGCCCATCCATATACAAGAGGCATTCTGCACCCCAAACAGATATGACCAAAACAGAAGCTCGCCACGGCAAATAATAGTCAAAACACTCCACATTCAAGATAAAGAACTGGTGCTGAGAGCTTCAAGGAAGAAAAAACAAGTCACTTTTAAAGGTAAACCTATTAAAATAACAAATGACTTCTCAATGGAAACACTAAAAGCAAGAAGAGCTTGGAGAGACATACTTCAAGTATTGAATGAGCAAAAATGTCAACCTAGGCTGATTTACCCTGCAAAACTATCAGTCATGATCGAGGGAGAAAGAAAAATCTTCCAGCACAAAGACAACTTGAAGGGATACATGTCCACCAAACCAGGCCTTCAAAAAATGCTAGAAATGATATTCAAGCGTGAAGAAAAAAACAGGCATATCCAGGAGAGCAGAAGGCAAGTATAACACCATTAAAAGCGAAGCAATATACTTATAAAAACTACTAAACATAATAAATGTCTGGAATCAAAAATAGTTTCACCATTATAATACTAAATGTTAATGGAATTAACTCACCGATCAAGAGACACAGATTACAAACTTGGATTAAAAATCACAATCCATCAATCTGCTGCCTGCAGTAAACCCATCTCACCACAAAAGATAGGCACGCTCTAAAAATAAAAGGCTGGTCAACAATTCTACAAGCTAATGGAAGCAGAAAACAGGCAGGGGTAGCCATTACGATATCAGACAAAGTGGACTTCAAACCAAAGAAAATTATAAGAGACACGGATGGATACTACATTTTAGGCACAGGTACAATTCGCCAGGAAGACTTCACAATACTGAACATATATGCACCCAATACGGGCCCCTCCACATTCATTAAGAAAACCCTACAGCGTCTAAAGCAAGAAATCAACCCCCAAACGATAATTCTTGGGGACTTCAACACCGCCCTCTCAACATGGGATAGATCAACAGGTCAAAATCTTAACAGAGACACTTTGGAGCTTAATCAAACCCTTACTGAAATGGACCTTACAGATCTCTATCGAACTTTTCACCCACGCACCAAAGAATACACATTTTTCTCAGCAGCACACGGAACTTTCTCCAAAATAGATCACATACTTGGCCACAAAACGAATCTACACATGTACAAAAAAGTTGAAATTCTAACCTGTGCCCTGTCAGACCACCATGGCCTAAAGCTGGACATCCACAACACAACAAACAAGAGAAAATACACTAACTCCTGGAAACTTAACAATATTGATGCTGAATGAGAACTGGATTCAGGAAGAAATTAAAAAGGAAATTCAAGATTTCCTGAAAGCGAATGATAACGAAAATACAACTTACCAAAATCTCTGGGACACAATGAAAGCTGTTCTAAGAGGTAAGTTCATAGCTCTTAATGCCTACATCAAAAAAATGGGAACATTAGAAATAAACAACTTAACAATGCAGCTTAAAGCTTTAGAAAAACTAGAGCAATCTGATCCCAAAAGTAGTAGAAGAGAGGAGATTAGCAAAATAAGGGGAGAAATATCTGAAATCGAGATTAAGAAAACGATAGAAAAAATCAACCAGTCAAAAAGCTGGTTCTTTGAAAAAATCAATAAGATTGATACACCCCTAGCTAAATTAACCAAAAGCAGGAGAGAGAAAACCCAAATTAACAAAATCAGAAATGAACATGGAGTTATCACTACTGATACCCAAGAAATCCAGAGAATTATAACATCATATTTCAAAAACTTATATTCTGTGAAGTTTGACAACACAAAAGAGATGGATGAATTTCTAAGTAAACACAACTTACCTAAATTGAATCAGGAAGTTGTGAATTATTTAAATAGTCCTATAACATATAAGGAAATTGAGGAAGTAATCTCGAATCTTCCCACCAAAAAATGTCCTGGACCAGATGGATTCAGCACAGAGTTCTACCAGACATTTAAGGAGTTAATAACACCAATACTCCTTAAACTGTTCCATCAAATAGCAAAGGAAGGAACACTACCAAATTCCTTCTATGAAGCTAATATCGTTTTAATCCCAAAACCTAATAAAGATTCACTTAAAAAAGAAAACTATAGGCCGATCTCCCTGATGAACACAGACGCAAAGATTCTCAACAAAGTCTTAGCAAATCGGATTCAAAAACATATCAAAAAGATCATTCACAGGGACCAAGTAGGCTTCATCCCCGGCACACAAGGTTGGTTCAACATACGCAAATCAATAAATGTAATTCATCATGTAAACCAGTCCAAAGTCCAAGACCACATGATACTCTCGATAGATGCAGAAAAAGCTTTTGACAAGATCCAACAGCCTTTTATGATCAAAACGCTAGAGACAGTGGGAATGGAAGGAACCTTAATCAATATAATAAAAGCTATATACAACAAGCCCACAGCAAGGATTATGCTCAGTGGGGAACAATTGGAAGCATTCCCACTTCGATCAGGAACTAGACAAGGCTGTCCTCTCTCACCACTTCTATTCAATATTGTACTTGAAGTCTTAGCTGAAGCCATAAGACAAGAAAGGGACATAAGAGGGATTCAAATCGGCAAGGAAGAAGTCAAGCTATCCCTATTTGCAGATGACATGATCTTATACCTGAGTGATCCCAAATACTCCACCAGGAAGCTTCTGGAACTAATTGAGAAGTTCAGCAGGGTGGCAGGATACAAAATAAATGTGCAAAAATCAGAGGCCTTCCTATATGCCCAAAATGAAAGAAGTGAAAAAGCCCTGAGAGAAACAATCCCATTTACCGTAGCCCCTAAAAAAAAAGAAATACCTTGGTATAAACCTAACCAGGGAGATAAAAGACCTTTACAATGAAAACTTTAAAGCCCTAAAGAAAGAAATAGCAGAAGACACCAGAAGGTGGAAAGACCTCCCTTGTTCCTGGATTGGCAGAATCAACATCGTAAAAATGACCATCCTACCAAAGGCAATATACAGATTCAATGCTATACCAATCAAAATCCCAAAACAATTCTTCAAAGAAGTTGACCAAACAATCTCAAAGCTCATATGGAGGCACAAAAGACCCAGGATAGCAAAGACAATCCTGAGTAACAAAAACGCTGCTGGAGGTATTACCATACGAAACCTAAGTCTATACTACAAATCCATAGTTATAAAGACAGCCTGGTACTGGCTCCAAAATAGACACACAGATCAATGGATAAGGATTGAAGACCCAGATATAAGCCCACAAAATTACAGCCATTTGGTCTTTGACAAAGGGGCCCAAAGAATCCAATGGAAAAAGAACAGCATCTTCAACAAATGGTGCTGGCGAAACTGGACCTCCACATGCAGAAGATTAAAGCTGGACCCATACTTGTCACCATGTACAAGACTTCATTCCAAATGGATCAAGGACCATGATATCAGGCCAGAGACTATAAAAACCATAGTTGAAAGGATAGGGAACTCCCTCGAGCTGATTGGGCTAGGCCAACATTTCCTAAACAGACATCCAATGGCACAGTCACTGCTACCAACTCTCAACAGTTGGGATCTGGTGAAATTAAAGAGCTTCTGTTCGGATAAAGAGATTGTAACACGAGCTCAAAGGCAACCCACAGAATGGGAGAAAATCTTCACTAACCACACATCTGATAGAACTCTGCTGTCCAGAGTGCACAAAGAACTTAGAAAACTAAACTCCAAGGAAACCAATGGCCCAAATAAAAAATGGGCCCTGGAACTTAAAAGAAACTTCACCAGGGATGAAATTAAAATGTCTAACAAATATCTTAAAAAATGCTCCACTTCTTTAGCCATCAGGGAAATGCAAATCAAAACTTCCCTGAGATATCATCTTGCTCCAGTCAGGATGGCAAAAATCCACAATACAAACAACAACAAATGCTGGAGAGGATGTGGAGAGAGGGGAACTCTCCTACATTGCTGGTGGGAATGCAGGCTCATACAGCCACTCTGGCGAGCCATCTGGAGATTCTTAAAGAAATTAAAGATTGAAATGCCATATGACCCTGCTATTCCACTTTTGGGAATAACCCCCTGTACAGCAGAGGTTCACCTCGATAGCACAAGCACGACCATGTTCATAGCAGCACTGTTTACAATAGCAAAGTCATGGAATCAACCCAAATGTCCAACAGTTGACAGTGGATAAGGAAACTGTGGTACATCTATACAATGGAGTACTACTACTTAGCCATCAAAAATGATGAATTACTGGAATTTGCCGGGAAATGGATGTTATTAGAAACAATTATATTAAGTGAAGTATCCCAGACCCAGAAAATTAAGTGCCGTAGGTACTCCCTAATAGGTGGCTCCTAGTACCAAACCCACCCAGCCCACCTAGAGACAGTAATTGCAAGGATTATGAACAGGAGGGATGGGTAGGAGGGCCACACCAGAAACAAGGAGAGAAGGGACCATGTTACAGCAGAGAAAATAGGCCTCCATCAAGGACTCAAATAAGTAATGAGACATCTGATTAAGTTCACAGACTTTTGTTCCTGATCATTTACTACTGAGGGGGTATGATCTCACCAGAAGAGGAGGGCATATAGTCTGGCAGATTAAAAGTAACGGTTGTGCAAATTGGTGATAGACCCCTCCCTCACTGTGGTTTCCCACTTTTATTACATCTACCTTTGAATGTGCTTTTATCACAAGACTCTAGTTTAACAGCTTTTCGTCTCTGGCCAGGGGGTAACATACAATGCCCACCAGGATGGAGTGAAGGGCATTGCAGGAGCAGCAAAACTGCAAAAGAAAATCAACAAACCACAATCCAGAACTTCAGAGACTCTATATCAACCACCTAGAACTAGGCCAGCTTAATCTCTCCCCATCTTGAAGCTCAGGGAAATTTGCGGAAGAGGGGGCGGTAAGAGTGTAAGAGCAAAAGGATGGGAGGAGCAATGATATGTAAGATACTCCATACAAATTAGGGCTGAAGCAATCATAATTGGACTTTGCATGCCCTGCGCATTGTCCAACACACTATTGACCCCACAGAGTCTAGCATCTGCTAAAGGCACCAAGATCCTTGGAGGCAAGGGATTGGCAGCCACAGCAGTGTTCCTATACCTAAGGGGAACACGGGAAAGGGTTCAGGGAAAGGCCACTAGGTACTTGTAAGTCATCGGAGAGGAGGGCCCAGAGGAAAATCAGGCATGCACAAGAAAGGACTCTCTGGGAATTGGGGCGGGAGGCACAGGGGGATGGGAAGGGAGGGGGATGGGGAGGAGGAGCAGGGGGTACGGGGGTGGGGGGAGGAGGGAGGGAGGGAACTGGTGTACCTATTAAGTTTGTATGAGCTGAAATAATAATAAAAATGTATTAATAAAATAAATAAATAAATACATAGAAAAAAAAAAAAGAAATTTACAAGGACGGAATTTCCTGGCATGTGCTCTTCAGTAGAGTAACAAAATGTTCTTACTCTAGAGGAACATTAAGTAATTCCAGCTGGAGGTCTTTGGCTGGTTGCTATAGTTTAGGTGTGGAATGTCCTCCAAAGACTCATGAGACAAAACTTATTTGCCAGCTTGACATTGTTGGATGTGGTGGAATCATTCAGAGGCAGGACTAAATGAGAAATGTTAGGCCCTTGAAAATAAATGTCCTCAAAGGAGAGGCATGACTGGCATTAGGCCCATAAAAGATAACTTTGGGCGCAAAAGGAAGCATACCTGAGCAATAACATGTTCCTATCAGCTTTCTCTGGCTCCAGAAAGTCAACTTGTGCATGCTTTCTTGAGGTCACAATTAGTAGCATTGTGTTGAGAGTGTCCAGGGAGTGAGTATTGCTAAGGAAACTTGCAAATGTACAGGTCAGCCTTCCCTGTTACCCTCAACAAGAGAGATTCACCAGCACACTGCCACTTAGAAGGCTTCCACGGTAGCCCAGGCAAGCAGGACACTGGCTTGACAGAGGGTAACAACACTGAGGTGAAGGGCAGTGATGAGTTTGCAAAAACACCTGAAGCCGGAAATGGTAGGGCCTGCTGACCTATTGGATCTGAGTTTAGATGCTTAGTAAATGAGTGAGCTAGCTCCTGTGTTCTGATATGAATGGAAAATACTCCAAGGCAATATTTTGAGGTTGAGATAGAGACAGTGTGGAGATTCTGTAAGTACATAGTCCACGGCTTTCAGCCACTCAAGCCTGGCCTCAGGCCTCCGTCCTGACTCGCCTGGGCCACTCTCCTCTCTGCCCTAGCCTGGTAGCTTTTGGGGTTATTCTCTTGAAAACTCCTTGAGTCTCAGGGCCTTCCCACACCAAGTTCTCTCCCACAGAATTTCTTATCTCAGCTCTGTGGGTGGCTGACTTTTCGCCCTGAGATCCCTGCTAATGGAGAATTCCAACTGCCCAGAGCATGTCTCCCACCAGCCTTATCTGCCATGACAATTGTTTTGGTCCCTTCCTAGCACTTATCACAACTAATAATCATGTATTTATATGTCTGCTTGTTTGTTCTCTCTTTTCCTGCACTGACGCCTTTAAAAGAAAATAAGAGATCATCTCCCTTCCATAGCCATTTTTGGAATAAATATGCAAGAGAATTAGCTGATTGAGATCAGTACCATACTGCCTCTACAGTGGAGATCTCTAAATGCCTATGATAAAAATCTGTATTGAAAGGGTCAGAGGGAAAGTTCTCTCATTCTCTGTAAACCTGGCAACCTGAGTTCAATCTCCAGAAGCCCACGTGGTGAAAAGACAGAACTGAAAATGGTCCTTTGACCCCCACCCATGCACTTTGCATGCATGTGCATGCCCTTGTTCTCTGTTTCTCCTTTCTCTCTCTCTCCTTTTCGCTCTCTCTTTCTCTCTCTCTCCCTCTCTGTTTCTCTAAGAAACCGGCTAGGCTGTTCCTCTCCCCAACAGTTCTTTCCTGCCTATCTACAGAGATGTTAATGCATGGCATACATTCCTTCCTCTTTTAGCAATGAGCTGCCACGCCTGTTTTAACATACCTGGCAATATGTCTGCCCCACTGCAATTGGGTGTCACTCCTGACTTCTCTTTGTTAGCCAAAATGTATGTGTTTTACATAGTCCTGTGAAGAATTTGGCCCTGCTTCTTGATTATAAAACCCCTGTATGTTACAATAAAGTTGGCTTGGATGATAAGGGACATCCAAGGCCCCTCTAACCCAAAGCCTGAAACTTTTAATTCCTACCGCTCCCACTTCAGATTTCCACGTTTATAGATTCGGGTCCGTGCTGGTTTGTGGGCCCGGACACCTCTCTCTCTCTACTTCTCTCATTCTCTCCTCTGTATGTGTGTCTTTCTTTCTCTCCTTCCTCAAGTAAATAAAAATGTTTAAAAAAAAAAAAACAACAGGCCCCTCACCTTCCATTTCACACTTCTCCAAATTTTTCTTCCCTACCTTCTCCTTCTCACCCTTTTTCTCTCTCCTCTCTTGTCTTTCCCACCCTTTGTTTCATTTCTTCCTTTGCGCTTCTTATGCTTCCTTCTCTTGCTATTAAAAGGCTATAAAATTAAGTTCAAAGATAAATTGTGTAATTACTTTCTTTGAGAACTCTGTTTTCCTTTTAAACGTGGGTGATTTGAACATTGTCTAATTTTCCATGCTAAAATAAAGTGTACTTTTCATGTGTAGGTAAACAAAGATGTGTGTGTGCATACATATTCATCACGGTCCCCCTGAAAGGTAGTGGACCTTGAAAGAAGAGTAGTTCCTGGTCTAGGATTGCATTTCTTTGAACAACCCCTTTCAAATCTGCTTGAACTGAATGTCCATTCAAAGATTGCATCTCTGCAGCTTGGAAATCATTTTCTCTCGACCCTGTGACACACTGTGCCTACCTCAACCAGCACCCTCTAGCAACTCATCTCTCCAACTCATCTCTCCAGGTCAGCTCCAGGGATTCTGGCTTTGTCCACATGATTTAAAGCCTGTTCCCAAATACAAGTCATCTTCACTTTGCTTTACATAGACTGCTCTTTCCTGCTGAGACCTCCTTTTTGTCTTCCCTTCACTCACATTTCAGAAACTACCTTGGATCCTGTTCCTTCATTGAATTCTCCCTTGAATTCTCTAGTCTCAGGAGCAGAGCTGTCCTGGCTCAAATCTAGCTACACATCTTGATATGCCGTGTGTGTGTGTGTGTGTGTGTGTGTGTGTGTGTGTGTGTGTGTGTGTGTTTTCTTTCCATCCAGCATCCAGATCAGATATTTTGTTCATGAAGGAGTATGCTAACTTTCTGTGACTATTTTTAAAAGAAAAACCTAAGTAACTTATAAAGAGAAAGGTTCATTTTTGTTTCAAGTTTTGAAGGCTCCGTGATTCCTGCTGCTCTTGGGCCTATGGTGGGGCAGCACAGAATGGCAAGGGTGAGAGGAGGAGAGAAATCACTCACCGCGTGACTAGGAAGACAGAAGGCAAAGCCTGGGTCCCATTTGCCCTTGCATGGCACACTCAATGACCTAAAAACCACCCACCAGGACTCCCTCTCTCTACGACTCTGCCATCTTCCATTATGCCTGTCTGGGAACCAGCCCTTTAACACAGAGATCTTTGGGAAAGGGGGACTCTTCAAGATCCAAACTATAACAAGAAGCTAGTGTTTTTAGTGCTTGTATTAGCTGTTTATCTTCATCTAGCGCTACCTTTCCAGCCATCAGTATGTTCTTTTGGTGTAAAAGATGGAATCTTTTCTCTAAAAAAGGAAAGGTAACAAGAATCCTGGCAGGTTGCACTCCTAGCTTTATCCCTAACTAATTATTAGGCACTCAATTGATTCACAAATAAGGGACTAATTTTTTCAGCTCGTATCTGTCCCCACATTCTGACTAGGATATTAAATATCTTAGCACATCTGCATCCAGTGTCTCCACCACTTAACATTCTTCCTTTTGTGTACCTTACATTTCACACCAATCCAGCAACTTTTAACTGAATTCTTAAATGTGTCTGAGCTTTTCTTTTCATTGAAGAAGAGTGAAGCAAACAAATTTCCATTATAAAAATACTTCATTACAGTTCCTAAAAAGGAAATGTGCGGCACCATGCCTGTTCATAAGGGGAAGTACCAGGATTGGGCAAGAGAACCTCAAGGCTTAAGGAAAAAGCATGGGCAAACGCCTTATTGTGGTTTTTGCAGAAAGGTATGGGTGAGCAGGGAAAGCGGCCAAGCAGACTTAGGATGGAATAGCTGGTGTCATTCCATCAGGCTCTGGCTAGTCCTGGAGTGATTTAGGACAGGACTACAGCACTGAGTCCTCCCAGGCTGAGACAGATTGGACTTGTTTGCTTGAATATCAAATCATTTTTTATCTTGAAGTTAGCCCACCCTGGAAAAAGCCTTTCCTGGGTCAGCAGAGTTCCAAAATATCAAGGCAGCATGTAATGAAAAGAAAAAAAAAATTGAGTGACTCAAAGAAGTCATTACCTAACACAATAAGGGGTGTTTGCCTCACATAGACTTGCTCCAGCTGAGCTTGGATCACAATATATACTCACAAAGCAAAACAATAAACTCTTTGAAATCCTAAAGCAAGCTCGTGTGTTGATGAAGAGAATATATATTCTAATTCTTTCCTTAACAATATCAATTATATCCTTGATGAGATCTACTTAGACCCATGTAATCGTGTAAACTTCTGACTCACTTCCATGATATAAAAAGACTACCCTATAACTACCCTAAAGAAAAAAATCTCTCTCTATGATATGACTGTTGAGGTTAATAAAATATCAAGTTTCTTTGCTTTGGGTTAGAATTCAAGTTTATCTGATATCATCAATAATTGTATATTGTGTAATAATTGTGATTGTAATTTACTTCATTGATAAATAGAACATGGCTATATTGAAAAGTGAATGTTAATATATTAGAAAAAATTAATATATGAAAACAGAAGTGGATACTTTCAAAAGAAAATCAGACAAATTTCTTGCAAGACTGATATCACCAACCCTGCCCCCACTCCCCACCCCTGCAAAAAAAAAAAGAGCTGAGAAACATACAACACTATATATAGAAAGGGAAACTATATATAGAAAGGGAAACTATATATAGAAAGGGAATAGTCTCCACAATCTGGAGAATATTCTGCAGCACTTTTGATGTAAACACAATGTAAATCTTTCTTAACTTTGAAACAGCTAGCCAAGAACTGTTTGGTAAAGTTAACACAATTAAAGAAGTCTTACTTTAAAAACAAAAAAAACAATTGTCAATGCATTTTTATAGTTGAGGCAAAATACAAATTACATGAAAATGACAAAGAAATTAGCTTCCCTCATATATAGGCATCACTGTAAAAAAAAAAAAAAAACTGGTGAGACCAAACCAGAGGTGCATTTCAAGGTCACTATGACAAGTAGAGTTCTCTTTTTTGATTTGAATGTTTGGTTCAATCTAAGGAAACCTCTTAATATGTCTTATTTCATTAGCAAATTAACAGAAAAATCAATGCATGCTTTAAATTTATTTCTTAAAATGTAATATTCATTATTAAAAGAAATATTTGGTAAGATAAGAAGAAAATTTCCCTAGTATAATGAATATAAACTATTATATGACCAATTTCATACTTATCCTCATTAAAGTAATGAAATAACAGAAATACTAACATTGCTTATTATTTTTAATATATTTTAATATATTTTTAATATATTTCAGTGCATTGTTTTATAAGACTAGAAAATGAGTTACATATTTTTATTTCATAATTAGAAAACTCAAGAAAAATTAAACTGAGAGTAAGTGTAGTAGCCAAGTGTATACAAATAAACTTACTCTGACAAAACAGAAACAACCAGTTGGAAAATACAATGGGAATGTTTATGCTTCTCATAAAACAACTTTGAGTAGATACTACAAAAAAGTATAATGCTTAAGTAAAATGTGTTTATATGCAAAATTACAAAATTACTCTTGACAAAATAAAAAGATATACCCTGTCTCAAATGGTCTTCAAAAATGGCAATCCTCACAACTCAATAAATTTAATGAAACTCCAATATCAATCCTGTCAATTTCAGTTTTGTTTGAAACTATCAAATTAACTTGATAGCTTACATCAAAGTATATGAGAACAGATTATATAGAAGAATATGGAGGCAAGAAATGATTTGCAGGAAAGAAATTTCCTGAGAAGCAGTAGTGAGAATGAAAAGAAAACACATGAGGGGTAAAAAAAAAAAAGCTTTCTGAGGCCAACTCTTGACTGATTGCAACTACAATCTCTGGACAAAGGAAAGAAAGGAACAAGCAGTGAGCTGAGGAAGATGAATCAAAAAGAGAAACCAGGTAGAAACACAGAACTGTGGAGCTGAGTATCTTTAGCTCCTCAAGTGGACACCATTGTGGTGTGGCAGACACTAAATATTCAAGACAAATCCCTTTTGTCTAGAAAATTGAGATGGTTAGGGGTCCTATAAGCTGGAGAATATGGGAAAGAAGCCCTTCTCTTTCTATTCTTTTTTCTCTAGTAGCTTGCCAAAGACTAACAGAGTCAGTTGACAAGCGGTAGAGTCAACTAAAATACCAACAGAAACTGCCTTTTGGGTCAGACCAACCAAGAAGAGGGCTCCGTGTCCAGAGAGCTTGGGAAGAACTCACTAGGTGAGTTTTCTCTTTTGTCTCTCTCCACACAGCATGAAGAGTAGTGTTGATCTCGGGATCTGGTATCAGCACAAACAGCCAAGGTTCCAGAAGAACTCCTATCTATGTGACTGGAAAGAGAGAGAATAAGGGACCATACAGTGTGGCATAGGGAGTCCTAGAGAGAAGAGAAAGAAAACAGGGTACTCTTGATCCTGCATTTGAACTGGTGCCATCCCAGCCTTAAACCTGAGGTGACCACCTGGGACACTCAAAAGCTAGCATGGCATTAGGGCTGCCACACACAGAGATTAGATATGAACAAGGCCAGACTGATTCCCTGCTTAAACAATCAAACAGTTCAACATTCTTATGACAGTTTTAATTGGAAGCCTTCCAATCCAGTGTTCAACCCATCCAGGATATAATCCAAAATTACTCAGCATGTGAAGTACCAATAAAAGATGATTCATCTTTTATGGAAGAGACAATCAGCAAATGTCATTGCTGAGATAACATGATGCTAGAATAATCAGATGCAAGTTTTAAATCTGCTATATTGCATAAAATAAAAATGAATATTCCTAAGCAAAAGGAAAAAAATAGAAGTTATAAGCAGAAGACATTAACCTTTCCTGGCCAGATCCAACAACAGCCATGTTACAACAGACCTGACGGTATAGCTCTCACACAATGAAAAATGAGAACTGAAGGAATGAAGAGAGAATGGACCATGACTACCCAAAGCTATTTTGTGACCTATCTGCTCAGCTCTATCAACCTGAAGAGAATAGAGTACCAAAGATAGAGAACTGCTCAGTGCTAAACACTAGACTGGGGTCACATGCTTCATAAAAACCCAAAGATATAGTAAAACTAACTGCAGTTCTGCACAAGTGGAAGGATCTTCAGTGACCTTTTAGACATGAAGCACACAAAATGTGTAATAGGTGTAATGGTTTCTGTTCATTTAAACCCTTTTGTCTTTTTGGGAGGATGGAAAAGGAGGTAAATATGGAGAACTGTCTTGGGTTTTAACACATAACCATATGCTTTTCTCCCTTTTGCTTATTGGTAGTGTCTGCAGGGGTATAGGCCCTCTGTTAGGAAATTGTATTCTTCTCCACACTGGCAAAACTAATAGTGATTTCCCCCAATTTTGGCTAGCAGCATTAAAAGGAAAAGAATATTTTCTCAGTTGATGAAAGTGTTTGTTTTATATAGTGTATCAGCTACTCTTAACTATTACTGTGAAAGAGCACCCAAAGTCAATGAACTTAAGGGAGAAAGATTTATTTAGCTTATGGTTCCAGAGGGAAGATGCAGTATTTCATGGTGGAAGTGGCATGGCTGGCTGGCCAAAACTAGAGACAGGTTTCTTCACACCTATCTGAGAAGCTGAGAGCTACCAGACTGCTTGTTGCAAAGGCAGACTTCTGGTATGGTGGGACTAAACCTCAAGGCCCACTCTTTGTGACTGCCTTCCTCCAGCAAGGTTCTACCTCTCAAGGTACCATGACTATGCCAAACACATGAGACTTCAGGGGACACATTTCAAACCATGACGCTCCACACCTGGCTCCCACAGGCTCATTGCCATTTCATTATATAAACCATATTCAGTCCAACTTTGTCTTCATAGACTACATCAATAGTCCCAACACAGTCCAAAAGTCCAAAGCCTAAAGCCTTCTGTAAAATCAAAAGACAAGTTATATACTTCCACCATACAATTGCACAGAATAAACATTCCCATTCCAAAAGGAAGGAATGGGGGCATATTCAGGAAAGAACAGTCCATAACAAGACTGAAAACCAGCGGGACAAACTCCAAATCCCACAATTCCAAGTCCAATAGGAGAGCCTCTCATTGAAATCATCTCAGTTCCAAAGGACTTCCGTTCCACCCCTGCAACGCAGCTGCCCACAGAACACATCACTCTCTTGGGCTGACTCTTCCCAGGGTATATAGCTCTCCTTGGCAGATGTCTTACGTTGTCTCTGGCATCTCTAACATCTTTACTTCTCAATGGCAAACCAGCCTTTAACTTCAGAGCACAAACTGCCCTCCTTGGGCCTCTAAACTGCACACTTTCTGCCACATACTGCCTGGATTCCATCATTTTTTTTTTAAATCTTGGAGGAAGAATCTGTGACCTCCTCCCTATTGCATCCTTGATGCCTTAAAACCAGGACCATGTGGATGACTTTGCTAAGACTGGCCCCCTTGAATCTCAGCTGATTCAGCTTCTCTGTGCTGATCGTGAGAAAAGGCTCTTTCACACCTGAACAGTTGCTTTATGGAAAAAGGGACCTTTGTTTTGGAACTCCACCCTTTAACTCATTTCTTCCAAAAGGATTTTCATTCTCATGGGTGGGAGCCTTCTCTGAATGGAGTTCATCTCTTTAATAGCCATTTTGTTCTCTGATTCTTCCTGGTTCAACTCTGTAAGTTTGCCATTGCATTTTTCATCATTAGATCTTATAGTTTTTGCTTCTTTCTGCCTGATTCCTTGTTCTTCATCATAACTCTGAAGACAGCTAAAAAGTAGCCATATCACATTGTCAAGACTACATTGCTTTATAATTTTTCTGCCAAGCACTCCAGTTTAGCTTCAGGCAAAGTTTTCAGGACAACGGCAAAATTTCACTAAACTCTCCACCAACACATGGCTCCATGTATCACTGGTCCAGTTGCAAATACAATCTCTGTTCCCCTCTGGATCAGCACAAGCTGGGCTTCCACTGCCTGCATCTCTCATAGCATTGCTCACCTCTGAGCTCTCACGAGAAAGGCCCATTTGGCCCCATCACCAAGACACAAAGACTTTCCCAGCACAAAGTTCCAAAGTTCTCCATATTTCTCCCAACAAATAGTTCCAAAGGCACACTAGTCACATCACAACATTGGCCATACTGCTGGGTACCAACTTCTCTCAGTTTCACAAACAGCTTCGTGTTGTGGTACCAGATGCTCTTAATCTTACAACAATACCCCACTACCCAGTACCAATTTCTGTAATGGTTACTCAACTATTGTTGTGAGAGAACACCCAAAGTCAAATAACTTAAGGGAGAAAGGGAGATTTATTCAGTTTACAGTTCCAGAGGGGAGATACAGTTTCTCATGGCAGAGGTGGCATAGCTGGCTGGCTGAAGCTGGACATGGGCTACTTCACACCTATCTGAGAGGCTGTGAAGGCATCCTCTGCAAAGGCAGACTTCAGCTAGTAGGATGGGACTAATCCACCTCTAAGCTCATCCCTTGTGACCACCTTCCTCCAGCAAGGCTCCACCTCTCAAGGTGCTATGACCTTGCCAAACACATGAGACTGTGGGGGGGACACATTTCAAACCATGACATATAGTGAGAAAGTTTGCTGGCTTTGGTCAGCTTTCAGAATGTTACAACTAAGCCTACATCATGGGTCACGTATATCTTCTGATGTGTTGGGATATTCAGGACCATCCCTTAGTTCCCCTCTCCATTTCCTCTTATGCATGACTGGCCTCCAGAGGAAAAATCCAGGCTTTGCAATGACCTTTCATCAAGTGTCAATCATTAAACAAATTTACTATGCATAGTATAGAAAGTTCTTAATCCTTCTTGAAGACAGTACATTAACTTGAGGTTCTACCAGATGTTTCACTTGTTAAACATGGTCACACTTTAAAGAAGAGGAAAATAAACCTCTGGCTGGTGAAAATTTTGTGCCCTAATTTAATG
The DNA here is from genome assembly GCA_023101885.1 of Typhlomys cinereus. Classification (NCBI taxonomy): domain Eukaryota; kingdom Metazoa; phylum Chordata; class Mammalia; order Rodentia; family Platacanthomyidae; genus Typhlomys; species Typhlomys cinereus. The sequence continues at coordinate 7,060,057 of JALPQD010000025.1, read as the reverse complement.
AATTAAATCTAACCAAGTTAAAAAAATCATAAGTAGAAGTCTTACAGAATTAAACACAGCCTTAATGTACAATACAGTAACCACATACTCTGTTACTTACTCAAATGACTTAAAATTTTTGTATAAATAAAAACATCCATGTAGATATTTTAGTGGCTTTACTTATATTTGCCCAAACTTGGAAACAACAAAGATTTCCATGAACATATGAACAGATAAGTTGGGATAACTCCAATAGAATACTATTGCTAAAATGAAATGAGGTATCAAATTATAAAAATACATGAAGGAGGGCTGGAGAGGTAGCTCAGAGTTTAAGCCTCTGCCTTGCAGGCAGAGGGTCCTGAATTCGGATCCTAGACCCCACGTATAGACGCCAGGTGGAAGCGAGGTTGGCCTGCGTCTCTGGTCCTGGTAGAGTGGAGCCTGTGAATCCCATGGCAGAGTAAACAAGGAGGAGGTGGAGGCAGTCCATGGTGGTTCCTGAATTTGCCCGTGGTTCTACATACACACACACACACACACACACACACACACACACACACACACACATACATATACACACACCCGCACAATTGAATAAATAATAAAAAATACATGAAGGAAGCAGAAATACATAACACTAAGTTAAAGAAGACAATTTAAAAACATTGAAAGCTACAAGGCTATAACTACATAATATTATGGGGAAAGCAAAGTTTTAGAAATAGGACAAAGATCAGTAGTTGCTAGTGTTTAGCAGAAACAGAGAAATTAAGCAAAACATAGAAGATTTCTAAATTAAACAGTTCCTTATGGTGGCTGCTATAATAGTAGACATATGGAGATCTATCCATTAAATGCCATAGAATATGCAGCATCAAGAGTTAATCATCATGTAAACTGTGGACTTTGGGTGGTGTATCAGTCAGTATAAGCTAATTATAACAAAAGTACCATTCTGGCTGAGATGCTGACAAGGGGAGCTTGTATGAAGCAAACACATGCTCTAAAAGTAAAGTCTATTTTCAAAAGTGTTGTTCTTTAAAACTCTGTGTGTGTGTGTGTGTGTGTGTGTGTGTGCATGTGTGTGTGTGTGTGTGTGTGTGTGTGTGTGTGTGTGAGTGTGTACAATTTTTAGGGAGACAGTTTTCTCCTTGGGAGACATCTTGTTTTGAGGCAGGGTTCCTTGTTTTTTCTGCTGCTGTGTTTCATATATGCCTTTCTGGCAGATTCTCCTGTACCCACCTCCCATCTCCTCTCACAGAAATGCTGAAATTACAGATACTATTCACCTTGGCCTTTTTACTTGGTTTCCTGGGATCAAACTTAAGGTTGCTCACAAAGTTCTTTTCCTTTTTAACACTTCTCACCAGCCCATTAGAAAGTTTTTTTTTAAGGACCAAAAAAAATTTAGAAAATGAAAAATTATAGATTGAAACTTAAAAATAAATTCATGAATTGAGTAATAAATGGAGAGAAAAAGAAATTAATGCAAATGGAGCTCAATGAACATCACAAAAGTCAGTAAGGAATGAGAAAAAGAAAAAAATTAGAAAAAAAATCTAATCACAACAGTTATACAAATGTTAATGATTTAAGAAGATGAGTTAAAACATACCTTGTCAGACCTGTGAATTGGCTGAGATTTTTTTCTTCTATTGTATTTCCTCTGATTCACTTAATTTCTTTGACAGCATCATTATGTATACAGTGAGGTTTTGCATCTTTCTCCCCTTTTCTCACTATCTTATCCTCTCATCCTCTCTCTTCTTCCCACTAAGAATCTTTTTCCCATAAGTTTCCCCTCACACTTGTGTGTGTGTGTGTGTAGACTGACTGAGAAAAGCACTGTCTGAATTAGCATGTACCTGAGCACTTGCTATAGCATTGATGATAATACCAATGGCTTCCTCTAACCAGCATTAATCATTAGTATGGGTGGGACCCATAACCATTAGTAAGGGTGGGACCATGTGAGTTCTTGCCCATCATGATATGATGTTGATGGACTCAATGTGTCCTGTTTATTTTTAGTTCATTCTTTTTTTCTAAAACTGTGAATGCAGCCTGCCTATGTGGTGGGGCAGAATATTCTGAATCCTTTTCAGTCCAGACTATTGTCTGACTCTAAAATCTAGAATTAAAGTAAAAAGAAAAAGCAAAAATATATTTATAGATAACCTTATTAACTATGTAGAAAATTAGATGATCTACTAAGGGCTCCTAAAACTAACAAGTGAATTGACAATGTAACAGGATATGCATAGTCAATACACAAAAACAATTATATTCCTTTATTGAAGCAACAGGTGAAATATGAAATTTTGAGAGCATCTTTTATTTAAATTAAGGGAGATACTAGTTACAAATAATAAAATTCATGAATAATTTGTCTGATGAACATAAAGATTGAGAAAAGTTCAAGAATATCAAACTAAATAGATAGTATTTATAAATTAGAATAGCCAATATTATGATGTTAATTATCTCCAAACAACCTACATGATCAATGTAATATAAGTAAAATTCTAGCAGTCCTTTTTATAGATATGTGCAATCTGATTTCAACATTTTTTGAACAGAAAGCCTTAGAATGATAGGGGAAAAGTAAAAAGTCACATATTAGCTGATTTTAAAACATATTCATAGGCTGGAGAGATGGTTTAGAGGTTAAAACTCTGCCTCACCAGCAGAAGGAACTGAGTTCAGATCCCAGGTCCCATGTTAAAACGCCAGACAAAAACTGCAGCAGCCTGTACTTCTGGCCCTCATGGGAAGAGACTGGGGAATCCCAGAGCAAAACAAGAAGAAAGTAGAAACAATCCAAGATGATTCCTCAAGTCACCCTTGGTTCTCCACGGGCACACACAGTGCCCTCTGACACACACACACACACACACACGCGCGCGCACACGCACACACACACAGACACACACACATGCGCGCACGCACACACACACACACAATGCATATTCATCAAGACAGCATGATACTGCCAAATAGATCATATAGATCTATTACAAATCAAATAACATCATACAGATCAATGAAATAAAATTAAATCCAAAAATAAAAAAGTTTTATTTATGGTCAGTTGTTTTTTAAACAAATATTCAAAAGGATTTAATTGGAGAAAATATGATATCTTTAATGAATGGTGATAGACCATTTACACATTCATATGCAAACAAAAGTATACATGGATGGTTACAAGGTAGGTAGTAAGATCTATAGATGCCTGTGCATAGTAATGGGCCTAGCCTAGGCTTATCCTTCATACAAAATTAACTCAAAATGACTCAGAAGTCTAAAAATAAAGCCTAAAGCTTAAAAGCTTAAGGAGAAAGAAAAGCAGCTTGCCCTTCTGTGGTGAAAACCCCAAACCCCCAAATCCTTGAAACTACCTTAACTGGAACAGAAAGGGAGGACACACTTGTTACTGCCTGTAGACAAATTTCAGGGGACTTGAAGTGGCAGAGGTCTCTGAGCATAACTCAGATTTGCCTTGTCTTACTCAGATCCTTTTGCAGAGGGAGAGGAGACCATGATAGCTTAAAAATTCTCACCTCAGGGAACTCCTGAGATACAGCCCTGAGGTAAGTCTGTTATCTCTCATCTCTGTCCTTTTCAGTAGTCATTTCCTCCATGTTAACCACAATCTCTGGCTGCAATCTAGTATCCTAGACTTAAATACAAAATTCTCTATTTTGGAAGGAAAGTAGAAAAGTCAATATTAGTTGTCTGAATTTGTTGCATTTCTTACATAATGTGTCCCTCTGACCACTTACATACCCAGCCTAGCTTCTTGGTTTGTACTCATTCTTATCAGCAAATATTTATTAAGTAAGCACAACAGATCATGTTGATCAAGTAAGATCACATGACAGGCAGCTATGAGGAAACACAGAATCAGGCCTCCAGTGTTCAAGAGTTCATTCTCAATCACATGCCTTTTTGTTTTCACCACTGTCACCGCTGAAGCATTTCAAGCTATTTTGCTTTGGAGGACACAACTCCAAATAGCTTCATTTTTCAGACACTGCATCAATGAGGTAACATGGAGAGGGACAATCTCTAGAGCAAAAGTTGTTCTCAAGAAAAGTACTGTCAGGAGGACAATGGTAGATATGGAAGGAACAGAGGTTAGAACTTTGAGTCCAACACTAGGGATTAATTCAATAGGAAACCTAACACCGTTTATACTGTCCACATGCCTCGGATTGTCCCATATTGTTTCTTTGCTCTTACAGAATATGTTCACCTGACCACTAACAGACCCAGCCTGGCAGACCTTGTTAGTGTTACAGAGAAACTGCAAGAGCACTCCCCGCTTTTGCCTAAAAATTTCTGAAAGCCTCAATCTGAGACCTTGAGTCTTAAGAGATGATACAAGGATAAAATAGTAATTGTCCCTTTTCACCCCACCCCGCTCCGCCGGTCGGGACGCACACGCGAGGTCCAGCCGGGCCTCACCCCGCGCCCTAGGTAAGTCCCCTTTCGGGCCCCGCCCACCAGGACCCCAGATCAGCCCACAGGGACCCGGCTCCGACTCCCACCATCCAGCCGGAGCCGCGCAGGGGCCGAGGGACCAGGAGGACCTCCCCCTGCGCCCGGGCCCGCCCCAGCTGCCCTCGGGTTAAATAGCTCCACGCCAACGCGCCCATCCTCCCTTTTCACCCCACCCCAATCCCCTGGTCAGGACACGCACACGGTCCAGCCGGGCCTCACCCCGTGCCCTAGGTAAGTCCCCGTTCGGGCCCCGCCCACCAGTACCCCAGGCCAAATAATTCAGTTTAGTGAAATTGAGAGATCTTAAGAATTAAAATGACAATGCCAAAGTCAAAGTGCAAATCCATGAGAAGCAACACTCAATAATGTTAGACTCCAACAAGAACAAACCCGCGGAAAAAGGCCAAGAAAGCCTGACCCAGGATAACGACTTTCAAAATATGATCATTACCATGTTCAATACTATGAAAGAGGAAATCAGGGAGGAATTACATAATCGAATCAATCGCTTTGAAGAGGAACACAACAGACATCTGGAGGAGTTGAGAAAAACAGTGCAAGAAACAAAAAGTGGCATAGAGCAGTTAAAACAAACTCAAGCAGAGTTTAAAACTGAGCTAACAGACAAGTTGTCTTCAACCCAGAACGCCACAGAGAGTCTTATCAACAGAACTAATGAAGCAGAAAACAGAATTTCAGACCTTGAAGCTAAAGTGGGAGTACTAACCAGCTCAATGGAAGAGGTTGTTAAAGCCAAAAAGATACTTGAGAGAAATATCCAAGAGATATGGGACACCCTGAAGAAGCCTAACATGCGTATTCATGGAATACCAGAGCAAGAATCTCAAAATACCACCCCTGAGGAAATTTTTCAAACGATCATCAAGGAAAACTTTCCTCATCTAAAAAAAGAGAGGCCCATTCATATACAAGAGGCATTCCGCACCCCAAACAGATACGACCAAAATAGAAGCACACCTCGGCAAATAATAGTTAAAACATTCCACATTCAAGATAAAGAACTGGTGCTGAGAGCTTCAAGGGAGAAAAAACAAGTCACTTTTAAAGGTAAACCTATTAAAATAACAAATGACTTCTCAGTCGAAACAGTAAAAGCAAGAAGAGCTTGGAAAGACATACTTCAAGTATTGAATGAGCAAAAATGTCAACCCAGGCTGATTTACCCTGCAAAACTATCCATCATGATCGAGGGAGAAAGAAAAATTTTCCAGCACAAAGACAACTTTAAGGGATACATGGCCACCAAACCAGGCCTTCAAAAACTGCTAGAAATGATACTCAAGCATGAAGAAAAAAACAGGCATATCCAGGAGAACAGAAGGCAAACATAACATCATTAAAAGCGAAGCAATATACTTGTAAAAGCTACTAAACATAATAAATGTCTGGAATTAACAATAGTTTCTCCATTATAACACTAAATGTTAATGGACTTAATTCACCGATCAAGAGACACAGATTACAAACTTGGATTAAAAATCACAATCCATCAATCTGTTGCCTGCAGGAAACCCATCTCACCACAAAAGATAGGCACGCTCTAAAAATAAAAGGCTGGTCAACAATTCTACAAGCAAATGGAAGCAGAAAACAGGCAAGGGTAGCCATTATGCTATCAGACAAAGTGGATTTCAAGCCAAAAAAAATTATAAGAGACATGGATGGATACTACATTTTAGTCACAGGTACAATTCACCAGGAAGATTTCACAATACTGAACATATATGCACCCAATACGGGCCCCTCCACATTCATTAAGAAAACCCTACAGCGTCTAAAGCAAGAAATCAACCCCCAAACGATAATTCTTGGGGACTTCAACACCGCCCTCTCTACATGGAATAGATCAACAGGTCAAAAGCTTAACAGAGACACTTTGGAACTTAATCAAACCCTGAAAGAAATGGACCTTACAGATCTCTATCGAACTTTTCACCCACACACCAAAGAATACACATTTTTCTCGGCAGCACACGGAACTTTCTCCAAAATAGATCACATTTTGGGCCACAAAATGAATCTACACATATACAAGAAAGTTGAAATTCTAACCTGTGCCCTATCAGACCACCACGGCCTAAAGCTGGACATCCACAACACATCAAACAAGAGAAAATACACTAAATCCTGGAAACTTAACACTATGATGCTGAATGAGAACTGGACTCAGGAAGAAATTAAAAAGGAAATTCAAGATTTCCTGAAAGTGAATGATAACGAAAATACAACTTACCAAAATCTCTGGGACACAATGAAAGCTGTTCTAAGAGGTAAGTTCATAGCTCTTAATGCCCACGTCAAAAAAATGGAACATCAGAAATAAACAACTTAACAATGCAGCTTAAAGCTTTAGAGAAACTAGAGCAATCTGATCCCAAAAGCAGTAGAAGAGAAGACATTAGCAAAATAAGGGGAGAAATATCTGAAATCGAGACTAAGAAAACAATAGAAAAAATCAACCAATCAAAAAGCTGGTTCTTTGAAAAAATCAACAAGATTGATACACCCCTAGCTAAACTAACCAAAAGCAAGAGAGAGAAAACCCAAATTAACAAAATTAGAAATGAACATGGAGTTATCACTACTGATACCCAAGAAATCCAGAGAATTATAACATCATATTTCAAAAACTTATACTCTGTGAAGTTTGACAACACAAAAGAGATGGATGAATTTCTAAGTAAACACAACCTACCTAAATTGAGTCAGGAAGTTGTGAATTATTTAAATAGTCCTATAACATATAAGGAAATTGAGGAAGTAATCTCGAATCTTCCCACCAAAAAATGTCCTGGACCAGATGGATTCAGCACAGAGTTCTACCAGACATTTAAGAAGTTAATAACACCAATACTCCTTAAACTGTTCCATCAAATAGCAAAGGAAGGAACACTACCAAATTCCTTCTATGAAGCTAATACCATCTTAATCCCAAAACCTAATAAAGATTCACTTAAAAAAGAAAACTATAGGCCGATCTCCCTGATGAACACAGACGCAAAGATTCTCAACAAAGTCTTAGCAAATCGGATTCAAAAACATATTAAAAAGATCATTCATGGGGACCAAGTAGGCTTCATCCCTGGCACACAAGGTTGGTTCAACATACGCAAATCAATAAATGTAATTCATCATGTAAACCAGTCCAAAGTCCAAGACCACATGATACTCTCGATTGATGCAGAAAAAGCTTTTGATAACATCCAACAGCCTTTTATGATCAAAACGCTAGAGACAGTGGGAATGGAAGGAACCTTAATCAATATAATAAAAGCTATATACAACAAGCCCACAGCAAGGATTATGCTCAATGGGGAACAATTGGAAGCATTCCCACTTCGATCAGGAACTAGACAAGGCTGTCCACTCTCACCACTTCTATTCAATATTGTACTTGAAGTCTTAGCTGAAGCCATAAGACAAGAAAGGGACATAAGAGGGATTCAAATCGGCAAGGAAGAAGTCAAGCTATCCCTATTTGCAGATGACATGATCTTACACCTGAGGGATCCCAAAAACTCCACCAGGAAGCTCCTGGAACTAATTGAGAAGTTCAGCAGGGTGGCAGGATACAAAATAAATGTGCAAAAATCAGAGGCCTTCCTATATGCCCAGAATGAAAGAAGTGAAAAAGCCTTGAGAGAAACCATACCATTTACTATAACCCCTAAAAAAATGAAATACCTTGGTATAAGCCTAACTAAGGAGGTAAAAGACCTTTACAATGAAAACTTTAAAACCCTAAAGAAAGAAATTGCAGAAGACACCAGAAGGTGGAAAGACCTCCCTTGTTCCTGGATTGGCAGAATCAACATTGTAAAAATGACCATGCTACCAAAGGCAAATATACAGATTCAATGCTATACCAATCAAAATCCCAAAGCAATTCTTCAAAGAAGTTGACCAAACAATCTCAAAGTTCATATGGAGGCACAAAAGACCCAGGATAGCAAAAACAATCCTGAGTAACAAAAACACAGCTGGAGGTATTACCATACCAAACCTAAGTCTATACTACAAATCCATAGTTATAAAGACAGCCTGGTACTGGCTCCAAAATAGACACACAGATCAATGGATAAGGATTGAAGACCCAGATATAAGCCCACAAAGTTACAGCCATTTGGTCTTTGACAAAGGGGCCCGAAGAATCCAATGGAAAAAGAACAGCATCTTCAACAAATGGTGCTGGCAAAACTGGATCTCCACATGCAGAAGATTAAAGCTGGACCCGTACTTGTACCATGTACAAGACTTAATTCCAAATGGATCAAGGACCTTGATATCAGGCCAGAGACTTTAAAAACCATAGTTGAAAGGATAGGGAACTCCCTCGAGCTGATTGGGCTAGGCCAACACTTCCTAAACAGACATCCAATGGCACAGTCACTGCTACCAACTCTCAACAGTTGGGATCTTGTGAAATTAAAGAGCTTCTGTTCAGATAAAGAGATTGTCACACGAGCTCAAAGGCAACCCACAGAATGGGAGAAAATCTTCACTAACCACATATCTGACAGAGCTCTACTGTCCAGAGTGCACAAAGAACTTAGAAAACTAAACTCCAAGGAAAACACTGGCCCAATTAAAAAATGGGCCCTGGAACTTAAAAAAAACTTCACCAGGGATGAAATTAAAATGTCTAACAATTATCTTAAAAAATGCTCCACTTCCTTCGCCATCAGGGAAATGCAAATCAAAACTTCCCTGAGATATCATCTCACTCCGGTCAGGATGGCAAAAATCCACAATACAAACAACACCAAATGCTGGAGAGGATGTGGAGAGAGGGGAACTCTCCTACATTGTTGGTGGGAATGCAGGCTCATACAGCCACTCTGGCGAGCCGTCTGGAGATTCTTAAAGAAATTAAAGATTGAAATGCCATATGACCCTGCTATCCCACTTTTGGGAATAACCCCCCATGCAGCAGAGGTTCGCCTCGATAGCACAAGCTCGACCATGTTCATAGCAGCACTGTTTACAATAGCAAAGTCATGGAATCAACCTAAATGTCCAACAGTTGACGAGTAGATAAGGAAACTGTGGTACATCTATACAATGGAGTACTACTCAGCCATCAAAAATGATGAATTACTGGAATTTGCTGGGAAATGGATGTCATTAGAAAGAATTATATTAAGTGAAGTATCCCAAACCCAGAAAATTAAGCGCCGTATGTACTCCCTAATAGGTGGCTCCTAGTACCAAACTCACCCAGCCCACATTGAGACACTCAAAAGTAAACCTATGTAACACAGTAATTGCAAGGATTATGAACAAGAGAGATGGATTAGGAGGGCCACACCAGAAACAAGGAGAGAGGGGACCATGTTACAGCAGAGAAAATAGGCCTCCATCAAGGTCTGCAAGTAAGTAATGAGAAACCTGGTTAAGTTCACAGACGTTCTTTCCTGATCTCACCAGAAGGGGAGGGCATATAGTCTAGCAGATAAAAAGTAATCATTTTGCAAATGGGTGATGGACCCCTCCCTCAGTGAGGTTTCCTACTCTTATTACATCTACCCTTGAATGTGCTATTACAACAAGACTCCACTTTAACAGCTTTTTGTCTCTGGCCAGGGGGTGACATACAGTGCCCAGCAGAATGGAGTGAAGGGAATTGCAGGAGCAGCAAAACTGCAAAAGAAAATCAACAAACCACAATCCAGAACTTCAGAGACTCTATATCAATCACATAGAACTAGGCCAGCCTAATCTCTCCCCATCCTGGAGCTCAGGGACATTTGCGGAAGAGGGGGCGGTAAGATTGTAAGAGCAAAAGGATGGGAGGAGCAACGATTTGCAAGATTCTCAACAATAGTTGGGGCCAAAGCAATCATAATGGGACTTTGCATGCCCTGCGCAATGTCCAGCGCACTGTTGCCCTTATAAGGTCTAGCATCTGTTAGGGGCACCGAGACCCCTGGAGGCAAGGGATTGACAGCCATAGTAGTGATCTTATGCTTAGGGGGAACAAGAGAAAGGGCTTATGGAAATGCCACTGGGTCCTTATATGTCATCGGAGAGGAGGACCCAGTGGAGAGTTAGGCGTACACAATAAAGGACTCTCTGGGAATTGGGGGGGAGGCACTGGGGGAAGGGGAGGGGGAGGAGGGGGGTTCGGGGGGAGGAGGGGGAGGGAGGGAACTGGTAAAAAATTTTAAAATGTATAATTAAATTTTTAATAAAAAAAATAGTAATTGTATCTATTTTGAGTGGAAATAAAAAAGGATGAGAAAGAATAGTTTGGGGAAAAGGAATAACGAAAGGGTAAAAACATAGAAAAGAAATAAGAGGAAGAGCATTTAGTAGAAAGCTTGTTGAAGCCTTAGACAAGTGTCTTTGCACACTCAAATAAAATGGTTGCTGGATGGATGAATGAAGGAAGGATGGATGGATGGATGGATGGATGGATGGATGGATGGATGGATGGATGAGTGAATAGGAAAAATATATGGCATATAAATAATTTAACCTTGTGTATAGTTTAAATATCAAATAGATCAGATAGTCTGCTTAAATATTAAATAAATCTTCCTGTATACAAAAGATCGATGCGCTAGGAAAATGACTCAGGGGATAAAGCCCTTGCCCCACAGAGTTGAGGACCAGAGTTCAGATCCCCAAAACACAAGCAAAATGTCAGGCAGGCATATAGACCCAGCACATGAGAGGCAAAGGCAGGGAATCCCCAGGGCAGCCTGACTAGCTAGCCTTGCCAGTTGGTGAGCTCTGGGTTCAGCTGGGAGACCCTGCCTTAGGAATAAGGGTGGAGGGACTGGAGAGATAGCTCAGGGGTTCAACTTCTGCTTCACAAGCAGAAGGAACTGAGTTTGGATGTCAGATGCAAACACCAGGAGGAAATAATGGTGGACTGCACTTCAGGCCCTGGAAGAGGGAGCATGGAAAACCCCACAGCAAAGCAAATGAGAGGTAGATCAACCAGGATGATTCCCAAAGTCACTCCTGGGCCTCCACAGGGCACACAGAAGTGCCCTCCAATGCACACACACGTACATACAGAGCGACAATGGAGAGTATCAAAGAAGCCATCTCATGGTGACTTCCATCCTCCACATACACCTAGATAAGTGCCCACAATAAGCAGATATGCACACACATACTGTCATAGTTGGGCACAGGTGTCAACTTGACAGTTAAGGGTTTGCACTCTGGGCACATTTGTAGAGAATTAGTGGTTGAGTTAGGCCCAGAGCAGACGTGCAGGAGATTGTCTGGAAAGCCCAGCCCATGGTGGGTGGGATTAGGCCCTGGAATAAAATACAGACAGCTGGTTGAGAGAGTTGGCAACCTTCTGTACATGCTAGTCTGGTAAGCAAGGATCGTCCCTCTCTCAGCTGTTGTGTAGAGATGGTGTGGCCAGTTCCTTTGGCCCTGGTGTTGGTGCATGCTCTTCCGTCAAGCTGGACTGAGAACTGTAACCAGACTATCATAAGGAAATAAACCCCCTGTTCCCTTAAGCTGTTTGATGGTCATTTATCAGCAACCATGTAGGCTGACTGCAACACATGCACATGCAAAAAACAAAAACAAAAACAAAAAAACAATGTCAGCACCACTAACAACCCTTCTCAGTTCCATCAAATAGAAGCATGTACTCTCTCTGCCTATTCTCCATTACAGATGCTTCTCTGTGAACTAATTACCTTAACATTCCAAGCTTCCTTTTGTGCCAGGGTATTGATCTAAGGGATGGATCACAGGGCTCCACTAGGCCCACATCCTTGATTTGGTTTTCCAAATCCAAGGGTTTATGCATGAGATGGAAATGAAGATTGAATACTCATGGACAAGAATTGCCTAATCAGGCCCACAAGGGAGAGGAGGAGAACACGAGTAAAATATTAAATTCTGAACTTTTAATTAATCAATCAAAATTTCACAAGGGTTGCTAACTGCAAAAGCAATCTACTTGCCCAAACTATTCTAGGGAAGGAATGCTGTTGGTTGGGTAACATATGTGAATACTCTACTTCCATAGCTTTAATTGTTTAGCTCTCCGTAAAATAAGAATTTATGACAGAGACACAAACTCAGAAGCCAAAGATTAGGGTAAACACATATTCCTACACTCCTACTCAGAACATGGAGATCCTCTCAATGGCTTGATCCCAGATATTTGATAGAGGCGAGTCAGTACTCAGAAAGTTGAGAACAAATCTCAGAGATAAAGAGACCGTCTCTACCAACTAGATTCCCTATTTCTTCTACTCATGCAGTCAGCAAGCTTATAAGTGTTTATTTTGCAGCTGACAAAGCAAAGGAACAATCCTGGATTGGACAATAATCACCATGGCTATGTTTCTTTAGGGCCAGTTCTTATTTAAGAGCCTTAATATTACCTGTTATATTCAGTATTTGAAACGCTGGTGTTGAAAGATTGCTTGAGATTCCAGAGCCTGGTATTCAGTGAAATTGTTTGAGCTCACACTCCTTCAACAGAGCAGCAGTGACTCCCCAAGAGAAAAGGCCAAACCTGGAACCCCGAAATCAGCACAAGAGTCATATACAGAAACCACTGAAATGTGACCCTCATTTAGGAGGCAGGTGTAAGTGTGGAAGAAAGAGCACATTCTTCTTTTCCCAAGTGCTTTCTGCAGGCTCCTCAAAAACGGTCAGACACACTACACGGGAGACTCAAAGTGACCCAGGGATTCAAGGTTATTGGTTTATTTTAATCCAACAACATGTCTCTGTTTTGAATTTTGGGGTCCTCCTCCTGCTTAACTTTCACACGAAAAGATTGAACAGACTATTAACTCAAGGACATTCTAATTCTTCAGCCAGCACAATTAAACTTTGTGTTTGATTTTTAACTGTACCAGCTCAGTAGCTATAAAAAATAAAGTACTGTATCAGGACCATCATGAAAGTTCTCTGCCCACAAGGTCAAGAAATTGAACCAAGAGTTTAAGACCTGAGATTTCCTCTTCATCTGTAAGCACTCCACTCCACTGAGAAATGCCCACGTGTGCTGGGGAAATGGTTAAGGGATTAAAGCCTTTGCCTCGCAAGCAAAAAGGAAGGACCTGGGTTCAGCTTCCCATATGCCATGGGCAGAAAATGGAAGTGGCCTGAACTTCTGGCCCTGTAAGGCAAAGCCTGAGAAACTACAAATCAAAGGAATAAAGGAGGTAGAACTAATCAAGATGATTCCCAATGTCACCCTTAGGTCTCTACAGGCATGCACTTTCATGGTTTCAAATACTCAAGTGTTCTCTTACAACACACACACACACACACACACACACACACACACACAGACACACACACACACACACATGCATGCACGAGTGCAAAAATAGAAAAGAAAAAACGTCCATCTTGCACCATGGCCCTTACGGTGATCTTCATTGCCTTCAAAGTTGAGTTCAGCATCTGCTAGTGTTCCTAAAGCATATGCTTCAACTGGCATTTGTTCACAATCAACCACGTGGCCATTTTATTCTGGTGCAATGATGCATGGATTACTAGTCTCATGTTTCCCACTAGCAATGGACTCAGACTAAACCACATGAATTGAGTCATGCAGAGGTCTCTGAGACTTATTGTAGCTAAAGAGAAGTCTCCGGGACTTTTCTGATACTGTCTAGAGCAGCCGCGTCTGAAGCAAGTTCTCTTAAAGCAGAAGTGATGTCTTCAACAACAACCATGATGACACTGATTTTCACAGATGATGCAGACTTTCCTCTGGGTATCCATGACATGTTCAGTCTGAACTAATTTCCAAGGAAAGGACTGCCTCCACTCAAGAGAAGAGTCTGACAGTTGTCAATCAAAGGGTCAAATGATCTACTACTGACTGCTTATTCAAAGAATAAATATTAAAGAGTTATTGCTACCAATAAAGACTGATCATGACATTAACACTTCAAACAATACTTAACAATGCTGGAGTCCTAGTCGAAATACACTTAGGAAAAGTTGAGTCCCCCTAATCTGTATACCAGGGCCAGTTCTCTGTCATATGAAGGAAAAGACCACAACGGGAAGAACATCGATCCTTCCCTCCTTTTTCAGTCTCAATAATCCCCTGTTGCTCCAAATGTAAAACCTCACATACGATCTTCTTTCAGAGACAGAAAAAATATGTAGTCTGCACGATACAGTGCCAGCTCCATCACATAGGACCATGAAGGTAAGTTTGGAGTCAAGAGGAGGCAATCATCATCATCATCATCATCATCATCATCATCATCGTCGTCATCATCATAACATGTGTGAATAAAGAGGCCACGAGTAAGATAGAGAAAAGTGAACTCTTTTGGAGGAGAAATCATTCTTAAGGGAAGTAAGAGAAAGAGTCCTCCCAGGGACTATTTTGAAGAGAAGGAGAAAATGAGATCATGTGAGTCAGATAAGTTTGTGGTAGGGGAGAGGGAGAGAATTAAGAGCTATATATTGGGCATATGTCAAATGACTGTGGCACAAGGTATCTGTGGCCCAGATCAAGATACCAAATGGGAACATGGCTGCACAAATCTCATTTGAAGATAAAAATGAGCATCCTCAACATATAGATGTAAGTTAAAACCACTTATCTCGGATAAAAAAAAAAGAATAGAATGCTCTGAGAACCAATATTTGGATTAGAGAAGGGATGAGATACAATTGCCAGTGAGAAATAAGAAAAATAGAGTTTGGTGTCATGGAGGCACAGAGTGAAATTGTTCCAAATATTGGAGGAAGGGAGTAGTCAACACTGTCAAATACATTGAAAGTGAAGAAAAAAGCACCTACTAGATTTGACAGTATGAGTTTCAATATATGAAAGAGAAATGAACAGAGGAGTGGCAGGAGAAAATTTTAGGACCACAAAGAATTGGGGGTTTTTCCACTTTCTTTGCTGATAAATTCTGCTTTTTGACAATTTCATAAAAACATAAAATGCATTCTGATTACATTCCTCTCTACCTTTTCTGATCTTCTGCCACTCTCCTTTTCCCTATCCCAATATCCTACAGATTATCCTCCCACATTCACGTCCTTTTGCTTTGCTCTGTGTCCCAATGTGTTTAACCAAGGACTTTTTTGTGTGATTCTGGGCTTGAGAATATCTCTTAGAGCTTCCCATGGGAACACAACTGGATATTTTTGTGCCCACCCTATTGCAGTTACTCTGCATGTTGTTGATAAATTCATGACAAATGGGAACAAGGGGTTTTAGACTTTCTTACAATTGGTTGCAGTTCATACTGAATCCAGCTTGGCAGAAGACCCAAGGGAACTGGCCACACCATAAAGAGGGACAATCCTCACTTGCCAGACTGCAAGTCTATCTGAGTATGCTGAAGAATGCCAATGAACTATCTCCTTCCATTATATATCATATCCACTTGCCCCAAAAATAATCCTACCCGCCATGGGTAGGTCTTTGTTGTCAATTAGACAATCTCCTGAAGGTCTGCTTAAGGCTTGCTTGGCTGTCAGTTCTTCACAGATGTACCCAAAGCTCAGCCTGCAACTGTCAAGCTGACCCCTGTATCTAGCCGGCATACATCCTCAGTCTGGAACTTGCCCATTGTCCATCTCTTATTCACACTGTACCATTGAACAAATAGGTCCATTGTAGGCTTAGTGTCAGTAGCCACTTCTGTTGTGTGTTCCGATTGCTGTGGTTGTGTAGTTTGTGAAGATAGCACTTCACAGCCCTTTTCTCCATCTTCTAGCTCTTATATTCTTTCCACTGCCTTTCTCAAAGTTTCCTGAGCCTTTAGGGGTAGCATCAATGTCATGCCGAGGACTGAATCCCCTTCACATGCTCTCAGAACCAGGGCAGCCATGGTTTTCTGCTTTCACCTCAGAAGACCAGGAAGAACTTTCAAACAAGAAAAAAAAATATTAAAACTGAATTCTCAACAGGTGGCTATAGAGCACTTGAAATGCAAAATGCACCTTTCATCTTTCTACTCTGGCCAATGCCAGCCCACACACACTAACTTCTAACCACACTCCTTCTGTACTTCATGCAACAGAAATCAAACAGTGTGTTCCCTTCCTTATGTCTGTAGGATTTGTCCTCATTGTTGAAGTAGGATGGAAGTTTCAGTCTGTTTGCTCTATAACAGTTCATCACATGGTTAACCAATTTCTTTTGCAAGAGTGAATAGTGTTTCACTCCTCGGTACATTCTAATACAATCTTTTGGTAAATATGCATTTTAGTTTTTTATTCACACACAAAGTGATAGGTTTCACTCTAATATTTTCATATGGACTTTACTCCTTTTCATCTTTCCTCCTCCACATCCCCCCCACAACCTCCAGCCAACTTCCTTCTGATCCCCTTCCTCCTCCTAGTTAGCTCCTTCTAGACAGACAGACTAGCAGGCAGGTGCGCGCACACACACACACACACACACACACACACACACACACACACAAAGTCATCACATCACACTGTTGCTCTTGCAGATAACCATTATCAACCCCTTTGCCTTTTCTTCAATCTGTTCCAAGCAATAAGAACAAAAGAGACTGTGAATCAGCCCAGAGTCTCATCCCTCAGAAAATTCCTGTACTCCCTTCTTATCCCTAAAGATAATTTTAAAGACCTCAATGTTCTCTCCAACCATGAGGCTGCATGAGAATGTTTTTCCTTCGATACCAAGAGCCTTCTCCCCTTTCTCACACTAAAAGCGTCTCTTGGCTTGGTTTTCCCTTTTCTACTTTCTGGTCTCTCCCTAGAATGCCTTCCCCATAGTTCTCCTTTCCTCCTTTCTTGTTGAGCTTCTCACTAACCCTTGAGAAAATGACCTTAAATCTTCTCTTCTAGAGTGAGCCTTATTCCACAAATCATCTACTTTGATATAAATCAAGGGTCAAATTCAACTAAAAACGCTGAGCAGCAGAGCATTCTTTCAACTTAGTGTACATATAAAGAACATAGGCATATTCTTTATTTACAAAGAAAGATCTGTCTTGGGGTTTGGCCTTGAAATAAATGTCCCTTCAGCTTTCATTTTCACAATCTTATAGATTTCATTTACCTCTTAACTATAGCATCAGCAGGTGGTAGAAGTCCATTCTATTATACGGACATAAACTCTTAGGAAGACCACACAGGGAAGCAGAAGCAGGAGAACCTCTGTGAGTTCTAGGCAGCCAGGGCTACATGGCGAGACCTACATCTCAAAAAAGCAAGAGAGGGAGAAAGAGAGACAGAGACAGAGAGAGACAGAGACAGAGAGAGAGAGACAGAAAGACAGAGAGACAGAGAGACAGAGAAACAGAGACAGAAAGACAGAGAGACAGAGAGAGACAGAGAGAGACAGAAAGACAGAGAGACAGAGACAGAAAGACAGAGAGACAGAGAGAGACAGAGACAGAAAGAAGAAAAAGAGAAAGATAAGAGGAAAAGGAGGAAAAGGAAGAGGAAGAGGAGGAAGAGAAGTAAAGGAAGCTCTTCTCCAGTTAGTGATGGCCGAGTAAACAGCCTGCGTGTGACCATTTCATCTGTCAAGTTGATACTTCCAAGATGAACTTGTGAAGAACTATGTAGTTAAGCAAGCCTTTGAGCAAACCTATAGGGGAATATCTAATTGATAAGCGAATAACGAGGGGACCATCCCCTAGACAGGTAGATAAGACAGAGAGAGTTGGTTAGTATTTTGGCAAGCAGACAAGCTAGAAAGTAGCATTGGTCTTTGCCCTCTCTCAGCCCTTGACTTGGATATAGCATGGATATTTCCCTTGCTCTCTTACTAGGATAAGCTGAAGCCTGAAATCATTAATTGGAATAAAAAACCCCTTGTTCGCTTTCCTAAATTGTTTAGGTCATAAATATATGACAGCAATACAATATGAAGCTCAGACACTGATATTTCTAAATCTCCCAACTTTTTGGAAGGCAGGAACCCAGATGTTATGTGAAAAATTGGGTTGTTAAAATGTTAACCTCCACTTGTAAAGAATTAAATTTCTGCAGAGGCTAAAGAAAACACTGTGCTGGGGCTGGAGAGGTGGCTCAGGGGTTAAGCCTCCGCCTTGCAGGCGGAAGGTCCTGAGTTCGGATCCCAGATCCCACGTATAGACGCCAGGCGGAGGCGGGGGCGGCCTGCGCTTCTGGTCCTGGTAGGGCGGAGCCTGTGAATCCTGGGGCAGGAGGTGGAGGCGCCCATGGTGGTTTGCGAATTCGTCCGTGGTTCTATACATACACAGACATACACACACAGACACGCACGCACATACACACGCATATGCACACGGTTGAATAAATAATAATAAAAAAAATTAAAAAAAAAAAAGAAAAAGAAAACACTGTGCTGGAGCACTGTCAGTGTGTAGTCTCTGGTAGTGTAAACGCAAAGAGGAATTTATCTTCCTTATTTGCTTAATTCACAGTAGACAACTATACAGTATGTCTTTGATAGAAATCAATGATTTGCTTCTGCATTGATTTTCTGTATTACAGCTTATCTTGTTTCTATCTCTGAACATGCTGTTCCTAGTGTATTAAAGCCCCTGGCCTTCTTTCCCAGTTCTTCTTTCTGCTCTACAAAAACTTAAAATATATGCTTTCAAAACAAAAGCTTGAAGTCAAGGCACAGATTAAGTTATTTAATCACAGCTTTGAAGAGTTTTCTAGGACCACTCAAGCCTGGAGAACTGAGTTGAATACCTGGAAGCCACATAAAAATCCAGATGTAGCAGTGCACATCTGTAATTATGGTATTCCTATGCAGAGATGGGAGGTGGAAACAGAAGAATTAGCCGAAAGCTTGTAGCCCGCTAGCCTGGAGAATGCAGTTCATCATAGCAGTAAGAGAGGCCTTGCCTCAACAAGGTGGAGGCAAGAACCAACTCTCAGGAGCTGTCCTTTGCCTTCCACATCTGCACACATATAGCCACATCCACCCCCCCTCCACACACACACATACACACAAATAAGAATTTTTAAATAGTATTTTTATTCTTTTACAATCTCATAATATATACAATGCATTTTGATTATAACTACTCCTTTCTCCCTCCCTCTCTTCCTGGGTATTTCCCTAATATAGTCCACCTCTCACCTTTATGTCTTCAGTTTTAGAATCAGAGTATAATATAAAATTATGAGGAATAAAAAATGCAATTAGGATGTAGATATTGTTATGATCAAACTTTCCAGTTCCACATAGTTAAGAATCCCATAATCAGGTCATGGTGTGAGCACAAGGAACCCCAGGTCACAGGAGGCTGTCCACATGAGCACATGAAGCCTAGACCTAGACAGACCATCCATGTTATGAGTACACAAAGCCTCGGCCCATGGGCAGCCATGCCATCCACATTAAGGGCACACAGAGTCACAGCCCAGGGAGGCCATCCTCCTTGTGGACACATAGGACCCCCAGGGATACTGTCCTCATGTAAGCACATGGATGCTGGTCCCTGAGAGGCTATCCACATTGTGAAGAGATGGAGTGAGAGGCCACTCAGATGTGGAATTCAGGAGGTTGGCAGGCAGTGTGGTATGTCAGGCATAATCATTTAAATGTTCAGGTCGAACGTTGAATGTAGAAACAGTTTCTCTTACCTCTGCCACCACTGGAAACACCTGTCAAACAACAGCCACATGTGCAGTGCCTCTAAGGGCAGCATAAATAAGAATTTTAAAATAGACTTTTCTATACCCTGGAACACTGGCATTTTGCATACCCTTTTTGAACCACAGACCAGTTGATAGAATGCCATGTTCAGTAATTCAAAGTAAACAATCTTCAGTGAAAATAAGCTATTCTAATGACCAGTAAAAAACAAAGGGAATCATGAAGACTTTCCCTACTAGTTCAGACACCAGGAAGTGAACCTTGTGGTCCACACATGCAGAGTGTCATGAGAAAGGAGGGATATGACTAGATTGGTGAAGGAAGGAGAGGGTGAGAAAGGACAAGGGTGGGAGAATAGGAGAAAGGGCATAAACATTTTTTGCATATGAAAAATTCTTAATAAAAAAAGGCTTTTCTAGAAATCTCTTGCCAGCAATCTTACTACTAGTGTTTGTGCAATGAATTGATTTAATATCAGTGTATATGCAGACACACACACACACACACACACACCATAAAAACTCAAATCAATGGTATGTGAGTCACTGCTCCAGCAGCGCCAGGGACTTGTTTTAAATCTGCAAAGTCCGTTCCAGGGGATTTCTTCCTCGGAATTCCAACTGCTTCCAAATTCCCCCTCAGTATTTCCCTACATTACCTCATAATTGCTTGCAATCTACATTCCTTGTAAGAAAGGAAGTTTATCTCTGCACTTTATCACCAGGCTGTAGTGTCTGTCTAGCAATAGGACAAGAGTTATACAGCATCACCCAAACAATAGCTACCATTTCCAAAACTCATGCTGTGTTGTATGGCTTACCTATATTATCCTAGAGATTTTCACAGAATTAATGAACCACATGATCTGAATCAGACTTCTAGTCATCCTGTAGCACATAACCCTCTTTTTCTCTCCAAGTAGGACTTGTGGTTTTATAATATAGTCTCTCTCCCTACCATCCATACTAGCGATGAACCTAGGGCCTTCTAAATATCAAGTAAGCTGTGTACAACTGAGCCCTCTTTCCACTTGTTTTAAAACAGATTAAGTTGCCCAGTCTGGCCTTGATCTTTCTCTGTAGCCCAAGGAAAACTTTGAACTTGTGAGTCTCCTTTCAGGAGACTCGGATTTCAGGTCCGAGGCACAGACTCTAATATATTCTGGGTCCTGGGTAGTATACATCATTTCTGTCATGTTTCCCCAAGTAGAACGAAAGCTCTAAGAGAACAGACATCCATCCTACCTTGTGCTTGGCATCTAGGAAGTAAACGAAGCGCAGCCTCCCACTTCCAGAATTGAAAGCTGACTTTGCATAGTGTATCTCATGAACTAAGTTGTGAAATTTATATTTAAACCTCAGGATAATTGTGCTCAATATTTCCTGGTTCATAAGGAATTCTGGGGACAGAAAGCAAAATGTTTGGTTGCATTGCACTAGTACGGACACTGAATGGAAGAATTTTTGCTAAGAAAGCCACTTCCTGTGACATAGAGTCCCTCACACATCTAGGTCTTGCCACATCCTGACTGAGATACGCTCTAGTCGAGGTCGGCTGGGGCTGCAAGCCCTCCAGATGTTCATAGTAAAAATGGGGTGCAAGTCGAGAGGGCGAGGAGGGCACAAGCTTGTCAATCAAGACTGGTGGGGGAATAGTGTGCAGAAGAGGGTCTGCACCTCCCAGCGCAGCCATGCCACGCCGCCGGGCATGTTCTGTAGTTCTCGGCCTTGGGGGCTCCTCTTCCCCTCGCGCCGAAATCCCACACGCCCTGCACGGTCAAATTCTGCGCCTTCAGGGGGCCACGACGCTTTGTGGTCCCGCTCTAATTAATGCATTGAGGAGATGGAAATCAGCCCAAAGGATCCCAACTCCAAGGACTCGCGGACATCCCACCCCGCCCCTCCAACACGGCCCGCCCCCGCCCCGCCCTGGGCCCGCCCTCGCCCCGCCTCGGGCCCCGCCCCGGGCCCGCCCTCTCCACCCCGCTTGGCTCCGGGCTTCACTCCCCGACTCAGCCGGCGAGTGGCTGCTGCGTCTGCGCCTCCTCGTCCCCGGCGTCACTGCTGCCGCCATGCCCGGAGGACTGCTTCTCGGGGACGAAGCCCCCAACTTCGAGGCCAACACCACCATCGGTCGCATCCGTTTCCACGACTTTCTGGGAGATTCGTAAGTGGCCCCCGCGCGGCCCGGTCCTGGTCTGCTGGCCGGGGACTCGGAGGCGCCTTGCCTAGTTCTCCTTTCCGCGCCGTGGTGCGCGGCGCGGCCGCCCGCTCCTGCCCTCACCGGTTCCCGCACGTGCCCGCCTGTCGCCGGGGGGCCCCGGCCGGGCATCGCCGAGCGTTGCTGGGGATCGGCGACCTCCCCGCCCGCCCCGCGCCGCTCACCGGGCCCCCTCTCCCGGCCCCGGCGTGGCTGAGCTGACGTGGGGACCGGGACGTGTTGGGGGGGCCTGGAATTTTGGCGTCCTGGCGAGGAACCCGCAGGGTTTCCTTTCCGGATGGCGCGGTGCGCATTTCGTTTGGTCCAGTCCACCGTGTAAAGCAATGCGACCAGCCGAGGCCGAAGGGAGGTGTGGCGGGGAGCGTGCTGCTCTGCGATCACTTCCCGGGACTCTGCCCGGGGTCGCACTGCCCTCGCTCTCGCCCTTCTGAAATTTGAACCCTAGGGAAGGTGGGTGCCTGAGGCCAAAAGAACACCCTGCTGCAGGCTGGGGAAGGACCCCTCGTTATCTGAGATTCTCCCTGCCACGGTGAATGATATTCTCAGACTTCTGGATACAAGATGTAAAGTTTAAAACCAACAACTGCCAAGGAAGTGTCCAAAAAAACTTTTTGTCCAGAACCTCTCACCGTGGCCAAGATGAGATTTTTATATAACAGCTTTTGAAGGAACCAAGAACATTCTGTGTCGATGTGCCCTCATTCCAGAACTTGTAGCACTTAGACGGGAAGATTGGTCAGCGTGCTGACCTCTTAATAGTGTCGGCCATTCCAAGGCCTGGACACGTGTACCTCTCCACAGTGAGTAGCTTTTGTTTCCCTCTACTCCCCTCTGCTCAGCGTCCTTGCTGCCCGATAGCCACAATGGGGATCAAAGTGACCAGGAGTGAGCTAATGTCCCCTCAGTTTTACAGCTCTTGAATCTGAAAACTTTTTAGTTAGCAGTGAAGACATGCCCTGTTTTATGTACTGTGTCCTGGAGTTTCAGTGGTCCTGCTTCATCGCGCAGTCTCCCAACCCCCCCACGCCCCACCCCCCACCCCTGCCAGAGAGTTGGACTTCATATCCAATTAGCAGATATAATTATGTAGAGAAACAAATAGCAATTTATGAAGCTCATCAGCGATTGGACAAGGCTGAATTAGCTAGTCAGAGACAGATTCTTACACATCAGGCCTCCACCACCCCTTCATCCTCTTCCACCCTTTTTCCAACAGACCAGGGAAAATCAAGCTTTGTGAACCAGAGGGCAAATAGAACTTTCAGACCTTACAGGTGGGAAAAAATCAGAAGTCAGCAATATTGCTGGTCATACTCCAGATCTAGATGTTAGTATTTCTCCAAAACCACATAAACTTCTCCCGGTGTTCCTTCCAGGCTCTACCCACAGCCCTTACCTCCATCCATCCAGAAATCTTATCAGAACTCATTTGTACAGGTTAGAAATCAATATTAACTTTAGTCTGTTTACTTTAACAATTATAAATGCTCTCCCTCCTTGGTGGAGGATGGTGGGAGGAGTCTTTGTTATTGTTTATTGATCTCTGGATCGATCTAGATTTGACTGAAAGTATCTTCTCTGCTGAGTTCCAGCTACTCAGGAGGCTGTGAGGCAAGAGACTTTTCAGTTCCTGAAGTCTGGAGTTGAGTTCAAGGCCTGCCCAGGTCGACTTAGTGAGATCCTAAAATGTCTCAAAATAAGAAGCAAAAAACAGTGTCATCTTCTCAAGGAGTAACCAGTAGGGGAATAAGAAAATATCTCAAAGCAGTCAGAAGTCTATATAAATTTAGTCATGACAATCCCCACCCTTCCTGAGAAAGAAATTACTACCCAATGTATTATCATGAAGCTTGGACTTTGCCTAGTTTTTCTGGACTCTGTCCTGTATATGATTTGAAGCCAGATAGTTAATCACTGACCCACATATTCTTTGGAGGGAAAAAAATGAACTCCAAGCATTAGAGGTTTCTGCCCCTGATGAATGGAATTGACTAAAGGGTGCTGCATGTGGAAAGCTCCAAGTGTGGTAGAGAGAGCATCTTCATAGCATGTCTGTACTAAGCCAACCCCCCTACGGAAAACCTCCCGGTAGAAGTTGATACCATTCTTTTACCCGGAGGAAACCTTTTGTTTTGAAAATGAGGAAGGAAATGGGATAATGCAATTGAATTACTCCTACATTCTTGGAGCAGCCCTGTGGTAGACTGGGTTCAGCTTCTAAGGGGAGGGTAACAGGTGAAGTGGTTTAAAACCAGTTCCCCAGCTTGACTCAGCAAAACACTTGACTTACAGTGGGAGTAGATTGTATTTCACCCCCCCTTCACAGTTTTTTTCTGCAAACTGTTACCCTTTCTCTTTAGCCTCAACTGACCTTAGAATCTAAAGCCTAGATAATGACAACTAGAAAAAACGTGTAACCATCTCAGTTGCCTTTTTTCAAAACTAATACTCATCATGTTCAGAGTATTATCTGCTAGTCTGCCATAGGACCTTCCATCCTTTTCGTAAGAAAGCTTTCCTTACCTTGAATTGAGTGGCAGGTATAGGTGAGAAGGAGGTGCCCTTGTCTGTCTATTTTTTGTGCTTCGGGAAACTTGCCAAATGCTTAGTATCTAGGCAGATTGAGTAATCTGCTAAGTTAAAATATTGCTTCAATGGATTAAGTCATCGTGAGTGTAAGGAACTGACCATGAAGTTTTCCTTTGTGAATGAGAGAATGGTTTCTATAGCCAAGAAGAAGGAAACAGGATTCCAGCACTTGTTGTTACCTCAGATAGAAAGCCATGCTGAAAATCTATACAAATTTAACTTTAGACAATGATGATATGCTACTAGTCATTATCTGAAAATTGTAATTGTAGAAATCTGCATTGAAGGCTACTTTCTGCCTTTTGGTCTGAAACAAGAAGGAAACTAAATATGAAGCAAGAATAGGTAAAACTGTTAAAGTACTGTTGTTTTGTTGAAGTACAAACACAGGTGTCCTGTTTAGCCGGTTAGATCAGTAAAGCAGCTTTATGAAAGATTTTATATTCACTTGCTTCGAGGAAGCCAAGTGCCAATCTATGTTTTACTTACAAAGAGGATACAAATCTGTCTGTTTCAGGTTACATAACCTGTTTGTTAGTGCAGTCAGGCATCTGTTTGGATTTGGGGCATAGTAGGAGTTGAATATCAAGATCTTTGCTTGAAAAAAATGGAAATATTTCAATAAACTCTTTGGCTTAAGTAGCACAGATTTTATTAACCGAAAAGGAGTCAAAGTGTCTCCATAATCATTAAAGCAGGCCACACCCTAACATCAGTCTTTCTTAGATTGATGATTTTGTAGATTTCTGTTGCCATCTAGAATTTTATTTTTTGACTGAACTAAGCCATTAACATGGAAGCAAGATGGGTAAGTGTTTCACAATTGAAAAGTTTAAATATCTTCATTAAGCGGATGTTTTAGAAAAGAAAGCTTGTTTTGCATCTAGATATGTGTCTTTTGTACAATGCTGGTTGGTAACTGTTTGCTTAATTGTGACTTTCTTTTCCCTCATTACAGATGGGGCGTTCTCTTCTCCCACCCGCGGGACTTTACTCCAGTGTGCACCACAGAGCTTGGCAGAGCTGCGAAGCTGGCGCCAGAATTTGCCAAGAAGAATGTTAAGATGATTGCCCTTTCAATAGACAGTGTTGAGGACCATCTTGCCTGGAGCAAGGTATAAATCTATGATATGTGAAAAAAAAATATAGTCCATTATTACAACATCTAAAATCCTTGCTATTTTCCAAGAAACAGTGTTGTTTTATATGCTAGCGAGTCGATGGATGGGTACCGGCCCCCTTCATAGCCCTAAGATGGATCTGGTCTTTAAGCAAAACCAGTCGAGATTAGAGGGTTGGGACTTTAACTCCCCCACCCAGTCTGTAAGAAGAAACTGAATGAAAATCAAACTAAGCATCAGTGACTTAATCAAGTATGCCTATTCAGTTAATTCTCCTTAAGAACCCAAAGATTGTGTTCTGTGACCTTCTGGATAGCTAAGGAAATAGACATTCCTAGAGTGTAGTATGCCTGGAAGTTCTGTGCTGCATCCTATGCATCTCTTTGCTTGTATCCTTTGTAGATGCATCTTTCTGGGTTATGTGAGTGCCTCTAGCAAATTTAACCCATGAAGAGGATTGCAGGAGTCTAAAATTTGTAGCTCATTAGTGAAAACAGTAATCTGGGGCTTGTGATTGGCATCAGAAGCAGAAGTAATCATGGGAGTCAAAGCTTTCAACCTGTAGAATCTAATGCTATCTCTGTAGGTGGATTATATCCAAAGCTGAGTTGAACTGAAGGATACCCACTGGTATCCAATGTACAAGTTGGTTATTGGAAGAAATAAATGACCACGTGCTTCTTAGTGATCAGAGATCACCGTAGTCATCAGTGTTGATTGGTAGGAGAATGTGGGGGAGAGAGGGAACATTTGGAAGTATCCATTGGCATGTACTGCGAATCTGTGATTTTTATCTTAATTAGTAGAGAACAGCTCAGATTTGAGATAAAGAAGCATGTAAATCTCAGGCCCAGGGTTCACTGATTATTGAAAATCTGACTTGGGCTTCATCCATTAAGTATGTGACATACACATAGCAATATTAAAATAACAGCTTGCTGGAGGAAGAGCTTAGAGCCCATTACATAGCATCATCAGTGTATTGGAGCATAAGCTTGTTTTATCTGTCTTAGAAGTTTCCAAAATTGTGCCAGTCTTGAAGCAGTGCCTGACTTTAACATATAACTGATTATGTAGGAAATCTAAAGAGGCCTCTAACACGAAACTGTATTGGTTTTTATTTAATCGTCGCGACTCGTCAGGCAACCAGTGACAGACTGCCAAAGAAAAATTCAGTAATACTATTAAGAAACGTAATGAAATCTGTGGTTACTCATTTAAAGTATATTAATGACACTTTTGTCTCACCTCTATTGAGAAATGCAAAAATATTTCAGACCTTCCATTTCATCAACCCATTTTTCCTTTCAAAACTTGGCACCAGTAGTAAATAATAAAGTACACCTTTTCCCAGTTTTCAGACTGCTTTTCCATTAATTCCTAAAATTACCCAGTTAACTTCCTAACTTTCCTACAGTAGTTTGTGCATGGACATATCCCCTTTTCCTAAAGCACCTTTCAGTGAAAAAGTCTTACCCATTTTTCAGGACCCATGTAGAAGTTATACCCCTTCTCAAAGTTCTTCGCTCAGTTCTATAAATGAAGGTGTTAGTGCATTTCATTGTGTGCAATCAACACTTTAAACATTACAGCCTGACGTTTACAGCTTACCCCATTCTAAAATTATCTAGCCAAATTTGAAGTACCTTTGAAGGCAGACCATGTCTTACTGATCCGTATTCCACATAGATTTACATTAATGCTTAGACCATTTAAGTGCTATTGATCAATGCTTGATCAAATAATAAAAGACTTTTTCCCAAAAAAAAGCTTCTAGAAATAGGAAAAGTAGAAGTGAATGAAATTTACTAGAGGAGGAAGTAAGTACATCATTTGAACATCAAGTTCAAACTTGAAATGATTTTTGCCCATTTGTGTTTTACTTCTGAAAGTTCATTCAACTCTCTATCCTTAAATTTGCTCTAAACTTTGGAACCCCTTCCCTCCTTCATTTCTCACTGTCTGTAGTTGATGCCCAGGGTCTGAGTCACAGAGCTATAATATTCTTTGTAAAATGTGACATTATTTCTGGGTATGTGGATTTTCTGGGTATGTGGACTTGGTGAATCTCTTGTTTCTGATCAATTTTTGGATTTTTTTTTGTTATTGTTGTTCTTGTTTTGCATGTGTATGTGTGGGAGTGGTATATATATATATATAGGTGTACGTGTGGAGACCCAAAAGTTAGTGTTGGACATCTTCTATTTCAGTCACTTTCCACTTTTATAATTAAGGGTCTCTAAGTTGAACCCAGAGCTCATGATCAACTAGATTAGCTAACCTGCTTGCCCTTGGGGATTTCCTGCATTTGCCTCCCATATACTCAGTTTTTTAACATGGTTTCTGGGAATATGAACTTTGATCTTCACACTTTGGGGGCAAGCCCCTTATCTACTGAGCCATCTCCCCGTCTCCTGATATTTGTTGATTTGTTTTTTGGCTTTTATAGTAGTTACAAGCCCAGATTATACTTGTATTGGAACATAACTGTACGATCAACTTCTAAAGGTCTGACAGTTGCTTTCTCAAGCTGCAAAGCCATGATAAATTTCAAAGAACTGGGTGTGAAGAGAGTACTGTACTTGGCTGCAATTCCTGTTAGTAATTGGGATAAGCACTGTCTGCTCATTCATCCTCTTAGTATATTTAGCGATAACTATCATGATTATGCTACGCTTTGTCCTGTAAAGCAATGACTGTTATCTGATGAAATACAGAAAAATATGTGTCAGGTTTAGAATTCTCCTAACTTTTCCTCCATTTCAGGATATCAATGCTTACAATGGTAATGAACCCACAGAAAAGCTACCTTTTCCCATCATTGATGATAAGAACCGGGACCTGGCCATCCTCTTAGGCATGCTGGACCCAGCAGAGAAGGATGAGAAGGGCATGCCTGTGACTGCCCGGGTGGTGAGTCCTAGCAATCCACTTAGCGTTCAGCAAGACTGATGAGGCCCTATGTCTCTGTAAGTGCTTGGGTCAACTTGAGGAAATGGGGAAGATCTACAGTCACAAAATACCTGCGTGCACTTGACTGCATCCATAATTTAGAATGCTGATACAAAGGGGTTAAAATATTCAACCAAATTTTCAAACTGTTTAATTTATATCTCTTGGTGATCTGCACAAAAATAGTTTGTCCTAAAATGTTATTCTCCTTTTACTCATTTGGAAACTATAATTCCACACTCTATAAATGTGCATTTATCTCCATATATTTATATAAAAGACCCATTATCAACTCTCCAATATTTTATGATGATCATCCCTAATTGACCTGCCTGAGGCCTTTGAATTCCCTTCCAACTAAAAAAAAAAAGAATGACATGAAGAAAATGATGTCCCAGGTACCTGAGTAGACTTTGATATTGTTCTATTCACCTTTTTTATTTCTGTTTTTATTCTTATACCCTTGAACTTTTTTAATAGCTTCAGGGATTTCTAAATGGATTTGAAACAGAGACCAGAAAATAATGAACACCAAAGAATTACAATCCCTTTGCTGGGGAAGGGAAAGGTCCTAGCACTAAAGGAAGAAGGAGCTGATCTTACAGTTTCATTGACATTATGTGTATTTCCTGGCTTTAACTTTGTTACTTCATTCTGTTTCCTTCAAAATTGTAATACTGCAACAGGAAAAGATGGAGAAGAATGAGAAGTCTTTCTCTGCTCCCCCCCTTTTTAATCAATTTATGTTTCCTAATTGCTTCAGAGTAGAGGGAAACTGAGGCAGCAAATTCACAATGTGAGTGCCAGATAATCGCTCTACTGTCAAATCCTCACATGCCTTGGTATGCTTTGCAGGTGTTTGTTTTTGGCCCCGATAAGAAACTGAAGCTGTCTATCCTCTACCCAGCTACCACTGGCAGGAATTTTGATGAGATCCTCAGAGTAATTACCTCTCTCCAGCTGACAGCAGAGAAAAGGGTGGCTACGCCAGTGGATTGGAAGGTAAAGATGTTGTAGCTTGTCTGCCTGAAGGAGCAGTGCCTGAATGGCTGCCCTCAGCATCTACGTTTCTCAGGGCTCTGTTTCCGTCATCCCAATATTCTAGGATTTGTCCTCATGAGTGAGCTAAGAGATCTTTCACAACGTGTATATAAAACAAAAACTCTCTACGTTGTGTCCTGACTTGTAGATAATTTGTGTCACTAGCCTTTTTTCTTCTACAAGGTGAACATCCCTAATCTGAAAGTCCATAGTCCATGATGCTTCCCAATCTGAATAAAATCTGCACATATGTCCCTTGTCCGGAAATGTTCAAATATAAAACCTGCATTTTGAGATAAGGCATATTCAATATGTACAAAGTTTAAAAAGAAAAACTTTCATCTAACCATTGCCTGGTAAGAAAAATATTTATAGCAAAACTTTCTTGGAGCTGAGCATGAGGCAGCACAGCTCTTTTCCCAGTGTCTCAGGCAGAGCAGATGGAATATGAATTCAAGCCTGACCTTGACTACACAGCAGGAGCATGACCTAAAAACTATTGATATATTAGCATTATCTTTTTTTCTTAAACTTCAGCCTATTCACATTTATAGAAGTCTTTGAAACTTGCTCAGAAACTGTGTATTTGAGCCAGGGTCTCATGTAACCCTCAAATGCGTTGTATAGTCAAGGATGGCCTTGAACATCCTGCCTCTACCTCAAGTGCTGAAATTACAGGCATGTGCCATAACTCCCGGTTTTATATGGTGCTGGGTACTGAATCCAGGACTTCCTGCATGGTTGGCAGGTACTCCATCTACCCAGCTACATTCTCACACCCCTTTCGTTTGATTGAATTTCAGTCTTTAGCCTAGACGGATAATAAGCTCTTAATCCTCCTGCCTTAGGCACCTTGGTGCTGGGATTACAGACAAGTCCTACCATGCTCCAGTTGTTCATAAGTCTTTAATACCTAAGATCTCTGCCAATAAATAAGACAAGATAAAATCCTAGGAATACCTCAATATTGCTTCATGTTTTTTAAGTGTGGTAACCTGAATATTTTTTTTTTCTGACAAACAAGTCTTTAAATTCATAGTAGGCAGGGTGAGAGAGGAAGCTGGCTGGGTTCCATCCTGCAGAGTCTGTAAACCATGGGACAGATTTAGAACTAGACTTTTTAAAGTGTGGTAACTAGCCAGTTCGGGTTTAAAACAAAAATGATCCCAGTTAATATGGAAAAAATACTTGCCTCACAAATGTGTCAAAAAGCAATGCATGTGCCTAGGGGAGAGAATGAAGGTTTTTTGGTCATTCTCAGTTGCCTGCGTTGCTTTTCTGTAGTTAGTTCTTAAAGATCTTTCACATTACTGTCAGATTAAATTTTGCTGTTCTCAATGTCTTTAATAGGATGGAGAGAGCGTAATGGTCCTTCCAACCATCCCCGAAGAGGAAGCCAAACAACTGTTCCCTAAAGGAGTATTCACCAAAGAGCTCCCGTCTGGCAAGAAATACCTCCGTTACACTCCCCAGCCCTGAGTGCTGAGTCGCTGGGGCTGCAGCTGCTCACTGAGCAGGGACCCAAGAGCACCAGCCACGTTGCCCTGCAGCAGTTCCGTAGAAACACCCAGGTGTGGCCACAGCTTAGGTCATGAGGTTGCTGTACTACTGGCTTATTAAACGGAAATGGCACCAAAACATTCTTGGGATTCTTGACTCTGTACCTTCACCAGCGTCCTTTCCAGTCCTTAAGCCTGATGCTCCGCCAGCTGACTTCACCTTTCGAATAGATTCTGCATTTGAGATTCAAATCTCATTGGGTCTCCATGGGGATTTTAATCAGCAAGTTAGTATCAGTGGAGGGTTGGGGAAGCTTGCTTCACTCCATCATAGAACAATGATCAATTTTTGTGGCTGTCCTAATTGAATAATGTCTTCTGTCACTGGTTTTGGAGAACAGTAAAACTCAAGATTCAACTTCCTCTGGAAACACCTAAGGACGTCTCGAACTTCTTATAGTTCTGGGGGGAGAACTTTTCAATTCTGTATTTTTTTAGTAGAAATTCAAGTGGTAACAGTGGGGGTAGGGGGAAGTCAAATTTTTTACTTAAAATTTTTGATAGAGGCTGGGGAAAGACTTGTTTTGCCTGCCAAGGATGGAGGTGCGGGTGTGAGCAAGACAGTGCATGTACCGCCCTACATTTCCATGTGCCAGCTGCTCTCAGATACATGGTGAGTGCACACGAGCAGAGAGGAGAGGGGATAGGGAACTTTTTCTTACTTAACTGTTCTTGCAGTAGGTTGCCGTTTTCTAAATCTTGCTTTTTGAAGATCAGCAAATAAACTCTTCTGCTTGAAACTGGATCAGAGAATTGTGTTGTCATGGTTTAAAGTACTAGACTCAACACCCGGAAGGGCAGAAGCAGGCTGCTTCTTTCTTGCAAGAATTGCCAAGAGTATTTTTCTCCAAAGATAGCTAGATAAAATTTTGTATGACTATGGAAGAGCCTTTGAAGGACAGGATTTCCATGCATACATTGATCCTCAATTTCTCTATGCTTTTCGCCTAGGTCCTAAAGTCCCTCAACTAGGTATATGGATTGTAACTTCCTAACCTGATAGCTTAATAGGATGATTGGGCTTAAAAATACAAACCTTCAGAATTATAGTACATATTATTTTTGCTACTCTGAATTCAGCAGCAGGCTTAGTATATAGTGCTACTAAGACTTATAAAGAGGTATCCTATTAATGGGTCTTAGTCAACTAGTAGATTAGGTGGCTTAAGCTGTGAGCATTTCTCACTTTCATAGCCTAGGAAGTCTTAAGAGCAAAGCAATGTAGATACGGAGTCTAGAGAGGCCTGCTTCTTAGCTTAATGGACAGCCGTCTTGTCCTTACACAGCGGAGAAAGACCATCTGCTGTCTTGTCTTCTGACTCTTCCTTGGCTTTATCTCTTTTGTTTCCCAAGCAGTTAGGAGTCTCCAGCTCTCCTTTAATGTTTATTGATATATTTTAGTCTTTGCTCACGAAAAATCTGGGTTCAACTCCTTTGAGTTTGCGGGAAAGGGTCTGTTTCTTTTCTTTTTTTTTTTTTTTTTTTCAACATTGTGTCATGCTGTAGCCCAGAATGGGATCAAATTCATTCCTCCTGCAGAAGCCTCTGAAGTGCTAGGACTGGGGACATGCACACCATGCCCAATGTATCTGGCTTCAATGACAATGTGGCAAAACCTAAACTGCCAATATTAATGATTCAAACTCAAGTCTTGTATTCATTGACCAATGGTACATTTGCCATCAAATTAGCAAATTCCTAATCAGATTTATTCCCCCTTTGGTAATAAGCCCTTACTGCTCAGTCAAGAAACTAAAACCTGGGGGCTGGAGAGGTGGCTCAGGGGTTAAGCCTCCACCTTGCAGGCGGAAGGTCCTGAGTTCGGATCCCAGATCCCACCTATAGACGCCAGGCGGAGACGGAGGCGGGGGCGGCCTGCGCTTCTGGTCCTAGTAGGGCGGAGCCTATGAATCCCGGGGCAGAAGGAGGTGGAGGCGTCCATGGTGGTTCCCGAATTCGTCCGTGGTTCTACACACACAGACATACACACACACGCGCACATACGCACATGTGCACAGTTGAATAAATAATAGTAATAAAAAAAAAGAAACTAAAACCTGGTATTTAGTTTCATTGTATCTCTTCTACCCATATAATGATGTTAATATGATACATTCAAACTGAATTCTAGAACTTTGACCAAACAGCCTTGGAGGACTGAGACTGCAAATATTTCTTTCCAAATACAAAACATTCACTTAGCAGATACACATTTCAAAGCAGAAGTGATCTTAGCACATTTTTAAGTGCATGATTAGATTTGGTGTAAAATTCTCTTTAGGCAGGTCTAAATCAGCCATGCTGGGATGAGATGGTCTCTGAAGGAACACACCCTGTTGAAGAACTAACTCTAATCCACAGAGATAAGATGGCCAACTCCCCCAAACTTTTGCCTATGAAATGGTATGGAAATGAGTTCTCCACAGCAGATAAACTAAATCCATCCAAAGAAACATCTTGCTCTCCAGCCTTACTAAAAGATTAACTGGGTTGGGCCCCAAGGTGAATAGACCAATGAGATGTAGAGGATCAAAAAAACTCCAATCAGGTTTTCAAAAACCAGAGCTAACCAATGGGAAAAGGCCGTCTTTCCCGGCTTACCTAAAAGCACACATATACCACCCTAGTCCCTCATGGTACTCCACATCTGGAGCCCATGAGTTCCATTCTTTCTCTAGTCTAATAAACTCTACCTTTTAATCCTATATGTATTCTGGTTTCAATCTTTGACTATGAACAGAAGAACGTGGATTCATACAGACTCCTGGAAAGTCAACCCAGCAACACTTCCACTGAAAATTGCCACTGTCTCTCAGAATGAATTCCATTATGCCTGCAAAGCTTTGTTCCTTGAAACTGAATTAATATATGCCCACTGCAGTTATGAGGAACTAGGAATTCAAGAGACAGTTCTTGTAATTCCAAAATCAAGCAACGCTTTGTAGAACCAAGTGTTCTAAGATGAACAAAGTGATGTACTTGTGAGTCTAGCAATGTCATGATGGAAAATGTCTCTGTCTCATGTCATGATGCCAGTTCTACTCAAGGTCGTGGGTCTGCTGATATACTCCTTCATGCAGCCATTGATGGCAACTGTTTGAAGGTATGTCAGTTGAGAGAATAGTTAGAAGAGCTTATTAACTGGTTAAAACCAGGGAGCTCTAGAGAGCTCGATACAAGTATGAGAAAAAAAATTCAATCCCTAGCATCTATTTTTTTTTTAAACCATGCATGGTAGTACCCATTTTTAATCCCAGCACTGGGGAGGCAGAGATAGGCAAATGCTTGAGACACCCAAGCCTCCCAGACCTACTCTGTGAGCCCCAAATTTAGCAAGAGAGAGCCTAACTCAAAAGTAAAATAAAAGATAAATAGCTCTTAAGGATCAACACCCAAGGTTGATCACTGACCTCCAAAAGGTCATTACTGTCTTGTCACTTATTAGTACAGAAGAATATGTGATTCACTTCTTGCCCATAAGACAGATAAGATTCCTGGAAGTTTTTCAAAGACAGGTAGGGGAGGACACTGAGACAGTATCTCATATAGACAAGGCTATCCATGAACTGATGATGTTCCTGCTCCACCTTAAAGTATTGGGATTATCAGCATGGGCCATCATAGCAGACATCTAGAAAAATTATTTTATCTGATGAGGAACTGGTGGGTTTTACTACTGTCTTCTACTGGATACAATCAAGAAAATATGAAGTATCCATTGCTAGGGAACCAGACACAGTGAATAGCAGAGCAGAGAGAGAAAAATGTAGCCCTCAGTGGCTTTTATTGAGTCTGCAGTATGAATATTTGTCTTCTCTCTTATGTGACATGATGTTTTTCTCTAGTGTTTAAGCCTTTCTGAGTCAGGTTTTCTAGTTAACTGTACCTCAAAGTATGCTATATACATAGAATGAAGTACCATCTTCCATTTGTTTCACATTGGATAATGTGCCTCTGTTGAGATTACTCTGCATATTATGATAAATTTAGTACCAAATGGCCTATACAGGAATGAGTGTCTTATTCTATGATTGTCCAGTTACAGTTCTTAAATCAGCTTGACAGGAGAGTCCACACCAACATCAGGAGCAGAGGGAACTGACCACACCACATCCATATATCCACAGGATTACTATGAGAGGGACAGCCTTAACTTGCCAGATTAGCATTTTGGCCAAGCATATTGAAGGATACCCAATTAGCTTACTCCATCTTATTCGTCTGTCCAGGGACTAGCCCCATCCACCACTGGTTGGTCCTTCCCCATCTATCAGACAATCTACAGGCTTGCTGGGGCTTATTCAACTATCAATTCTTTGCAAATATGTCCAGAGCTCAAATTTTCAACAGTCAAGTTAATGACACCTGTATCTATGACAGCTACCTAAACAAAACTGTAAAACATATATCTGTGCTCTAATGCTTCAACAGTTATTAAATATCCAAAGTGTTCCATTAAAATGCAAAGTCCAGGGTCCCATTCCCACAGACTGAGACCAGGTATAGCCATAGCCACAAATCCCTCGTTTTAAACAACTCAGAGCACATTGAACCTAACTGTTGCTTAACCATGTTCATTTCCTTCTTTGACCTGATGAAAATCCAGCCAAAAGAAAAGAAAAAGAAGAAAGAAAAGAGAAGAGAAAAAGAGACGGGAGGGGAGAGGAGAGACGGGGAGGGAAGATGGTTCAGGGATTAAGCATTTGCCACAAAAGCAAAAGGGCCTGTGTTTGGATCCTAGATCTCATGTGATGGAAATGGCAGCAGCTTGTACTTCTAGCCATGGAAGGCAGAGCCTAGGAAAACCTATAGCAATTCAGGATAATTTCTCATATCACCTTTGTGCCTCCACAGGCATATATAGAGTCCTCTTCTACACACGCACACACACATTCACACCTACACACAAAGAAGAAGAAGGGGGAGAGAGGAAGAAGAGGAAGAAGAAGAAGAAGAGGACGAGAAGGACGAGGAGGACGAGGAGGACAAGGAGGACGAGGAGGACAAGGACGAGAAGAAGACAACTATCCTGAAAAGCCAGTGGGCTGCCTGGTGACACAGGTGTTTCACCAAGTAAGAAAACAGACCATAGTGATGGAGAGGAAGGCCAAGAGGCACCTAGTCTACACTGACATCCTCAAGAGCAGCCCTGATCCTGCCTGGGTATTTTCAGACTTCACAACATATCTGAGAAATGAGCCTCAGTATGGTCAACATGCTGCAGTGCGGAAACCAGCCACACCCAGTATTTCCCATCCCACAATGGCAACGACGCCCAGTCAGGTCCTGCCTTGTACTTACCAGTTTGAATCCTCTACCTTCTCTCTTCTATTTTCTTCTATTTTTACCTTCATTCATTTCCCCTAGGCTATCATGTTTATTTTGATCTTTTTGAAATGCAAAAGATTCTGAAAGGTTATTCATTAGCCAGAATATTCAACTTTATTTGACTTTTAAAAATAAATGGATAGTTACACGAACAAGTCCTATGATATACAAGAATGTTAACTTCTAAATTTTACTTTCAATAACCAAGATTGTAGAACATAGTTCCACTTTTAGTACATACTAAATTGGAGAGGGAAGACTATGCTTCATAAAACATCAGGGAGGAATTAATTATGGCAATTTCATAAATAAAAATAAAAGAGCTATAGTTAAAGTGTTAACTGTATGCTTACTAACTTACTATATTATGCTTGCTCTAGTTAGATACAGAATTTTATTCATAAATTTTAGCAGATTTTATGTTCTGAAGAATTTTGGTTGTTTCAACTATAATACAACTACTTAAAATTGGTTGCTGATACTATAAATGTAGCAGTGAACACTCAACAGTTTCTAAATAAACTTTGTCATTTGCATCTGGATATCAGCTTGGTCTTTGCTCCACACATTATATTTGTATTATCAGTTCGCTTTCCTAAACAAGTGCCCACCTTCCACCTGCAAAAGAAAGCCAAAAATAAAATGTTTATCACAAATTCACTGTGTTCATGTATGAAATGCTGAAAGAATAATAAAAGAAATTAGACTCCAAACACTTCAAGAAAAACTTTTTACCAACCAGAAAACTTCCCCCAAAATTTCCATTTTATTATCTGAACTCTTCTTTCTTAAAAGATCATATATATTAAGATCTCTGAGAGATACACTGTAATTAATTGAATTTGTATGCCCAGGTGGTAAAGAGATCCTACATTAATTTGATTAGTCTTTCATGGGTGTGCTTACTGAAAAAAAAAGTGTCTTGAAAGTCAGATTCTAGTTAACTTACTATTGAGTTATAAAATACCTGGATTTTTTTGCCTTAACTAAGATAATAAGAATTAAAAAAATAAATGATGTGGCCTATGGGCTTGGTACACTGGTACACTGCTTGCTTAACTTGCTTAAGCCCTGGGTTTAATTC
Organism: Typhlomys cinereus; assembly: GCA_023101885.1. Lineage (NCBI taxonomy): Eukaryota > Metazoa > Chordata > Mammalia > Rodentia > Platacanthomyidae > Typhlomys > Typhlomys cinereus. Next base: position 7,022,095 of record JALPQD010000025.1, on the reverse strand, counting down.
CCCAGCACTCAAATAATAGTAATAATGATGGGCTAGAAGAGAGGAACAAATGAGTCCAACTGTTTGATGTGGGTTCTCAATTTAAGAGATGGAATCCCTTTAAGATGACCAGGGCTGGAGAGATGATTCAGGGGTTAGGACACTGCCTTGCAAGCAGGAAGTCCTGAGTTCAGATCCCAGATCCCATATAAAAACTCTAGATGGAAACTGTGGAGGCCTGCAATTCTGGCCACAGTGGATGGAGCCTAGGAAATCCCAGAGAACAGCAAAAAGGAGGTAGAAGCAATCCAAGATGATTCCCAAAATCATCCTTGGTCCTCCACAGGGACACATAGTGCCCTCTGACACACACACACACACACACACACACACACACACACACACACACACAAATAAAGCCTTTTTAAAAAAAGAGTAAGATGATGGCCCTAAAGGAGCTAATAGAACTATTGACCATGATCTTGATCTGTGCAACTTTCCTTTCCTCTAGCAAATGTACTGCCAATTACCTTGATAATCATAAATGACAGTGGTGGGACTAAATTTTCTCTTAGAAAGGTCTTGGCATGGCTCTCTTCTTATGGATGAGGTGGACCAAGGGTTTATGCAGCATATCTAGATACTTAGATGATAGACAGACAGACAGACAGACAGACAGATAGATTTAAGGTGACTTGGCATCTAGTTGTGGAAGTATGGAGGAGATAGAGTGCTAAGGAACCCAGTACTATGCCCTGTCATTGTCAGAGCTATCTGCTTTTCTACCCCACCCACACGTGGACACCGGTTCAAAAAAGACATGGCTTCCAACTCTCCTTGGATTTCTCCTGGTAGTTGAAGAAAGTAGGAAATGAGAGAGATGAAAAAAATATTCACAACTCTCCATTTTTAAAAAATGAATTGGAGTTTCTGATTTTATCTTAAAAACCCAAGCAAATTTTCCAGTCTACTCCATAATGTTTAACCTAAAACCTTTAAACAATCTAACAGTCAAAACTTTGATACCCTAGGATGATGTGCATTAAACAGTCTGTGTTACTACACATCCACAGCACAATACAGCTATTCCAAGTGCAAAAGTAGAAGCATAGATACTTAGATGCCAGTGTCTAAATCTCACACATGCATGTCCCTCATCCCACAGATCCTTACTTCATGTAAGGAATGAGGAGGGACACAACACATATGGACCACAGAACATGGGCAGAATATATCAACTATAACTAGTCTGAGAACTTCCTCCTAGCTGGATAGCTTACACAGTACCAAGGAATACTGTAGAAGCTACTGGGGGAGAGAAATAATCACAGGCCTCATCAACTCACGAGATCTGCAAGTTGCAATAAAAATCACCATGGCCACAGGTAACCACCAACAGGTAATAGATGACATGAGTATCAAGTCAACAGCTCTCTGATTGAACTCAAGACCAGCTTGTCAGAATGGACCAGTTCCTGTAACTGGTAACTAGAATAAGAACCTAAAAAAGAGAAGGAAATAGATCAATAGAGAAAAACATCCAATGAAGGTGGAAGACCGTACATCAAATTTCTCTATAAATAGCTGCTATTATACCCATAGATTTGAAGAACACTTAACACTCAGCTTAGAAGTCTTCTTCTACAACAAAGGTAGAGGATCTCAACACCCTGACAGGATGCAGCCTACGGCAGTAGAAGAGCAGTGAAGTGGACAGTAATGACCTACCATGATGCAGAGTACCAGCGACTCATCAAGGCTCACCCAGGATCAGGCCAACCTAATCTCTTCTCATCCTAAGGCTTTTGGGAACCCCACAGAAGAGGTAAGAACATAAAGATGAGAAGATTCACCATTGAACAAGACATTCCATTCAAAGCAGGACTGCTGCATCCAGGAACTCACTGCAATGAGACTTGTCTTTACTAGACCTGCATAATGATAGACATATTAACATGCCCCCATAGACTATGGAGGAACTCAAGAGAGATAAGAATATACAGTGGAAACCTTGGGGATAAAACTGATGAGTGAAGGGAAATGCTCCTATCAGAGGAGTGGCCCAAAGAGAGGCAATGTGATGTATGACAAAAGGCTTGAATCCCCACAAGACAAACTTGAGTGAACTCTGGAAGGTCAACAGAGGTGGACAGGAAGGAAGAAAGGAAGGAGTGGAATGGATTGATGAAAGGAGAGGAATGGGAGGGAGGGGGAGTGAAGGGAAGCTGGGATAAGTACTCAATATGCTTGTGAAAGTAGAAAAATAAAATAAAAAATAAACATTAAAAAACAAATGAGAAGAGGAGAAGTTGAGTAAGTCTAAGTTATACATGTGTGTGTTTATTTGCATGTGTGTGTGTATGTGTATATGTGCATGTATGTATATTTGTGCACATGCATGAGTGCCTGTGCATTTGTGTGTATTCATGTGTGCATGTGCATGCGCATGTGTGTGTGTGTATGTGTGTGTGTGAATGTGTGTGTGTGCGGGTGCGTGTGTGTGTGTGTGCATGTGTAGGCCAGAGATCAACATCAAGGGTCTTCCTCTATTGCTCTTTGAGGTTTTTTTGACACAGAGTGTCTCACTAAACCTAGAGCTTGCTGTTTTTATACCGACTAGCCAGCAATCCCCAGGACCCAGTCTTCTCTGTGCCAGTGTTAGGATTCACAGGCATGTGCCACCAAGTTTGTTTTGCGTCCATGCTGGGTATCAAACTTCAGGTCCCCATACTGATGCAGTAAGTGCTTTACCACAGCCATCTCCCCAGCCTCCTAAGTTAAAAATGATTTAATTTTCTTTTTAAGTGAGCAAGATAACTTTTATCTCAATTTCTCCAAGTCATTAGGTTGTCACACTATGTCTTTTCTCACTGTCTGTATTTTGCTCTTTGGCCTTGTGATTTACTTATTTATTTGACTTATTTTGAGAAAGGATCTCATGTAGGCCAGGATGGTTCAAACTTACTACACAGCCGAGGATCACCTTGAACTCGTGAACCTCCTGAGTACTGCTATGGCAGGTCTGTGCCACCACAGCTGGCGCTCACAATTCATTTCAGCTGTGTAGCTTAATATTCACAATCAGGAAAATCAGAGATGGAAAGATGGCTCAATGGGTAAGACCACGTTCTGCACAAGCATGAAAACCTGAGTTCAAATCATCATCATCCATGTAAAAATCAGGCATGGCAGCTTATGCTAGTAATTTCAGCATTGGAGAGAAGAGGCAGGAGGATCCCAAGAGCTGCCTGGCTAGGCAAGGCTAACCAAACCTCACTGGCTAGCAAGGCTAGCCAAAATGGCAAGCTTCAGGTTTCTCGGGCCCTTTTCTCAAGGGAATAAGGCAGAGCACAAATGAGGAAAAGACTCATTTTCTTCCTTTTGTCCCCTCAGGCATACAGACAAGTGCACACACATGTACACACATGTGCACAGATACGCACTCATGTTACACACACACACACACACACACACACACACACACACACATAATATGAAAAATCTATTTAAAGTACCAAGTTTATTACCTCATCTTTTCTCTTCCAGTTATAGTCTTTCTTCGGTGTTCGAATACCACTACCAGCTGAGGTCAACCAGACACATGCATTGAACAGAAAATTTGAGTTAGGAATTTTAGAGTAAAGACGATGGAATTTTTGAAGTATCAATTTGCTTTCTCCAACTAAACCTTCCCTTTCCCTTCACCCTTTCATGCACATTTATGACTTCCTTCCCTCAGACCCTTTGTAAGAAGCTCCCACAAGTTCACCCCAAAGGCTAGCGAGTATATCCCATAAACGAAGCAGGCTGTGTAAAAGCAAGAGGGTGTCATGAGGACTGTGGCAGAGATCATCTGCTCCCACCACACACATCAGTGAACCTCCAGTCACATCCCAGAACGAGGGCTGAGTACCGGCAGACCTCGGTTTTCAATGAAGATCTCAAAATCTACCTTTGTGAACATGGAACTTGCTTATGCTTTTTTGCACAGTGTTTTGGTTTCATATCTTACTGCTCTATTGAAATAACTGAACCAAACGACTTGAGGGAACAAAAACTTTTGTTCAGCTCACAATTTCAGGTTGTAAGTCTGTGGCGGTTTGTTTTGGATGTCAGCTTGACGACTCAAGAGCTGAGCCTTTAGTGATGAAACAATTGAGAGCTGAATCTTTGGCTAAAAACCTTTGAAGAATTATTTAGTTAAGGAAAACTCCTGAACAAGCCTGAGGGAGTTTATCTAAATGACATGAGAAGACCAGCCCACAGTCGGTGCGACAGTTCCATGGGCAGATAGGTGAGGTGGAGAGAGAGAACCAGTTAGCAAGGTGGAAGACTGGCAAACTGGCAAACAAGAAAGTAATATTCAGTTCTTGCCCTCTCCCCTCCAATCTATCCTCTGCTCTTTCTGTGGAGATGGTATGGCCAGGGGCCAGTTCCTTGGACCCTGTTGGTGTCACACTCCTGCCATCATACTGAACTAGATCCTCAAACCATGACCAGGAATAAAATCCCTTTGTTCCCCTAAATTTCCTGCCTCATGTATTCATTACAGCAACAGAAATAAGAAACTAAGACAGTCCAGCCATCTGGGAGATTACAAGAGCAAGAGTTTGAAATAGGTAATCATGTCATAACTACAGCAAGAGCACAGCCCAAGGACCAACACACCACGGTGGTTGGCTTGCCCTCTAGCTTGCCACTTTGTCCAACTTTTTTTTTTTTTCTGTCTTTATCCATTTGCCCAGAAAATGGCCCCACCCGGTATGGACCGGGTCTTCCCACATCAAGTATGTAAACAAGATAGTCTCCTATAAGCAAGTTCAGAGGCTTTGCTTAACTAGATAATTCCTCCTAGGTATGCCCAGAGGCCCCACTCCTACTCAGGTTGACAGATGGGACGCACATACGACAACTCATTTAAAATGTTCAAAAGATATGTCAGGATCCAGAACCAGGGCATTGGCTAGATCTAATCCATGGGTTCAATGTTCTGCAACCTTTGGCTCAGATCCACTAGAGAATACAAAGGCATGTGCTTCCCTTATTCTAGTAATGATGCCTGCAAGCACAAGGAAAGGAAGGGGTCTCTCCACCCCACATTAATGACAAAATGATTAGTTGCATAATAATTAAGCTAGCTGTTCTCATGAATTGTAAATACTGGGATGGCACAGATCACAGTCGCAAATCAATGGAATGCAAATACCCTGTGTATTCATATTTACAGAAAGAGCAGATAGGACTATATTAACAATGACTCCAGAATACTGAGCACTGAAGGAAAGACCTTGAGTTTCTTTTCTCTCAAGTGAAAACTTCATATCTAGTGTTCTCTGTATTCATGACGTACTCATGATGCACCATGATTTATGTCAGATGTGCGTTGATTGACTGCAAAAACCTAAAGACTCTCCATGTGTAACTAGAGCAAGCCATTTGACTTGTGAATGTGACTGTGATGGATATGACTTCCTATTCCCTCCAGCTGTTGGATGTAAACCAACTCCCCATTCCTAGGCGCACTGCAAAAGAGTCTATTCTGTCCCCATTTATACATTGTTCCCAAGGAGTGAGAAACAGAGGGGAGTTGGGAGCCACAAGGATTTGGGCATCTAAAGTATAGTTTCTGATAAATGACCTCCAGAAAGCAAAGTGGCAGTCAGCATGGGCCCAAGGGTGGGGACCACTGATAAACCCACAAGATGCCTCTCAAATCACTTTTCAGAATTAAATGACTTTTGCATTTATTCAAGTCCTCAGCAGTTGCTTTCCACTACAAGGCTATCCCTTACACATGGCAATGCAAGTCGCATCATTTTTGGAAGGCTCAGATGTTGTAATTACCAGCAGCTTGCTTACATCTGCAGTACCCTGAATCTAAAAAACAATAGAAGTAAAATTAGTCAAAAGAACAGTCATTGATCTTTAAGAAGCTGCTTCTCTGTGCGTGTGTGTGTTGTTTTGAGGCAGGGACTGGCTGGCTGTGTAGTTCAGTCTGGCCTGGCTATCATTCCTCCCTGACAAATTGCTAGGATTCAGACACTCAGCATTCAGTCCTGCTAAGTCCTATCTTTCGAATTTGAAATCCCCTTTAATGTTGTCTGGAGAAAAAAAAAAATCCTAGATTTTGCATATTTCTGGAGACCAGAGCAAAAATTTCTACTCCTTATTGTAACTAGACTAGAAATCTAGTTTGAAAATGTGTTACTTTATTCCTACACTGAAAATCAAGGATTCAAGACTCGGCCTTCCCATGGTAGCAGGAATTGTCTTCCTTTCCTACAGCTTTTGCTCCATAAGCCACAGAATCTTCCTCCAGGATCCAACTAGCAGAACAATTACAGCAATCATGTTCAAATATTGTCCATCTCATTAGTATTCAGATTAACCTGACCAGCTAGCTGCTGCCAGTATCCTCATCTTACTAAGCAGGGGGAGACAAGAGAAAGGGCAAAGCAGTTAAGCAGCTTGCCTGTTCATGTATCCAGTCCTGATGCTAAACCTTATAATCTTAACTACTAGCTATTCTGAAATGAACAATTAATTGTTGTCATTTGAGTTTTAAAGTCATTTATGTGCAAAGCACTGTGCAAATTGTTTTGGGAAATTACACTTCTTACTTTTTGATACTCAATTATATATCTTCATCCTAGTCCAAATCTTAATTTATTCTGAACCAAACTATCTCCCTAGCCAAACAAAACCAATGAATATATCTTGTATCTCTCACACATATGCCTATGTTCTGTTTGGCTAAAAGATGGGCATTTAATTACATAACAGTTTCTTTCCTACAGAGGAAGGAAATTCTACTCTTACCTGCTTACAGCTTTTAGGAATAATGGAAGGTGCAATATGTGGTTCTTCTGTCTTGCTATTAATCACAGTTCCATACACAAGAATAACAAGCTTCATGGCCACATGATCCAAAGGCATTTCATTATAGCTTGACAAAGTCTCCACATATGCATGATTTAACATGAAACACTTCTGAAAATCCAAGTCCTACAATGAAATCACATTTTTTTCTACAAGTCATACATATGGATGTATAGTATTAAGGAGAAAACGAACTCTGAGTATCTTGTGGGTGTGAAAACACACACTGACCCTGCAATCAATAGACAGAAGATATTTAGAATTTAGAATGCTCTCTGACGAGTTTCCAAAGTATGTACATTTTGGGGCTGGAGAGGTGGCTCAGGGTTAAGCCTCTGCCTTGCAGGCGGAAGGTCTTGAGTTCAGATCCTAGACCCCCATGTATAGACGCCGGGTGGAAGTGGGGGCGGCCTGCGTTTCTGGTCCTGGTAGGGCGGAGCCTGTGAATCCCAGGGCAGAATAAACAAGGAGGAGGTGGAGGCGGTCCATGGTGGTTCCTGAATTCGTCCGTGGTCCTACACACACACACACACACACACACACACATACATCCACACATGCATACACGCACAATTGAATAAATAATAAAGAAAGAAAAAAATTAAAAAAAGAAGTATGAACATTTTATTATTGCTTCCTAACAGTATTATCTGCCAGCTATGCCACTTAACTGAGTAAATCTTGTTGGATTCCTGTTTTCACCAAAACAAACAAACAAGAAACTAGGATTAAATGTTCATAGATTTTTTTTTTCCTGGAAATAAGCAGATGTCCCACCTGACAATTGAACAAATAATTCGAAACAAATCAAGATAAGGAATCTAGGTCACACCCTGAGGCTTAGATACTTAGACTTTGGAGCTGGATGGAACTTACTCTGAAAGGAATGGAGGGACCACCTCCAAAGTTCTTATGTTGAAGTCCTAACCCTCGATAGCTCAGAATATGTCCTTGTTTGGAAATAAGATCAATGTGGATGCAGTTAGCTAACAAGAAATTATACAAGACTAGAATGAGCCTCTAATTCAACATGGCTGGCTGCCCTTATCAAAGGGAGAAATTTGAGTACAGTGAGACCATTCAGCAGGTAAAGGTATTTCCCATCAAACCTGAGACCGAGTCAACTCTAGAACCCACATGGTAGAAAGAGATAACTGTTTCCCACAGCCTGTCCTCTAACCTCTATGCATGCGCCATGTCACATACTCATAACACATGCACATAATAAACAAACAAGCAAGCAAGCAAATAAATGTAGAAAATAGAAAAAAAATTTGGAAACACCCTGAAATATAGGAGAATGTCATGTGAGATGGAAGCACTGTGTACAAACGGAAGAGGGAAGCCTTGACCATATAAGGTCAATGTCTCTTAGGAAGAGAGACTTCTTTCAGATTTCTGACCTCCAGGACCATGGAACAATTTATTTCCCATTACAGTATTACAACAGCATTAGCAAATGAATTTTTTATTCTTATTTATTATTTATTCAATTGTGTGTGTATGCGTATGTATGTACACACACATTCGGGAACCACCGTGGACCGCCTCCACTTCCTCCTTGTTTACTCTGCCCTGGGATTCACAGGCTCCGCCCTACCAGGACCAGAGACGCAGGTTGCCCCCACTTCCACGTGGGGTCTAGGATCCAAACTCCGGACCTTCCGCATGCAAGGCAGAGGCTTAACCCCTGAGCCACCTCTCCAGCCCCAGCATTAGCAAATGAATGTGAGACCTTAGAAGTCAGCCAGACAGCGAGAAGCTTCTGGACAGTGCTATAATCCAGCCACCACCTCCATCTAACATCTCTATCCAGTGCACAGCTATGCACAGCTGCGGGTGTCAGTCCCTGACAGGCAAAACAGAGCTTGTTTTCTGAAGATACTGGCAAGGCTGGGTCACTAAAAACACTAAAAAATAAACACATGAATAAAAACAACAAACATTTTATCTAGAATTTGGCAACCAGAAAAAATAAACTAAAAATGTGGTCTTTTGGGTTGAACTTTGAATGTGCATCCTGAGCTCTGTGAATTTAGAAGACAGTCCAGAAGAATATGATTTTATCAGAGCCTGGGGGAAAGGAGGAAGACTGAAAATTTTAACTGACTAGTTCTTTCAGGGAATGACTAGAAGGAAATAATTCCTAAAATTTTGTTATAGTCACTTTATATATGTGTTGCTGTTGCTAAAGTGTTTCAAAATAAACCCTCGCTCTCCTACCATTTCACCTTCTCACATCTAAAAATACCTCCTGCCTCTACCTTCCAATAACTGGGATTACAGGAATATGTTATCATACCCAGCTGAAAACATGTTTTTAAAGCAATGCTTACCCTCTTTCTTCTTTCCTTCCTCTCTCCCTCCGGCTCTCCCTTTCTTTCTCTCTTTTTTGTTTATTTATTTTGAGATGGTGTCTCAGGTAGCCTAGGCTAAACTGGTCTTCCTGCCTCTACCTTCCAAATGCTGTTAAAATAAAATAAAAGATTGTGGGCCTAGAGAGATGGCTCAGTTGGGAAAGTGCTCACTGCACAGTCATAAAAACCTAATTTGGATCCCTGGAACCCACATAAAAATGAGGCACAGAGGCAATTGTCTATAGTTTCTATGTTGGGAGAGACTGGTGGGACCCAGGTTCGAAAAATAAGATGGAGAGCAACTGAAGACAGCCATTATCAACCTCTGACCTCCACATGTGTATGCAACAAAAAAATAGATAAATAAAATAAAAGAGATGCCCACTGTCACACCCCCTGCTGAGGAGAGGCTCAATCAGTAAAGCAATTGCCTTGTTAACATAGAGACTTGAGTTTCAATTCCAAGAACCCACGTAAAAAGCCAGGAAGAGTGGCACATGCTATAACACCAAAGATGGTGGTATAGAAGATGGGCACAGACTGGTCCTTGGAAGTTCACTGGCAGCTAGTGTAGTCTATTTGGCAAAGCTCCAGGCAAATGCCTAGTTGGCAGAAGCTGTAGACACATTTAGTGTCTTTAAACACTAAGGAATGATGTCAAAGGTTATCTTCTGACTTCCATACACATGTACATGCAAACACAAGTGAACCCACAAACCTAGGTTCATGCACACATTCACGTACACCAAAATAATAAATAAAAAAGAGCTGGAGAGGCGGCTCAGGGATTAAGACTCTGCTTTACATACAGAAGGTCCTGAGTTCAGATCCCAGGTCTCACATAAACACACCAGGTAGAAATGGCAGTGGCTTGCACTCTGGTCCTGGTGAGTGGAGCCTGGGAAATCCCAGAGCGAAACAAAAAGAAAGTAGAAGCAATCCAGTATGAGTCCCAAAATCACCCTTGATTTTTGTCATGGTTTGAAATGTGTCCTTACCCCTCTCCCCACAGTCTCATGTGTTTGGGAAGATCATGGCTCCTTAGAAAGGTGGAGCCTTGATGGAGGAAGGTGGCCACAGCGGGTGGGCCTTGAGATAGATTAGCCCCACCCTACCCCAGGAAGGCTCTTCTCTTGAAGCAAGTAGTCTTGCAGCTCTCAGTCTTATGGGTGGATGTGTCACAGCCTGTCTACAGCTTCTGCCGACTAGGCATGCAAAGTCCACCATGAAAGACTGTATCTCCCCTCTGAATTGTAAGCTGAATAAAACTCCCTTTCTCCCTTAAGTTGCTTGACTTTGGGTGTTCTCTCACAGCAACAGAAAAGAGTAACTAGTACAGTACTCCACAGAGACATGCAGTGCCCCCTCTCTCTCTCTCTCTCTCTCTCAGACACACACACACATTTAATTTAAAAATAAGACAAAAAATTAAAAAATGAAACATGATAATAAATTATGATATCATATATTTTAAGTAATCACAAACTCTTCAGTAGCATCTAATACTCTGTCTGCAACCAAATCTCTGAAGTTGTCCAAAGTATACTTTATTTAACTGAAGAAACAAAGTATTATATTGAACTTTTCCATGTTTAAATTCCTTGATTTGGAGTGACCTCTCCTTACTCTTCTTTACATTGGCGTTACATTACATTATTAATCCCACATATAGACACCAGGCGGAAGCGAGGGCGGCCTGCATTTCTGGTCCTTGTAGGGCGGAGCCTGTGAATCCTGGGACAGAGTAAACAAGGAGGAGGTAGAGGCGGTCCATGGTGGTTCCTGAATTCGTCCGTGGTTCTACGCACACACGCGCACACAAGCACACACTCACAATTGAATAAAAAACATTTTTAAAAAAATGAAATGAGGACTAGAGAGATGGCTTGGTGGTTAAAGCCTTTGCCACAAAAGCAAAAGGTCCTGACTTAGGATTCCCAGATTGCACGTTAAAAAAAAAAAAAAAAAAAAAAGCCAGGTAGTTATGGCATCACCCTTGAGTCTTGCTCTGGAAAACAGAGCCTGCGAAACCCCAGAGCAAATCAATAAGGGGGTAGAGCAATCAAGAATGATTCCTGATGTTACCTTGGGCCCCCACAGGCAAGCATTCTCATCAAAGTGCCATCTTTGTATACTCATCTGTGAGCACACACACACACCACAAAGAAAATAAAATGAGTTAGCTGGTAGGCAGAAAAAATCAGATTCTGAATTTGGTTAAAAAAACTGATAGAGATTCTCTGGGAAATAAGATGGAGAGTAAAATTATTACTATCATTAATGTTTTATATCTGAATTTTCTCACTAAATTGATGGATTTATATGGCTTATAACCTGAAATACATTTGCAAAGGACATTTGCATTTCTGTTGGTCCGAGTCTATTTGTGTTGATCATACCTTCCTCTCTACAGTTTCACACGATACTCTTAATTTGTTTCACTCCTCCTGAAGAGGCAATGTAAAAAGGAATGAATTTTTCCCATAGTTTTTATTGTCACACACTGAAATCAACCTGATTGGTCTGAATGACACGCAAGCTTCAGACCTAAGGTTTACAGTCTCCTCAGCGAATGTTGTTGAACTTCAGGTCTGTTGCTTTCCCCAGTTTCTGACTCATAGTCAGGGTGAAAGTAAATACTAAATCAGTTATAAATATGGGACTGTCTGTTCAGGGACAGACAGACTTGAATACTCCTCCCTGGAAAGAAAGTTCATGGAAAGGATTTAGTCACCTCGACAAAGTTTTGAGATGAAAAGTGATGCATGTTAATTGTCATGGTTTGAAATGTGTCCCCCACAGTCTCATGTGTTTGGCAAGGTCATGGCACCTTGAGAGGTGGAGCCTTGCTGGAGGAAGGCAGTCACAAAGGGTGGGCCTTGAGGTGGATTAGTCCCACCCTACCTCCAGGAGAAGTCAGCCTTTGCTGCAAGCAGTCTGCAGCTCTCGGCTTCCAAGATGTCTGCGGTGACTTAGCCTCCTCCAGCCATGCCGCCTCTGCTTTGAGAGACTGTACTTTCCCTCTGGAACCGTAAGCTGAATAAACCTCCCTTTCTCCCTTAAGTTGGTTGACTTTGGGTGTTCTCTCACAGCAATAGTTAAGAATAACTGTTACATTAATGTTGGTAAACTGTGAATAAATGCCAGACCAACTATTCACTAACTCATTCCCATTAATGTCATGCATGGCTTTTGGGAGATCTGAGTACTTAATATTTTCTCATTGTATGTTTAAAGGGATGCTTCCAAGTAGTGAATCGTGACAAGATCACTAATGACCAGAAGTCCAGACAGATTAAAGGTGAAGCTCTAGCATCCTCATTTTGAAGAACCAAACACCACCTTCCTTTTTATCTTTGTCTTAAAAATAAGAAATGCACTTTATAAAAGTGCACATATAACTTACCTCACCAGCAAGACTTGACTCAAAATACTGATTTGCAATACCAAGAGCAAGTTTGAGCCATATTTTATATTCCAGAGATGGCCAGAAGACATCAAAGCCTTCATATAAATCCTCCAGTGAGATGAAGAAGGCCTGAAATAATAAGACACAAGACCACAGCCAACTGAATTCTGACCTCTTCGTCAAGCACAATAATGTCTATCATCTCAGAAAACCATAAACTCTAACTCAATTATGACACTCTACTATTTAAAATAATAGGCATTGTAGAAAAGTAGTTCATCATGTACAAGATGATAAAATCTCTAGTCCAGTGAGGGCTATGGACTTAAAAATGTATGGGGATTATTCCTATCAAATGTACTGAAGGCTCTAGCTCACACGAGAAGAATCAGGAAGTAGGCTCTCACAGTAGTGAAATCCACAATGATCTTTACTTACAATGTTTGTGTCCAGAGACCAACTGCTTGCCTGAACAAAGCCCACTGCCCTTTCAGAATTCAAACCAAATGAACTGTAATGAAACCTTTCAGTCTTGTGACTAAATTTGTGCTTTTCCTTTTCCAGAAACTAAAGGGTAGGAAACTAATGAAGCAACATTCCCTTCTACTCCACCTGCCCTTAAACTTCCAGATCCTATGGGGTCTCATTTAGCAGCCTCAGAGTATTAGCGAATACTTGTAACAGAAACTTTAGTACATTTTAATTTAGCCAACTACACTGAGTGGAATAACTGGCCACTTATTTGATGAATAAATAACTTACCTGGCAAACGAACAATCAAAAAAGAGAAGTTTTAACACAAATGAGGTTTTTTTTTAAGTACAGCTTTCTAAATGTTCATTTACTGAGCATATATTGTGCCAGACAACTTACATAGAAGTCTCTGATCCTTAAAACACTCCAAAGGTAGGCATTCTCTCTGAGTTAATAAATAAGGAAATTAAGATTCAAGGTTACATAACCTTCCAAGTTCTCACAGCCAGGATGTTATGGAATTCAACAGAATCTGGCATGCACAGTGTAAAATCTCCTTTCTCTCCAGTGCCCTGTGGTGCCTTACAGCAGTTCATTGGATGACCAAAGGAGGTTAGTGGAACCCACAGGAAGAAAAGAGAGTGGCATTCCTTACTTTCTCTCGAAGGATTAGTTAACAACCTGCGACAGAACTATTTTCACTATTTCATACCTGTAAAGTTGTTTCACAGATGGCGGTATATCTGATTTCACGCTTAATCAAACAGCTCAGCTCTCCAAGTATATCCCCACTAGTATTGTACTCTGTGTATAGAGTCTTTACTGGTATGTCACTCTTCTGTAGGCTGTCTATCCCAAAGGTGGGAGATGAACTGTGCAACTACAAGAAAATAGACAACAGGAAATAAACCATGGAGGACTCTGTGTGTAGCAGGCGATTTCCCACTCTCTCACAACTTATCCAAAGGTTCTTTATCACAACTCATCAGGCATGAAGGGAAGAATTAGCTTTCACAAAAGCCATGATTTCCTTCACATTTCAACTCCTCAGGACAATGATTTTTCTCATGTAAAAATAGACTTCTTGGAGAGATGGCTCAGGGATTAAGCCTCTCCCTTGCAAGCAGAAGGTCCTGAGTTTGGATCCTAGATCCCACGCACAGACACCGGGAAGAAGTGGGGGCGGCCTGCGCTTCAGGTCCTGGTGGGCGGAGCCTGTGAAACCTGGGGCAGAGTAAACAAGGAGGAGGTGGAGGCGGTTCACGATGGTTTCCAAATTCACCCTTGGTTCTACACATACACACACACATATACATACACGCACACGCACACACACACAATTGAATAAATAATTTAATAAATAGACTTCTTGGGCTTGGAATGTAGCTCAGTGAGCGAGTGCTTGCTTAGCATGCCTGAAGCTCTTAAGTCCAATCCCTAGCACTAAAAAAAAAAGTGTAAGAGGAAGGACTTGTGCTGGTGAGAAAGCTCATTGGGTAAAGATGATTGCCAAGCGTGACAGTCTGAGTTCAGCCTCCAAAACCCATGTGTTGGAAGAATAAAACTGACACCAACAAATTGTCCTCTGACTTCCACGTGTATGCACCATGGCACATACATATGCATGTACACACACAAAATAAAAATAATAATAATAATAAATATAAAATAGGATTCTTATAAGAATTAAATGATATAATACATTGTCTTTTTTTAACCATCTTTATAAAAAGTTCTTTTTAATAAAAAATCAATAGTTCCTTACACTTGCCATTCCAGAAATGATTAAGAAGATTCCTTGTGCCATTTCTCCTTCTCTACAGATGATATCTCCATAGTCAAAATAGGCAAGTTTGCTTCTTTCCTGAATTAAAAAGGGGAGGGGAAAGAGTGCAACATTAATATTTCATAATCCACTTTTCTAAACAGAAGTAAGATTTTAAAGTTAAAAATTGTTTTCTAGTGGCACAAAAATGAAAATGTTATTCTTGGTTTATTAATAAATTATGGTTTACAGATATAGCACAACTTGAAAAAATAAAGCTACAAGCAAATGAGACCCCTAGTTACTGCAGCAAATGATATGATATGGATATCCAGTAAATACTTATTGGGGTGAATGAGTAAACTAATGAATAACATTTTAGATCTCATTCAGGGCTTGGGCTGCCAAGCAAATCCATTCTCTGTCTCCAGATGAAGTTGTAGTTATTTGGATTGGTATTTTCAATGACATGTGATGATGATAACAGGATAGCAGACAGGACAATGCACCGTGAGCTAAAAAGAGAGGTTACAGGATTTTGCCTAGTTGTTCAGTGGTGCCTTTACTAGCGGAGAAGGGATAATTCAGTTGACTCCTAAAAAGGAGAGCATCAGAGAGTAGAAGATATGAAAAACTCAGAAGCAAATATGTCTGTGGCCGAGGTAACCGCAAAGGCACAGCAGGACTCGAGCCGTGGGGACAGAGACCAGGACTGAGCTATCTAGGAGGCATCAGCAGTGCAGGAGGTGCTGGACTCTACCAGATTTTAGGGACTCACGGCAGTGTTTCAATTTCTTTTAAACTTAGGAGAAGGAAAAGCATACTTCCAGGGGAGAAAAATGTTTTCATAGATTCATTTTTATGCTAACACTGATAAATGGAAAGTAGAATTTAATGTGTGTGTGTGTGTGTGTGTGTGTGTGTGTGTGTGTGTGTATGTACGGGGGCCTACAAAGGCCCACAAGAGTCACAACACAGCCTGATCAAGACAAGGCCCAGGGGATATCTGTCTAGCAGAGTTCAAGGACATGCAATATCTATTCTTCTGAGTTGTGCTTTTCTCTTGATTGTGGGGTGGTAGTAGAAAAACACGGGAGGGTGACACTTTATATCAAAACCTAACCAGAACAGAAGACAGAAATGCTACCTTGAAGAAATCAATGAGAACATCTTTATTTTCCAACCAAACGATGTTGGGAAGGTATTTGTCAGCAGTGGGAGGTGGGATTGCCATTGGGAAGTTATTCAGGGCCTTTATCTTTGTAAGAAGTACCTAGAAGATGAACAAGCAAAATAATGGTGATTGTTTCTGACACAGAAAATGGACCATGGGCAAAAACTGAAGAAACTGAAATAAATTTCTCTTATTCAGATCTTAATCTGAGTTTTGATTCAGTTTCTCTTACCCATTATATTTTATAAATAAAGAAATATTTGTTTGTTTGTTTAATCATTTATTTATTTAGAGAAAAACAGAGAGAGAAAGAACACTACACACACTCATGTGTCAAGGGACCATTCCAGCAGGTTTCTGGGATCAAACTCCAGCCTCCAGGTTTGCACATAGGCACCAAGTCATCTCATCGACCCAGTGGGTTTTACTTTCTGCCCCTATTTATTTCCTTTTCCTATTTTCACTTATTTTTAAGTCAGATCAAACCTGGCATCTTTATAATTCAATTAATATTGTGTGTTACTTTGTCTTAGGCTCAAATCTTCTAAAGTTCACATTGATTACTGTCTGATCTCTCACCATGTTGACTCGTTTTGTGTGTGTGTGTGTGTGTGTGTGTGTGTGTGTGTGTGTGTGTATGGTTTCCTGTCATAAAGCCTTCTAACTTGGGAGAATACAGTTTAAAACTAAGCCTCTGAGCAGCTTTCTCTACCCCAACCACAGGTAAGAGAAAAATCACTTTTTCTCCTTTATTCCTGTAGTATTTCCTGCACATCTGCAGACCCCATCATCTTGGAAGTTTATCATCCTTACTTGTTTGTCCAACTCTTCATATGACCTGCCTGCGGTTGAATGGATGAATATATGACTAAATGAAGAAATAACAGAGGCCCACAGACTTTGGATTAGTATAAACCTCATTAAATTTCACAATCTCAAGAATTCAGGGCAGTTGCTGGTTTCTAGCACACACTTGTTCGTTGAATCAAATTGAATAACTCCCATCTGTGACCTGAGATCACATCCAGTAAGTAATCATTAAAATTATCCATTACTTTTCTGAACAGCCCTACAGGAAGACTAAGTCTCTTTTTGAGCTATTCTTTATTTATTTTAACAAATATCTTATTTAATGAATATCAACTTCAAAATATTACATACAAAAATGGAATGCAAAAAATATGTTAGATGTGCAGCTTGAGGAATAGAATGAAGTAGGTATTTTCTTCCTTCAGACAGATATCCAAGAGAAACCATTTATCCATTCAGTCCTTTCCTGTAATGCTATAGAGGAGAAAGAGAGAGCCTCCACAGGGAAAGTTGGCCTGCACATATCCATATCTCCTCTGAGGTCATGGAGAGGTGATAAAGTTCAGAATACGACCAGAAGCACAGTGCATTGTGGGAAATACGGGGACAAGGAACATAAAACATCCAGAATAACAGTATATCAGTAGGAAACAGACAGAATATGAGACCAGACTTTCATTTTTCTACTTTATTCTAGGAAGCAGGTCCTAACATAGACGTAGAAAGAATTCTACACAAACACAGCCAGATAGCAAATATGATAGACTGGAGGGACCGACTATGAATTTTCCCACTGTGCCATATATTCCTAATACTTGCAAGTACACAAACTGATTAAGCAATCTTCCCTGATCTCTTCTTTTCAGAACCACCCCCTTCTTTACACACACATACACACACACACACACACGCACGCACGCACGCACGCTGCATTATAACTGTCATGTGACCACCTCCTTTAATGCCTTTGGCAGTGGAAGGGAAGAGGTAGTACAAATTCTACCTTCAGATAAAAAAGTAAGAAAAAAAAATCCAGCAAATCTAGAGAGCAAGACTAAGGAAGATTTTATAAAGGACAATTCCAATCAAACTAAGCAATCTTTCTGAAAAGCATTCCTGATCTTTCTTGAAATCCTTTTCTGAAGTCTGACCACATGGTCCAGTTTCTATGAGTTCTTCAAGATGTTCTTTCTATCCTTTTAATAAATTGCCCCAACCTATTTCATTTTTTTAAAGTTTTTATTTGATTTCTTTTTTATTTTATTACTTTTTTTGCCTAATCATACAAACTCAGTATGTATAACCTCCTCTTCCTCTCTCTCCCTTTAACTGTCGTCCCCATTGCACTCTCCCTCCTCTCCTTCCTCTTACCCTCTTCTCTCTCTTCCTGTTTCCCTGTACCTCCCTCTTCCTCCTTCCTCCCTCCCATCCCCCAGAGCATCCGTTTATGTGAGCACCAAACCTCCTCCCTCTGAGTCTACACTACTAAGGGTTCAGGATTCAGGGGCATACCTTAGGGCCCCTTCTTGGGCTACTTGCTAGTATGGGAACTCTATTATGACTGTTTAATCCCTTGCCCCTAAGGATCCTACTGCCTGGAGCCTACCGCCTGTGATTCATGCTAGACTTTGGGGGTCACTGACATATCAGCCACCCAACCTATTTCTCACCTGAACTTAGCTGTAGTTTGTTTCTGTTACTTTCGAGGAAGTGCTATGACTGGTAAAAAGCACCAAGTAGCACTGATTTTAATGACCATTGGCATTAAAATGGTTATAAGCAATTGTAGAGGTAGCACCTGTGGTTAAATACCTTTCCAAACAATGTCACTCATTCATTACCTTCTACTTGTATAACACTTCATGGTATACAATGATGAGAACCAAGCAGAACAGAAGTTATTTTTATACCTTATTCATCTCAATGCCCTCATGCTTGTCAATAATGCCTCTTGACCAGAGGAAAGTGAGGTTTTTCAAAGCCTTCGCAATGACATTCCGGATTGCCTGCTTTGTCTTCAAAGCAATGACAACATCACGCCCCTCATGCTCTATGAGTCCTGAGGAAAATGACATTTGTTAAGTAATCACAATAAGAATTAATTCATAGAGCAATTTATTATTTTCAAAGTGTTTGCAAACTCTCTTTTCATCCTAGCTTCACAAAGAACTCATTGAGGCCATTGGGAAGAGTGTTTGATCCCATCTTATGGATGAGAAAATTGAAAACTAGCTTTTCCACTAGTTAAGAAAATCACTCTTGGGCTAGGGAGATGGTTCAGCGGTTAAAGCCTTTGCCTCTCAAGAGAAATGACCTGAGTGACTGGAGAGGTGACTCAGGGGTTAAACCTCTGCCTTGCAGGAGGAAGGTCCTGAGTTCGGATTCTAGACCCCAAATATAGACGCAGGGGCGGCCTGCGTTTCTGGTCCTGGTAGGGCGGAGCCTGTGAATCCCGGGGCAGAGTAAACAAGAAGAAAGTGGAGGCGCCCATGGTGGTTCCTGAATTTATCCGTGGTTCTACACACACACACATGCATATATACATACACACACACATACACACACACGCACACACGCATAACACACACAAATGAATAAATAATAAATAATAAAAAATTAAAAAAAAAAGAAATGACCTGAGTTTGCATTCCCGGATCCCACATAAAAATGTCAGGCAGATGTGATGGTGACCTGCACTTCTGGCCTTGGAAGGCAGAGCCTGGGAAACCCCAGATCAAAGCAATAAGGAGATAGAGCAATCCAGGATAATTCCCAATGTCACCCTTGGGCCTCCACAGGCACAGGAATACACACTCAAGTGACCTCTTGTACACACACACACACACACACACACACACACACACACACACACACTACAAAGAAAAAAAGAAGAAAAGAAAGTCACTCTGTCCTATTCCTATGGCATCTCCTACCCAACTCCACCATGAAACACACTGCATTAGAGGACAGTTATTTTAACTTCTTGGTCTTATCCTTCATGTCATATAATTTAGATGATCTTTAATAAAGTCTGAATAAAAGAATGAAACTGTGTCTGAAAAAACTCACGTGATCATTCCCTTTTATAAACATGAGATATCATCAGACTCTGAACCGAGATAAAAATTTCACATGTCATCATTATAAAATGTCTGATTATGGAAGATTCTCTCACACATTTATTTTTATTTTTATGCATTATTATTGTTTGTGTATGATGTGGGGGATTGGAGTTTCCCATAGCATACACATGGAGATCAGGGGACAACTTTGAGAAATCATTTCTCCCCATTCACCTGTGACTTGGGGATTGAACTCATATTGTCAGGTTTGTGGAACAAATACTATACCACTGAGCCATAGTACTAGCCCAATTCTCACACATTTTCCCCTAAAATGAATTGAACAGTGAAATGAAGAGTTGTAGGGGCTGGTGCTGGCCTTCCCAGGACTCCTTAGCATAGATCAGGCTGGTGCGAAACAGACAGCAGTGGAGACTTATCTCCTGCTCTTTGGCCTTTCCAGTGTCTGTTATTTATCCTCTGATCTAATCACAGAATGAGAAGATTAATACCACACAGCTCATGATACCACACAGCTCATGATACCACACAGCTCAACATGCTTTTTCCCTAAAACTATATTTAAGGTCCACATTGTTCCCAGCATTGTAGCAGAAAATGTTTCTTTTTAAATACTATTAACTATATATATTTACTGACCGTATGAGGATGCAATAAATCACATATGTCTTTATGTACTTCCTTGTACCTTCCCTGTTACAGTTGTTGACTGTTTAGGATGACTGATGCCTTTATGTATTTCTTTGCACATCTTCCTGTTATTCACCTTTGTGTGTCTTGTTCCCATGAGATTTTGCTGTTCTTTGTTATAATCTTTATAGTCACTGATTCCAGATGATTCCCTATAAACACTTATGAGCACATTTAGCTGAGAATAAATTTGTCTCAGTACAGTTTCATGCTGCCTGAGATCCCTCTATTCCCTGCCTGGTGCCAATTCCTGTGGCTCCCTTCTGGAGACACCATGTTACTGTAAATGCTGGCATTTACAAAAGTTAGTATGATTCAGAGCATAGATTTTAGCATCAGATACACTAGAGCTGGGGATCTGGCTCACCACTTACTACCATGTGACTTCAGACAAGCTAACCAGCATAAGCCTCAGCTACATCATCTACAAAATGAAGATAACAATAGGATGCACCTCACAGAGTAGTAATTACAAGGGCAGCGAAATAATGCCTATTGAGCATTTTATAGTTGCTGACTTCATAAGCAATGACCATACAGAAACAAGCATTCCCCCTTTCAGGTTTGAACTGAGAAAAAAACCTGTAATATTCCATACTGATTCCCTGTTCTTTAAGAGCACAAATTTAAAAATCTGCCAGTATGTAAGTGGCAACAATGGGTCCTGGGTTTTCTAAAACACTACACAAAGCTTAGACTTTCATCCATCAGATCCTGATCTTTCCATTGTGACCTGGAAATTCCTATGACATCTTACAAATGTGGCTGCAAGTACAAAGTGCACTTTATTTATTTTTTTGATGACTTCTATTCATTAAAGGCTTGGCCAGCTCCTCTGCTGGATGTCTTGACACCCAATGAAACCCCGTTATGAAAAAAGAAGCACAAGACTCTCAGTGTAAAAATCCTTGCGCTCCTGCTCTGTCCTTCAAGTGAAAGTGTAATAGGGATAGATACAAAAGGAACAGCACCTCTTACAGCCCTACATTCTAGAACATTCTTACAAAAAATAGGATAGGTAAAGTGGAGTGACTATAAATGCTCAAGAAATAATATCTGCTGTACTACATTCTTGGCAAATACAACACCTTTTTCTAATAATCTCAAGAACTCTGATCTTGTCACCTTCATACATGCGCACTCTTTTCTCTACACTGCCACAGTAACTACAGGACTTCTGTAATTTTCTGCCATTATATCTATCAGCATACTCAGGTACACCTCCAGACAATTATTTTTTTTAAGAGCCTGGACTTGCTTGTCACAGTTTGCCTGCATGTTGCCAATAAATACATGACCAAACAGCTTATAGGAACAATGGGTTTTATCCTGGCTTACAATTATCCAGTTACATTTCCTTGTCCAGTTTGCAGGCCACACCAACATCAGCAATCAAGGAAACTGATCACACCACATCCACAAGATTTCTGAAAGAGGAGCAAACCTCACTCTCCAGACAGCAGACTGCCAAAGAATGCTGAAAAATGCCAACTTCTGAACCAGCTACCTCCATCTTATCTACCTTTCCAGGGAATGGTTCCCCCCCCCCCCACTATGGACTGGGTCTTCCCATATTAATTTGATACTCTCTTGCAGGTTTCCTTAGGGTTTGCCTTAACTACTCACAGGAAACTGTGCCTAGAGTTTAGACCTCATCAATTGTCAAGGTGATAATATATCACTGCCCAATATTGTGTTCTCAGCCTTTGACCCTCATACTGTTCAATACACAATGAATGAATGAGATCATTGAGGCATAAGATTTCATACCTTATAATGCCCTGTCTGAAATATCAGGATGCCTAGAATAGCAAAGCTGAAGAGTGCTCCTGACTTATCTAGTTCAGGGAATGAGAACTGAACATAGAGATCCTGGTAGAGAAGGGGAGTGAAGAACTCTTGTGGAGGAAAATAAGTCATCCCCACAGCAACAGAACCTGGGGCAACATCTACCAAGAAAAAACTACCCCAGGGAGATGAGTGTTGCTGCTCTCAACAACCTTCCCAATTATAAAGGAACAGTGCTAGCTACAGAAAGTTAGAAAAACCTAAGAACAGAACACACACATGCACACACCACACACACACACACACACACACACACACACACACACACACACACGCATGCACGCACGTGCATATGAAGGAGAAACTATGCATCTATAAATGCCTTCCTCCTGATACTTCTGGGATTATTTGCAACATTTTTTCTTCCCAGATCTTTATTCCTCTGTCATATGCCCTATCAAATTCATATATTGAATTTCTAATTAGCAAAGTGACCATATTTATAGAAAGGTTTGTCTTAGGTTAAATGAAGTTATAAGGGTACAGCCTTCACCCTTAAGGAAGAAAGGAGCATAGAGCTTCTCTGTGCAACCCTGGGGGAAAGCAGCCATGAGAGTGCTGGGCTGCTAACCTTTAACAGAAACCAACCTCAATGGCAGCCATCACCTGGGATTCTGGCCTCCAAATATATTCAAGAAATGTATGTGCGCGCGCAAGTGTGTGTGTGTGCACACTTGTGCATGTTAAAATAAATATAAGAGAAAATAAGCTTCTATATATTAAGCAAAAACTGATTTCAGGAAACCAAATAGTCCAATTACTCTACTCACCTAGTTCTTTAACAGCCTCTCGTTTGTTTTTTTCCAAAATCTCATATAATTTCTGAAAGAAAATGCATAATGCTTATTTTACCAAATACATTCTCGGCTTTAAAGATTTATTAAAAATTTTAAGAGCATGGTAGAGGAACTCTTGCTTAGCTTAAGATAGGAGAGCTATCTGGTTCAATTATCTCCTCTGGACAGTTCCAAAGTTTTCCCTGTGCTGAGACACAAATTGCAATGAACTTTGCACTGTGTGCATATTTTGAAAAGCTATTGTGTCTTACTGTAGCTAGTATTAGTTCTCAAAAGAAAAGTATCCTACACTCCACTGTATACCACGGAGAGTTCTCATAGACCGAGCCCAGCTGAAGATGTGCTGAGGTAAGATGTTCTCCATATCTCAGATACTGTTCCTGCTAAAGTTCACTTTTACTTAGAGTCTCTCTGGAGCACATTCTTAGACACACCACTACAATAGATAGCAATATATCCAACAGTTCCACAGAGTTGTCATGTACAAGTATCTTTTTAAAATATAATAATAGTATAATTTTGTTACATGCCATGGAAAATAACCACACAGTTTCACTCTCAATATACTCACCAATTAGCTTGAATTTTTTACTTTTTTTCTTTTTCTGTTTTCATGTGTGTATGTGGAGTGCTTATATGTATACATACATGTGCACATGTGTACAGGTGCGCATGTGTGTGGAGATGCATGTGTGTATGTGTGGAAGCCAGTAGAATCTCTACCAAACCCAGAATTCACTGATAGGGATAGTCTGACTAGCTCAGCTAATCACTGAGCCATCTTCCCAGCCCTATACCTTAAGGGCTTACAATACAAACACAAGACCCTGAACTTGATATCACATATTTTTAAAAAGTCATAATGGTGGTACATGCTTGTAATCCTAGTGCTGGGAATCTTTGGAGAAAATCCTGGTGTTCACTAGCTAGCCAGTCTAGCCTATTTTGCAAGCTCCAGATTTCTGAAAGGTCCCATCTGAAAACAAGGTAGATGGCACCTCTGGCCATCATATGCACGTATGCATGCACTCCCACATGTACCTGAATACTCATGTTGTACGTGCACACACACGTATGCACACACATATATACCAACAAAAAATTAGATTGGAAAGTCCTTTAAGTCCTGGAATTTGCCTGTTTGATTAAATACACATCAAGTTGAGTAGAGTTCCTTCCCTACTCAATGCTTGTTTCTTACCTTATAGATTGATTCACGGCCAGAAATTTGCCTTACTAAAAGTTTGGCATCTTCTTGACTTTTGACATATCCTTTTGTGATACTGTACATCAAGTTGAGGCTCTTTTTGACCTGCACTTCTGCAATATTTATTAGCACTGGTATAATAATCTGGAATAATTGTAAGAAAAAAGAACCATGAATTTCTTGAGGTGCTTTCTTTCATAGGTGGTCTATAAAAATTTTATATATATATAATATTATATATTATATAGGTGTGGGCAAGTGAGGATGAATATGTTATATGTAACTATGCATGAGGATATAGGTTGTGAAGCTAAAAGGAGTCCATGGGGAGGGTAAAAGAGAAGTTGAGAAAAGTAAAGAAGGCAATAGGACACATGGGATAGCAAAGTGGAAAAAGAGACTGGGGGTGCAGAGGGTACAAAAGGGGTGAAAGGGATGGGGAGAGAAGGTAGAGATGATAATTAACAAATTATAAGTTTTTTTAATGCTATAATGAAATCTAATACTATATATGCTGATTTCATGCATGTAGTTTAAAACATTTCAGGAAGAAAAACATCCGCTCAAGCAGAGGCATTCACAATATTACCTGTAGGAAACACTAATTTTCCAGCTTTGTGCCCTTGAGCAAATGCCTGGGGACTTTTTTTGGTCCATTTTCCTCATGGACAAAAATGAGGATGACGTGTGTCATAGTTAGACACAGGTGTCAACTTGACAGTTGAGGGTTTGAGCTCTGGGCACATTTGTGGAGAATTAGTAGTTGAGTTAAGCCCAGAGTGAACCTGAAGGAGATTGTCTAGCTGATGGGGAAGGCCCAGCCTATGGTGAGTGGGATTAGGCTCTGGAATAAATTACAGATAGCTGGTTGAAAAAGTCGGCATCCTTCTTGGCCAGACATGCTGGTCTGGCAAGTAAAGATTGTCCATCTCTCAGCCGTTATGTGGTGATGACGTGGCCAGTTCTCTCAGTCCTGGTGTTGGTGCATGCTCTCCCATCAAGCTGGACTGAGAACTGTAACCAAGAATCGTAGAATACACCCTTGTTCCCTTAAGCTGATGATGGTCATTTATCAGCAACCATGAAGGCCGACTGCAACAAGGTGTAAGAACCAGAATCCAATGCCTCTACTATTAGTCACTGCCTCATCATTTTGTAAACCCTCCTCTAACCTAGCCGGAATGTGGCAATTCCTGGAATAGTCCAGGCATGGCAATCCCTGACCTCCCCACCCTAATTACCTTGAGAGAGGACTGTCATTTATATGACAGCCTTTCACACTCCACTGCCCAATGCCTACTTTCCTAGTAATTCCTTAGATTTGATGGCTATCCTACCCAGGGACTCTCCTCTTTGGATTTCCTCCCTGGGTACTACCTATAGCAGCTCTCTTCCTCTCTCCCTATCCTCCCTGACTTTAAGCTCTCTCCTCCGTTCTAGTGCTTTCCCACCTAAGGATAAACTACAGTTCCTATGCCCCTCAGCTCTAGTAAAACTTGTGTTCCTCAAGTCTTTCCTTCACGTTAGCTTTTCTTTATTAATGGATCTCCATTTCTTTTCCAGCAGAACATCTAGCATTGTACAGGCTGTGTCAGTGCACAGGGCCATTTGGGCAAATCTGTATATCAAGGAGGAGAATACAAAAAATAAAACAGTGCCAGAATGAAGCCTGGGGTCCATAGAAGCATATAGGTAGGAACATGGGAGGGATTGGGAGGGACTGGTGAAGGGAAGGGAAGAAATGAGAGGGAGAGGGGAAGAGGGGAAGCATTCTCAACATGCTTGTAAAAATAGAAAAACATTAATTTAAATAAATAAATAAATAAGTAAATAAATAAATACAATAGCATCACAGTGAAGGAATTAACAGAGTAGACCAAAGCTTCTTCAGCTCTGGTTCTTCTTTTTTTTTAATTTTTTATTATTATTTATTTAATTGTGTGTGTGTGTGTGTGTGTGTGTGTGTGTGTGTAGAACCACGGGCGAATTCGGGAATCACCATGGTCGCCTCCTCCTCCTTGTTTACTCTGCCCAGGGATTCACAGACTCCGCCCTACCAGGGCCAGAAACATAGGCCACCCCTGGCATCTATACATGGGGTCTAGGATCCGAACTCAGGACCTTCCTCTGCAAGGCAGAGGCTTAACTCCTGAGCCACCTCTCCAGTCCCCAGCTCTGCTTTTGATTGCTAACCTTGGATGAAAGCGAAGCTTATTAAAGAAGGTCTTTTTGAAGCTTCCTATGGTACGCTGCCATCTCCTGAACTGGCTCTAGAATACCTAGAATAAAGCTGTTTTAGCACTCTCCCAACATGTGCTGAGACAGCTCTGACTCTTCCCAAACTCACATTTGCTGAGTCTCACTGTTTTGGTACCTAATTTTATGTGGCAATGATACACACCTCACAAGGCTATCAAAATATTTTAACTGAATTATTTAATGTAAAAAATTATCCATGGTTCTTGGCAAATAGGAAGTGCTCACCTTAAAAACTAATCCATAATAATGATGGCTTTTTAAGTATACTTTATTGAGATTCGTCAAGAGCATGCTAGAAAGAACTAGTAACTGGTTCACAATTGCTGGTGACACTCTAAATAGATCTGGTTTACATGAAAATCCATTTTTCCCTTATTCCAATTTAAATAGTTTTCACAGAGAATTACTTCCACGACAATTATCTTATATTTATGTGTAGAAATCATTGCATAAAAATTGATTACCTACCAAAAACCAGTTTTTCATGTTAAGTCTTTGCCTCACTATATAACTTGATTTCTATAGTACTTCTCATTATATAATTATGCCTCGCCCTGAACTCTTAGCTCTAAACTCAGCGCATGAAGCAAAATCATAGAGTCAAAATTACTCCATCAGGCAGGTTTTACCTTAGACAACACTGCACAGCCACAAGTCTTGTGTGCACTAAATTTAGTGATACTGACGAAGGAAGGAACACAAAAGCAAGTCCACAAGCAAATCTTCTTTTAAGATATGCATTACTAGAAGGCTGCAAAAATGGCCCTGACAGCAAAGCACTGCTCCACAAGCCTGAGGTCCTGAGTTTGGATCCCTTGCATCCACACAAGAGCTAGCACGGTCATACACGTTTGCAACTTCAATTGCACACAGAGACAAACTTTATACACAGAGACAAACAGAAACTCCCCAACCAGCCAAATCTAGCCAAGAAATAAGCTCTGAAGTTCAGTGAGGACTCTAGTTCAACAGACACAGTGGAAAACAATGCTGAAATGTGCACAACATCAACCACAGTCTACATGCATGCACATCAGTGCGCGCACACACACACACACACACACACACACACACACAAAGCATAAGATTTGAAACTGAAAACATAAAAATCGATCTTCAGAATTCAAACTATGACCACTATAAATTTTAAGGCCACTATAAAATTAAATTCCAAAGACAACATGCTATGTGAGGATGGGGTTATACAGAAAATACATTTTTTAAAGTTTATCTTTTGTTATTTATTCAATTGTGTGTATGCATATATGTATGTATGTGTGTGTGTATGTGTAGAACCAAGGGTGAATTCAGGAATCATCAGTGGGCTGCTTCCACCTCCTCTTTTACTCTGCCTGGGGATTCACAGGCCCCACCCAGCAGGACCAGAAACACAGGCCACCCCCACTTCTGCCCAGCGCCCAGCATTTGTATGTGGGATCTGGGATCTGAACTCAGGACCTTCTCCTTGCAAGGCAGGACTGAGCCATCTCTCCAGTCCCAGAAAATGCATTTTTATTTTTGCATAGTCTGGTGATTTAAAACAAACCTCATGAAATTTAAAAGAGCTTGTTTCTGGACCGTGCCATTTCTAGAAGCACCTATATTTTCACTCATTTGCCCAACAAATATGTTTTTAAGAACTTCACTGCATGAAGGGCACTATTCAAGAGTCACAGGTTACACTGGTAACCAAAACAGAGAAATTCTCTTATGGAAAGGACATGTTTACAGAATACACAGGTGAAATTATGATCTGGAAAGGAAAACAAAAAATAAACAGGTGGAAAAGGACCCATAAAATGAGGTTCAAAATTAGGGATGTGCTTGAGGAAGCGTCTGTCAAGATGATATTTAAGCAATGGCTCAAAGGAGGTAAGGGACTGAACCAAGCAGGTGTCAGAAGAATATTCTAAAAGAGGCATTCCATTCTCTCAAAACAGAGGCTTATTAAATCAACTAGTAAACAATATTTTGAAATATGAAGACTGGGCCTGTGAGATGACTCAGTAGGTAAAAATATTTGCTATGCAAGTATGATGGACTGAGTTCAAATCTCCACAGCCTGTACAAAGGTGGAAAGAGAGAAGCAACTCCACGAAGTTGTCCTCCGACCTCTGCACATGCACTCATGAGCCCTTTCCCATACCACATACAAATACACTAATGATAGCTTTAATAAATTTTAAAAATATGGTGTCTTACCTTGAAAATAGGAATAAACCGCATTATTCTTAAATGTGCTATTACCACTGTAAACTGAATAAGAAACAAACTGTCTGGTCTCAGTTTGACCAAATAGATGCACAATATATCGATGAGCCCAATAACTATTATCAAAAACTCCAAAGTATTCCAATGCTGCTGAAAATACTTCCTTTTTAAAATTATTATCTGTTAAAAAAACAAACAGAATATATGTCATTTCCAAACAACTATACATGGATAAAGGAAGGGAAAAATCTTTAAAATTATAAGACATCAGCTACAAATGAGTGATATTCCAAAAGTCAAATTTAATTTACTTGTCTAGAATTTCCTTAAATTACTTTTAATCTCCAAGCCTTAAAATGTTTAATGCAACTCAAAATAAATAATCTATAATGAAATGTCAATGTCAAAAACAAGAGTTAAAAAGCAATAGACAGAGTCATTGTAATATCGATAATAAAGCAATGTGGACAAACTACTATCTTTGAAGCATTTATTTTGACAAACGGTTCTCACTTATTTTTATTTGCTTATTTTCACTTCTTACATTATTATAGGCAGAGTTTGAGGGAAATAACTATATCTGAAAATTTTTCAATTTTCTTTCAGCTGATCCTTAGAATCTTTACTTCTATGATACATTAGGTTATATCCAAGACTGTGACTATAATAATGATTCAATTTAAACTCAGAAAATTCAAAAAGGCTATCAAAATTTCAGGATCATATTGCAAAAAACAACAATTAGTTTCTGGTACTAAATTATTTCAATACTATGACAAAGAAAGATTCAAAATATCTGAGTTGTTCTTTTTATACACTATGCTTTTATTTTAATCAGTACCTTCAATGTTGACTCTACTATATATAAAAATATAAAGTAGTAATTTATTGATATCAGTGCTGATACATTTAACTCTCTTGCCATTGGCCACACATGCACAATCATAGGGAAAATGTACATTATTGTTACAACATGTGTTGTATACTCAAATTCTTCTGAAAGTATAATGCGATATACAAAAATCAGAAATTTATTATTCCTGAAAAAAATGAGAGCAAATAAAACATCAGGTTACTTAAAGTTATAAAAATTAACAGCCGAGGTTTAACATTTCTCTAAGCCATTAAAATTTTAAGGAAACTATAAATAATATAAAACATTGTATTTGTAAAATTAAAAAACATATTTTATATTTAAATGCATAATGGAGAGATTAAAAGTATGACTCTCCTATTGTATAACAGAGATGAGAAACATTTTTTTAAAATCAGGACTTTCCAATATATACAACTGCAATGATTCACAAATAAAAAGCAAGAAAGAAAAAAAATTAGAGGAAAATGTGTTATCTATCAGCATTGTTTAAGTTCTAGAAAAGGGGAAATATCTATTCAATACA
Source organism: Typhlomys cinereus (assembly GCA_023101885.1). Taxonomy (NCBI): domain Eukaryota; kingdom Metazoa; phylum Chordata; class Mammalia; order Rodentia; family Platacanthomyidae; genus Typhlomys; species Typhlomys cinereus. Next base: position 6,991,753 of record JALPQD010000025.1, on the reverse strand, counting down.
TTTCTTTAAAATTTTACAATCTGTCTGAAATAAGCCAAACACCATGGTTCCCTGATGTGACAGCTAATTGCATGAGAAAAATCTAGGAAGTGCTAGGGAGATGGCTTAGTGGGTAAGAGTGCTTGCGGCACAGGCACAACCAACCAAGTTCAAACCCTTTCACCCACGTGAGAAGCAGTGCGTGCACTCGTAACCACAGAGCCCTGGAAGCTGGGACAGAAGGATTGCTGGGACTTGCTAACTGCCAGCCTCACCAATAAATGTGAGCTCCAGGTGTGTGTTTTCCCTAATTATAGACAAAACCTTAAAGCACAACTAAAATTAAACTGAGCTAAATTTATCCAAGTTAGTCATCCCTCACCCTTGGTACTGTGCTATACCCTGAATATTGCAGGGAGCCCAACGCACAAGATGGCCCTACAATACTTTCCAGTCCTTTCTTTAGCAGAGCTGTCAGTGAAGCTGCTAAAGCAGAACGCAAGAAGGGAAGCAAACGCTCTTCATTCACTAACCAACCAAAAAGATTTACACGAGTTCCATTCGAATGATGAAACCAACATAGTCTGTATTCAAAGTGTAGAAATGATCATGCTTTCAGATATTTTCTATTAAAGATGCACAATACTTACCGGGGTATCACAAAAGATACCCTGTCTTTGTGATACTCCAAGTGAGTTAACACATTTTTAAACTTTATAAGCCAACTTCTTGCTTTTACGTAAGTTGAAACATCAGAAATGCTCATGAATCTAGGAGGAAAATGATGTGTTATAAGAGGGAAACAAGTACTACAGTTGGGGTTGTAAAAAAAGAGGAAATAAACTAAATATATAAAATACAAATAACATAAGTCTAATATGAACCTACCATGTTAACTTAGCCTTAAGCCTCTTCATCCCTTCACCTATCTACCTTGATCATGTCACAGTAACAATTTTGTTCTGAAACTCTTGTGCTCCTTTCCTACAGCCATTCCTAGCCTGAGTTAGAACATAATCATAGTCCTAGATTCAAGCTATTTTTGTCATGTGTTGTAAAGGACTGCTGGAAACTGAAGGTCTTAACTTTCCCAGGAATTGATGATAGGTCTCCCAAGAAGATTACTGGACTACTGAAATATCAATTGTCAGCCAGGCAGAATCTCTACCACTCCCCCATAGCCCACAATAGTGTTCCTATACTAAAGGGGAACACAAGAAAGAGCTCTAGGCAATGCTACTGAGTCCTTGCACCTCTCAGAGAGGAGAACCCAGAGGGAAGTTTGACATGTACACTAAAGGATGCTCCAGGAATTTGTCTCAGATTATTCAAATTCACTAAGCACATACTGGTGTAGCTGTTAGACACTGAGCTTTTCCAACCAAGTGACATTGCATCTATCATAACTATCGCTTGGGCTAAATCCTCCAGAGCCCACTCCATCCCCTGAGAACAGTCTAAGAGCAGGGGCCAGGCTTCTGTAGCTTCTCCAGTAATTTCATAAATGTGATATAAAGACCAAGTAATTACAAGAGTAATTAAAGCTATATTGGTTTTTGTGGCTCACCTTGTCTTTTATCTAATATTGAGGTGTTAATAATTTCAAGCTGCTGCTGGGGGTATGGAGAAGGGATTCAAAAACAGGAAAATTTATTGGCTAGTAAGGAAAGAGTCAGTGATCGATGGCTTGCCTAGCATGCCCAAGATCCTAAATTAAATCTCTAGGGCAATGAGGGCAGGTGAGATAGCTCAATGGGCAAGACACCTGGTGACCTGAATTCGATGACCAGAAGCCCACATGGCAGAAGGAGAGAACTGACTTCTAAGTTGTCCTCTGACCTCCATTCATGTTTTTCTCTCTCTCTCTCTCTCTCTAAGGAATAACTTAAGAAAAAATCCAACCCAATAAAGGAAGGAAGGAAGGAGAAAATTCAAGAAATGGATATGAGGAATGATGGATGAATGGACAGACCAATAGATAACAGTTGAGTGTGGATAGTTAGATGGCAGATTAATTTTCAGTTTGTCCATTATGACACATCCATTCAATTTGGAAAATATCAATTAAAGAGATTTTGCACTTACTTTCCTTGGATGATGGATGAATGGACAGACCAATAGATAACAGTTGAGTGTGGATAGTTAGATGGCAGATTAATTTTCAGTTTGTCCATTATGACACATCCATTCAATTTGGAAAATATCAATTAAAGAGATTTTGCACTTACTTTCCTTGGATGGGGCAATAGCTTTTGGTCGCACCAATTAATATCCGGGCTGCCTCCACTCCAAGGATCCCATCATTACATTGTTTCTCAAAGCTACTCTAAAACATAAAATTTTAAATAAAATTACAAAGGATCAAAGCATACACACAATGACTAGGAGTGGTGGCTCATACCTGTCACCTAGCACTGGGTAGACTGAAAGATTGTCATGAGTTCTAGGCCAGGTTGGGCTGTAGAGTTAAGCCTTTCTCTAAAATAGAAACGAAGTATAAATGCAACTTATTACATAACTCACACTCATGCATTCTATATCTGTGAATCAATCAACCACAATTTGAAAATATCCAGGAAAGAAAACTATATCTGTAGTGAACATATACAGATTTTTTCTTATAATTATTCACTAAAAATCCAGCATAGCAGCTATTTATATGACATTTGAATTATGCTAGATATTATGAGCAATTCAGAGATCAAAGTACATAGGAAGGTGTGTATGGGTAGGTTATAAGCAAATAATGATTATGTTTTATGTAAATGAATAGCATCTGCAAATTTTGATAGGGAGATGGTTCTGAGTCTGATCTGCAGGGCCCCCATTAAAAGTTCATACTTGGTAGGTTCTGACTGTATATTTATTTTCCTCTATGTGGCCTCTCATTCTACAGAAGCTAGTCAGCTTCCTCGCCTGACAATCACACGTTGAGAATATTTTAGAACAAGTTATTTAGATAAGTTATCTGCTACATGCGTGTGTGCATATGCACATGCATACTTTAAATTAAGTATAAAAATGTTTAAAAGAATGGAAATAAACTTTGGATCAGGAAGAAATACATCCTTCAACAAAAAAAGAGGTGAAAGAGGAAGGTAAATACAGAGTAAAAGAAACTTAATTATAGTGAATTTTATTAGAAGGCAATTTGAATATATAAATTTTAAAAGCGAGCATTTGTTAGATTTGTGAGGCAATCAGAATGTCACTCATCAATATTCTATATTATTAATTTTAGGTATAATATTAATATTTTACTGTTTTTATAAAGACTTTGAAATTAAGAGACACATGTCAAAATATCTACAAATGAAGCAATGTGACAACTAGGATTTCTCTCAAAATAATTGGGAAGACAGTGAGTAGCTGAGGAGTATAGGCAAGGCTGGACCAGTTGTGTGAATGGCTTTGGAGATTTGGTGAGCCTGAGGATTGATTACAACATTCTTGTCTGCTTTTGTGTCTCTTGTCTTCATGACAACGGGTTTTTACATTCTTATTACATGTATCTGTTTAGCATGGGGCCAGGCACATACATGTGAATAGGTTATCAAAGGATAACCTATAGAAGTCAATTCTCTCCTTCCACTATGTGGCCTCAGAATCAAACACAGGTTGTTAAATTCAGAGGCAAGCGACATCACCTGCTGAGCTATCTCATGGGCCCAAATCAAATGAGTTCTTAAAAGAAAGGCAAAAAGAACTATGGGCATCATGAGTATATTATATATTTATTATATTGAATAAAATTCGTCCCATTTGTCCAAATTAAATATTTTGAGGTTATTAAGACATTGTAAAATTATACTTTTAAGAGATAAACACTTAAGGTATGCTCATGTAAAAGTAACTCAAAGTGTTGACATACACTTGTAATCCCAGCTATAGGAAGTAGAAGCAGGAGAATCATGAGTTCAGGCCAGGCTGGGCTACATGATGAGACCTTGTCTCAAAATAATGCATTTTTTTAAAAAAAATCTAATTCAAAACCAGTTAACTTTGTTATTTTATGTGGCTCATGCCTGTAATCCCAGTGCTGGGGAAGTGAAGACAGGACGTGCACTGGGGCTTACTGGTCAGTCAGTCTAGCCAAGTCTGTAGGCTCCAGCTTCAGTAAAAGACCTTGTGTCTCATAGAATAAGGAGGAGAGTAATTGAGAAAGATACCCATTGTTAACCTCTGGTCTTCATATGCATGAGAACACATCTGCACCTACATGTAAATGTGCACATTCATGTAATCACATTTACTTACACATACACTATACATGATCTTTAATTACTCAGACATTAATTTTGACAGCCAATTACAGGCAGTTAGGAAGCAAAAAGGCTTTTCCAATCACCAAAACAATGCAAGGATTAAAAGCATTATAAGAAAAGAATTAAATATTAGTTGAATAGTACCAACCATTTGTATTATAGCTACATGCAATCTGGCTTCTTCTATTAAAACTTCATCTGTCGGGGACTCCAAGTGACATTTTTCACAATGTGAAACCTGGGAAAACTTTGCCTGTTTCAAAACCTGAAGAGATACCATTAAAAATAAGTGAAAATGGTTATGAGAGAACAAATGTTCAATAAAGACTCCAGAAACTCAAATTAGAATTGCTGAAAGGATGAACTGTCTATCACTTGGGTGATATTTTTTCCATATAAAGTGTTTTTTTTTCAATTGTGATGAAAAAAAATCTCCTTGGTGGAGACTTCGAAGCCAAGTTCTCCTCCAAACCAGTCCTGTGTGTCACTTCTCTCTTGATCAGCATTGTTTCTGCTTTTATCATACTTATACAGGGAGAGATTGTTCATGATATTGGGATTATCATCTCGGCAGAGGTTATTCATTATTCAGCTAGTCATTATGTACAAACATCCATTCCCCCTTGGAATGTGATAAAAGAAGACTCATCACCAAGACCGTCTCTTTAAGGCAGAATTCAAAGAAGTCACATCACCAGGATGGCAAAGTTAGTAAACATCCTCCTTCCATTTTCTTATATTGAATCTTGTTAGACTCAGGTTTGTGTGCATGTACAACCATTTGGGATTGTATGTGGGTCTATGCATGTGTGCAGGCACGCATGTGTGCACGTGTGCATGAAGGTCATAGGCCAATCTCAGGTGTTGTTCCTCTTTGTCTTTTTGAGACAGGCCATCTCATTGGGACCTGGGGGTCACATATTAGGCTGGACTAGATGGCTAGGAAATCCTAAAGACCCTCATCAGTGCTGGACTTACAAACACACACCATCACATCGGGCTTTGTTACATGTTACATGAATGGAGCTCAGTTCCTTGTGTTTATGCAATAGGCACTTTACCCACTGGTCTATCAAATTTTTAATATTGACTCAAACAAGATGGGCAGACAAAGGGATGGAGACTATTATTTTGCTAGGTAACCACTCACTGGATTGTATTCGATCTTTGCTTTTTCTTCTACTATAGTCCAATTAACATTTGTCAACATTTTTTCTGTTTTAAATAAAGTTATGGTGTTCCGTATTATCTCCTGTATGTGCTTGATGGCATTCTGCATAGCCATTTGTCTTGGGAGGGAGATGGCACACAAATCTGTGAACAAGAAAAGTAAAGGGCTTAACGAAGTACTCACCCAGCTTTTTTCCCTCTCCCCTTGACCCAGCTGCTAACAACCATCTTATGCTGGATTTCACTACTGAATATTTCTCTTTGTGGTTTGACTATGCTTATACATTTTATGATAAATGGTTTCAGGTTTCCTTTTAGATCTTATTCAATGGTCCCATTTGTAGTCTTTATATCTGTATATATATTTTGTCTTCAAGCTCAGTTAAAGACTAGTAACTAAAACGGGGCTTGGGAAGTATCTCCCAGTATCCATTCTCACCTTCACCCTGGATGGACTTTGAATATGATAGTAATGAGCAGTTTCCAGCTTAAAGATCAAGAACACCTTATGAAATGGAGGAGCAACAAATGAAAGAGAACCAGAACCCCTGGATGACCTGATATAGGACCATCTCAGTTTTCTGAACTTTTTTGGTGGAGGGGAAAAAAAGATCTTGCCTTGTTCAAGCCTCTGTTCACCAAATTCTATTAAATTGGATGAACCAATATCACAATTAATAAGGCATCCATTTACAATAAGTTAATGAAAATAAATAATTTCAAAACCAATTCCTGAAATCCAGAAGAATTGTCTGTATGACCATCCAGTAATAACCTACTTCCATTTTCTCCCCAATCAATTTCTGAATAATATATGTACTTTACCTAATGTCCTAGCAGACCGAATCATCATATATGAATTTATTCCCATTGTCAGTAATGATATCACTTGAAGATAGAATATGAACTAAAAACAAAACACACAAATGGTTAGTACCAGAATATTAAATAAGCTATCCAGAGGTAATCATTATTTATTTAACCACCAGCAAAATTCTATCTCAACTCATATATTTTTTTAATCCTGTCCTTGATAAGTCAGTTGAAACAAAGGGACTGTTTTGTAGACACTGTTTGAACGTAATGCCCTGGGGCTAAAATGAACTTAGTCTTTAGTCTAAATGAAAAAGACTGGTGTTTTATATTCTGGAATAAGCACACTGAGAGACCATCCCAGAGCTGCCACATCTGGCAACACTGATGTCATATCTGCAAGACAGTGGCCATAGCAAATGTGGAGCTTCAAGGCAGGGAGGAACCACAGCAGGAGCAAGCAGTGTGACTACGGGCAGGATGGGGTAAGAACATGCACCTGCCACCAGTACGTGTACCACTTTACAAGATCCTTAATGTAATGATTTGTAATGTAATGTGATGTAATAGGATCTTTCTTCTATTTTTCTACTTTCAAGTCTATTGAGTCCTCATCCCTGCTTCCCTCCATCTCTCCTCCCTCCTATCCTTCCCTTCCCTTCATCAATCCACCCCCACTCCTCCCACCCTCCTGCCTGTCTGCTTCTATGGACTCCAGGGTTCCCACAGGCTTGTCTATTCTTGTCAGGGTTCAGGCCTCTGTGGCATTCTAAGTCGCCTCTCTTCAGGCTACCCCATTAATAGGAGCATTTCCCTTCATTCATCCAGCTTTAGTCCCCAAAGTTTCCAATGTGTTATCTTTGTTAAGTTCATGTCCTTCTGCTTTTTTTTTTAATTTTATTTATTATTTATTCAACTGTGTGTGTATATGTGTGTGCGTGTGTGTGTTCGTGTGTGTGTAGAACCACGGACGAATTCGGGAACCACCATGGACGCCTCCACCTCCTCCTTGTTCACTCTGCCCCGGAATTCACAGGCTCCGCCCTACCAGGACCGGAAACGCAGGCCGCCCCCGCTTCCGCCCGGCATCTATACGTGGGGTCTAGGATCCGAACTCAGGACCTTCCGCCTGCAAGGCAGAGGCTTAAGCCCTGAGCCACCTCTCCAGCCCCCATGTCCTTCTGCTTTTGAGCCATCTCCTCAGCCCCAACATAAGTGATTATTTTTATAAGTAGTTATTTTTAATGAAATGTTTCCTTTCTACTAAAAAGAGTGCATTTTAAAATGTAATTCAAAACCAGTTAATTTTGATTTTGTTATTTCATATGGTATGCTAAAAATAAGTAAAAATAAATAAATAAAAAGAATGATGACAAATATCTTCCTACCATGTGCGGTGCTTCAATTCTGTGCTCAGCAAAATTATAAATATCAGGAGCCAAGAGTAAATTAAAAGCGCCTCTAATTCCAGACCATGTGATAACAATTCCCCATCGCCAATCATATTCATAACTTGCTTGTATCAAAACAGGACTCACTATAATAATAGTAAGCAATCTGTGATCACAAAAACATTGAAAATAAAGAATTAAGAAATAATTAAAACAGCGCTCCCAGTCCTCCATCCCAGGAGAGGCAGTGCATCAACACAGCAAAAAAAGGGTCAGCAGAGAACACTCTTCTGTGCACATGAAGAATGGAAAAGCTGTTTTGGGACTGTGAGAAGGCTACTGTTAAGGAACTCAGAATGGTATCGTCAGAAACCAACCATGCAGGTGCTTTGTCTTCAGTTCCGAGTCTCCAGACACGTGAGAACATACATTTCTGTGTTTTCACCCCCTGGACATTCTGTTGTTTGGGTATGGAAGTCTGCAGTGACCAATCTGTGGAAGGAAGCCTAGGCAGAGGAAGCCGAATGAAAGTTGCTGGTGGGCAGGGTGGCCCATGTGGTTATTAGAGAGACAGGTGGGATTTAATTGATATAAAATTGCTTCATTTTCCTAAAGTGGCCTTCACATTTTTCATCAAGATATTGCTTTAAGAAATTAAAATTTTCTATTCTCTGGAAATCCAAAGTCTGCTCCTGAAAGTTTTTCAAATACTACTGTATTATTCTCTTATACTAGTGGCTGGGCACCAGCTATTACTCTGGTTCTTGTTTGTGTGTTTTAGAGTATTAAAATCAAAGGAATTCCAAAGTAGATGTAAACGAACATATTTTTTCATTGTAATTTTGTACAGAATGTAAATTGCTTTAGTTTTTGCAGTGTCACATTGGGCATTTTTGTTGTTGTTATTAATTCACTATATAATATTGTTCATTTGTTTTGAACCCCTTGTGTCTGAAATATCACTTTTAAATTCTTCCACTACACTTTTGGTCATAAATTCATTTACTATTTTGCATAGTAATTATGTTTAGAGTTTGAAAATGAGATATGTGACTAAAAAAAAGAAATAATTAAAACATTAAAAATAAAAAGTAACTTATTCATGTTACTTATGGTTAAAACCATGTGCTCAATACTAAATTTCCTATGAAATGAGAAGACAATGCAGTTTATCTGCAAGTTATTCAAGATTATCTAATCATGTGTCCAAGTGTTAAAAATTGATATGAGAAATTCTATACAAATAGAGGACTAATCATTAACACTATTGGATAATGTTTGCAATTAGGGAGTAAATTCCTGTGTGGACATTTTTGCAAAGAATACTGGCAGGATCACCCATTCCTTAATAGGCCATAAAATGACTGCAAAACGAGCTGGACATAGTGCAGATGACAGCTGAAAAGCAAAATTATTACTTCATCCCGCCCAAATTTTCTTTGATTCTTGCAAGAATCATGCACCAAATGTCACACAAAAGATTTCAATATGTTTCTTATTACTTTTCAGTTCTTTTTTTCAATAGACCAATCACCAAAAAATCTGTCCTTAGGGAATCTGTACCAAGAAAATAATAATGTACTTCAGATGATTGAGACAAATGAATCCACAGCAAAAGTAAAATCATGGGGGGAGGCACTCCTGACCAACACCCTCCAGCCACGACAGGGTTGATATACTCAGAAATTCACTGTGATGAGAACTTCTACAACCAGACCCACACAATAGCCTATATATATCAATATTCCCCCCAAGGACTAACTAGAATCTTGGAAGAAACAACTGTTCTTCAGAGAGTGTCTCAGGGGCAGGTGCTGCAAAAGGGAAGAGGAACCGCCCAGCATACGATTTTGCCCCTGAAGAGCCACAAAACTTTCAACAGAAATCTGACTCCCATACAGACACAGGCATCAAAGGGAATCCTGGGACACACACAAGCAGAGGGATTGGGGTGTGTGTGTGCACAGAGCAGGACTGATGAAGGGAAGGGAGAATGGGAGAAGGGTGTATGAATAGGGAGGGTAAGAGAGGAGGGAGGTGAGTGGAGAGGGAGTCAGACAAAGACATAAACCCAGTTTGTAAACTTTTTTTTAAAGAAAAGCTCACACACAACAGTAAGAAAATGGAACCAGTCAACATGCCCATCAGCAGAGGAATGGATGAGGAAAATGTGGCATATATACACAATGGAATATTACTCAACCATCAGAAAGGATGAGATTATGGAATTTGCTGGAAGATGGATGGAACTGGAAAATTTAATATTGAGCAAGGTGTCTCAGATGCAGAAAGTTAAGCACCGAACGTTCTCTATTGTATGTGGGTGCTAGCTATCTTTGTCAATGTATTTAGATTGGAATCACTATAAGAGCCAGAAAATTTGAAAGGGATCAAAGAGTTGGAAGGTGGGAAAGAATCATTAGGGTGAAATCTTTTAAAGGGGAGATTTAGGATACCATGATAAATAGGGTAAGGGAAGGAAAAATACATAGTGAGGATTGAGGGGATGGGAGATAGGAGTGACAGAGGGACTTATAAAAATACCCCTGGGGCTGGAGAGAGAGCTCAGGGTTAAGACTCTGTCTCACAAGCAGAAGGTCCTGAGTTTGAATCCCAGGTCCTACATAAAAAATGCCAGGTGGAAATGATGGCGGCCTGCCCTTCCAATCCTAGTGGGTGGAGCCTGGGAAATCCCAGAGTGAAGCAAGAAGGAGGTAGAAGCAATCCAGGATGATTCCCAAAGTCACCCTTGCTCTCCACAGGGACAGATACACAAACACACACCACACACACAATAAATAAGTAAATAAAAAATTTTTTTAAAGTTTTTTTTTAGGGGCTGGAGAGGTGGCTCAGGGGTTAAGCCTCCCCC